>JAPYKT020000021.1:4800000-6033945 GCA_028749325.2 Caryopteris x clandonensis
TAACAAAAAAATATACCTTTGTATGACGATGATGCCTGTGTTCATAAAAAAAATTCAAAAGAAAAGAGAAAACAAAGTTAGATTACGAATTTACGAAGAAAAATTGCTATAAGGTTCTTGATCAAGTGTGGTATATGAATTGAATTTTACCTCTTCTTAAATGGGAAGATTACAAAAAAAGTTGTAAGAAATATGACGATATGATTGAATAATTTTATATCCATATAAGAACTCATATAAGGAAATTATAACTAATTAATTGTTAAATAAGATAAAATATAAAATAAATTTAATGCCTAATATGATGATTGTGTAGAAAGATTTTCGATGTAACCTAAAATTAAGACTATTAATATGGCTAATGATTTGATAAATCTTCACATTTTCAAAAAAATTAGGATCATTGACTAGTAAACAATTTACGTATAAAATTTCGACTGCCAATACAATTAAATTGCTAATGATTTGATAAATCTGACATTTTCAAAACAAATATAGTATCATTGATTAGTAAAAAATCACGACTAAAATTTCGGTTGTCATTAATCATTAGTAAAATAAATTTCCATATAATATGTATCTTTAAAATCTTATAATAATTACAATGAGCAATGAAATAAAGACACACCACATACCAAAAGTAATAAAAAATTTAGGTGGAAAAACAAAAAAAATTACTAAAAATATGCTACTTCTTCTATTATATATTTATAGATTAGGGAAGAAATCACTTGAGACTTGTATCAACTCCACGAGTTGTATAGTCCCTTAAGAGTTTTAGAAAATATTAATTTAGAAAAACAAAACTTAATGAATAGTGATAATTATAGTAAAGAATAATGCTGAAAATTATCACATAAAATATTGGCAAAATTTATAAATATATCCCCAATGTTACATCTATATGTGTCGACATATAAATTGAAAGATACATTGGATTTTCAAGATTAAAAAAAAAAAAAGAGTCAGAAAATACTCTACCCCAACCTAATATAAGTTTCATCCATAAAAGAGACATTGCATATCTCCCCTAATCTCAAAGCCCTATAATATGGCCCTCTAAAAACCCTAAATATGCTCCAACCAATTTCATTTTCTCCTTTTACCTAATCTCAAATACCCCACAATCATACTCCATTGTTTTTGTTTGCTTTTAAAAAAAGAAGAAAATTTGAAATTCAAAGCTCATTTAATTTGTATCTCTGATATCCAGCAAATGTTGGAATAAATACTTCAAATGTGTACAAGATAGAAACAATTATATGTCATAACAATACACGAATATTATATTCTTCAAATTAAATTAATCTATAAAAATAAGTAAAATAAAATAAGATATTATGTATCTATTTATCTATTTTTAAAATTAACCATAAACTAACATGTGAATTTTCATGGAATTTGCAGCAATATAAATTAAAACAAAAATCAGAATTATGATTGGATTAATAAGAAAAAGTACCTACTTGTTTCAATTGAAGAATCTGAAAAGCATTCTACTCCCTCTCATCTTATTTATGATAAGGGCTTTGGCAGATTCCTTAAACCCTCCAAATTTTGTAGTAAAGAAAATGGTAAAAACTAGGGTTATTTATATGAAAAAGTTAGCGGATGGGTTTTTAATTTGCGATTTGGAATTTTATAACAACACAGCAAAGGATTCTTTTTTCCTTATATGAAAAGGTTGGTTACATAATTTTATTCGATTTTATTTTTGACAAATATTTTCGACATATGTGATGGTTCATATAATCATTGATTTATAGTATTTTTGTATTTTAGAGAATAATTATTTATTAATACTTTGATAATTTTATTCGATTTCAAATAATTTACATAAATGCTTTCTTTATAAAAGAATAAACTATGGCACAAACTAAAAAAATTTTACTGTTGAAAAAAAAAAAAAAATCTAGTATATTGTTTATTTTATAAGAACAACACTCTTGTGCAACAGTTACATGTGATATGGTTACTACTATGCTAAATCAATTGATATGTTATGTTTTAAACCTATTTTATAACATTATGATACAAATAAATGAGTAAGTTGTTCAAAAAATATTATTTTTTACCAAGAAAGCATTGAATTTTATTGAAAATTGTATTACTTTTTATTTGTTACTTCCATAAAGTTTAGTTATGCGATTATTCCAAAAGTACTGATTTTAATTGTAAAAGTATTATATTACATATTATTTGTTATTTAAAAAGTGTAATTATAAAGATTATTCAAAAGGTTTTATCTTTCATCAAAAAAAGTTATCAAGTTTTGCTCAATAACCATTACTCTTTATTTATTTTTTTTATTACAAAAAGTATAATTTTGTAGATTTGAAGATATTTTTAAATTAAAAAAGGTATTGTTTTTCTTTGAAAAAGTATATGTTTAATTACAATAATATTACTTTTTCTTCGCTTACCTAAAATACGAGTAATTATTTTGATTGTTAAAAAAAATATTACTATTTACTGAGAATATAGCACATTTTACTTGAAAAAAAGTATTATACGATATTTCTCATAAAAGAGAATTAATTCTCATTAAAAATTGTTACATTTTATCATAAAAGTATTACTTAGTATTTAATTACTTACATATAATTATGCAAATTGTTCAAAAGTATTCTTTTTAAATATATTTTGTTTAAATAAATAGCATTATATTTTAAACACATAACATACAACATCCTATACACATGCAGACAAAAGTTCTAATTGTTAGAAATTGATTTGACTTAATCTATTGTTGATCAATCTTTGACCAATCAATTTGAAATCATGAAATTGGAATATTTACTTCCTCAAAATCAATTTAGGATGTATGAGAATTAATATCTATTAACAATTAAAAAATAATGAGTTTGAAAGAGCCGTGGGAGATGAAAAACTATATCCCAAAAGGAACAAAAATAGAAAATGAACGAATTTTCACTTTATTAGTATAAATATTTTGTTATGGCTATAATTGCACATCTCACTTGTGTTAGTGGGCGCTTTATAATTGCACTATGCATTTCCCATGTACGTGTGTCATCGCAAGGAGCGCCCTTTAAGTTTTGGCAGGTTATACCAAGATGGTTAAAACGGACTCGAGGGTTGGCTCGAAGCGATGCATGGATTAGGTTGGACCATAGCTGAATCAATATCGTGGTTGCACACAAGTCATCTTCAGCACTGACCGCAAAGCAGGCAACTCGAACCAGGTCGGACTTTGAAAGTTACCAAACGGATGCGAGCCATCCACAAAAAGATGCGTTAGCATCGAATTAGCACGAGTGGGCACAACCCAAAGAGTGCGCTGCAGTCAAAGCAGAACAGGTGCAGCTTAGTCTAAATAGTTTCATTTCAGAAAATATGCCACAACTGCTTAAAAAATATAAATAGACCGCATAATTATTCAAATATAAATAGACCCAATTCATTGCATTTACTTTACTACAATCTGGAGATACTTCTTGCACTCTTCTCTTGTCTAAAAATGTTCCAATATAGCGTAGTGGAATTGTGGTGATGTGATCCTGAAGTTTCATTATTTTCTTTATGTTATATTAATAATTTTATCAGATCAATACCTTACGAGGTATAGGCGGTCTAAGCGCCGACGAGACATCAATTAGATGGATTGACTTTTTTCTTTGTTACAAATATTTTCAATCCTATAATATGTGATAAATTGATAATATGACATAATTTTATAGAAAGTAATTTTTAAAGAACAAAGTGTCAATTTTCATAAAATAATTATAATAATATTTACAAATAGGTAGTAGGAAACATCATAACAATATTGCAATAGAAAATTGAAAACTACTAAAGTTTATTTGGCAATATATTTTACAAAAATTACGATATTTTTTAACTTGGTTTTTATTTCATATATAATAAATATGTTTGAATTAGTTATTTTATTTATATATTGTATAAACAAAATTTTTGTGTGTAACAATTTTATTTTTTCAATTTTGTCAAAAGACATGGTACTAATAGATTTTGAGTAGAAGACTAATATGAATAAAGAATACAAGATACTAATAGATCAAAATAGATAATCTCAACATTATTTTTTTTGTTTGAGATGAAGAAAAAATTAAATATAAAAAGAATTATATTTTCAATTTATACATTTCTCTTATAAAATAACATTAACATAATTATTTTGAAAAATATAAATAAATATGAAATTTTCAACAAAAAAAATTAAAAATATTTTGTCCGCCTAGAGGGCACCTAGCCCGCCTATGCAGTGACTTCTAAAAAAAATATAAAGCCACTTTGATTAGTCAAATTCGGGTTGGGAGGCAGTCGGCTAGCGCTAGCCTGATTTTTGCATTAGTGAGTATTATCTAAAAAAAGAATTATTGAATAATTGAATAATTGGGTAATTATTAAAAAGAGTAGCGATAAATATGTGTAGACAAATAAATATTAATAATATTGTAAGATAGTATAGTGATTTCAAAATCCACAAATTTGAATTTCAAAAGTAACAAAGATTTTAAAATTCAAATTCCAAATCCATCTTGAGTGACTTTTAAAAAATATATTTTTTTAATCAGTATTTTTGTGAAAGAAATTATTACAATCCTGAAGGCCCAAAGCGGTCATGGGCTACTAAATTCTGAAAACCAACCCTAAGCATTCCATGAGATGCAATTTTATGGAGAATACATTACTGGGCTACAGAATTACAAAATTGGCCCAATAATATATTATAGCCCATTTACATCATATATCAATTTGTTGTTGCCCTGAGACCTCTATGTAGTAGCCTGACAGCACAAATTAGAATCCAATTTACAACATTCAAAGCACAGTTCCAAAATTACTTGCTGCGGAATGAAAGAACGGATGAAGTTGGAGAGATTTCTCTCACATCGGTCGAAATCAGGGTCTGTTATTAACCTAAACTGCTAACTGGTGTTCAGGATCCTTCATCAATCATGCTGCGGAATGAAAGAACGGACGAAGCTGGATGGTTCCTCTCTCTCATATCACCTTCTCTCACATCAGTGCGAAACCGCTAACTGGTGTTGGTGAGTAGATCCTTCTTCATCAATACTGTAGAAATGGAGGTGCTTTTTATACAGTGTTGGTGATTGGAGGAGCATTTCCCCTTGGATGTAAGAGCAGTAATGGTGAAACGCGGAGGTTGAGACATTCAATTGGAAGCCCAACCCGAACAGAAAATCCAGCTCTAGAAGGTTCATCTCTGCTGTGCTGATTCCTCCCACTTTGGCATAGTACGCATTGTTGTAAAATCTGCAACATAAAATCCAAACATAAAAAGCTGCACTTCTAATTATCACTACTAACTCTTCTTTACTACTAATTCCAAAATAATGTGTTGGTTTAATAATAAACTAAAATGTTTTTCCTTGCCTTTTTTTTTTTTTTTTTTTTGGTAATTAGATATGTAGGTCCCCATAGGCACTATAAACATCCCAAATCTCCACATTTATACAATATTAACGATTTTGGACTTTATCAGATCGTTGAGGCTTTAATTTTCTCTTTATCCCAATAAGCCCTGCCTACACTTGATTGTTCATATTTATAAATTTAATGTAAATAAGTTAAAGTCAGCTTGTTAAATGTTTGGAATTGACTCGAGAATAACTCACAATAGGGTACCTAATACTCGACTTTGAATAAAATATTAGACAACTCGACTAGACTTAATTACACAACTAAAACCCAAGACCACTTTGATGAGTTAATAGACAATCCAGCTAGCTGGAATTTGGAAATACCGGTGATTTCCTTCGGTAATGCCAACAATCATAACATATATATGTGTGTGTGTGTGTGTATATATATATATATATAGATAATCATAACAGCAACAGGAAGAAAGAGAATCAAACAGAAAATCACAGTGTGCATTATTTCGAAAAAGGGATCATGGATCATAAACTTTGCATCTGAATGAAGAACTGTGGCCAGAATGATGAAACCAGAGCAAAGTGGCCAAAGAAGCTGAACAATGAATGAAGAAAACTTACACATCATCCAAAAACTTAGCGGAAACCAAAACACTGGTGATGAGCAGCCGATGAACATTGAACGAATTGATCGGAAGCAACGGCTGTCGCTGCGCAAACCGATCCAGATAAATGTACGCCACGATGAAACAGGAAGGGCTGCAGTTTGCATACTTGAAGATCCTCTCCAGATAGCACTCTATGGATATTGTTGGCCTGCTCAACCCCTGGAAGATCGACATTTGCTGAGTATTTAAACACTCCAAGGCATCGTTTCTTTCTGCACTTCTTTGGAGTAGGGAAGACAGGAATTTCACCACCTCCTGCATTTCTGCCATTGCCGGACTGGTTTCAGAAACTGGAATAAGAAAACAATCTTTTCTGATGAATTATCTTTTATAGATGGAGTGTTTTAAATATATGTGCTGGTGTATTATGTATAGCTTTGTGTTTGATGTGAAATGGAAGGAGTTCTTGTGATTGCTATTTATATAGGAGAGCCCATGAGATTGACGCGGAAATAGGTTGTAATGAGCTGGTGTCAATACTTCTAATACATGGAAGGGGATGTTATTCGTATTTACTGTACCTATTTATTATATTGATGAATCTATATTTAATATAATAATGAAATAATCGAGATATAGTTTTTCGTCTATTTTTAATTTTTAAATAAATATTTTTTGAAAAATAATGTGTCATTTTTTAATTAGTTGAATTTTATCTTGTCTTTTTTTATTTGTTTAAAATACAAATATTATTTTTGTTTCTACTTTCTTTTTTACCTATAATATATTAAATTGATCATTTTTTCACGATCTTTAATTTTACATTCATATTTCATATATTAAAATGAGATATTAGATTCGCAAAATATAATTATTTTTTGCTGATTATTTGGAGTTAGATTATAATATTTATTGTGTATTTTATTATTTATATTGGATTTTAATTGCAAATAATTTTTTAGAGAAATATTAAATATTTAATTTTTATACAAATAATCAATAAATACAAGATTTTATCTTGGAGTGAAGGATGTATATATATATATATACATATTTTTACCAGTGAAATAATAAAATATTATAACTATGGTTAATTATTTAAGTTTAAATATTGATTAGCTCAAATTTGCATTATAAAAATATTTTATTTTTATTTTAAAAATATATTACAAATAGTGCATTTTGAAAGCAATACTAATAATACCTAATTGTTTGCATATATTTCACTATAAATATGTATTTTACCAAATAAATAATACATGTTATATATGTTTGTGTAATTTAAAAAAAAAATAACATCATATTTCACTGATCATCTCTTCAAAAACATCAACTTTGTGAGTGAATTTGAACTTAAATCATATTGAAATAGTGAGTTGAAAGCTTTAAATATATAAATAATATACCAAGAGTAATTGAAGAACACAATTGACGGCATACATATTTTGCAGGTGATGGAGAGCTAAAAACACAAAATTTGGCAGTGTAATCAGAAATGGGGTAAAGATGGGTGCTGAGTGTTGTGCAAAGGGGTCAAAAAGGGGTTTGGTTATGCTCATTTAGAGGAGTGATTTGTGCAGCTGCTTCATTGTCGTGGCCTCCGCCGTAGCTTAGCTGTACACCCATCATTACAACTCAATATACTCCCTCTATCTTCTTACATCTTACCAATTATATTTAAGGTTTCTAGAGTTTTGTTATAGAGGTATATGTTTTTACTAGTTTTGTGATCTTTATACATATATGTTTTGAATTATTTTATACAAGTTTAAACAACCTTATTTTTTACAAAATCAAATAATATTATCTTTTTAATATTAATAGTGTTTAAAAAGCATGCTAAACGCAAGACAGAAGACTAGTAGTGTTGCACCAAGAAGTGTAGATGATAATTTGAATTGAAGTGTTTTTTATACATGATATACATTCAATGTAACGAATTAATTTTTACTTTTTCCAACTTCGACAAGACCAACCCAATGTCTACCTTTCCTTATCCAGTGGGCAAAAGCCCATCTAAGACCGAAACAAGAGATTGGCCCCATTTGTCGAGCAAATCGTTAAGCAAACATTATTTCAACTCTCAAACACACGTTAAACATGTTCGTTCGTTATCTCTTTAGTTTTTCTGCTAAAGTTGTTGATTAGAACAACTTCTTTAATTTGTATAGTTATTGATCTAATCAATAATCCTAGCACATTCTTGCATGACCAATTTGTTCAATTTTATATCTCGTGAAACACATTCCAAGTTAATCAATAATATCTATAAACCTAAAACGCAAGATCTTTCCATACTTAATTGTAATGTAATTAACTTTGATGACACAGTTACCAACATACACAAATGATCACAAGAAACGATTGAAAATATAAACAATTGACTAAGAAGCGTAATGTTTTTTGAGCAATTATGAGACTGGTAGGAAGGGTTTGGGTGTGTTAGAACAAAGTTGGTGGTTTGTTATTGATATGAGGTAGTAGTTAGTTAGTTATATATGGGGTATCGATTAATCATTTCTATTAATTTGTTTCTTACTTAAGACAGAGTTTACATATTATTATAGAGGTAACTTACGGTCGCAATTAGACAACAATGTAATAATGGGGAAATTAGTGGTTGCTTAAACAATGATGGAAACTCACCTTACTACAACTTTTGCCTCACAACTCCCTCACATTTTCATAACTTATTTTTGCTTCTCTTAAGTTTTAGTGATACTCTCTCCTTCTCAATACAAGAGATTTGTTCCGTAAAAGTACTTTCTAAATTACAAGTTTATATTTATTGATTTGATTTATTCAATTATATTTAATTTTTTGTGACATGAGTCTTTTAATGTATTATTTAATAAATCAAATGAGATCTGAATTTTTGAAACAAAATTATTATTTTAGTTTTTTTTTTTTAACTTTAGAACAGAGGGAGTATTAATTTTTCTCACCAACGACTATAAACTGTATGTAAAAAGTGATATGTCGTATCTTTGCAGTTAGTTATTTATCGTAACTTAACTATTATAAAAGCCTTTTGTTATTTCTCTGTGTGTCTATAAACTGCAATTGCCGTTTTCACTTTCCCTAAAAGAATTGTTATAATGAAATGCAATTGTGCATTATGGAAAATAGAGATAAACACCAAATAAATATTGAAGGTATTCTTTGTATTTAATGCACAACATCTAATTCGGTGAGTAATATTTTTTTTAGATAAAATTAATAATTTATTTTAAATAAACACACAATACTATTAGAAAACAAAAGTAATAAATTTTTGGATAATAAATAATATCTTTTGAAAATAACAATAATACCTCTTTGAATAACAAATAATATTTTTCTGTATATATTTAAGAATAACAATTGATGTTTATTTAGACAAATAAGTAAATCTTTACAGCTAAAGAAAATATATCGATACATAATTTGAGATCAGACTGCACGGTGCATTCCAATTCACAAGAATTTTTGCATAAAATAATTGCATTTATAAATATGTTTTCTATAGCACAGTATACACCTATAAAAAAAACATAAAATATTAGTTTATGAATTACTTACATAACTAATAAGTATCTTTTACATAATTTTAGTAAATTCAAATATTAGGAGTTAGAAAAACTAAATCATAAATCATACTACACATTTAACATGTGTAACTTTATTCGAAAATGAGCGTCAAACATACATAATATTATTACTTCGAATCAGATCGATCATATATTTCAGTTCTCAACAAAAGAAAGTAAAAAAAAAAAAAAAAAAACCCAACCAAACATTGAGAACTATAAAAAAGCAAGGAAAATAACACAAGAAAATTTACATTAGCCATTTCAACTGATTATTCATGATTATTTTGCTCCTCTATTTTCTTCTTTCTTCCTCTCTTTTTCTTCAACGTTTTTTTGCTGATTCTTAATTGTTTTATTTTAATTTTATTTTAGTTTAATAAAAAGAGTAGAATAGGAATTGTGTAGGATTAATTAAAAAATAAGATATATATATTTTTATAGGATGTATTTAGTAATGGAGTGTCTTGACCAAAAAAAAAATGATTGTCAGAATAAAAAGTGAAAAAATATATAACAATATTTTTCATTCTTAAAAAAAAAAAAAAAGTTATTTAAAGCCCTGAACCCAGAAGTTTGGGACCTTGTGTGGACATATAACTTGAGTCTTAAATGAAGGAGCAAAGTGTTACCCCAAAGCATGTGAATATCCATGTGACCCTTTTGAGAGGCACCTGCAACTTCTGTATGACCCATGCCTGCCTCCCTGCTCTTTGAACACACACAAATACATCCCATATTAACGACGCCCCTTATCTCTTGGGTTCACAACAGACTCTTAATCTCAATATTATATGATATTACTCGTTTTTTTGTATATATTTATTATTGAACTTTTTTAAAAATATACATTCATCCTAATAATTTTATAATCCTCACTTGTATATTTTACGTTAAATTTATTTGGCTATCTCATCCGAAATCATCACATATACATAATCATATGTATAAAATACCTGGTAAAAAGATCGGTATATTAATAATGAAATGTGACTGCAGAAATATACAAAATCGTTGAAACTAATAAGATATTAATTGCAATGACTGGTCCGCCTGTCCACACACACACACACACACAGAGTACAATAATTGGAATATCAAAATTAAATGAAGTCTTTAACTGAGTTGATGGTCCAAGTGTCGTCAACGTGGAAAAGATAAATGAATTTTGTGTTTGGCCCAATAGGGAGTCGACACATGTCATTTTAATAATTTAAAAATGGGGGGGTGGTGTTTGGAAGTGTAGAAGGGTGCTACTCACGTTATCAAGGAATGGGGGGCCTCTTCTAGCTACATGGACGCTTCACTTGAACCTTGTCATTAATTTATATGTATAATAACTTATTACACTATGTTTGTCGGAAATTTGATTTGGATGAGCGGCTGAGAATCACACTTTGCCTGATTCTTTGTTGGTCAGACTTTTAGCTACACAAGAATTAAATGGTACAGCATTAAAAGATATTTTATTAAAAGATATTTTAAGTAAATAATTGCAACATGTATAACTTTTTAAAATTATATTTTGACATCAATATATGAAATTCGTTGTTGAAAAATTATGATTATTTGTTAGATGCGACACATTGCTTATAAGTGATGTTTATTTCTAATTTATGTAGAAAGTATTTTGAATTTATCAAATGATATACACATAAGTATAATGAAAGACAGTTCACCCTTATACGTGAGTTTATCTAGACTTGACCTTAGATTTTCGGAATACGCAATTGGCTAGCCTTGATCCTTGCACCATTTCTGGCCGATTGTGGCCTGGTTTGTTTTACTATGTAACTTTCAATGCCGCTCGAATTCTATTGTAATTGTTGAAATAAACTTGCAACCTTAATTTTTTGGAATTAAACTATGTGCTAGTCTTTGGTGAATTTGGGTCTTTGTCCTAATCTGGCCTAGCACCGATTTTAAGTTGGCTATGACTGGATTTTTTTTCATTTAAATTCTAATTCGACCTGTATTCTAGAGTCGTTGTTGAGACTAATGCGCGATAATTCAAGACCTATTTCTATCTATTAGCACGAACACTCATTTTTATAAGGAAGGAACACGTTCCACTTAGTGAACAAAATTCTATTTTCCACCCATGCTCTCAAAATGTAAACAAATTTCCCTTTTCTTTTCTTGTTCTCTAAGTTAATTAATATATTACCAAAACTAAATAAATAAAGACATATTACTGAACTTTATGATTAATTAACCAAAGCTTTTTTTAAATGATTATTCCAGTACTTTTGTGATAAAAGATAGATTAATTTAAGGGTTAGTTGCAAAAGAAAGCACCAATTTTAACTAATTTTATATTTTAGTCCCAAAATGTAAATTGTTATAAGAAAATTATTGTACATTTAATTAGCAATTTGCAAAATATTTTTGTTCTTAATTTGACTATGTAATTGGCAAATTTTACGATATCTGTACAAATATTTATTTTCTTTAATCTGCTGATATCGCTATTTTTTTAATTTAACTAGATTCAACCTTCTATAAATCGTGGATATCATGCTTATCAATTTGTGAACGAGGCTAATTTTAATAGAAGAAAAGATAAAACATAAAATTACAATAAATTTCTACTCATTATACAAAAGAATAACTACACATTCTACAATATACCATATAACTTGAATATATGATTATATTACAAAATATAAAAAAAAATATCTTCTGTGCATCGCACAGGCATTTATTATTCAAAGTAAAAATATGGAATAACTATTAGGCAATTTGAGTTGAAGTGTCTATTAATTAATTAGTAAAAAAGTTATTAAACTTGCCAACATGGACACCAGAATAAGTGTGAAATGTTGTATTTTTTTTCTTAAAAACACAAATTCCTAATTTTTATCACCAAAATTCGAGTTACTTTCACATTATGTATCAATTAATTAGGCTTACCAAATAAACAAGAATTCCTACCATACGAACACAAATGAAGAAAAAAAATTGAAACACAAAGATTATATCTCTAACTTTTTGTTTCTCCCTAATATTTATCGCCATTGCATAGACTACAAAACCAACACTAGCAAATCTTAGCAAATCTCTATTGTTTTGGAGTAGTAATCTCTTGATTTTATATTGAAAAATAACTTCTTAAAGCCTTTTTAATTAAAGAAAAAAATAGAAATATTTGGAATTTTAGAAATCAATATAATCTTAGTAAAAGTTTTATAATTATCCATAATGGGCCAAAAAGAACTGAATCAGTTTCATATTCTTTTGGGATATTTCTTAGGTCCATTCCAGAGTAGCCCATCAACTGAGTCTAGCCCATGATGGGAAAAGGTTTGTGGGCCCAATACTCGATATTTGTTGGTTTCTTTACTTCATTTATTTTTGCATCTGTTTTCTTTTTTTATTTAGATTTTATTTTATTCGAAGTCCCAAAATATATAGTATTATACATATATATACCTATATACCAACAATTAGTCTAAAAGTGTTTAATCTTGTTTGCTCAAGTGGACCACAATATAATTTTTTATTTGATACTTTTTTGGATCTTTCTTTTGGTTATATAGAACAATATTGTTTGGAATTTTTTAATTAATAAATATATCAGACTCAAATGAATCGAGTTACTATCAAAGCAATCTTTGCACATAACGCTAAGTAGATAATTACATTTTAGATAATCAAGGGCACCATAATAAAATTTGTTTAAGAAAAGAATAGTATTTTACAAAAATAGAGATAGTTTTAAGTAAAATAATAATATTATTTAATTAAATAAATAATATTAGAGATAAAATGCATGTTACACCCAAGACATAAGAGACTCATTCAATTCAATAATATATATATATATGTTTTTAAAAAGAAAAAATAAGAGAACATTATTGAAGCTGAATATTAGAGAGAACCAGCTTTACCCACATTAGTATAAGGGTAAAAATCTAAATTACATACTTTTTACATCAAAATCATATGTAGTAGAATTCTCTTTCGCCAACCCTGTCAGAGAAGAGCATGGGAGGCCGACGAATGGCTGAAGGTGGCTGCGAGAGCTTGCCGCACGAAGATAGCAGTTCTACAGTCGAGCACTTTGCGTATCGTCTCTTCCACAAGAGACAACATAATCAGACTGAGGACTTTTTGGTCCGTAATATACCATCTGGTAAGTTGTGAATTAGGAGTAGAAAAAACCCTTGTCAAGCCATGAAGACTTTAACGGAAGAATCGAGTCGAGTATAGAGAGTGACTTGAGGTCGGAAAGGGAAGAAGAAGAGAAATTGAGGTTACGATTTGTTTATGGCTAATAACATGTGAGTATTATGTTAGAAAATTGGTAAGTGTCAAACCTATTTTGACATATTTTTTTAGTGATTAAATATTTAATTTTGGAGGAATTAAATAGTGTATAACTAATCTACATTTCGAGTAAATAATTCTAGTGGGTTGAATATCTCAAAATCGATTTTTGGTGAGTGAGAAAATTAATCTTCAAAGCTTATGATGTAATTAAATGACATTCATCGGCGGGTGACCAAATGGGACAACACATTCGTGCGTGCCCTCGAACTCGGCCTTAGCTATGGTCTGTGGCCTTGTGCTTTGAGCTTTGTCGACTCTGTTTAGTGAAGTCGAATTGTGTTCGCACGCACCTAAATAAGTGGATGTCCAAGTTCATATAACTATTAGGAGTTAATCTCCTAAGAGTCATAATGGGGGTAACTTTCATGAGTTACTTCTCCCGCACGCACCTGAACAAGTGGACAGGTAGATGCTCGTACGCACCTGGACAAGTGGATTTTCAGGTTCATTGTAACTGCCGGGAGTTACTCTCTGGGGTTTTAATATCTGCTACCTCCATAATTGGAGACTTTAATCTCTGATTGTATTCGATGTCTATATATAAGACCATATATGTATGCAAAAACTACACCGGAAAATCATGCATCTATATTTTCGAACATCATAGCATACTAGTGAACACCAAGTTCTCATGTAGTTCTAGTTCGTTAGAACTTTTGATCTAGTGATACTACTACCTAGAAAACAAAAATCATTACATCTTTGAAAACATTACGTCACACCGTAAACACTAGCCAATATTTGTTTTGCGAAGAAAGGTCTTCTTCAACTTGATTTCAAAACATCCATTTCCAATCTAGTTTCGATGTCTTGAAGTTATTCCCAAAGTCAAAAAGTTAGAGAACATTCGTTCTTCGTTGCCTTCAAATTTCGAGAAAGAGAGGAGGAAATCTTTTTCTTTGTTTTTCTTCTTTACTCTTGTAAGTTATAACCAACAAATTAAAAAGTATCCATAATAAGGTGATAAAGAAAGGATCTATTAAATAGATCACATTATATAGTTAAAAAATTAATAATAACTCTATCTCGATCTAATATATAAAAAATATACACTATAATTATAGAATCTATATTCTTAATTTTCATAATTTTGTGTATCTATATTCATACAAGTAACACTACACAAATAGCATCCCATTATAATACAACATTACGCTTTCATCATTTCATGGAGCAAAAAAGAAGTTTTTCACACTTCTTTCAAAGTTGTACGACATACTACAAACACACACAACACACACAACACACAAGTCCTACAATAAAAGCTTCACAGGCACACACACATACACATAAACGCTAATCCAACTTCACATGCCATACAGTACATTTATATGTATGGTCATTAAACCATGCACGCCAATCCAACTTCACATGCCATACAGTACATATATATGTATGGTCATTAAACCATGCTCAAGATCATGATATACAATCACTCCCTTCAAATCCCTCTTTTTCCAATTCATCCATGCTTGTTTTTGGTGCCATGGTCTTCGTACCCACCCGAGCCGCCACCGGCGCCGCCGCCATTTCCACCAGCCCCACTGCCGCTTCCATGACCACCACCATGAGCGCCGCCGCTGCCGTAACCATAGCCAGACCCGGAGCCCGAGCCGGACCCTGAACCAAACCCAAACCCATATCCCCTCCCGAACCCATCAGGAGACTTGCCTGAGCCCGACCCGTAACCCCACCCTGATGTCGGGCTGGCGCCCCACCCCCAGCTGTAGTCCCAGTTCGGGCCGTGGGCAGCGCCACTACCTCCGGAAGGGGTTCCCGATGTGTCGCCAGGCTCGGAGGTCATCTCCGACGACACCGACTTCTGTCCACCTCCTTCAATACCAGTTCTATACGCCAGAGAAGTGATGGAAATCAAGAAAAGCAGAACGAGTGTGAATTGGAGAACTGTGGGACGCATTTTTAATCTTGTTTATGTACTGCTTAGGATTTGAGAGTGCAGAATATATAATAGTGAAAGCTTGGAAGTCCTTTATGACTTCGGGTGGTAAGCAATTGATTGAGGGAAGCACTATATATATATATATAGAGAGAGAGAGGGGGGGGGGGGGGGGGAGAGAGAGAGAGAGAGAGAGAAGGTGGTGGTGTGATGATATTAATTGGGACATGCAATTTGGTTTGGTAAAAAAGAAGACCCGTGAGAGTATCGAACTTGGGGGCACTTGTCGGAAGGAGGAGATTGGGCGGCCCACGATAGTATGATGTGCTTGTCCACACATGATTTGCACCACCGCCTAAGCCACAAAATTAATGATAAAACCACAAAATTTAATGTATAAGTTTTTGTTGGGGTGGTGGATAGGGATGGGCATTATATTATAAGAAATGTGAACCAAGCCAAATCAAGGTCACTCCACTAAGTCTACTTGGATGTTAATATCCATGACAAATATATATATATATATATGTGATTCATACTTTCTATAATATTGTGAACTAGTATATATATATATATATAAACTCACAGTTCTTGGATTTTTTGTCTTATTCTTTCTTTGTTTGGTTATTTAAATTCTTTTTAAATCTTGATTTTATGTTACAAGATATTTGTGAGATGATTTCATAGGAGCTGTTCAATAAAATTTATTCTCCCTATCAAAAACAAAAAAAAGAGTTTTGTTTTATAATAATACAATAATTTTATTTTGAGTGAATCTCTTGTATATTGGGTGCATCGTGCATTCGATCTTCAGTATTATTTGTTTACTTAAAGTATTATGATAAATTTCTTATCTTAAAAAAACAGTAATATTTATTTAGTAAACAAGTAATATTTTTTAAATTAAAAATAATACTTTAAATTGAATCAAGGTGAATATTTGCATTTTATTTTTTATCAATTTGTCGAGGTAGGAGTGTGGCGATAGAGTAAGTAGGTTTTATGGAGTTTGGGCCGTCCAACTTATTTATGAACTCAAGCTTTCATTTATTTATTAACAAGCTTATTTCAGGCTGTAATGCAACCATAATTGTTTTTTTAACTTTTTTACCAACACTTCTCCACTATATATCACCATTTAAGGGATCATTCCACTATATATATAATGAAATAATGCATTATTTTAATCAGATGTATCCATCTGTCCCATTACTCCACAATTCTACTACAGAAAATCACTGCCAGTGCTGTCTGATCAGGTTTGGACTTGGATGAACTGTGTATCTTTTCTTCTCTATCTTCAAAATTTTCCTACTTCAATATCATGAATTCTTATGTCATGATATTTCGCTCCAGCATAGGTGGGCGCCGCGACCCGCCCAGACAACAGTGAAGATTTTGTCAGTTTATCATATGTCGGCCGAACGAGCCGCTGTTAAAACATAATGGCAGATGGAACGGGTAAAATTGATTTTTTTTTTTTTAGCTGGACGGAGTTATAAGTATTTAAAATTAAAAAATTATATCATATTTTCGTTTATATTTATATAATTTATTCGAATTGGTTTCATATTACCGCAGTAGGTTTCCTTTATAATTACTGCTATGTTTCATTTTAAATATTTGTTTTGTTCATATTCTATTAGTATATTAAATATTTGTTTTGTTCATATTCTATTAGTATATTAAATTATAATTATTTCCATTCATTGTGAATTAGTTGGTGAATATGTGATCAGTTAGTTTGATGTATCTATTGTAACATATTCCTATTTATCAATGTCTTGTATCTATTAACAACAAAATATTTGTAAGGCACTTTTTACCTTACAATTTATTTGTCATTCATACATTTCAATTGTATTATTTATTTTACTAATGTGAGACCGATCCGTTGCACAGAAAATACTTTTTAATTATATTTTGTAATATGAGTATATACTCAAGTTATATGTTATATTGTAGAATTTGATGTGAGTGAGTGGTAACAACAAATGTCCCGTTGGCGAGTGACGGACGGCAACATATAGTGGTGCTCTATTGTGAGAAACCAAGAAAGAAGATTAAGGATTTTTAAAAAAAAATTAATGAGAGAGAGAGAGAGGAGTTTATTAGAGAAGGACAAATAGTGATACTTTATGTTCCAATATTTGTAGAATTTGAAGATTGGCAAAATAAAGTTTAATTGTTTCGGAGTTAACGTGATTTAATTTTTAATCTTACTAATCTTATTCAAATACCAACTTTTATTCAAATTGTAATTTTATTGGCCAAAATCAACCAAATTCTAATTTTATTTGATAAAATTAAGTGATCAACATTTATAGGCTTGTTTAGTTATTTTTAATTTCGATAATTAATTTAAAAAATCATACTTTATTACGTAATATATAATTATATTTTTAGAAAGTACATTTGAGTGGGAAAATATTATTAGAAATAGTCATTTTACTTTAATATATATATATATATAATAATAATAATAATAATAATAATAATAATTTATATCTAAAAATAAAATAAATCTAAAAGTAATATTTTGAAGAGTGTAGGCTTTGGTGACAACTGAAATATGACACATATTAAAGAAATAACACGCAAAAGACTTCAAGAGGAGGGAGAACAGAAAACAGAAATCTTAAAACTTTTAGCATAATCTTGATAAAATATATAGAAAGAAGGGAGAGACAAAAATAAGAAATAATTTTGAATTATGGTAAGATCAGTGAAAATTTGATTTCATAGTTAACAAAATCATATTATATCCACGTGATTGGGTGATTTTAAATAATTGATACTTTAATATAGAAAAATTGTTAATGATTTTTCACAATATAATGAAACTACAATGATTTAGTGTTCCTAACAAATTTATTTCTCATTTTAAATATATTATGAGTTAACAAAAATTCCTTAAAATTTGAATTTATTTATGTTGAACAACATAAACTAAGCAATTCCTGAGAATTGTTGATATTAATTTCAATTAAATTGAAATAATGTATCTTAAAAGAGTTCAATAAATATATATAGTTTTACATTTATTTGGTGGAAATTTAGGCAGACAAAAATAAAATTTTAAAAAAGTCATTTTACTTATATATATATATATATATATTAATTTGGTTTTATAAAATGAATTGAGAAATGCGAATCATATATTTATTAGATTTCATATATTTCTTGAATTTCATAATTCAGTGATTTGATTAATATTCGATAAAATATCTAGATTTCGAATCATACATTAAATGTTGCAGTATATTCATCTTGATATTATCTAATTTCGAAACACCTAAATTTGTGGAATAATTTAGATTTTGAAATCGAATTAAACTTTCTAGAATAAAAATGTTTAATTTTAATTTAATAATAATATAGTTATTCTAAATTAAGTAATGAAATTTAGGCGGAAAAATAAAATTGTGATACAAAAGGTATTTTCACCTAAATTTCCACCATATTAAGTTCCTTCACCTGTTGCATTACAAAATTTCCCAAAACAACACCAAACCCATCATTTGTAATGACAAAAAATAACGTCATTAAAAATAATAATAGAAACCATCCAACAAAAGAAATTTCAATAATAAAAATATAAAAATCATATCTTAGATAAATCCACCAAAGTGACTCCAGTATGGAGTAAAATTACAAAGACATTAAAAGAAACATAAATAGAATTGGTAGTATTACATAGTCATCCAGTAGACGGATTTAATCCTTCTCTTGTTTTATAATAATTGGCTTTTTCTTTTTTTTGGCATTGGTAGTTGAAAATTCGTCCATCAACTTCCTCTTCACTGTTGTCTTCTCAATTCCATCATAATAGAAAGAAGAACTATTTTCATTAGTTTCTGCATCCACATCAACCACATTAATTCCTTTTTTTTTTTTTTTTGAGGAGTAGATACTTCATCCTCAGAATAATCTACCTTGCAATATATTTATATATATATATATATCAAGTTAAACTTGTTATCTAGGTTGTTAAACTAATTATTGAAGAACAGTCAGATATATGTGGACAAAAAGCATTTTACCTTCTAATTATCCATGAATCTTCTATACAGCTTTGAAATAAGATCTTATTCAAGTAACATAAAGTTTTAAAATACAAATGAACTGACTATCAAATTAATTAAATCAGCTAAGTAATGTACGATAAATAGTGAAAATATTAAAATAACATTACAAAATATAAATTACCTGACTCTCAACATAAGAGTTACGGTACCTAGCTAGAACATTAGTTGTATCCCGACTCAAAAAGGAAAGGAGCACACTAATGAACTCGTTCCAGAGTGTACACGTCAATCTATTATTCCTACATAAAAAAAAATCAGTATTGTTTTGTGAAATAATTGTAATATCTGAATAAATATTAAATAAATTACTTCAAATCTTCAAGCTCTATCTCCATCATTCGTGCTGAACCATCTTTAGTGGGCATATCCTTAGGAGTTTGCATAGCAGAAACTCTTCCAATGAGATCTAAACATTATACACACAAAGACAAATAACTCATCAATAACAACAGATAATCAAAAAATATAAAATGATTTTATAACATAGTAGTATACCACAAAAAAAAAAAAAAGAATACAATTGGATAAAGTACTTTGATTATGTGCATAACACAGGACATACCGAATAAAATAGTTCCATCCTCTTTGCCTAAACCTTGAACCCACTCAAAAGGCTTAATATGGAACATGTTTTTTTGGGAAAGATGAATCATCTAAATCAACAACTCTTGTCTTACCCCAAAAATTAAATTTATACTTATGAGTAGCTACCCTAAATTTCTTTTTAATATCCTCTGTTGATACCATAAAATTCCTAATGACATAAAGTTTTCCTTCCTCAAGTAGTGGTTTGAAAGTATTGATGTGCGGAGATCAAACATATCCGAGAATTGTGTCACCCTTCAAGAGTAAAAGGTTAACGTAAGTCAATAACATAGCAATAAAGATAACAAATAAATTCTTGTATAATTCATTTATTGAAATATTGTACAGATATACCTTACAATCATGGAAAACACAATCATAGCTAAAGATTTTTTTCTTATCTCCGAATGCAGAAACATCATAGGCCCGAAGCAGACGAATTTTCAGTGCCCATAGAGTTGTTTTTGGCTCCACATCTTTAATAAAGCTAAATAGTTGTGTCATATCGAGAACCTGTTTGTGAAATCCGAAAAAAATCAACCTAAAATAAAAGTTGTGAGGTAACATGATAATAATTTGAGCTTAATATTTATAATGATCTGAGTTATGGTTTAATTGGATTCAAAATAATTCAAATTTTGAATTTACTAAATTTGTTGAGTAAATAAGAAATTTGCTTTATATATTTTTGGATTTGGTATATTTCTTGCATCTACGTATTCAATATTTTTGTACTGCATTGACTTAGCTATCTTGATTTATTATTTCACTGTGTATTTGTTAAATATATTATGTTAGTTTTGATTTTCCTAAATATTTGTAATGCATAAAAATAGTTGTTTTGATATATTTCACTGATTTTGTGTTTTATTTATTGACTTAGCTATCTTGATTTATTATTTCACGGTGTATTTGTTAAATATATTAGGTTAGTTTTGATTTTTCTAAATATTTGGAATGCATAAAATTAGTTGTTTTGATATATTTCACTGATTTTTTGCTTTATTTATTAGGTGAGTTTTGAATATCCTAAATTTGTGAAATAAAATGAACGAAATATTTCCAAAATATTAGGAACTGAATTTCAATTATGAACAAAAATTTCTTCTAAATTAGTTTGCCACATTTAGTACAAAAGTTTGGACGGGAAAATAAATTTGGAAAAAGGTCATTTTGTTTTAATATATATATATATATATTGATTTACGAGAAAGTGATCAAAATTTTGTAAATTTTATTGAAAAATATTGAATAATAATTTTTATTTATATTGATTATATCTATTTATCATAACTTTCAATATTTCAATTACTATTATCTTCAATTTTATTTCATTTTATTAAAATAATACAACATCAATAGTAAGACTTATAAAAGTACATATAACTCTAAAATACCTAAACTCTATTATATGGTTATTTGTTTTAACATTTTATGTATGATTAAAAAAAATTACAACTCGTAAATTGTGAGGAAATATTTTGGGAATCTGAACAAAATTCTTAATTTCCAAAATTATTGAGCGGAAAAGGAAAATCTGCAATACAATTGAGATCGTTCTCAAGCTTATACATATAATTATCCATTTCAATATTTCTAAATTTGGAGGGAATTTAATTTCAATAAATTGTATCTTTATGAAGTTACTATTAAAATGATTTATTTTCAACTAATTTTCAGGTTCTTTATTTTCTTTTTAAGTTTTTTAACATATGATATATTAAATTTAACAAATTAGACAAACTAAATGTACTAGATTATTTACAATTCTTTACTTAAAAAAATAAAAATATTTAATTCACTTTTATTTTTTATATTTCATAAATAACTAACTATATTACAAATCTGGATGGATAAGAAAATTATTGTTCTTTTAATATTTTTGAACTTTATAAATGCACATAAATAACTCTATTTATTCCCCTAATAATTGCATTTGTTAAAATATATCTATATATACGTATAATATAGATATATACTCGAAACTGGATAAACTCGTCAATCGTTATGTCGATTGTAGAGCACTTCCGCAATTGAAGGCAATCCAAGAATGGGCCCATTGACCAATTGCCTGTTGAGATTCTTGGCCCATTTTGCTGCGATATAACAAGCCGGATCCACATATACTGGGCCCACAGAAAACTACTTGAGCCCGAACTGGAATTATTGAAAAGTTGCTTTACGTGTAGGGCGTCAAACAGATTGTATTGTGGGTTCGTGGGTCAAATTAAGATACATTATTATATATTTTGCACAACACTATTTTCTATGTAATTTTTTGTATAAAAAATTTTAATTTAAATATAAAATAAATAAATTATAATATATATTAGAGTACAGCTCAAAAAAATAGTAATATATTAAATAAATAAATTGCTTTGTTTTTCTTCTTCGTTTGGTTTTGTTTATAGAAGGGAATTTACATTTTTAGTCTTTAAAATATTAATTTTTATTTTGATAGGTCCTTTAATTATTATTTATATTGAAATGTCCTTGAATTATTAATTTTTTTTATTGTTTTAAATGTCATTAAAGTATCATTTGTGTTTGAGAGTTCGTAAAGTATACAAAAATAGTATGGTAATGTTATTATGTGGTTTATGATTTTATTTCTATTTAAAAATAAACATAGTCCACTACGATTATGTTATGTCTAACAAACTTCGGGTTAAAATTAACTAATCTCAAATATTTCTTGATCTTGCATGAATTTTCTGAAGTATTCTTGTCTTGATTATAAAATTTTGTTATGTTTGGGACAATAATATCATTAAGGTACTATTACGCAATTACTTCTTCAATCAAATATAGCCTTTGATACATTTTTTAAGCAAATTTGTAATTTCGAATATCTAATGTTTTTTTGTCTTCCTCACGACTCGAAAATATATTCTCATTCGAGTAAGTCTCTTGTGTATAGGTGCATCGTACAATCAATTTATCGTATTATTTATTTAATAAAAAAATATTACTTATATGTATGAAAAATGTTATTATTTTTAAGCTAACAAATCAGTATTAATACTTTTGAAATAAAAATTAATATTTTTTAATTAAACAAATAATACTTTGAATCAGTTGTATGATACACTCGATGCACAACAGTTTTTTGTTATTTTTATATGAGTGTTTGTGTGTGTGTATATATATATTATACATAAAACGGTAAATTACGAAAATATATTTTTAAGAATTTAGGTATAGATATTTTGAGATAGTGATAGAATTTATTCGTGCCCCTCCTCAAGTGGTATAGTGGACTTTCTGAGCCCAATAACATGCTGTGTGGCCCATTTTTCATAGGCCCATTTTTCCACCAATTGCAAATACAGCATGCTTTCCACGTGGCTTCAATATTCACGTACCCACATCACATGTTGCGATCAATTTCCAGAGTTGAATTTTTCGCCGATACCCTTTTTATTACGTCCATCTTTGTTCGTCTCTTAATGTTTTCTTTACTCAGAAAAATATTAACGTCTTAAATTGCAATTTCATCAAATTTGTAATATATCTTTTTTTTTTTTTTTTTGTGTTGATTGAGTGATTTTATGTGCAACGAGTACATATTGAGTGCAATTCATGAGTAAAATTATTTTAAATAAATTAATAATATATTATAGGTAAATAAATAATACTAATAAAAAATTAACAATAATACTTTTTACAATATAAAAGTAATACCTTTTAAAAATAATAAATAATACATTTCAATATAAATATTTTTCAAATAAACAAAATAGATAAAAATATGGCAAAACAAATGGGAACCAAACACATTGTTGCGTACAAAGTATTTTCAAACATAATTTAAAATATTATTTAGAAAAGAGAAATAATTAGGTATTTTGGAAAAATACACAGTCAAATATATATATATATATATATATATATATATATATATATGATCAGGTAGTAAGTTGCATTTGTTTAAGGTACTTCACAGGGCCAATTATTTAATTTTGAGGAATTGATAACTTATTCAGAAACAAGAAATGAGCTCGTGTTTACCTTTTTTTCAAAAGAACAAAAAAACAAAAAATATAATTAAATTATCAAACTAGGGTTTGTCACAATGTATTTCTCATATTAATCAAGCTTGCAAATTCGAGTTGCTTGTGAAATCTAATATTTTTTCATCTAAATTATAAGTCATTTTTCTCAACTTTTCATTGTCTTGGTGCTCGATTCAAAGAATTACGAGGAATCACGTAGTTTTCTATACCTTTATTCTTTATGTCGAAATGAAAACAAATTTACAAAATTTAAAGAAGTTGATTTTCTTTTTTTCCTCATACCATATTTAGTTTGAATTTTCTGTTTCACTTATATCTCTGTAAATAATTAAAACTTTGTGCATAAATTATAACCATGAAAGCATCATGAACCATGAAACAATGGATCGTTCAACTATATACCCAATTTCTAAAATTAAATCCTAAATCCTACACTTTAGACCTAAATTATGATCCCATGAATTTAAATAAACCACTTAACCATAAACAACTACGTAAATTATACAATATTTGCAGCGGTGCACGAGTCTGACGTGGCAGCTTGTGTCATATGTATTTGTGTGGAAATTAAAACCCAAATCTAAAATTGAGCTTCAAACCTAAGTCAAAAATAAATCTAAAATTAGAAGGCCAAAATGGGCTGAAATCTTTACTACGAGAAATTACTTAGTAGATGAATTTTCACCAATGAAAAGTTGAAAATACCGATATCGATACTAATTTTCAATTTCTAGAAATGAAAATACTTTTGAAAAATGCTGTGTCGATTTTTGTTTAGTTAATTTTTTTTTCTTCTATTTTTTTGAATATTTTTGGTAATTTATTAAAATGCAAATAATTTTTGGTTCCTATTATATTTACTTGTGTGAAAAATATAATTATTTTTTATAGATTATTATAGTTAAATTTTAATATTGTTTGTGTTTTTTATTATTTGCATTGAATTTGGACGGTAAATAAATATCAACTAATATTTTTATAATATTTATTGAATAATTTAATTTTTATTCAATTAATAAAATTATTATGAGATAAAGAAAATAGATATATTTTAATATAAAATTATATTTTTTATATATTCTTTATTAATAAAATAATATATTATTTCAAATATTTTAATATTAATTAACTTAAAATTATACTATAAATATATTTTATTTTGTTTTAAAATATATTATAAAATGTATATCGCTCCGTAGCAATAATAAAATAAAATAAAATAAAATAAAAAGAGAAATTTACAAAATTGAAGAGGGGGCAGCCGCCCCGCCCCAACTTCGCTCCATCATGGGGTACTGGTGATTTTTATCAACTCAGGAATGATACCAACTGTGGGCCGAAACAACTATACAAAGATGGAATCCATTTATGGTCGCCTAGTTTGGGCCTTGGCTTGCACTTTTATGTTAATAGGCCCAGCCCAATGACTCATTAGACAGTTAATTTTCCGGACATAAAGTCCGTTCACAAAAGCATGCACAATAGCCTATCGTTCTTACATAATATAAAGGTAGGAATACTGAAGTAATCTCACAGATGTTATTGTTCTGCATTTTTTTAATAAAAAATATATTTTTTAAATTTATATATAGAAAAAAGTAGTTTTTTTCTAACTAAAATTTTAAAATTCACATAATTTTTTTGTTATAAATTCTTTTCTGAAATGTGATACATAGTATTAATCGTATTTTTCCAATCTCTAATTTGATATCAATATTGTATATATCAAAATAAAATATTATATTTAAAATATAAATTAAATTTCTTACAATTTTATTTAAAATATGTGTTAGAGTTAAATAAAAAATTGGATTAGATTCTTATATGAATTAGAGATAATGTAAAAAATATTAGATATTCTCTACAAAATAAAAATAATAAATATGTTTATAAAATAAAATTATTATACCATTCAAGTATATAATTAGTTGTTTTATTTTAATATTTTTAATTGATTTTAAATATTTGTATTGACTTTGATAAATTATAGTGAGTTTGATCAAATTTAAATTTTAAAATTCACTTCATCGTGCAATTTATTATTTACTAGATAAAAATTTTGAAAAAATGGCACACTAGACATATGAAACTATACTTCAAATTAATTTGAGTGAAACTCTATTTGATTTTATACGCAGAAAAACACCCACAAAATATAATTAGAAAATACAATATTTTAAATTTTTTTATCATTTAAAAAAAATAGTCTACTGCATGTGTCAAACACTACAACAACACATGCAAAAGTTATTAATTTTTTATTTTATTCATATGTATTTTGACTACTTGTTTTTTTTATAGTTCTATGTTTTCAATTTTTTTCATAGCACTTACATACTTTATAATCTTTTTATCATAATAATAATAATAATAATAATAATATAATTTTATAACATATTATTTATCTAATAAGATATATTTTATGTCTTACATCGCACG
This sequence comes from Caryopteris x clandonensis, assembly GCA_028749325.2. Taxonomy (NCBI): domain Eukaryota; kingdom Viridiplantae; phylum Streptophyta; class Magnoliopsida; order Lamiales; family Lamiaceae; genus Caryopteris; species Caryopteris x clandonensis. Next base: position 4,826,919 of record JAPYKT020000021.1, read on the forward strand.
AGCAAACAACTAGTTATTCATAAAATTAAAAATATATTGGAAATATCCAACTACCTATGGTGGTAATCGATCATTTCTGTTTATATTGAATATCCGATAAAATCTAGAATAATATCGGATGACTTATTCAACTCAAACAATTTAAAAAAATTGCAGATCATACCTAAGATGCCACCCTTTTTTATTTGCTTCAGGCACGCAAAATATGATATATCTAAAAAATAATAATAAAAATACAACACTTGTTGCGCGCACGTATGCTTCTTACCTAAAAATTTGTCAATAAAAATACAATATGTTTTAGTAAAAAATTATACTTTGTAAAATTCTTAAAAAAAAATATGATTTTTTTCATCACAAAAAATTATTACTTTTCAGCCCCATTCCTACTCCTCATAAACATTCTATTTATAGCATTGAGGACGCAATCTGAATCATGAAGAGATTAACATAAAATTTGGACAAATCTACTCCAGAATTGGCCGTACACAGCTATTCGTAACGAAGCACACAAGAGTGTGCTTTGAAAGCAATCAATCAGGGTGCATGTTGTGAAGTACACGGTAGGGTACTTTTGACATTTCTAATTTGTCCAAGTTTTATTGTACAATCTATATACTTTGTAGTATATAATGATCATTAGGCTGTGTATAGTTCAAACAAGAGAAAAAAGGAAGAGACTAGTCAGAAGACTAGAAGACACATCAACCACCTCGATCGTATGAAGTGAAGCACACGAGTAGATACTATGACTTCAATTAATTTTCGCACGATTTTACCGTTTTGACACGAAAGAAGCCCATTTTGACTCCAATCAAACTTGAATAGACTAATTGACATCAAATCAAAAGAAATAGTCCAAAAAACAAGCAAGGGCCACACATATCTTTAAAAATAAAAAATAAATATCAAATAAAAAACAAAAACAAAAACAAAAAAACACGTCCAAAATCCTCATTGAATGATCAATTCTAACATGAAGATGCATGTAAAAATGATATATGTTGGCCTCTATGGTAGAATTAGTCGGGGCACAAAATGTCTTAAATTGATAAATTAAAAAAAAATCCTAAATTGTTGGTCTAAAAAGTCTGTTATCCAAAAATTCAAAGCCCATAATATAATGAGTAGAAATAATAAGGATCCTTCAAACATTAGATGATTTAATGGACACAATTACTTTAGTAATCTCTTCTACATATATTGGTTGATCAAAGTGCATATCTTCAATATTTTTGCCTATTTATACAATATTTAGCATACCATACATACAAATTTTATTCAATCAGAACTACTCTAAACATCACATAATTTTTCCATTTGATCCTTCTATCATAGTAATAATAATCAGTTTTTTTCATGTGCGTTGCACGATTTATAATATAATAATATAATTATTATAATAAAATAGTATAATTATATAAAATATATGCTTAATAAAATATATTTAAAATAAAATTATCTCATAATATAAAAATATATTAGATATTATAATATACCATAATTAATCTATGAAAAAAATTATATTTGAAATTAATATTTTATTCATACGGATATCAAATTAAAGTTCATGAAAATATGATCAATTTGATATATTTTTTTATAAAAAATGGAGTTGAGATGAAAAAGTTATAAGCATTTGAAAAATAGAGTTAAAAAAAAAAAAACTGATTGGACAATATTACTCTCTAAAAATAGAGATATTCGAATATTTTTCTAAGCATTCGAAATTTCTATGCCAAACACGTATATTTGCCACCACTCTTGAATTCCAACTTCAATATTAATTGAAATAAAAGCAAGTGGATTTGGGAATTAATAATTTAAGGGCATTTTCGTCACTTTTGTTGTGTGTATTTTTGTCCAACAATTTTTGTTCGGTCCAGGAGAGGAATTATTGGCGCAAATAGAAATATTGTATGTTTAATTTGAGAAATTTTGTCAAAAACAATAATTAATACTTAATTTATTATTGTATGTTAATTTGAGAAATTTGGTCTTTCATATATAGTAATAAATAACTGTATAAATAATAATAATAATAAATTCTTAAATTTATTTGTAGTACATACGTGGAAACCAACCATCTGGTGGGAAATTTTATATGTTCTAACTACAGATGCTCACCACTTAAAACCATCACTCACCTCCAATGCTCCTTGTCGCCATTCGTGTTCAGCATCCACTGTTCGAAACTCTGAATTCATTAACTTTCATCTTTGGTTACTCCACAAAATGCTGTGTTCCGGTCGGATTTTAACAGTTTCTCATGCCTTGACGCCGTTTCATTCATCCCATTCCAGATACTACCTCCACGGGAAGCTTGAATCCACTCTGAAATGGCGCTCCATGGCGTCAGACGGCGGCGCTTCCCCTTTCTCCACTTCTTTTGGCCCTGAATCATCCGATGATAATAATTCCCTGCCGTAAGGGATATAAACTATTATGTGCTTCTGTTAATTTGGTTTTTGGAATTGCCTAGGGATTTATATATTTTTTTTAATGGTATTGGATAATGAAGTTGTTGATTTTGGGCGCGTTTGGATGCAGGTTTTGTATAATAGAAGGACCTGAGACAGTCCAAGACTTTGCGAAAATGGAATTACAGGAAATTCAGGATAATATTAGGAGTCGACGAAACAAGATTTTCTTGCAAATGGAGGAGGTTAGTGTTCTTAATTCTAACCCATTCAACTTACAGTTGTGATAACCATAGGATAGCAGGGAAGATTAATTTACCTAAATTACGAATAAATTTTATGTATCTGTTATTACTTATTTCATTCTTCATTTAAAGCCTTGTCTAAGGACTGTTGTATTTATGGTACTATCCTGCATTTGGTAGGTACGTCGGCTTAGAATACAGCAAAGAATTAAGAACAGCGAGCTTGGAATTATAGAAGAAGTGCAAGAAAATGAACTTCCGAATTTCCCCTCGTTCATTCCGTTTTTGCCTCCTTTGGTAACACCTTTCTTCTTACGTTATGTAGCACTGGTTTAGTCTATTCATTTACAACTTAATAGTTCAGATAGTGGCATCTGATAAGTGCTTTCTGTGCAGAACTCCACGAACCTTAAACAATACTATGCTACTTGTTTTTCTCTTATTGCGGGAATCATGCTTTTTGGTGGACTTCTAGCACCCACTGTAAGATCTACCACAATTAAGGATTCTCATAAGACAATTGCTGAATTATGGATATAAATATTGACTTTTCATTGTTAAAACCTGATCCATCTGCGTTTACATGGAGAGTGAGCGTTTACATGGAGAGTGATTGTATCTTCCTTTCATTTGATTTTTTTTTTTTTTAAAGGTAGCTTGTTGGTTTCTGTTTGAATTTGAATTTTATTTCGAATTTGGATGAGCTTGCTGCAAAATTGAGGTGAGCTGCCCAGTTCATTAGGCTTGAGCTAGTCTTTTGTCCGGATAATGCTATGTCTGTCAGGATAATTTCTCGTGTAACTTTCGTGCTTGCAACTATTACTTTCCAAGTCTAGCTAGTCTTTACCGATGTCTGAAGTTCTGAATAGTAGCTTAATGTATAATTGACATTTTGCAAAAGTTCTATGGTATCTCTTTTATTTATTTAATCATGGAAGTGAACTAAAACCTCTCTTGCAGTCATCCTTGTTATCATCTGTTAAATTGACCAAAGCTTAAGATGATAAACTTGCTCAGATATTCTGATGTTCATGCAATTTTTTTTTTTTTTGTTTCATAGTTTTTTCTTTGGCTACTCTTGCAGCCACATTTTGCTTCTTCAATTGAAACTGTTGTTGAGAATGAAGTTATATTCCAAGGTTGTTACTGATTTCATTGATCCCGTTCAAGAATGGCTAGTTCACATCCTGTAGAATTTAGACCAATACCAACACTTTTTTGTCCAAAGAAAGTATTGTTGAGTTTTTGTCAATTGAGATTGATTGGAACACAAAAAGTCCAATATCAATCAAATTGGGGATAGAATTTGAGTACATTTAGGAGGTGGTCACTCATTAATTGGGGTTGTAAGGTTTTTAACATGGAAATTGTAAGTTTATTGCACACTTTTGTGGTAGTATTTTAAGAATTTTGTCAAAATGTGTCCACCAAACAAGAAACAATTTGGGACTACGTTAGCAGTTTCTTCAAGTTGCATAGACTATAGGACATAGAATTTGTTGAATTTTGCTTTATAAAGCATTAGCCCAAGCATCATCTTAGTCCCAATAAAAGAAAAAAAAGTACTGTTTGCTCAGTACTTGCTGTTTCTATAGCCAATTTCACTGAGCCAGCTGGGCGGTCCTTTTTAGTAGTTAATCATCGATGTAGATGGATCAGGTCCAGACAAGAATATCTTCACATCATGTTTTTATTCGGATTTTCATAAGGCCAGAGAAATTCTTACATAAAAAATGTAATCTATTTATCGGTCTTTTTGGATTTGCTCATTTTTCCAACTGTTTTGAATGATATAACAAAATAGAGTAAATGTTGCGTGTTTTGGATATGGGGTTGGAGTTTCTAATATTTGGAGAGTGCTTTTTGAAAGTTTGAGTCAGTTATTAAGGGCAATGGAACTGCTTTCACAAAGTGAATCTATGGTAATTTATAGTGCTATCACTGCTATGTATATAGTGCTATCAGAGCCATGTTGCTTGTGGAAGTATTCAGGGTCTCAATTTCATAATGCAAACAGTGACTTTGATGTAAGATGGATTAAGTATTGCTGTTGTAAAATATTGTCTGATATGAAATTTTACTCTGTGACTAGTGAATCTACAAATAAATTCGTGAGAAATATGACTATGCCATCAGTGATGATCAGAATTTTCTGAATATTGTGACCATAAAAAGTACTTGTGGGAAGATAAAGATGTCTATTAACTGGAAAGTGAAAACTTCTACAGATAAGAAAGAAATATACAAAAACTCACTTATAGACTTTAAGTCTACTAATACTATCATAACAGAAGTGCAAGTTTACCTCTTGTTTCATATCAACAAGATTGGCATTTTTATCATATATTCAGTTACTAAACAAAAAGTGGTTTTTAAATTTCCACATTTTGGATTAGTTCAACTTGCCATAAAGCTGATAACAGGAGAACCAGCTGATCCCAATATTTTACTTGCACTGCAAAATTGTGGGCATGTGGAATTCCACAACTCTGTCCTTAAATTAGGTGAAATAATTATATGCAACAGCTCGATATATTTCAATTCTTTACTGAACTTACTGTTGCCTTCTCAGATCCTCATACTTCAGTTTTCCTTACTTCAAATGTTAATATTACAAGATTATACCAGCATCTCATACATATCAAGTCTTTTATAAGTTGCAATATAAAATTATCAACACATGATTAGATATAAATGTTATGTTTCATACAAGTCGCCAATTATACCATCTTTTGGGGAGATAAATAGGGAAAATCCAATTGATGGTTCTTAAAACCATTGAAATGAAAAATGGCGTGTATCGAATAACCTAGGATTTACTTCCTAGATTAAATCCTTCTATCCAAAAAGTCAAAAATCTCGAGATTGATGAGTATTCTGTGAGTAGTGGGCAGCCTGCCAATCAGATTCTTATTCTGCTGCTTGTTGGATTCTTATTATGGCACGTTTTGTCTATTGTTTTTCAGAAGTCCTAATAGATTCTAATCTTCGTAATCTTTTATTGCTCCTAATTTCAGCTGGAGTTAAAACTTGGATTAGGTGGCACTTCATACAGTGATTTCATTCGCAGTATGCATCTTCCAATGCAATTGAGGTATGCTTTTGGGATTCTTTAATTAATCAGCTGATGCCTGTTTTTATGATGACAATGCCTAATGCATGTTCCTTGACTTGAATTCATCCCCCTCACAACCATCCAAGATTACTTTTACCTTTGGTTGGGAACCTTTGAATGTTTCTTTCATGCTCTAAGATCACATATGCTTTTGAGGAGCCTAAGAAGTTGCTTCGATTTCGATTGTTCCTTTTCACCTTCCCTCACAGCTTATAATCTCAGTGGTCACTGATGATCTCTCTTTAATAGAATTTTTAATTTTTTTGAAATTCACTGGCCTTAGCCTGTGTACCCATGTTTTATTTATGGAAAAAAAAAAAAAAAAAAAAAACCTCTGCTGAGATTGCTGTAATGGATTAATAATATGTGTTGCCGTTGCCTTTAACTGTAGGAAATTGATTCACTTTTGCTGGATCTTTTGGTGGGGTGGATTTTGGGGGGAGGGGACTGAGATAGGCATCTATGGTTTTTACTGACTGAGCTCTGTAAAACTCTGCAGTTCAGTTGACCCCATTGTGGCATCTTTCTCGGGAGGAGCAGTTGGGGTAATATCTGCCTTGATGGTGGTGGAGATAAACAACGTGAAGCAGCAGGAACATAAGAGATGCAAGTATTGTCTTGGTACAGGTAATCGATTGATGTTATCATTCATTGCCACTAATGTTCAAACATCATGATGACATTCGTCTCATAACCATCTTGTCTTCTTTCAGTTGTAGACATACATAATATTTGAGCTGTTACCCAGCTTCACCTTTCCTCTGCTAGGACTTTAGCATCTTCAACTTCATTAATCATACTTTAATTGACTTAGCATCCAACTAGAATATGAATCCTTTCAATGATGAAGGGAAACTTTTAATTTAGGTAACATTTGAAGCTGGATTATTGTACAATAAGTGCTCAACAGCTGTGTACGTTAGCTTCTCTGCTTTTCAGCAGTTGCATTGGCTCTCACAGCTGCATTTTGTTGTCCATAATTTTTTCCTACTATTGAAGGCAGACAGCCATTTCTCTTAATTAAAATTTGAGATCCCTACTTAAATATTATGCAGTGCAGATGAGAATGCATATTTCTGCTTGTTTCCTTACAGGGTATCTCGCTTGTGCTCGCTGTTCAAACACTGGATCTCTTGTTCTCATTGAACCAGTGTCAACATTAAATGGCGGAGATCAGCCACTGTCACCACCTAAGACGGAAAGGTGCTCAAATTGTTCCGGGTCAGGAAAGGTATGTGCTCGGGATTTCATGTTTACATTGATATTCTTCTATTTCATGTGATGATATACTTTCTAAGCCATGTATCTATGGGTAAAAAAGGGTGAAGGGAATGATTGAACAATACAGATGGGGAAAAAGCTCTCATAGAAGCTTCAGTAGCAGAGTGTGTGTGTGTGTGCGCGCGCTTTATTTTGGTCAAAAGTATTAGACCCCCTTGATCCATATATGTGCGTCTAAGGAAAACTCCAGTTACACGCCAAGGCTCAAACCTTAACAGTGATAACTGAAGCATCACTCAAGTGATACTTTTAATGTGCTTTGAAGTTTGACGTATTTGTGGAATACTGTATTCTAACATGGCCGTCCAGAAGAAATCAAGGCATTTTATTCAAGAAATAAGGATGGAGGAAAATTGAATTTCATTGAGAACACTATTTTTCTTTATGTCCTTTCAATGTGGTCAGATTTGATGCATGAACTTTAGCTGTTGTGCTGATCACATTGGAGTAGAAGAGGAACCATCCCTTACTGTGTTTATCTCGTTAATTCTTTAAAACACGACACAACAAAGTATTTCAGTCATTATCAATTATTGGAAGTCTTTCAGTACCCAAAAATTGACTTGTGAATTGTGATTGGAAAAGAAGATTAGTGGATTGTGATGTGTGCTTCTTATAATTGTTCAATTTGATTGATACTAAGGTGTCCTTTTGGTGCTGACATTTTTTAAGCTTGACATGAGACTATTTCGTGGCGCTCCCTGTTGGACGAGCATTGGCATTTGCTCGTTTTGCTTTTGAATGCAGTTCCTTATTTCCCGCTAAAAATACATTTGATATGTTTTACTTTTGATTAATGAATTTGTTGGTATACGGTTTTTGAATTAGATGGTTCTGAGTCTTTATTTTAAAAAATTAATGGGTACTCTATTCCTTTGGCGGCTCTGTTATTTGGTTATCTACTTTGCATGCAATTTTATTGTAAATAAAGTTAGATGCATGGCCATTAGTTGCCCTTCCTAGCTTGCTCCTTCACTAACAAATTAGGCAGCACACACCCCACACATCAAACTACAAAACCGAACGATGGGAAAGCTATAGTTTGAACTTTGAATACTGCCTTTTGTCGCTAGAGAGATACGTTCTGTTGGGCTCTCCTAGGATATTTTGTGATCTCCAGATATCATGGTGCACATTATTTGTGCATATTAGAAACTTTTGTAAGTATTTTGTATTTTATCACATTCATCTTAGGATAGAACAATTTAGTTTCGACCAAGGGATAAAAAATGGCATGGTTGAAAATGAATACAGAACTATCTGCTTCTCTTTTTTTCTTTTTCATATTCTTTCGACATAATTTTGCCTTTCTGTTCCACTCATTGTCATCACTATTGTGCGCTACCACTTCCTATCCAGCTCGTATTGGAAAGATGCGGTATCGGTGTAGTAATGATACTGGTCCTTGACCAACATGAATTTGTATGTTGGACTAATGAGTTCTAAGCATTGTCTACACAGGTCATGTGCCCGACTTGCCTTTGCACAGGGATGGCTATGGCGAGTGAGCACGATCCACGAATTGACCCTTTCGATTGATTTGTTTGGCCGGTGGACTGCTCAATTTGAAGCTTTTCTTTGTTTCTCTTAACTGTAATTAGGAAGATAATGTAAAATTATACGAATTGCCATATATGATGAAAAACTATCAAATATAAATGATCCTTTTAATTCAAGGCGGCGTGATGAATTCAAATTGCTGAGCTTATTTAATAATATGATGAAATGATATTTCGGACCTCTCTCTCTGTATATATATTGTGTGTGTGTGTATGTGTCAACATTCTGCATCCTCCTGCCATGTAGCACCCAAATATGAGAAGTTCTTGATTAACTTCATTGTAAGGCGTCAGATGATCAGACATGTTTGGTATTCTTAATTGCAATCGTACTGTATTAATGTGATGTTTGTCATCAGCTTCCCAGCACAAGTACTTCAGTTGCACACACTCTTGAACTGCGCTGAACTTCAAAGAAATATTTCTGGAAGCACAAGTGATGTTTTTTTTTTTTCTTTTGAGAAACTTCTACCCCGAGCACACAGAATGAAATCATATATTGTGTGTATTTATTACTCCCCTTCTTCCAAAAAAATATTTAGGAACTATAACTGTTTTTTAGTTATGAAACGGGATCTTTTTAAAGCTGGAGGGAGTATATATTAAATTTTTAGATATAAATAGAAAATTCTTATTAACGAAGTTCAACAATTAAAGATAAAAAGTACTTTTTTTTTCTTCCACGTCATAATATATTTCAACTTATGTTATGGACCAATTTAGCCTTTTCGTTACCACGAAAGGGTAGGGAGCACATCTTCTAATAGTATCTCTTTTACATATAAATATAAATATATATATTTTTTTTTTCTTTTTTTTTAAGGATGGGTCTGTTATGCAGCTGGTGCACCATATACCTGATTCACAACATTATTTTTTAATTAAAAATATATTATTTATTTACTTAAAAAATATTGCAATTTTTGTAAATGTAACAAATTAATAATAATATTTTCAAGTAAATAAATAATATATTTTAATTAAACAAACAATCTTTTACATTGAGATGTACAGTACATTCGTGATGTATATATTTTTTGGCGCTTTTTTTCTTCATTAACTTTTGCAAAACGAAAAAGAAATAACTTCTCTGCAATAGAAAGAATTTTTTTCAACATAATATTCTCATACATAAAACATTAAGTTTAAATTTTCTAAATAAGAATTGTCAGTTGTTATCAATTGTTAAACCTAACAAGAGTTCATACAAGCTACTACATGTCAGCGTGTACAAGCCGCAACTCGCTTCACATATAATCACATGATCATTTACACTACTGATATTCATGATCTTTTTCTGGTATTTTAGAACCACGACGAATGCGAAGATCGAAAGGTAGGAAGAAGAAATAATTTTTTAGTTAGACGCATGAAATTGGCCAAACATTTCTTTCAACAACTATAGAATTAAAATGTTCTTATAAAATTGATTTATTAAATATGTGTCAAATCTATTTTGACTCATTTTTAAATGGTTAAATATTTAATTTTGGAAAAATTAAATAGTGTAACTAATCCACGTTATGAGTAGATAATTGTAGTGGGTTGAATTTCTCAAAACCAATTTTCAGTGAGCGAGAAAATTAATGCTCAAAACTTATGATGCAATTAAATGACTTTCACCGGCAGGTGACTAAATGGGACACTCGGTCTCGGACTCGGCCTCGGCTCGGTTTAGTGGAGTCGAGTTTTGTCCGCACTCACCAGGACAAGTGGGTGTCTAGGTTCATGTAACTGTCAGGAGTTAATCTCCTGAAGTTATGAACGTCATAGTGGGGTAACTTTCGGGAGTTACTTCTCGCACGCACTTGAACATGTGAACACTCGGACACCTAGACAAGTGGATGTCCAGGTCCATGTAACTGTCAGGAGTTAATTTTCTGAAGTTATGAACATCATAATTGGAGAGTAATCTTCGGGAGTTACTTTTCCCGCACGCACCTAGACAGGTGGATACACGTACGTACATAGACAAGTGGATGTCCAGGTTCATTGTAACCTTCAGGAGTTACTTTTCCCGCACGCATCTGGAGAGGTGGATGTATGTATGTACTTTAACAAATGGATGTCTTGTAATCTCCGGGAGTTACTTCTCGGGGGTTTGAATGCCCACTAACTCCATAATTGGAGACTTTAATCCCCGAATGGATTTGATGCATATATATAGAACTATATCTGCATGCAAACAAACTCACTTGAGAAACACTTGAAAATCCTGCATCCATATTTTCGAAGATCATAGCATATTAAGTGAGCTCCCAGTTCTCACATTATTCTAGTTCGTTGGAGCTTCTGGTCTAGTGGTGCTACTACCCAGAAGACGGAAATCATTTCATTTTTGGGAATGATACGTCAAACCGTGAGCACTAGCCGAGACGTATTCGTTTTGCGGAGAGAGGTCATCCTCGACTCGATTTCAAACCATCAATTTTCGATCCTATTCTGGTGTCCGAAGTTATTCTCGAAGTCAAGAAGTTTAAAGAACATACGTACTTTATTACCTTTACGATCCGAGAAATAGAGGAGTAAATATGGTTATTTGGTTTTTATTTTTCTTTATTCTTGTAAGTTATTGTTGGGTTTTATAACAAAAAAATGTATGATTTGGATGGTATGTATCTCTAAAACATGGAATCTCATATTGTCTCTAGAAAAAAATAAACTACTCTAAAAAAGGACACTCTGAAAAGATAACTTTTCTACCAAAAATATAGAAAACCGATGATTATCCACGAATTTTTCCTCAAGAAACTGGTTAAATTCCCTTTCCAATTGAAACTATAGTCGAAGAATGTTACGAGCTGCAATCTTCCAATGAATTTAAAAAGAGGGCTGTTCACACTCCAACATTTATTAAACACACTCTCCCTCTAAATATATCTATTCATTATTTTTTCATTACATCAATTAGAATTAAAATAAAATGGTTCATTTTATTTTTGAATTTAACAAACCCTACTGTGGTGGGGTTTTAACTGAAAGTGGCGTAGACATGTTGTTTCTGATGTGATTGAAATTAAATTGAAGTAATGATTGAAAACAAGTTGACACTGTACATCAAATGGGGCTAAATATCTTTGACATGTATTGGCCGAACTATGTTTTGGATGAGTCCAGGTTAAGCATAGTTGAGAGATGATGTAATCTGGCACCTTCAACTATGTTCAATCATTTTTTATCAAATAACTGTTGGATGCTAGTTTGTCGAAAAAAATACATAAAATTGTAAGTACAATTTTACAAATGAGACACGGTGGTTCATTGTTAATTAGTTCTATATATTTTATATTTTGTAAGAGAATTAGGGTTTACAAGAGAGTAGAAATAGAAGAAGAGAGAGTGGGAGGAGGCTCACGGAGTGTGAGAAGCAAGGAAATTGTTAATTTTTTTATATTTTTTTGTAATTTAAATTAGTTTTTATTTTAATTAAAATATAGTAAAACATTGGATTTGAAAACTAAGAATTGTGGCCTGATCAAATATTTGATTAATAAATTATTTACTGCTAAATTGATGGGATTGCATTTTAGACCTAGTTCTAACCACAATTTTGGTCGGGTCTACTCCAGGATCCAAACTGCTGAAAGGGACGAAGGATGGAAAAATGGCAATACCTCCCTCATATAATAATTTTAACAATTTTGAGACATACGTTTTGTTTATTTATTTTCTTCAATTTAAAATTGAACGTAAAGTAATTTCTATTTAATCAACGAACGAAGCAGCGGAAGAGTGGCCGCGCAGAGGAAAAGGAAAAGGGAAAGCAGTGGAATTGTAGTTGAAGGTGACTGTGGATGGATGCCCTGATAGCATCATATGGAGATACTTCATCCGACTCCGACTCTGATTCGGGTCCGACTCATGAAACCAAACCGACCCCATCGCCCGCACCTCTCCCTCCTCCACCTTTGTCTCTGCTCCAGCCCCCACATTCTGCAGGTGAACATTTTTGCCTTTTTCCCACCTTTGGCAGGTCTAGCTTTCATACTCCAAGCGTTTGATATTTTTCCCCTGATAGGTATATCTGATTTCTTGCTGCAAAGTAATCTTACAAATCGAGTCCGTAACTTCCCCCACGTTGAGGGTAATTATGCTTTGCATGTTTATATCCCAGGTAATTGTACATTTTAAATTTGATCAACTGTTTTGTTCTTTATTTCATTTTACCTATGATATGAAATATTGAATTATGTTTGCTGGGATTTAGTTACCATACCAATGTCATCAAGAAAGGAGCTAGCCCTGTTCCTGAAAAGGGTTGCAGCTGTAGTTAATGAGCTTCATGTAGTTGATGTAGACATCCCTTTGAGTAGTTTAATTAAAGACGAACAAAAATTTGAGCAAGTTGTCTTGGGGAGGGAGTTCCATGTGAGTTTGGGAAGGACGGTTCCTATACGAGTGCATCAACGAGATTCAGTAGTTGCTATGCTTAGACAGAAGCTGCATTCTCATAGGAGGTGAGAAGCATCCTTTCTTAGGCAATTGGACATTCTTTTGTATTTTTTGAGCTTGCAGTAAGTTGATTATTTATATTCTTGGAAATTGAATAGGTATTGGATTGATTTTAATACGTGGGAAGTTTTTGTGAATGATGATTGCACACGGACATTTCTTTCAATGGAAGTTACGACAGCAGGCCTAGCTGAGGTACAGTGAGGTTATCATCGTTGATTTAATATGCAACAAAATTTTACTTGGAATTATTTTCAGGCATTGCTCTTCAGTATGTGTTCTTTTTGGAATAGTGCTGCAGCTTTTAGGTGTTCTTTTTGGAATAGTGCTGCAGCTTTTAGGTGTTCTTTGGAAAGAGAAGGAAAAAAGAGAAAAAGTTAACAGAAGAGAAAAAAATAAAAATAAAAATCAAACAAATGAAGGTACTTCTTAGCTTATATTAGATCAGAGGGTAAAAGGCATACATTTCCCAAGTTATAGAGTTAATTTCAGTTTCCTTTTAACCGTTCATGATATATGGAATACCATCAACATTATTAGAATGTGGCCAACTCTTCTTAGTCTTATTTGGTGAAATATCAAGTGTGTTGGCATGTTGCTGTTCTCCCTACCCTCCATTTCTTAAAATACGTGCACATAATCACCTTAACAATTTCAAACTACACAATTTATCATTGAACCTTTCTTTTGGTTGATAAATACACAATATTTTAGCTAATATTATCTGCAATATGTGACTCTCTAGCTAATACACTGACATCAGCCAATTCAGCTTATTTTATAATTGTAAACTAACTTGGGGTTGTGCTCCCTTAAGTTTATATTCATAAATGAACTCAAAGTTACCTCGGTGCTTATCCCCCATATCATCTATCTTTTGTATTTATTTTTTTCTTTATCTGTTGGTCAGCAATATGGATTGTTTGTGGTTTTCATTAAAACTAGATAGGATAGGGTGGCATTAGCCTCATAGAGGTTGAGGGGAAAAAAAAAAAAAAACAGAAGATCTAAGTATTACTTGCAATAGCTCAATATCTTTCAGAAAACAAATATGCATGGACTTGTTAATGTAATATCAATAGTTGGGTCATGCATGAAATAACTCCATGAATTTATTTGTATAATATCAATTATTTGGGTGATAACCATGAAATAACTCTTTATAATCTTATGCGATAAACCTGTGCCCAGTTTATTGTTTTTCTAATTTCAAGTTCAAGCTTATGTGTTAGTGAAGGGCGTGGATCAACGTGGTTTCCATTGAATATCAACGAAAGAGGCCAAAACATAGATTTTAGATTAACGTTTTCTATTGATCTATGTTTAACTTTCAAGTGCAAATAGCATAATATCATGAAAGTTGTTTATATAAGATCAATAACAATAACTTGAGGATAAACCTTGATATATTTTTATTATTATATGCATTTAAACTTAGAAACTATACTCACGATCTCAATTTTTAGTTGTAAGTTACTCATAGTTGAAATAAGATTTTCACTCACTGGTAAGTGAATTGGTTGAAACAATATTGTTGGTGAAGTTCTATATATTCCACGAAATTAAAATTCAACGTGGAAACTGCAACATTCACATATTGTGTGGTTAAATGCATATTTCCTCAGAATTTTGGGGTAAAGAGCTACAGACAAAAAGTATATTGCATCTACATTGAATATTCGACTGAGAAAAGCAATTGGGTGGGTAGGGAACACTTTTAGTAAGGTTGAGGTATCTGCATCTTTTGAAAGTATCTGCTTTTGACCATGGTTAAATGCCATGGCCGCTGGCCATCAGCTTGCATATCCAGTGCAATTGGACTGCAAGTCTCATACTGACTCGTAGTCCTTTTTTTTATACTCTCCATAATGCTAAGAATGATGTGAACTCGTTTCATTTTCTTTGGTTTTAGATCAAGAAGCAAATTGAAGCTGTGAATGGAGTCTACAAGCTTCATAATCTTCCAGAATTTTACCAGGTTAGTTTAACATCTAGTAACAATGTTTTATGAATTTTCTATTTCTCAGTACAAAGGGTTATCTTTCTTTTTCCCAGAATCCACGCCCACATATATCTGTAGCTTGGGCAGTCGGTGATATAAGCAATTCTTTGAAGAGTGTGATTGGAGAGGAAATGAAGAGGCATACTTCCATTGGAGGTTCATCAAACAAGCGCATTTGTACCTGCATATTTGGTGGGATTTCTTGTAAAATAGGTAACAAAACCTACGAGATATGCAAAGTCCAGGAAGAATGATCGACATCCTTAAGCTTGATTCTTCTATGTGATATACTATATGATGCTCATATTAAGCCCTTCACTGCTGCTCTAAAGAAAAGAAATTGAGTGCAACACATTTCTATGAAATGTTTGAAAGTATTTCATAAGTTATTTATCGGATCTGCCTGGATCTGAGCACTTTTAGGAAGTATGTGCGCGTATATTTGGAATTATTAGAAACACTGTACAAATGCACTTGTCATCCAGCAATTAATTTATTCTTTAGATGCATTGAGCTTTTCATCTGCTTCTTTTTCTATTCTTTTAATTATTACAAACATTATGTTTTTCCTATTTTGATATTGGCCTCATGCAAAGGTAAGTGTGAGTAATAATTAGGTTTTGATGGTAGGTGTCACACGGGTGAAATTTAGCGTCAATTTTTCGCGCCAAATTCACCTGATGTGTGGCCTAGTCTCCTCACAAGATTAGTTAGCCTTCACGAATCTCACAACCCTTGTTCGATTCATCCGATCCCACTCTCCACTTATAGGATCTGCCCAGTTTGACGCTGAATTTTACCCGTGTGACAGAAGAATTATGAGAAGAATGGTCCTACAAAATCAAATGAACTTGTTTGAATTCATTCATCTTACCATGAAGGTTAAGTTTTGAGGTCTCATTGTGTGTGTTGCAGGGTCATTTTCATATGAAATAGGGGCAATACATGAAGTGTGTGTATAGAGTTATTTTATGCTTCTAATGGTGAAGCCCTAGTGATCTCTTAAACTGTGATTTTCAATGTGAACACACACACACACACACCCCCACACCTATAATGTGAGTTACCCGCTTAAGGAGACTTTCAAGATAAGAAAATCAATAATTATAATTAGATAGTTCAATACAATTATATTTATAAAGTAATTTGATGTATTACTGTTGGATGGTTATTATACGTATTCTGACATCTTCAACTCCAAAATTTTTTTATTTATCCATGCAGATATTACTCACTTGAGATATTCTTCATATATTCAAGTATGTAGATATAAATTTAAAATTATTATTTTTACTTATAACCATACACCAAGTGTATGGTGAAATCTATGAATATTCATCCTATAAAATTGCAATTTTCTACTTTTGTCAAATTTTCTTTGGTTTTTTATGTTGTTTTTAATGTTTTGTAGTCCTATATTATCTAGTGTGTTTTTTGTCCTTACATGTAATAATTTTGGTTTTTTTCTCATACTTTTAGAAATTATGTATTGTGATTGTACTATTTATATTATATAACAAAAATCAAAGAAATAATTAATAGGGCTGTAAACCCAATGACATGTCTTAAGATCAGAACTGAAGAGTGAGAATATTGAACATATTTACGATAAGCATCAAATTAACCTAACGACCCACAATATACAAGATCAAGAAAATAAATATAGATCCTTGGATCGATGAAAGAGACAAGATCAAAAGAAGTTCAACATAAAAACATTACGAAGGAAATTTTGTAAATTCTACCATATCATGTGAAAACACGCACACATTTACATATACATATATACACACACACACAAAAGAACCCCAATATTGGATTGGCAATGCTACAAGCATTTTCAACATCCATGTTTAATTATTAAATTTTTATTTTCTGTAAATAGTACCTGCCACAACCTAAGCTACATATGGAACCCAATATAGGATCCCATATGAAAACTAATGTAATACACAGACACACACACGCGCACATATATATCCACAGAAAAATGAAGCATGCAGAAAAACACAATAACCTCCATCACGCTATCGAGTATAAGCCAATAACCATGGACACCTGCTGTCTAATAAACAAGATAGTTATCCCCATTAAAATAGCTCTATCATAATTTAGTGAAATAACTGTCCTCAAGCAGCTTGTATGCTACAAACACATCCAAAGGGAATTACAATCTGCCATACAAAATGGTAAAAGCTTAGATCACCATTTATTGTGGGCACAAGTTCTGAGAACTTAATCACCACACTTCTCTCATACTGAAGGCAAATGTTCAATCATAACAAGATTTCAGAGCTTCAATTATTTACACGCCATATGCCCACCCTCAATTTTCCATCCAGCTTTTTTCACTATAAGAAATGTAATTATGTGGAAAACAATCTCTAATATAGATCAATACTGACCGGCTAATAATTCTGTCAGATGAATCATTGATAGCAGTCGAGGCTGAATACCCAATAGCTACCTCTGCTGAGCAAAGGAAAAAATTGCTCAGAGTCCAGGTATCGATTCAAGATTGTACTTTTCAGAAGATGAAGGTCCGTTCTCTCGGTTGTTGTCCAGCACCTCTGGCTTTTTCATAGCATCCAGCGTGTGTAGATATGTGTAAGAAGCAGTTCGACTAGATGACGGGCCTGGGTTGCTAATTCTGCTGGCGAGGAACCGACGAATTAAGCCCCTCAGGAAAGGAGCCATAGTGTCTGGTTCATGATCCAGGTAATACATTATCCCACCCATACACGCACAGAACAAAGCCACCTAGAAAATTCAGATAGATTATAAAGAATATTGAGTGGAATGATTATAAATTTAGATTAAAAAAAAAAAAAAAGGTGCTTGCATTAGTCATTTAACGATTCATTAAACTAAAATAATGGTTTATAGGGACTTCCATATAGCACCAATGAACACATAATCATAATGCTAACCAACAAAAAAAGCCTATTATGAATGCAAGATAACTTGCCCCAATCCATACAAAGAATTGAGACAGCCCCCACCCCACCCCACCCCACCCCACTGGGAGAGGGAGATAAAGGAATAGATGAGAATAGTGAACTGGGCCATGTCATAACCGAACTGGTAACTAAAAGATAGGGTTTCGACCAGTTGGATTGGCTTAATCAGTTGACCAACCAGTTTGCTGAAATAATTAAAAATAGAATTAGAGAGAAAAAATAAAATTGATCAGTCAAATCTGGTGCAATCCAACCAAAATTTTCCAGTTCGATAGTAGATCCCAAAACAGAGGTTCTACAACCAACCTCAGCATTCTTGATATTTGGAAGCAAACGGCGATTCACCAGAATATACCACAAGGATTCTCCAGCTCTTGGAAGAACATACAAGGCCAATTCCCCACGTCTAGCTTTCTTCTCTAGTAACACAGAGAGGGCAGATAGCCCTCCTGCAACCCAATACACAAGTTTGTGGTCCTTCAATGCCACTTTCCTGTGCAAACATATTACTCCCTTTTATTTCAGGGAGAGTAAATCAGCAAAATTATTGTGTATGCAGATACATATAGATGTGGTGACAGAGAAACCACCTGAAATATACCAACGAAAGAAGACAACAATGTAGTTGAGCGTACAGCACCAGTAACAGCATGCCAGCAGGTTCGCATTGGAGCCTCCATGAACTGAGGAATAAGAGAACAAAAGAGGAGAAGTATCAATCAAAAGAGAAGTATTTTGTTTAGCATATTATAGAATCTACACCAGTGACAAAGCTGTCTAACTTGCAATGTGCCACAGAAGGTGAGACCGAGAGTGCCCAGTCATGCACATCTTTTACTATGGTCATTGTTGTACAAGAAATGTTAGCTACACTTCAAAGACTAGATGATTAATGTACTATGAAAGATAATTATAGGTTTACATAAAAAAAATTAGGTATCTTTAACTTGACAGAGATAATATCATCTGAAATATGCATGGTAGAAACTACAAAAAGTATGTGACTAAGGTTTCAGTATTCTTGAGCTGGATATCATTGTGTTTCACACATAATCTGGGGGTGTCAACATTTTTTTTCCTTTTTAAATGGGTCTAGCATAAAACCCCATTGAAAAGGAGTAGGAATACCATGAAAACAATTTATTTCAAAAACTTTTGAGGCAACATCATCGAACGACTTTAAAGAGGCAATACCTTCTGTAAACGCAGAACAACAAACGGGACAAATGTCAAAGAAAAATATAGGGGAAATGTTTTCCTGAAAGTAGCCTTGGCAGCATTTGCATTGTGAACTAAACATGAGCTCGTATCAGGGTGAATGATGGAGCAGGGAATAATATCAGGAAATGCATCCAACTTCACAGTGTTTGATAACCTTCTACTGGACATGTAGGCAGATAGTGAAGCAACATCTACCGGAGAACCTCTACAGCAATCCCTCACAGCTTTGTACACAGGTGCAGCAACCGGCCCTGTCTTCTGAATGAAATCTTGATATGATTTTGGCAAGCTCTCAGGGCGCATAACAAAGGCATACATAACCTGAGAAGTTTTTATCATTAGATATCCAAGGAACTAAAGAATATACCTAAACTGAAGGCAAAAGTTGGAGGAATATAAAAAAATTAAATACGGTGGAGGGCCTTAAAGTAGGCATAGGCATACGCAACCAGGGAGTCTCATCAACTCTTCCAAAGACTACAGTCTAACACAATCATTGATGATGGTGAAGACAAAAACGGTGACTCAAGACTTTTAAATTACCTGAGCACAAGCTAATGCAAAGAGTAGTGTATCCCCATGATTCCAGTGACTTCCCCAGAGGTGGAATTTGTTTTTGGCTTTAGCAGAATTATATGCACACTGATGATAAAAAAAAAAAGAAAAAGAAAAAGAAAGAATTAAACTAGATAGAAAAAATAAGTCCCTATTACCTCACAACTATAAGGAGAGAGGGACGGAGAGAGAACTAGGAAAATGAAAGTGAATGAACTTGTACCTGAGCAACCCTAGCCAAAAGGTACAGTGCCAGAGTGCGCCTTCGGCTGGAATCATCTAATGCTAAAATAGACAAACCCGAGACAGCACCTGCTAAAATTCTGTTGCATCATCACCTTTAAGAAAGTCATGCAAACGGAATTGGATATTCATGCAAAAAGAATCAATCTCAAGAATTAGATGACAGTAACATGCAAAATATAGTCAAGAATTACGTACACGAAATTCTAAAGGACACAGCATCAAGTTTTAGATTATTAATTAACATGTAAAAATAAATTTAAAAAATTGTCAATATACAAATGTTTATTGCTGACTCACGCATTTAGTGGAGTCTCTTTCTTTCTCAACTTTCTCAGCAAACACCTCAGAGCATGGTAGGAACCGGTGAATCCTCCAAATAGCAAACCAATTCGACATGCCTCCTCTCTCACAATCAGATCTTTCTCCGATACAAGTTGCTACAATTACAATGAAAGTTGACAACAAGATCAGACTTTTTTTTACTAAACACATCTTATATACAATCATGGATACCTCATGTGCATACATGGATTAAAATGGAGGGAAAAAGGCATGAGTGGCTTCACTGTAGTTCAGAGAATGGCTGCTGTTGTTGATACTTAGTGTTTTCTAGCTTATTTAGTTTCCTTCTGTGTGTGTCTGTCTCTTATTCATTTGAAGTATTGGAATAACGTTTTTTACTGTGCTTTAAGTTATGTATATTTATGAAAACTTTCACAAGAAAATACTCAAGCAAATTAACCATTAGAGAGAGAAAATGAAGATATTTGTGAGAGATGGGCTACAATGTTGCAGTCGGGACTCGGGAGACAGTGGGAGATGGATGGGGATATGGAGAGATAGTGGCTCATCAAGGACACAAAATTGAAAACCAAAAAGCTAATGCTGCTGTAAACAAACCAATCTCCAAGATCCCATTTCCGTTCTTGCAAAAACAACCACATAAAACTTAGGTAAAGGTAAATTATGTTACACATTGGAACTTGGAAGGCTTTCTTTTTGGAAAATATAAAATACAAACTTGGATAACTTATCATTAATTTTAACCAGACTAGTTCAGAACATAGAAGAACAGTAGAACCAATTTCAGCGGATAAAAAAACACTATGAGAATGACTAAACTGGCCTTAGCAGAGTAAAACTGGCATAATACTACTCTTGTGATTCTTATTGCAGGATCATGAATAGTCAAATCTTGTGTTCCACTTTTATCTATCTCTTAGTCCAGGAGGAGAGGTAGAAAAATGTAAAATTGCTGTGTCCCAAATTTTGCTCATAGATCCAAGAGTGCGGGATATCCTCCATCATATATTTTGAATGCAAATACGAATTAGAAGCCAAGGTGAGAATTAAAAGCTAAGTGTAACAATGCAGTAATCCTTTCAGCATATCATTCAATTTATTGTCCCACCACAAATTAGATATTAGGAGATCAGAAACTATTCCGCATCTGGAAATGAAAATAATAATCACTCCAGCATATACTTCAAACGAGAAAGTTACAAGACAGCTCAAGTTGAAATACTAATTTTTGAAGAGCAGACTGCAGAGGGTAAAAGAGTTCAGGCTAAGCCAATCCAGAAAGGCACATTGATAGAGCTTCTAGGACTAAAAATCTTTTTTAAGGTCTAGACAGCTAGTTCGGCCAGATAGACTTTCAATGGTTAAAACAACTTCAGGAGGGCAAATGGAACAAAATCTCATGATAGAGCAACCATCAGTTATCAAAACAGAATTTCCCAGAAAGAATAAAAATTAAAAATTAAAAAATAAATAAATAAATAAATAAATAAAATTCATCACAAGTGCTTCATTTTTCTTCATCACTGAACTCTACCCTTACGCTTTCTGAAAAATTGATGAATTCTCCTAAGCACATTTGGGCTCTCTGACTACCATAGTTAACTTAAATTCTAAACTATATCTTGTTTTTTAGAATCTCTATATAGCAATTTTAACACCATACTACCAAGATTTCTGGCCGACTACCATCATCCCCCAAGTGGTCTTCACGACCTATACAAATGCATTGACAAACAAGAGAAATTAATGTATTACTTTTAGAAAGCCTAATAACCTAATTTAACTAGATACAAGTAATTATTCAGGTCCGCAATACCATTGCCACCTTCACAGATCCTTATCCATTAAATCGTGGGTTTAAATAACATTAGATAACAAAATCCCATAACGATCTGAATTCCGTCCATAATTAAGGAAACAAAGTTATAGAGAAGGAGAGAGGAATTGCGAAACCTTGATATCAAGGAGAGAGGAATAGGACTTGAGACGAGCGAGCTTAAAGGCACGGAGGAGAATTCCGATGCCTACTCGGATTCCGTAGGAGAGCAGAAAACTTTGGCATAGGTTTCCGACAGCATTCGCGACGCAAGACTCGTCGGCGTGATCGCAAGGCGGGTGTAGATTTTCAGGTGGACCCCTCTGTCGGCGCTGCAGCTCCTCTATGGCCTCCTTCAGCCGCAACTCCGCCTCTCTCAATCGTCGCTCCGCTGCTTCAGCGGTGGAGGGTGCATCGGCTGGCTGCTGGTGCGGCGGCTGAGATGTGCGCATTTTAGAGCTGGATAAAGAGGATTCAGCATCTGAAACTTATTTTCCTGGTTTTGTGTGCAGACTATAGTATTATTAAATCATTATTTTTCTTGTTCATTGGCGTAAAAGCAAAACTGCAGCGCAGTTATCAGAGTTTTTTGTTTGATAAATTAAATTATCCAAAAAATTTAAATTGATAAAGCAAACCATATTCTTTCCATTTTATTTTTCACTTAAATTTTCGATTATGTGACCAAAATAAAAAATATATAAAATCATGTTTTGATTATTCAAGAAATCCAAACAAAGTATATAGATAGATAGGCGGTTTTAATGAAAAGGAAAGAAATCAAACCCTGGAAAAAGAAAATCACTTCTTTTCCTTTTCTTTGTTTGTACGTAAAAACAGTTCACAACTTTAGCTAATCAGCCAGTCAACATGAATTTACAAGTTTCTTTGCAATTACACGAAACCGGTGCACGTCAAATCTTTTATTTTATTCTTTGTTTTTTTTGTAACACTCAAATTAATTTATATATTAATTATAATTTAATTTTCCACTTTATAAATAATGATGATTTAAAATATTTGTAAAAATTATTAAGAAATTCTTAGTGAAAAGAAGCCACGCAAAATGGATTATTAAGTTATTTCTGAAATTTCTATTATAAAACACGTGCATTGTGATAGTACACTATACTATTATTATTATTATTATTATTATTATTATTATTATTATTATTATTATTATTATTATTATTATAACTACAAGATGTATGTTCGTACAATACATGTTGTTGTTATTATTATTATTATTATTATTATTATTATTATTATTATTATTATTATTATAACTACAAGATGTATGTTCGTACAATACATGTTGTTGTTATTATTATTATTATTATTATTATTATTATTATTATTATTATAACTACAAGATGTATGTTCGTACAATACATGTTGTTATTATTATTATTATTATTATTATTATTATAACTTCAAGATGTATGTTCGTACAATACATGTGATAAAATATAATTTATTATATTAATAATATATGATAAATTATATTATATTATAAATATATATAAATAGTTATTTCATATAAATTATACTTAAATAAATACTATTAAATTAAAATATAATTTTTTATAATTTATAATTTATATTGCATAGTAATTTTTTAATTTATATTTTTTATTAAATAACAAATTGCACAGCATTTCGAATAAATTTTATAGTATTCTTGGACTCAATATAAATATTTAGATAACAAATTATAATATTATATAAATTAATAGCATAATATTTTATTATAGCATATTGTTTGTATGTTTACCTCACATTCATATAAAAAAAATTAATATATTATTTATTCAAATTAAATAAATATAGCACAAAATATTATAAAAGCTATATTCCATCTATATAAAATATATTTCATACTTTAAATGTAATCATATATTTTAATATATTGAATATTGATCTTAGATTAAAAATCACAAAAAATGATTAATTTGGTGTATGATACATCAATAATTGATTTCAAACAAGAACTTTAGAATTTTAGTGATAAAAAAATAGAAGAGAGCGAGAGATAATAGAATATATATGTCAAGAAGATTTCACGGTTATTCTTTTATACTAAAAAAGAATTATTATTGTTGTTGTTTTTATTATTATATCTTAATTTTGCCGTAATTTTGAAGTAAGTAGCACATGAATTCCACTAAAATATTACACTAACACAAAGGCAAAGACTTGAATACAAAGGGTCAAATCTTAATCCAAAATAATAGAAGGTTTATGGATCTTAGCCCACGTGACCCGATCCAAATTTATACAAAATGCATAAATTTTATATATGTTGCTCCACACATATTTAGATATGATATTATTTTAAAAAATATTTTAATTGAAAAATAGAATATTTTTTTTAAAATTGTTTAAAAAAATATTTTTTTTTCTGATAAAGTATTATTTTGTGTGAAAAGGATTGGAATAATTAGTCATTAGATTTTTTAAAACATCTTGCTAACCCCACGTTAATTATTGATGGCACAAACTTGTGTATGAATTCTCATAGAATGTAAGTATGTGATAGAGCTCATTTTTATTATTATTTTATTTTCTTTCTAGCGGGTTTTCAAAATTTTCCCATTAAATAAAATCAGCCTTTTTTTTTTTTAGATTTTATTTTAGTTTTTCAAGATTATTATTCTTTTCAGTTTTTTAAGTTTTAACATTTTTTCATTCTTTATTTTATTTTTCAATTTCATAATTTATTTGTTTTAATTTTAATATTTTAAGAAATGTGATCTCAGCTAACATATTTGTGAGATACTTGACAAAATATGAATGCCATTCAGTGCACCTCCTCCCATGGCTTGTTAACAGAATACCAGAACTATTGGATGTTGGGTTTCTCCCACCAAAGCTTTTTCTGATCTCAAATGGATCTTTTAGATTAATGAGATGGTTGATCTCTTTCACCGCTTTCTCCTCAAGGTTATGACCTCTTCTTTGTACACGGGATCGTCATGGATTCCTTTCTAATGAAAGCTAGCAGAAGTGAAACCAATGAAGGAGCTCGATCACTTATGAAATTGAGATCTTCTATTTTTTTTGTATTTCATCTCATATTTTAAAATAATAACCATACGATAAATATATATAATGATATCACTAATTAATACATACTGTGTATTAAATATACAGAATAAAAGATAAAATGGAGAATTCAAAGTCAATGTTAAGAGGTTTGACTTAAATTTTGTGGGTTATTTACTAGTAGGAATTAGGAGTCTTATGTCTAAAGTTGGAGCGTTACAATTAAAAATAAGGTGTTCTTAGAGTCATAACTAAATTTGTTTTACATACCATCTTAATTTTACTCATAAAATTAAATATAATGTAAATAATATAAATATTTATATTTAAAAATTAAAAACATACAAAAAGTTTAATTTTTAATAAATAAATATTTATTTCATCCACACAAAAAATTAATAAATATTTATTTATTAAAAAATAAAATTTGTGTATGTTTTTAATTTTTAAATAAGGATATTTATTTCATTTATTTTATATCTAATTTTGTGAGTAAAATTAATGTGGTGTGCAAAGTAAATTTAGTGGTGGCTTTAAAAACACCTTTAAAAATAATAAAAAATATAAATATCCAATTATATATTATAATTAGTTCACACATTTTTAGTCGTTAACTATGTAACCATATATTAAATTAATCTCATTACATTTTGTACTAAATGGATTCATCTATCAAATAACATGAATTTATTGCGAGGTGGATTCTCCATGAAACGCGCTGCAATAGACGAACAGGATGGTGTTTGCAGCCAAATCAAAGAGCGTGACCATTGTAGAGAAAACAACCTAAACAACCATTTTTCTTCTTTCGTTCTTTCTTCCATCAGGATCTCGTCTCTTCTTTTTTTCTCCTTCCGTATCTCCTCTTCTTCTTTTTCTTTTATCTATTTTGTGTTTTTTTTGCTTTTTATTTTTAATTAAAATGATATAATTGATATAATTGAGGTATATTTAATAAAACAAAATATTAATTTTATGTGGAGTATATTTAGCTGTTGTGTATATTTACAAGATCTGGGTGCAAGTAACCACACCCTACTACTTAAGAAAATAATATTTCAAGGAAAGAAAGAATATATATATATATGTGTGTGTGTGTAGATAAAAATAAATCTTGAAAGATAACCATATATCCAAGTGTTGGAGTGTCTCAGTTATCATCTATTTTATTTTAAGGACAGGATTTCGGATTCAAAATCCCACATCGAAAGAGGATAATGCTTAATGTGAGCAGCAGACATATAAGAAAAAGGAAGTATAATGAGGTACTTACTTACCTGGACGGGGTCAATGGGTGCTCAATAAGGCTCATGGCCTAGATTGGCGACCTCCATTGCACTGAGGAGGGGTGCGCGCCTAAGGTCGACCCAATGGGTTGGGCCTACGTCATAATTTGTGGTAGAGGGGCCTGCGTTCGCGCGGCCCCATCCAATGCAAGTTAAAGTTAGATTTAGTTTACCAGTTCAAGTTTAAGTAATGATTTTGAAGTTTACATGCTAAGGTAAACCGCTGGCACAATGAGCTATGTTAGCAAAAAATGATAAAAAAGACAGAACTTTTTCATTCCCACAGAGTGTTTTCGATCCGAATGATCAATAATTCTCAAGTAATTTTCTCTTCTGAAACAGCGGTAGCATCCGGATTTTGCCACGAGGCTTGCCATTGCTTGTCATAATACACTGCCTCATCCGCTATCTTCTTTATATTCTCAACATCTTCTTTCCTTCTGAAAAGTAGGACCCCGATTATTGTAAAGAAGAGTGCCGCCTTGCAGAAGAAATTTCCAGTTTGGCCAACCATATCGAGTCCTGTCAAAGCATCCACAAGATAGGCCACGAAGAATCCCACCATTGCAGCTCGACCTGCACATAATGTTCATTCAGAACTTGTATTTTCTAACGAGCCAAAGAAGAAATGGTGTCAATTAATGGATGATACCGTTTAGCAGCTCTGCCTCGGGGAGATGAGAGTGAAGGATCCATGCCCACAATGGTATGATGGAGCTTCTGAACATCACAGGTTCTTCATTGTTTGATGCTTCTGGATGAACTTCAAGATATTTTCTTCTCCTTGCCTCTGCAAAGCCCATACAGAACAAAAAATACTCACTGTTTCATGGATGTTTAATAAAATAATAAGCAGAGAAATGAATTATCTTACCAGCCACAATTACAGAATCCCAGTCCATTGTTCCATTCTTGACAAACATGTTGAGATCCCAAGTCCCGTTCTTCCATCTCACGTCAGAAAATTTTGGGTGTGATTGTTCGTCTGAAGTCTTAGATTTGTCCCCAGTTACCTTTGGGCTGCCAACAGTAACTAAGGGAGACTTGTCTGGTTTTTCTTGTAATTTAAGATGTTGAACGTTGGGAGTGACAACATGGGTTGTTTGCCTTGTTACTAAAGTGCGAGTCGATGGTTTATTGGCGATATGGGGAGAGCTGCGACCTCTTTGAATGGAGGCAGTAATGCCAATGGATGCCATTAGTTATCAAGAAAAATATCTTCCTTTTATGTGTGCATTCTTGAGGGCAAGTTGTGGGGGATAAGTGGCAGACTGGCCCATGCTTCCTGCGTACACAAGCTTATCTTCTCCCATCTTGCGCTTTATATCAGTGCCATGCTACATGCCATTCCCAACTGTACATGTTTCTATCTCTCTCTCTCTCTCTCTCACACGCACACACACACACAGTTTTCTGCCATGATTCTGGTTGGTACCAAGTTTTTGCAACCAGGAACATTAATTTGACTATTTTTCTCCGTTTTTACAACCAAAATTATGAAACTATTCCGTTTCAATTTTCTCCTCAACAAAAGTCGGTAGGAACTGCTTTAAAACCCATTTAATAAAATTATGTTTCCTAAATGCATTAGGCAAGAACCAAATCATTGCCCTTGGAGGGTCTATAGGCAATGCTTCGTAGGCTAAAACCAAGCAAGTCAGTCAATGCTAGAGCACTTGCTTCGCCCAATACAAAAAACAACAGGGCTTAGTAAAGTCAATCGTGAAAGATCTATGAAAGATAGAAAGCCCCTACCGGCCCTCTCTCTTTCTTGCAGTACCGCACCTTTTGCATGATGGGACAGCGAGGAAATGGACCTATTATATTAATAGGCGGCAGCCGAGCTGACTGATGAGTTCAGTCTTTAGAAATTACAAAAAAGTTCATAACCAACTTATAGGTAAATCAAACCGGAGCACTAAATAAATAGCGAAAGACAGATAAAGTCTGGCTTGGTTATGGCACGGATAGGATAAGTATGAATTTTACTAAGGGTTAAATCTAGTTTTATTTTTGTTTTGAGTTTTAACATTTCAATTTTCATCTCATGCTTGGTATTTTATTGATGGGTAGAATAACCGTTCATTAAGATACCCAATAATTTTTAGTAAGTAAATTTGGATAGATATGGGGTATTTAAGTATAGATATATTATTTTAATGGGTTGGGAAGGATGCAGAGAGTAATATCCTAAATTTATCAGATATCCACCAAGCTTTAATTCTTAAATGTGTTGAATGTATAACTTATTATTTATATATATAGAAGAAAAAATTTGGTAAAATGCAATGCCCAAGTGAGCACCTTCGTAAAATGATGAGGAAAAACTAGTATTAAATCTATTTCGATTACTGCAAAGTGCACATATTCATAAAAAGGCAGCACAAGAGAAAGATTCAGCAAAAGGATTTTGTGAATGTATTTCTCAGAATAATGTATAATTGCATCAGGAATGGATCAAAGATTCAAGAAAAGAAAATAAAGGAACGTCTAAACAACTTTGAGATAATACAGTAAGAATGTTAGGCTTCCCAACCCCTGAGAAGAGTAGCACGAGCAACCCGGTTCACTCCCAATGTAAACGCACCCATTCGGAGGTTGCAATCGTGTGTCTGGCACATGCTCTTGATGTTATGGAAGGCTTTTGTCATGTATCTCTGTAGCTCCTGGTTCACCTTCTCTTCGTCCCACATAAACCCTTGAATGTTCTGCAAACCCAAATTAAATCAGTATTGACAAATGAATTTAATAGCCCATCCTGCAGGCCTGCACACCACCATATAATTACACATATATTCAGGATGACTAGGTGGGAGGTGTATACACAAATGAATGTGATGTTACACAAGTAATTACAAAAAAAAGTCACCCTGATGTTTACCATATTTCCGAAAAAGTACCCTATTGATCCATTGAGGTATTACAAACACTCACTTGAAGTTTGTAGTTTTCCTCACAAATACCCACCTCAACAGTTGCAATTGGTAAAATGAAAACAAATGTCAAGGATGGTTTTTGTAAATTATAATTTTTATTGGGTTTTTTTCTGTGCATAGATCAAACCTTTAAGAATAGTTTTAATAATTTCCCTAAAATACAAAGACTCACCAGCTGCCTCTTGGTTTGATGGAAAAGAGTACAGAGGAAAAGGATAAGATTCTTAAGATAGATGGTGCACTACAATAGTGTTATATTAACAAATCAAACAAAAATATGTTACCTGAACCCATTCAAAATAACTAACTGTTACGCCTCCTGCATTTGCATATATGTCAGGGAGAATAATAACTCCCTTTTTGGACAAAATCTGCACAAATTGAACATTGTTATGAAAAAAGTCGCATATAGTAATTGAGGGACTTTAAGAAAGACAGCAGCCACAGCACAAGACTTTGTACCTCATCAGCGTCTGGATCGGTAGGATGATTTGCAGCTTCTATGATGAACTTGGCCCTAACATCTCCAGCATTTTCTCTTCAATGAAGAAAAAAATTACTCCAGGTAAGGCAGAATGTAGATAGCAAAAGTTTATAACAAACTATTTTAAGAAAATAAACAAATTTGCAAGAAAGTATGAACAAGCAGCAGCATGCCCACACCCGTCCTTTTCTTCATCCTAGTTTCTATTTCAAATGGAAATAAACTCTTTTACAAGAACTATATGAAATCATGCTTCTCTTAAGAACGTAAAAGAAAAGTTGTTGTGACAGATAGATACAGCACAAACATTGTAGGGCTGAAAATAACACCCTAAGAAGAGGGAAAACATCCAGAGCGCAAGAAAATGCGTCAATAAGTTCGAACACCATGATGGAGAACTATTTATTGATCAAAACAAAATGTTAAACCTGTTGAGAACTCCGCCTAGAGCACATGGTATTAGAACATCACATTCATGAGTGAGCAAGTCATTTGAGTCCATGGGATCGGCGCCATTGAAATCAGCTAGCTTTCCTGTTTTTTCTTTATGCTGAAGCAAAGCTGGTATGTCAATTCCATTAGGGTTCTTCACTGCTCCAGTTATGTCACTCACTGCAACAACCTTGCCTCCTCTTTCATGTAAGAGCCTTGCAGCCCATGATCCAACATTCCCAAACCCCTGCATGGTGTAAAATTTTTAATATTAAGAAACTGTAGTATGAAACTTACACCAACAACAATAAACTAATCGTTTATCCCACTATGTCGAGTCGGCTATATGGAACATATCTACCCAACGTATTAAGTTGAGGCACATGCTCTTTTTAATATTTAAATATAGCAAATATTTTTTTCTAGATTCTTTCCAAGTCTTTTTGGTCCTCCTGTTCACCTTCTGAAACACCTAGGGCATGAAACGCCTCCAATGCACATATCCAAACCATCTAAACGTGTTTATCTAAGTTTCTCACCTTTTGGGGCTACCCCACCTTTCTACATTCATTAGTTACTCTATTCGTAGTAAGAAGATAATGAAAGCATAAAAAATCACTTAAAAAAAATATATTACCTGAATGCCAAATGTCAAACCCTTAATTGATTTTCCATTTTCAGCAAGTAACGCTTCAGTGGCATACACAACACCACGCCCAGTAGCAGCCTCCCTACCCAGTGAACCCCCAAGATCCTGACATGCCAAGCACAAGATGATAATTAAAAGGGTAAGACGAGTTCAAAAATCTTAATTTGCAATGTATAACTCAATTCCTAAAGAAGGCCCTGGAACATTTTTTGATATTAAATTCTTGAATTATTACTTACAATTGGTTTTCCTGTAACAATTGCAGGCGAGTACCCATGGAATTTTGAGTACTCATCCAAAATCCAAGCCATTGTCTGCAAATTCCAAAAATTATCACACGTGTCTTCACTTATGAAAGAGATAATATAGAAGCAAAATTAAAATAGATTAAGAAAAACCAAAAAAAACTAATATTCACCTGAGCATTAGTGCCCATATCGGGTGCTGGTACATCAGTATTAATTCCTATAAGATCATGAATCTTTTGTGTAAAGACACGGGTAAGGCGCTCCAACTCACTTGTACTTAAATCTTTCGGATTGCACCCTATTCCACCCTTAGCTCCACCATAGGGAATATCTGCTACTGCAGTCTTCCAGGTCATCAATTGAGCAAGAGCATTCACTTCATCAAGGTCAACCTTTACAAAGACATTTGAGAAATATGTCAGCATAATATAGAACAAAACAGTATTCAGTAACTCCTAATTTGCAAGCATTGGGGGAAAATATAAAAAATAATTCAATATTACACTTAAGTTGAAAAACAGTGATAAATTGCATAAAAAATCAGTAGAAGTTCAGATATAGTAGTTATTGACACTAAACAATGTACGCTAATCAATTCACCGTCAGGGAACATGCAAAAGTAATCACTTGCATTTTACAGGAAATAGTTATCAAGACATATCATTTAGCCTTCTCAATGGTAATCTATGTGAAGGAACCTGCAATTGCCTTGACCGCATTAAAACAAAACATCAATCAAGAGTGATAATGACATCATTTAATAATGGTTTGTGATAAACAATGAAATGTAACCACATAAGCATGTGGTCCAAAAACCCACAAACACGATACGTGAATATGTGAGATTGTCATCAAGTTTCAACGTACACGCATCTAAATCATAACCGGTGAGATTCTTCTTTTGCTCTCTCTGAACTGAACGATCTAATCTATATGCTTCTGATTATGAGTGTAATATTTCCATCTTACATCCTATGATATGCAATAGCAACAATTTTAGCATCTTTATCAAGACAATGAATTTGCATAATTAAAGTCTGATCGTAGATTTTTCAGGTAATGATTTCACCAGTTTTTAGCTCAAAATGTAAAGTTACATTTAGCTCTGACAGTCTGTTACAGGAAAACAGAATACCCATTTCTGTCACATATTCAAAAACTGCCTTAATTCATGTCTTCATATTGGTTTTTGGATCCAAAACCTAACCACAATCTCAAAGCCATAACCAAAAAATAAAGAAATAAAAATAAAATAAAAGATATCCACATCTAAAAAACGGAGAAAGAAAAAGGAAACAGGGATCTAAACAAATACTAGCACAAGTGTTAAGAAATTACAATAATTAAAAAAAAAAAAATATATATATATATATATAGTGAACAGTCACCTCAGGATGGTATCTGATCCCTCCTTTCATGGGTCCACGGGCATTATCATGCTGCACTCTAAATCCAACGTACGAAACCAGTGTTCCATCATCTTTTGGTAAAGTGCACTCCACCTGATCACAACCCATTAAATTAAAAAATAAAATCCATGAAACTTTCCAGATGCTCCCAGTAGTAAAAGGAACAGATCAAAAAGCTTTAGATCTTTTTAAAATCCCAATTCAAGCAATCATCAAAACATCACAAATCAAAAGTAATAATGCCGTACGAACACAAACTAAACAAACCTTGATTTCTCTGAACGGGATCAAAAGACTCTTCTCAATCTTGCCGTCGAGGCCGAGGATGCGAGCCGCTTGGCGGAAGTTGCGGTTGGTAGCGGCTAGAGCATTCATTTCTTCACAAGTTTACAATCAAAATCCTCAAATTACAAAAAAGAAATCAAATCAGAAGCCCAATCAATTGCAGAAGTGCAAAGTACAGAAGAAGAAAGAGAGACTAGGATAGTAAAATCCAGAGTCAATGTATACGCAACATTAACACTGGGCCATGAGTGAGAATTAGATAGAGGCTGCTCTATAGAAAGCTGCGTGTGCATGCGTATTTATATGAGTAGGGTGAGGAAATGGAATGGGGTGGGGGGGAGTTTAGGATGTGTTTGTTGGGGTGATGCAGGGAAAGCAAAGTAGATGCCAAATTGAAAGGGGGGTTGGAATCCATTTCCAGTTTTAGAAATTAAATAAAAATAGATAAACATGTGCGTTACGCTTGAATTAGGCCCTCGCCAAAAATATTATCCATTTGAGTGGGCCTTGAGTCTTGACTCAGCATTTCACAACTTACAAATTTATATTCTCACTAATTACTTTATTACTTCTTTTCATGAAAAATGAAATTAATTGTATTATAGTAATGTTTAAATTGTTATAATGATGGATTGGGAAAAAATGTGTGAACCTTATGGAAAAAATCCCATGATTATAGTATTTATTATGGATATATACACACACACATACATATATAGTAAATGGTAAATATTAAATTATCATATTTAATATATATATATATGTAATAAATGGTAAATATGCACTGTACATAAGACGTAATGCCAAAAAAACAACAAAAAGTGCAATATATATTTAGTTAGTTGATAAAAAATATGAAGTAAATTTAAAAAAAAGTAAGGTGTATATATATATATATATATAGTTTTAAAAATAATAAAGGAAATTGCATTACAGAAAAAAAATAGTATTTCTTGTGCTGAATAATGTTAAAGGAAAGTTAAACAAAAATATTAAAGTAAAATTTGAAAAAGACCATTGTACCCAGACTAAGAAATTGTCTAACTCATCCCTAAAAGCTTGTTATATCAACTAAATTAAGAAGTGTAGCTCCACTCATTCTGATAAGCTAGTTCCATCCTAATAAAAAAATATAAAAATAATAATAATAAAATAAAACATTAAACAAAATTGAAAACCTTAAAAAATTACAAATATATTTAAAGTAAAAAAAAGGCCCAGGAAAGAATATTAAGAGAGCTGCAAGAGTGAATAAAAAATAATGTAGGGATTTAATTAATCTCATAAAAATATGTTTCATAACACCATTTTACAAAAAGTTTGGATTAATTTACATATATTACTAATACGGATGACGAGTGTTTCAAAATGACACAAAATTGGAGAATATCAAATTAATCGTCTAACTATAAATTATACATTTAGATGTTGTTCTTCATTTTCATATCTTTATATATATATATAAACATGTCAATAAAAGTATTACATATGGAATCATTAATGCATATTATCTGTTGAAATTTTATTTATGTAATATTAGCATATATTAATTTTTGTAATACATGGCTGAATTTTCATTATTTAAATTTAATGTTAATTTATAAGGTTAGAAATGTATACATTTTTAGGAATGTTTGACCAAATTCATTAAAAATTATTATATAGAATTGAACAAATCTTATGATAGTGAATCTATATTATATTATATCAATCATCAAATATAAATATTTTTTGCAAATAATATCAATCAAAAGAAATTTAACCATGTATCAAAATATGTTAATTTGTATAGATTGAATTTCATTAATATAATGTATTTTAATAAAAAAAAATTATATCGTAAATCTAACATAGAATTAATGGTAAATAATAACTATATATATAATATCTCTTCTGATATGTGTATGAAAAGTTTGACCATTGAAACTGTAAGTCATATTTTATTATCATTATTTTCGATCTCCACGATTTATTTTAATCTTTAGTATAAGTTTTTGCCTTCATTCATTTGATATTTGATCATTTAAGATTTCCAAATATAATTCAACTTTTTGATAAAATATTATTAAATAAATAATATTATACATCGGGATGCACGGTGTTCCGCTGTATATAAATTTTTGCGTTAACATTTTCTATCATTAAACATATTTAAATTGAAAGTCGTTTATTATAAAGATTAAACCTTTAATGTGTCCCATAAATATGTACCTTAATAACTGAAATTTTTAATTGTCAGAAATTCATAAAGAGAACAAAATTCAATACTCAAAACTGCTCTTCTATTTATTTTAAGTAAGAAATGAGTTCCATGTTATATTAATCTTTTAATCTTTACATTTTTTTAGGTTTTAACTCAATTATTTATTTAATATTTTGAGATATTTATATTAATACTTTTATTAATAAAATAATATTATACTATGATTTTGTGTACATGATTTTTATGTTATTAAAATTATTTTTTTCCTACAAATTGATAGTACGTTTAATAATTCTTTATATTATATTGGAGTGAGAGTTCTATTATTTTTTTATTGTTAGTATAAAATTGTTCTCATTTCAACAAAATTATACTATTAATTCATATTGTTGCAATTATAACATCTATCCTTGATTCCTATACTGATAATATTAATTATTAATTGTATTTATAATATTATCATTATTATTATTAAAATTAATGTTAAATCAAAAGTTTATTATTATTTAAATTTATTTTAGAACAATACTGTGTGCACATTAAACTTGTGAAACATATACATTGATTTTGTGATGAAGGCTCAATAAAAAATATATTTGGACTTGTGAAACATATACATATACATATTATTATATCTATAAATAATAATATGGTTTTTTTTAAATAGCTATTTCACTTTTTCTTTTTCTTTTTTAAAATGTTATTTTGACCTTTTTCTGCTATTTTAAGAAGTTAGTTTTTTTTTTTTTTTCTGTTTCTTAAAATACATTTTTCAAATAAATTTTATAAAGTTTATATAATTTTCGTTCCTAATCAATCTTTGACGTGCAATATATATAATTGTCTATTTTTTAACGATCTTTAATTTAACACTCATCTTACTTTAAAAAACAAAGACTCAATTATGATGTAAAATTCCTAATATTGTGGGAGTTACTTAATTAGCATTTCCAATTAAAATCTTATATTTTTATATTATTTATTACTGAAATACACTAAGTCATACATATATATATATATATATTCTACACTAGATCGAGATTTATTTTATATATAAAAATATTATTGCAACCTTAATGATGTATTATCATCACCACATGCTAATATTACATCGACATATAAATTCCAACGGGAACAATGTTCTTTAATTGTCTCATACACAATCACTACTAGCAAAAGGCAAAATAAATTATTGTCTCATATTGGTTTTTTATAAAAGAAATTAGTATATCTTGATGAAGAGTGACAAGCGGTAATAATGGGTTGAAGATTATGACTTGTAGCAAATAGGAGATTTTTGTATGCATTTAAATTTAGTATATATTGTCCAATCTATAATAAAAACATAAATATATTTCAATGAATCAACCAAAAACAATTGCAGTTTTTAAATTTAATATTTTATTTTAAAATATGTAATATATTTGTCAAATTAAAAATTATAAAAACAGAAATTATTGATATTTTATTTTAACAATAATAATATATATAACTGATCTGACAAAAAAAACCAACCAACATATTCTATTCAGTTAGAATTTGTAATATAAAATTTCTTCCTATTGCCATCAATACATATATACATTTAACATATCACGTATATTATTAAATTTATAATTATACTGAGATTACAAGAACTTTTTTTATTTACATAATTTTTTTTATTTCAAATATCATCATTCAATTACGTTATATATAATAAAAAATGTTGTTTGCGTGGGTACATGTCCCTCTGAAGCAGCAGAGGACGCGGCGAAAAGGTGGCGCAGCAGCAACCTCATTGTTCAAAACACGTTTCCAACTTTGTCTAAACTGTCATCCATAGAATGAAACCCAATTCATTCAAATTAAAGAATGAGGTCCCATTCTTATCCCTTGGTCTAACCAATATGTCAAATGCGGGCCGCCCCAACTATTATTCAACTACCAGCTCTTCCTAAAATTCATATTTATGTTATTTTTAACAATGCTTCCTTGTTATTTTGCTGTTTATTTTTCTATTTTTAGGTCGAAAATGAATTCAATATATTCTACATCAACATTTCATATATATAAAATTATGTTATTTTTATAAAATACTACTATAATAAAGCTCGCCTTGCGGCTGCTTGGCTAAAGGGTAAAGGAGCATAGCCGACTATAGAAAAATCCAGTTCGTCTTGCACTTATGAGTTTACTAGACCGATTTATGAAATCATGATCTAATTATACCTATGTAAGGCATAATCAAGGGAGGTTCCACCTTAAGGCAATTGATCTTATTTGATCTTCTTCAAATTCTTGCTGGCCCCATATTTGCTTGATTCTGCAGTGAATTTTTTATGCATCGAGCATTATTATTTATTTAACAAATAAATATTGTAATTTTTTAAAATAATAAGTCAGTTGTAATACTTTTTAAATAATCAAATAATATTTTTAATTAAATAAATAATATTATATATTAAATTGCATGGTGCACCCGATACAGAAAACATTAACTTAAATTTATATTGTTTGTGATATCGTTCAAGAGCCCAAAGTAAAAATATGTGGGGATGGGGATACCCAGGGACTTGACCGTGTGTGCATACATACATAAGAAAAAACAGAATTTGGGTCCTCTTATATATCCTATTTGCATTTCTATTTTCTCGGTCAAATAAATAGAACAATAAATCTAAAAATAAAGCCTGACTAGTCCATTCAGGTCAGGTGCCGCCTAACTAGAAAAAAAGTTAAAACCAGAAACGTTCCAACCATGACAAGATATAATTTACTACAGCTTTATAAATTAATAATAATAATAATAATGATAATATTTATTATTATTATTATTATTACACTTATAAATACTTTGAATATCATAAATTACATACTTTCTTGGAAGTTTTGTGATTGATAAATTAAATTCCAAGTGATAATAATGTTATTAAAAAAGTTGAAACTTGACTATATTTGTAGAGGGTAGGAGTTGGAGTTGGAGTTGGAGTCCTATCCTAATTTTTGCAGAGATATTGTTTAGGGTTAAAATTCAATTGAAAAGAAGAGGGGCTGGGCTGGCTGGGGAAGGTGGGAACCCAGGAAGTTTATAGAAAAAGGAATTCATTGGAGCATGAAACTAGTTAGTAATTGATGTACCCAATTACAAATGTGGACCAACTAATAATAAATTATTAAGCTACTAAATTGAGAATCACCTTCGATTCTTTTACTTTTAATATATATCATATGTATATTAGTGATTTTACTATATACACGTAGTGTGCAGTAATATTTTATAATATAATATGTAATATAAATAAAATAACAAATTCCTACCCACCTCTCTCTTCATATATATGTATATTAAATTGAACTTTTCAGGAATTTTGTGAAGAAATGGTTTATTTGGGCTATACAAAGCAGTCATCTGGCGGTAATGTCTATCTGAAGTGGCTCAGACGTACAAAATAATTTAATAACTTCTTGATACACCACACAACTCTCCTTCTTCACCACCAAACTGCATCTATCAAACACCCCCTCAGTGGCCGGAATAACTAATTTTGGGTTATAAGAGTGCATGCATTTGCGTGAATCTAGGTTTAGGGAATGAGTTATTGCTTGTCCTAAGAACAAAACGTAAGAGAAAAAAAAGATCTCAACAACCCTCATTAGATCTTGATTGGTTGAACACTATGTATTATATTCGATCATGATTGATCAAATATTATGTAGTGTGTTTGATCCTTATTCGCCAATTGTGAGGCATTGCGTTCTTTCAACATTTAAACGATTGTGTAGGTAATGTGCTTTTTAGCTAAATAAGAGTGAAGAATAATGGGAAGAAAGGGGGAGAGGGATGAGATTATGATTTCATGAAGCACTTAATTATGGGTATTTTTGTTATTTTATTTACTTAATTTGATATTTATACTTCTGTAACTTCTATCATATGTTAAACAGGGTTTCTTTTTTTTTTTTTTTAAAAATCATATCTTCTGCCCTGAGAGTTTGGTGAAAATGTGTCATTCCAAGAAATAGTTTGGAGAGGAGATATGTAAAAGATGCGAGAAAATAAGTGCAAACTAGTCCTATTGATGAACAGTAAAATGAACATAAAACATATGTTTTGTTGATAAGGATAACACCAAAAACCTCCACTAAAGTTACTGATATAGAACATGGAGATAATCAGTTATATCAAGCCTAATGTCTTAATGTGATCATCATTTGATTTAATATTTCTTGGGCTAAGTATTGGATAAATTTAGTTATTTAGGTTTGGAAGTTAGTAACGCGAAATAAAATAAATATATATAATTTTATTATATATATATATACACACATGTATATATATTAGATGATTGGTAATTGAATAGGCAAATCAGGTAGACAGGTAAAAGCCTAAAGCTATACCGTATCTTTACCTTAACAAAATTTGGTGGGCCCAGGCATTCTCTTATCTGTTATCCACAACCCTCTAACCCACACAACCCATTTACCCAATTACCCGCGAGTAATCCAACCCGACAAGTAAAATTAACATCTCTACATGTTGGTTTAAAAAAGAAAAAAAGATTCATATAACCTATGTTGATCCTTCTTTAGCACATAAAATCATCATTTACGTTGTTGTAGGAAACCCACAAATACAACAAGAAAGAAGCACCTAGTTCTTCTAAAATCCAAGACAAACGCACAAGATTGGCTTTGCTAACTTCCCTAAACCCTTCCAACTTTCCGTTGTTGTTCCATGAAGTCCCTCAACTTTCAGTCATGCTTTACTAACCCCACATACGAATGCACTTAATGTGAATAATGCTATAAGCTGAGGACTTGGGAAGGAAAAATGGTTCAAGTTCAAGAACTTGGCGAAACAAAATTACCATATAACGATCTAAGTCAAAAAAAAATTTACAAGTTTAGGGGCTGAATAAAAACACAGTAGCTGTACAAAAGATTAATGGAATAAAACTTAAGATTTCATGGCCAGGAAAATGACCTTACCTTCATACAGACAATCAATGAACACGTACAAGTTAAAATTTTCCCAAGGATGTCATATAAGACCACAAGCACTCACATAGCATTCCAACTAACATTCACATGTTAAGAGCATCCAAATTTTCCCAATGGTATGTTATGTAAGACCACGACTGCTCATATGTTCCCTACAATGGCCACGCTATAAGATGTTTCTCATGTTCACTGCATATAAGGTCATATATGGCCAATGTCATGGCAATTATCGATTTTTGTATGTGCCAAACAGCATAACCCACCAACATTTTAGCACCAACATACTTCATCATGAAAATTTGCACGTTTCAGGCCATAACCATAGGATCATGCCCTAGTGTGCTGTAAGAACAGTACTTGGATGCAGAAAGGTATGACTGAACTAAAAGATCAAACATCAATCATCAAGGCCCAGCTAGCCTAAGAATGTTCCAACAACTGTGAGGTTGGGCACTATAGAGAAGAAGTTATGGAGAATACAATGACAACAAAGATATCCTAGCTATTGGCTTATCTCTCTTTGCTGCCTGAATGTAGTCATGATTGCACGCAGCTAAATCACAGAAAGCTTATAGTTAAAAGTTAAAAACAAGTTTAAATATCAAACTAAATCTGGCCTCTTGATATAGAATTATATGATATGCAGGCACAATCAATTGAAGGTGAAACTGCTTGTTCCGATTTTCATGCCCTCTATCTTACAGCTGGCCAACTGTAGAATGTTCATCAATATGGCCTGTAGCGCATAGGGCGTCTAAACCTCGGAACCCTCCTGAACATCAAAATTTTGACATCAGAAGATCAAGTAACAATAATAATGCTAACCAAAAGATGAAAAAAATGCAATTTCATCCCTTGGGAACTTGAAACAAAAACAAATGGTACTTATAGTGAGGTGCAAAGACAAACAGATTAAATTGCAGTATATTACATGTAAGCAAGAACTCATATAATGTCATGCAACTAAAACATGATCTTCTGTTAACCATAAATCACCCAAGCTGAGCATACCCACACACACGAGAGGGAAAGGAAAAATGTCCATCAGATAAAACATCTAATTCACTCATTATTTTATGAGCCAACAATCACAAGCAATTAGATTACTCACCCATAGCTATAAGGGGGGAAGACCGGAGGACCAGGCATAAAAGGTCTTCTTGACCCAAAATATGGATTTGGGCGCCTTCCTCGATACTGTTTCATCCCAGGAACATTAGTTCTCTTAGCAGAAACCTGTCCATCAAAAAGATATAAAATTACTGTTAGGACAGGCAAATACTCCTCATCACTGTTTTCAGACCAAGATAAGTACACAGACCTTCAGTTGACGACCATGCAGCTCGGATTCATTAAGTAGCAGAGCATTTTGAACAGCCTCAACTTCCACAAACTCCACATAAGCAAAACCTTTGGGTTGACCAAACTTGTCAGTCAAAATAGTGACCCTGTTTACGGTACCACAAGACTGAAAATGCTGCTGCACCTCCTCAGGTGTGCATGCATAATCTACCTGTACTTGGAGAAATCAGATAAAATATTAAGCAATTAGCCAACCAGACACATTTATGTGCATAGCTTACAAGTGTGCACATAAATTTAGTAAAAAAAATAAAATTAAAGAAGAGTGCCCTTGTGATCCAAATGTATGGGTAGCAAAATAGACGCAAGCATTTACATGTTGGAACCAGGAGTTTACACATAATGGAATTGATAATATTGCAAAACAAACACCAGAAATAGTAGAAGCAAGTATACAGGACAGTACAGAACTTCAATGTTCAGTCAGTAGTCCATCTATTTGCAACAATATTGACCATCTTTGAGGCAATTCTTGGAGGACTGCAGTTATTGAGTTAATTTAGCATATTGCATAAGTATGTCTAATCAGTGGTGAACTATGGAAATGTTTTCAAGACCAAAGGCATTATTAATAGGTAAATCACAATCACTGCAGAATTAAGAGATAATCTGTGATTCACACCAGACTGCTTGCTGGGGTCAAAAACAATTTGAGATAATAGGTAACAGGTAACCCACTAAGAGAATAGCATGCACTTAACTTAGCATATCAGTTTCATATAAATGATGACACAGCAACCTAACATACTGACTCAATCTGGGGTGTAGTAGGGAATCTTGTTTTAATTCACAATTTTGTTCAGACGCTGATGGCACTGTAAATAGCAAAATGATAAATTAGCAATTTATGGAACTCAAACAATAGACATAGAAAAGGACCAACAAACTCACATTACCAACATATATGGATCGAGAATCCACCTCCTCCTTTTCAGCCTGGCTAGCAGAGGAACCATTGGGATCTTCTGAAAAACACAAAATAGAAAAGAAAAAAAAAGGAAGGTGGTAAACACAAGCTCCACAGTAATATGATGTAAGTCGGTGAGTGCAACATAAAGTTTCCGTTAACTATAAATATTAAACTTAGGATAAGACCAAAGAGAATAATCAGCAATGTAATAGCAAAGTCACTTTTCCGTTCAAGTACTTTTGAATTGTTTATATTTAGTGACAAAATAGGTACATGGTGAATTAGTAGGTTCAATTGTAAGTACTGGCATAAATACAAAGAGTTGAGACAAGTGTTTACATATTGAAAATCTGAAGAAGAAATAAACAATAGAAAGAAGATATACAGCTTTGCATGAAACTAGAGCTGCTAAATAACAACCTAAAGTATTAAAACTAAAATCTAATCATCACGGAATAGAAACCTATAAATTCCATGAGGCAGAGTCACCAACTTCTCCTCCAAAATTGTCCCTAAAATGTGCAACAACACTAAGTTCTTTCCACATAGTACTAAATCCTACAATTCATCATGGAAAAGAAACCTATAAATTCCAAAAGGCAGAGTCACCGACTTCTCCAAAGTTGTCCCTACAGGGTGCAACAACACTAATTTCTTTCCAAAGAATTAAATAAATATATGAACTCCCCCAATTTATTTATTAATTTATTTTTATTTTAATTTTTGGATAAGAATGAACTCCCCAATTCAGATGCGTAGTACCATAAAATTATATAGGTGATGAGAACTAAAAACTCCAGATCTGAGGCCAACAACACATCAAATTCTAAATCCTAGAAATGCAACAATCAATATAAATAAAGAAAATACATCAATACTCCACAAAGGGCAAAAATACGAAATATATGAAGAAAAACAGTACATGATGAATAAGGCAAGAACAGTCCTTTCATTTTGGAATAAAATTGTTTCACCATTAATAGATCTTAATATGACAACTTTACCCAGTGAACTACTAACCATATATGCCTAATCTCAGTCATGATGCCCTAATCAACAAACATATGTAAGGAAGGGAAGGAAGGAGTTTGAGCACCCATACTCCTAGGGCTTGGGAAACTTTCTACATGATGTAGTCTGTGTGTGGAAAGGATGGGCAAAAAAAGCCAAGATCCAAAGCAAAACCAAAAAATAAAAATAAAAAATAAAAAAAGAGGTAAAAACAAAAGCAGATCCAAATAATGTGAACAAAAGCCAAGACACTAATCTCTACAGGAAAATCAATGGAAATTTTACATACTTCTACCGCAAAATGAAAGCGAATCACGGTGAGTCTTCATGACCTGTTGCCTTGCTAATTCAGCGGCTTCTATACAGAAATCACCCACCGAGAAATATCTAAGCGACAAAAGAACAATTCCTTTTAAGCTTAATTTTGAAATTATCCGCTAGATTAATTGGATATTTAAAGAGTGTGGCGGAGAGGCCGAGAAGGTCAGTAATTTAAAAAGGGAAGAGAAATAGGTGGAAGCAAGACAGAAGACATTAAGCGGAAAGCTAGCGGACACATAAGCAAATGAATAAGGATGGTAAGT
Organism: Caryopteris x clandonensis; assembly: GCA_028749325.2. Taxonomy (NCBI): domain Eukaryota; kingdom Viridiplantae; phylum Streptophyta; class Magnoliopsida; order Lamiales; family Lamiaceae; genus Caryopteris; species Caryopteris x clandonensis. The sequence goes on from JAPYKT020000021.1 coordinate 4,870,921, forward strand.
GGTTAGGTTGTACCAAGAAAAAGGGGCAAGGTTAGGAATAAAAACGACTACGTTTTGAATTTACAATTAGCGAAGCAAACATTGTTAAAGAAAAAGGTAAATCTATAATGGCATTGGTTCTCAAAGTCAAACTTGCATTCGGAAAATTACATTAACATCACAAAAACAAAAAATCCAACCTAGATTTCAAGGAATAATCAAGCAATGTGAACTTCACCCACCATGAAAGGCCCAGTCAAAATCTGAGTCTAGTAACTGACGCCCCAATAGCACACAAAACATTCAAGAAAACTTAAAACATGTCATATTTGCCCCCATTAGACCTGTCCTATTTTCTTGCCACATTTACATGCCATCAGCCCTTACAATTAAAACCGTACTATTTTAGTTCTTCAAGACATTAACCTCATTTATAAAAAGACAATGTATTGAACAACTCATCCCTAACAAAGAACGCATTGCACAATCACCTAAAAGATGTCTATACATAATGAGATAGAGAGAGGCTTCAGAACAAAAGGCCAGCTATAAAATTCCCACAAAATCCAATTAAAACTCACCTCCGCATCTTCCAATTGCCACATCTTGCATTGTTCATAAGCACCCATAGTCCCATACAATAATTATAAAAATACTTTGACAGAATAGAAAGCTGTGGGTGTTAGGGGAGAGAAAGATTTTGAAAAAGAAGTTGAGCAGAAAATAGAGGGGAGAAGAAAGAAAATAACTTGCGGGTCTCAGAGTGAGAAGGATGGAGCACAGAAGCAGCAACAAAAGATGAGGAATTTTTCGATGTCAAATGCCAGTGACATATACATGGAAGATGATGCTTCCAGTTTCCTGACAAGCGCATGTCAATTGCAAAGCAAAGATTTCCTTTTTTTTCTCTTGCTCAATATGCATAAAACAAATGACAGCATACATTCCAGCGACTGGTTTTGATTCGTTTATCTCTGTGAGTGATGCATAAGCGTACATGGTATGCACTTATGATTTCTATGGCCTTTTATAGTAGATTAAGCTTACTGAAGAATAGAAACAGCAAAGGACCGACTCTGAAACATCGAGGGTGTTTTTCCTTTATGATATGATCAAAGCTTTATTTATAGGGGCTTTCAGAGTTGGTAAACCAGCCAATCAATACCGATTTCAGGCATCCGGCAGAGACTTTGCTGGGGCCTCCAATCTTTTTGGTAATTTCACTTACATTTGAATTTCAATAATAAAACCTTCATATTCACACTTTTTGATAAACTTTTGATCAGTAAGTGCAACCAAACTAGTTTATTCAATCTGGTTTTCAGTTAACAATTTTCCCCACCCAAGATCTGTTTGGTTCTATTGATACATACTTCTTTATGGGGTCCTGAATCTCATTTTTGCACTTAGCTGTAATTTCACGAAAATGGGTTTGTACATGGATACCGCTCTAAAAAAACAAACCACCAAATATAAGAACTTGACCATTTTCCGTTTGCTATCAGATTCCACCAACAACTAATTCCTAAACTTTCAAACACATGAACACATGAAATTCTGCTTTATCATTCAATTTATATTAATGAGAGGGGAGAGAGAGACGAAAGAAACTGTTATAGAGGCTCTAGGAAATCCATTATACAACTAATGGCATATTAATTTTTTTGATTCTCAAAAATGTCAGTATTCCCATCTATGAAGAATTTCACCAGGCAGTTACTAAGTCTAAAACCCTAATTTAATTGGACTCGTTACATTCTGACAAATATATTGAAAACATGCATCCATTTGGTCCTAATCATTTGGTAACACAATAGAGTACCAGATATTAAATTCATTAACTATATTCAAGGCCCAGCCCCAATATCTTCACCAAAAAACCTTTTATTATTAAAATATTTGCAGCAATTACACAGTTCTTGAACGCAACAAAGACCTGACTCAGAACTATAGATCCAAATTCAAACTACGCAAAATTGAGTCCTTCAAAAGCAAAAAAGATTGGAGAAAACCTTGAGTTGCACCCATCTCTTTTTCAACCTTAGCTTGCATTTCGCGAAGTGCACCTGCTTCTTCCTCAATCTCCTGCAATCTCTTCTTCATCGTCTCCAGCTCCTATAGAATTCAAAAACACCAGAAAAAAATAAGAGGCAGGCCCTTGTATGCGTACTCTTTCAATTCAAATATGTACAAGTATATGTATCTATTATACTTTTCGCGCACACCCACAGATATACATATACACACGTATTACGTACCTTAGTTTTAGATTCAGCTTCCGCATCGGCAGAAGGGTCAAAATCAGACTCCATGTACGCTTCCTCAGGAACGTCGCCGCCGTAAACATCGTCTTCTTGTTCGTGCAGCTCCTGATGTTCCATCTCTCTCTACAGCTGAAACCTAGGTCCGAGCAATTGCGCGTGAATATATAAAAGACGCCCAGAAACTTGGGTCCTTTGATGGCTATATATATTTGGGGTTTGGATTTCTAGAAAAGGGATTCGAATTGCAGAAAAGAGGCTGAGAATGGGGGCTGAAGAAATAGAATGCAGTCGTTTTTATGGTTTTATATTCTCAAGTTTTTACTGCCCCTTCCGGTTGTGTGGGTTGTACTTTCGGAGGGTTTCTGTTGTTTATTCGCGTTCCCCCCTTTATTTTCTTTTTCTTGAAAATAAAATTATTTTAGGGATATTTTGTTCTTTTTATCTCATATTTTTTAAAATATTCGATCAATATTGATCCGACACTTTTACAATATTAAAATTTACGTGTTTGGTCAATATTAACCGAACACCTAACACCTGAAAATATATTCGATAAACCTAATCAAATATATTTCTACTTATTTGATAAAAAATGATCGAACAATTTTTATAAGACGTGTTTAATGAAAATTCAAATGTATTTAGTAGTTGTCTTATTTTGAAAAAAAATGGACCAAGTAAATTTGAAAGTTAACGCATCTTGTTCAAACCTGTCGTGTTCTCTTGGATGAAGATCGAAATATCGAAAATTTTATACAGTACACACATTTACTGCATGATTTATTTGTAATTTATTGATGAATATCAACAAATTTTGTTCCTTTTCTAGAATATTTTAATTAATTTCCATTTTCTTGAATTGTGTTGTAATGTTGAAACTCAAACTAAGATTTTTAAATTAAGAAAATCACTGTGAATCGGCATTACATTACCATGAATTTGATTCCTTTGTTCATGAGATATTGGTGTGGTTATGTAATCTCATTACCATTAAACTTGACATATAATTACAAATGTAGAAAATTTAATAGTTTGGACTAAATTTAAATGGAAAAATATTAAGGAAAAAAATTATCTAAGAAAATATAATATAATGTTAAGTGTCATATAATTTAATAAATAAGGCAATTTTAATGTATTTCAAAGTATTTAAGCTTATTATTTTATATGTGTATAAAATTGTATTGAGTAGAATGTTCACAATCTACAATTGGTTTTGTTTATAGGTAAACAATTATAGCTGAAATTGATCTAATTTTTAACTCGATATAATCTATAAATATGATTAAGTATTTCGATCAATCAAATTTTGCTAGTTTATTACAAGTTCTTGTAGTAATTTTTCTATGTGTTTGAAGTAATAAATCTATAACTGTATAAAAGCAGGACAATTGCAAAAATTGACAGAATTATCAATTTTCCATCTACATTGCCTTTCTATTTTTAGAAAGTATGACTTTCTGTTTTTTTTCTTCTTTATTTTTGTTCTCTCTAATTTTTAAAGGTATATGTTAATCATTTTTTCATAATCTTCAATTTGATATCAATATTGCATATATATATATATATATATTTAATTTTCATAAATTAATTGTGGTATATTTTTATATTGTGAGATATTTTTATTTTAAATATTTTTTATTAAAAATGTATTTTATATAATTATATATTTTATTTTTAAAAATTATATTATTATTTTTATTATATTTATACATTATAAATTATGCAATGCACGGAAAAAAAATGACAAGTGAACACTAAATATTGTTATTGTTGGTGAGACATTGTCAACTTCCAAGTGGAATAGCATGTCACTCGAAATGGTTGCTTAGACATGTAGACAAGGGTGTGGCATTTGCCCAAATTCGATGCAAAGACAACTAACTAGCTTATCAACACGTCTAGTTCACTCATATCACCACAAATATGATTTCCTTCCATGAAGAAAATAAGCATACAAATTTGCCCCAAAATTATGATATTGAATTTTTGCTCTTTTGCATTAATCATGAGTAGTTAATTTCTTTTGAATTTTGGAACGAGCTAGTAATCTAGGTAATGATTTTTTTATATTTCGTTGATTCAAGATTTTTATATTGTTTAGTCTTATTTATGATTGTTTTTATCATCTCTTGCTCGTTTTAATATGTTTTTAGGCATGTCTGATCAATTGAGTTGAAATTGGGAGGAAATGTTCAATTATTGATCATGCGAATTCATAATATATAATTGCCTAGATCGAGAGATTGATTTTATTATGATAGGAAGACATTCTAATGTTTTGTTAGGAGTTAATTATTAGTGACGAGATTGGGAGATGACCTAATCAATAATTAATCTATTGATTATATCTGCTCGGAGATAGATTTTCTATGTATGTGATTACCTATATAAGATGATTTAATATTGAAATCTTGATGTGCTTAATTGATATAAATTCTGATGCAAGATGAACACAAAATCCTAGAATTCACTTTTATCTTTGATAGTTCGTATATGTTATATAACTGGTAGATTTATTTATACTATTGATATTAAGAATTAATTAATTATATTTCATTATTTTTGTATCTAAATAAAAAAAAACTGCCATTAGTCATCATGTCTCAACCCATTGAATTAGAATTTTGAGCCTTTGATACCACCAATCATGGGACACGGAAGTGAATAAACTATTGCACCATACAGCCACTAGTCGACTCCTTCGACTACATCCACGTATCTCAATATAAATTTGCTCGAAAATTGGTGATATTACAATGCAATCATACCTTAACGTGCTTTAATTTCACATTGAACGACTAAATTGAAAATGTGAAAGTTGGAAATTGTATTAAAGTAAAACCAATTAATATAGGAAGTTAAATGGTTGGCATTGGTGGAGAGTGGACTAACAATGCTAAATCACCTTACTCTTTGAATACCCTATTCTTTTATAGTAATCTTAAAAAATAAAAGCTTGTTATATCACATAGCATAAAAAAGTCATATATAGCGGTAAAATCCTAACTAAGATGTATACATATTTACGAAAGCTCTATGCCCAAAAAGACCTGTAGTCTAGAAAAATGTGTTGTGAGCGGCGTGTGTTGTGAGTTTCCTACGAGGTCTAGCATCCATTAGTGAAGGTTGTGGGAGCAACTTGTTTGGCGGCTTGAAGCGTGTATTAATTACATGAGCGCAATTCCTCTAGGAGACTCCGGAATATATAAGAGTGATATTCATAACAAGTGAGACGTTTGAAATTTCGATTGAAATTGATTGCATACATCTACAACTTTACTTATTTTTTTCTAAATGCTCTTTGTTTAAGATTTGATCTAGGTTTAACTGTTCTCTTAAAGCGACACAAGGGATTATTTGTTTAGTTAAAAAGAACAAATTTTAACTAAACAAAAAATAAGTTCAGGATTTGAGTTGCTTCTGGGGTATAACTTTAAGGGTTCATTTATACATTTTCTCATATTACTAGTACTACTACTATTATTATTATTTAATATTTCATTTCATATAGTCTACATTCTAGAATAAAATATATTGATTTTTTTGGAACAGAGATTACTAAACTAAATATAAAATTACAATAATTAGTATGCACCCCGTATTACAGTACACATTGCATAAATATATAATGCATGTATAATATGTATATAAATATCTATAATCTATAGTAATATAAATTTAACATAAAATATAGCAAATTAATTTATTTGTCTATAATGTTTAATTGGACACTCAATTAACATACATGCAACTTCTAATTTGTTGGGGGTTTGAGTTAGAATTTAGTATTTATCATTGATGAATTATTTACACGATTATTTAATTTAGATAATTTAAAGAATTCTATTTTCCAAAAGTTAAATGTTTTATTCAATTTATTTAAATTTGATTTTTTTAAAATCTTCTCTTTATTTAAATTTTTAATCTTAATTCTACCATGAGTATGAATTTCGAAACCACATATAATACCAATAGATCAGCCATTATGAATTTCGTATCCGATTAACAAATCTTTCAGCCCAACTGCAAAAGTGATTCTAATTCCAAAAGCGAAGAAAAGGAAGGCATTGTTCCAACTATTACATAACATACATACCATGGATTGCACCATTCCAACAACACAAAGGTCCTCATTCGGACACATTGGTGAATCCTCTCTTTAAATCTAACATATAATCATTTTTATAACCCGCTAAACAACTAAAAAGCCATAAAAAGGAGGAAGTACATGCCATCAAAGTATGATGTTCGATCCATAGGTAAAGCAATAAACCCGTACGGGCCTAAGGTGTCAGAAGATCTACTTGAAAGCACTACACGGGGTCTTCATTGATACTAATTCATCTAGGCTGCAAAGGGCTCAGAGAGCTTAGATCTCATCATTTTTAGAATGTGTCCATGAGGGAGGCTTGAAATGCCAAAGGGCTTAAGAAAATTCAACGTGATTCTTCCCAGTCCTTCAACTTTTTGCTCCCTTTAGGTCTGGCTATGGGTGCATTCATTCCAGCCATTTTTTGATTGTACCTGGCCCGAAGTGGATCATTGTAGGTCCACCTGCATTACCAACAAACAGTGATTAATCAGACTCCAATCCCGTGAAACTAGTTTTTGAAAATGGAAATCAATCGAACAATATCATTTGATGGTTCTATTACTAGCTAAATTAACCAACACTTAATGCTTCATCAGAAGAGCTGAAGAGGTTACAATTAATGCTGTCATATAAGCATGATAATAATTTTGAACACCACCATAACTTCATGAATGGTTAACTAACAACACATGCTTGCAATGGTTTGACTACATCACTAAAACTCAATATAAAACCTCTACAAATATTACTATATTAGACATGCCTGTGGTCTATAGACATGAATAATGCCATTTTAACTACAGTGTGGTACTGTACTCTTGACAGTCTGATAGTCAATACTTTCCAGAAGAAGCCAGCACGAGCCTTTGAGCTAAACTCAAGAACTAAGGCACTCAATCAAATACTCAATAGTTCCAAGGAATTTACAGAGAGGTAAATAACTGAGTGCCAAAGTGTAAATTGAGAAGGATAAACTGGAAGAAAAAGCAGACAACTCCAACTCAGGTGATTTTATCTCTAACAGACAGGATGGTTAACGTTGAGATAAGCATTCACAGTAGCAACAACCCTAAACAATATAACCTAATGCATCAGAAGTGAACAAGCGACTAATTTCAATCATTCTAAACTCTCTCAACCCCAAAAGCATTCAAGAAATAACATGTTCTTACAGCTTCACTAGGGACAGAGCCCCAGACAGTAAACTGATCCACACTTACTTCTTATAGATAAAATCAATTATACATACTGGTGTGGACTAATAGCAATTACAAGTTTTAGTGGACTTTTGTTCACGAGTTCTGTATCATATAAATGATGATGCATATAACAAGTTGCTAATCCAACATAATGGCATGAGCTAGAGCCGTCAAGACAGGCTGACGGGGTGGGGTGGGCCAAAACCCATCAAGCTCACCATTTAACGGGGCGGGGCAGAAAAAAAGCGGGCTGCTAAAACCCCAACCCAGCCCAACCCACCAGTGGGTTAGGGGCTTGGCGGGCCAACCCACGGGCCGTCGGAGTTGGGGGTGGGGGGCAGGGGTGGTGCTGGGCGATGCCAATTGCCGTCGGAATTGGGGGTGGGGGAAGGCGGGGACGGGGAGGGTGGTTGTGGTCTGTGGTCGTGTCGTGGTCATGAGTCTTCGTGACTGGGATTTGGGGGGGTTTGGGCGTCCGAGGGATTTGGGAATTAGGCGGAGGTAATAAATTATTACTGAATTGGGGGTTCAGACTTCCAGTCGTCACTTTTGTTAGATGGGTGGGGCCTAAGGTGTTATGATTAACTATATTTTAAATAAAAAATAACTTAATAAATATTATGAAAAAATATTAAAAAATATATAAAAACACGCGGGTTGGCCCGGCCCCAACCACTTCAATGGCGAACTGTTAAATACCTAGCCCAACCCACCTATTGCGGGGCGGGACGGGCTAGATCGGCGGGCCTGGCCCATTTTGACAGCTCTAGCGTGAGCATTACAACCCAGGACTTCAGGAAGTATTTCTTTTTCATGGAAGTTGTATCACAAACAAATGTAATACGGAAAGAAACTTCACAATGCTTTTTCGAGCAGTACCAGGATTTCTGTACATATCATAACCCATTTCATGAATTTTTATAGAATAGATCATTTGCAACGTGTAGATATTAGAAATACTTTTCTTACAATCTTTGTCCCACTCTTGCCCCAGCTGACCAACAAAAGACTCAAAATAATCCATAGTATGACAATAATTGGATATAGAAATACTTATAAAAAATAATTGGATATAAACAATTACACACAGTACAGCAAAATTCTTGCCTGCTACTACCACCTAACCAAGTACTAGGCAGTAGACACTTTCTTCATACTTCAAGATTCCAATAATTATGTTAGTAACATTGACCAAATTCTTCTCAAACAATCATTGAACCATAACCATAATGAAAATTGCATTGTGCTGACAGTAAAGTTACAACCTCAATTAGTTCAATTTAACTAGAACTGGTCAAATATGAGTTGGGCCTAATCTGATGCATGAACTAAGGTCCTAATACACATTATGGCTCACAAAGAAACAGTTTCAGCAGTTCCTGGAAGTATCAACAAGCTATTAGATTTCATACTAGAGCTATGTTTTTTTGTTGCACTCTGGTCTTAACAATTTCACTTCTTATTTCAATTCCATGTTTCCCTGTTGATTTCCAAGAGAACCAATATTCTAGCATAGTGTCAATGGGACACCAAAAGGAATAAAATAGGTGATCACCGAAAGAATTCAGCAGCCGGGTTATAAGAGAACACAATAATTACTCTCTTATATTCATTAGGAATGCCATAATCTTATCGCATAACGACTTCTAAAGCATTCCCTCTTTGATAATCTATATATCCTAGATAAGGAATTATTAGAAACTATTATATAAACTATGATACATTCAGCTTTGAGACTTAGATAAGTGTTCATTTATTGGAGTCATAATGATGAACTAGGACCAACGTGAGATGTGAGTGTGAAGTTCATTGTTTATACCATCATAAACACATTGCTAATAAAGTGAGGTGAGTATTTCAGAAAGTTCAAAGTAAATAGGATGCTTGTGAAAGAACAAGTACGTACGGAGTATTCCAATCAGTTGTGTCCTCGTTGACAAGATGAGTCCATTTCGTCCTCCCACTCCGACCAAAGTGCTTAACTTGCATGACTTTAGGCAATATGGTCTTGTCCATCTTATCCTCTCCAGTAGGGGCAGAGAAATCACGAGTATAGATGCCATCAGCACCAGCTGTTCCAGCATAGTCATCAGGATCTGACTGGAAGAAAGCACCCTTATGATAGTATTTCTGCATGAACCTCCACTTCTGCTTGGAAGCCCCAGAAGGTTTCGGATTCTTCCTCTCCCACTCTCTCCTCTCTTCCTCTGTCATGTTTCTCACCCTTTCAATTTCCTCTTTCTCCTTCAACATAGCCTCTCTGTCTTCTCTATCCCTCTTGATCCGAGCAATCTCTCTAGCCTTCCAAGCCTCATATTCATCAGCCTCATTCACATCATCATCGGTATCCACATCTGCAATGTTTGCCTCCAAGTCCATATTCTTTTGAATTTCTTGATCCTCCCTAATTTTCTCAACCACAATCTCCTTGGTTTCTTTCTTCCTCTCTTCCATCCTCTTCTTCACTGCTTCCTCAAGGGCCAGCTCTTCAGCCTCAAGCCTCTCACGTTCTGCAATTGTATCCCTCTCAGATTTCGGAACAAAAACCGGTTTTGCCATTTGAATACCACCAGTAATGTCTTCTTCCGAATCAGTCTCGTACTCGGACTCCTCCTCCTCCTCTTCCTCAACTTCTTCCTCTTCCTCCTCTGGCAAAACAGCCTCTTCTTCCTGTTGCCTCAGCAAAAGCTTCTCCCTAATCCTCCTCCTCCTCTCCTCCAGCGCATCCTCATCTTCCTCCTCCATATCCAATCCTTCCAACCTCCTGCTTTCTTCCTCCTCTGTTGACACAATCTCCGCCTGCCTAATCCTCCTATGATCTTCCCTAACTTCATCACGATTATCAATCCTACTCTGGGCCAAACGGCGTAACCGAGGATCGTCTTTTCGCATGACGTCACCACCCTCATGTCTGGGAAAGGCTTTCTCAAGCGTAGCCGCTTTGGCCATCCGAATGTCCCCGCTTTCATCATTTTCATCCGCCCACTCCGGTGCTTTCCCCGGCCAATACCTTTTCACTTTCGTCTGCCCAATTTTACCCCTAAGCTTATCCCTAATCGCGATTACTGTATCGCTAACACCCGCCGTCACCGACATGGCTACAGGTTATAGAAAGGTCTTCTATTCAACAAAATTCCCTCTCCAAAAACCCAAAAACAATTGGCTTTCTGATCACTACCTGGAAAAAAAAAAAAAATAGTGTAACGGAAAAGTTTACGGATATGTAGATTGTAAACGGTGCAAAAACCTAGAAATCCAAAGTGAAACAGTCCCTATAACAACCTTGAAGTAAGATAAAATAGTACAAATAAAGGACACTACAGATGGATTTTAATGGAAATCGGGGACCTTACCGCCAAGATATCAGCGAAGTTTTCAGCCTCTACCCAGCTTCTTCGACGACCTACGACCGTCGTTTAGGTGGCTATATTCCGAAAGGAAAATGTTGATGGAGTTCAAAAAAGGGTTTTTATACTGAACTCTTTTATTTCTTTTGGTTATTTTATAGCAAAAAACTAAGGGGAGTTGCTATCACACCTTTTTTTTTTTACTCTCCACATCACAATATATTTTTTTACAAAAATAGATATGTGTAAAATGACAATTATACCCTTAATTCATTTTATTTCATTACATGTGTAAAAATAGGCAGTGAACCTTCTTCTTCTTCCCAACTCATTTTCTCTTCCTCTTTCATTTCAAACCCTAAAAATTTCAATTCAAAAATTTGATTTATTCACCATCCTTTTTCCTTATATCCATGGACAATCAACATTTATATGTAAATTCGGTAAGTTTTTCAAATATGTTATTGTAATGTTATGAAACTATATATAAAAATTATATCAGCAGAAACCTTCTGCGTACCAGAATTTCGGAAGCGTTCGGCCTGCATCAGCCGAACGTAAGCAGAAACGTTCGGTCGATAGCAACCGAACACTTCAAGCAGCGTTCGGCGTCATATGACCGAACACGTTACTTTCCGTTCGGCGACCTAAGGCCGAACATGTCCTGTTCTGTTCGGCTACCTTAGGCCGAACACATGTTCGGCTGTTCCAGGCCGAACATGAATTGTCTTGTACTTTTGTTGGTTGTTTTATGATTCATTTAATGTTATTTTCAGGAGACATCAAGAACAAGTACTTTTATTTCAGATAACAATGAGCTGGTTGTTGATTACCAAGATATGTTTAATACAATGGATTTGTTTGAATCACGAGAAAATTTGATTTCTTGGGTACGTGAAAAGGCTATCCCATTAGGCATGGTAGTGGTTGTGATGAGGTCATAAATTGGAGATGAATGCAGACGACCTCGTTTGTAGTTAGGTTGCGAACGAGCGGGTAAATATCGTCCACAGAAAAAAAAACAGAGCAACAAAGAGAAAAGTGAAAATCAGGAAACAAATGAATGTGGAAGAGAATTGGAAGAGGTAGAGAATAAAACAATTGAGAATCGTCGTCGCGGAACCAAGAAATGCGATTGTCCATTTTGTCTAAAAGGAACATATTATAAAGAGACTGATGCATGGGCCTTGGAGGTTATTTGTGGTTCGCATAATCATGAGTTGGCAAGATATTTAGAGGGTCACTCTTATGCTGGTCGTTTAAGTAAGGATGAGTTGAAATTGGTGTCTGATCTCTCTACGGGTAATAACCGTCCTAGGGACATATTGTTTACTTTGCAGAAGAGGTATACAGAAAATAAATCAACGATAAAGACTATCTACAATATTCGTCAGAAGAACAAACAAGTCGAACACTGTGGCAGGTCACAAATGCAATATCTCATGGGTAAACTTAAAGAGAAAGATTTTTTTTTCATACTAGGCGGTGTGAGCTAACAGATGCTGTCAGAGATATGTTTTTGGCCCATCCGACAAGTGTGAAGTTGTTGCGTGCCTTTCCAAATGTCTTGTTAACGGATTGTACATACAAAACAAACCGCTACAAACTACCGTTGTTAGAAATTGTCGGGGTGACTTCCACAAACATGACATTTTCAGTTGCATGTGCCTATCTAGAATGTGAAAAGGAGGACAATTACTTATGGGCATGCAATGTCCTTAAAGATTTGATGGACCAATCCAACCTACCCAAAATATTTGTAACCGACCGAGAACTTGTATTGATTAATGCAATTGAGATAACTTTTCCTAGTTCTCGTCATTTGCTATGTCGGTGGCACATCAACAGAAATGTAATGGCCAAATGCAAGAAGTACTTTAGTACAAAGGAACAATGGAATTCATTTTATTGCAATTGGAATTCGTTGATTTTTGCCGAGTCAAAGCACATGTTCGAAGAGTTGCTGCAGCGGTTTCAGAATGATTTTTCCTATAAAAAAGAGGCTGTGAAATATATCTTGGACAATTGGATAAATGGATATAAGGAACGATTTGTTTCTTGTTGGGTAAACAACTTGATGCATTTTGAAAATACCACAACAAACAGGTAATAAATAATCATCCGTCATTTATATGCTATATTATATTTTTATTTCTGTAAATATTGTATGTTATATGATCATTAATGTTTTTTTTGTAATATAGGGCGGAGGGCCAGCATGCCAAGTTGAAAAAACAACTTCAATCGAGTACAGACAATTTTGAAACGTGTTGGGAAAAAATTTCATCCTTCTCGAAACATCGCATAATGCAATCAAAAGTTCATTCGAGAAGATCATCACCATAGTCCAACATAGGTACTCATCTCCTGTATTCAAAATGTTAAGGGGTATGGTTTCTATCTCTGCTTTGGATATGATTTTGGATGAAATGGTTGGTGTTGGAGAAAATGGCATGGATCCTTTATTATGTGGGTGTATTTTGCGAAAAACTTGTGGTCTTCCATGTGCTCATGAGCTATCTGAATATGTTTGGGGGAATATGCCTATCCCACTAGATAGAGTTGATAGATTTTGGAGAAAGCTTGATATGGAACCTGTGGATGGAGTCAATAAAAATATATCGGATGACATAAATAATACTTTCAAGAAGACACTTGATGAAATTGTCAATCAATTTGAAGGTGCACATGATGAATCAGAGAAGTTGTTAATATTGAAGAGGTTAAGAGAGTTTACACACCCAACTACATCATCCCTCATTGAACCACAAGTCCAACCACGTACACGTGGACGTCCTACCAAAGCAAAAGCAAAAAAAAAAACAACTCAACCAAAAGAGATCCAAGTGCTTTTGAGTATGTTCAATCCATCAATGACAGTTGTTCACCAGTGGATGAAACAATTTTCATAAGTGGAGAAAATGTGTCCAGTACTATGTTTAGTTTCACTCGTAGAGAAAAGCAAAAGGTAATTTTCAAGTATAAAAAAATTTGTGTTTTTTTTCTTTTCTTTGCCGTCCTAATCTATGATAATTGTATGGTATCCAGGTGGTTCGTCGTGCATGTAATGTTGTTATCACAAACAAGGATATTGAATTTTTTTTGAAGATATTTCACCTATCTTTCGGCCATATGTTTGTGGGACTAAGAATGTTAGAGGAGACAGACATTGTGGATTTCGTGCAATTATTGAGTTAATGAACTATGGGGAAGAATCGTGGTCTATAGTTCGTTGTGACTTGATCCATGAATTACAAAATTTTGGAGAAATGTATGCACCAATATTCAAAGAACATGGACGTGTTGGGGAAGTTGAAGATGCATTACATTGTTTTGAGGAGAGAGCCTATAGACGACACTGGCTAGATATCCCTGATATGGGACACATGATTGCAACTGTCTACAACATAGCACTTGTCGTGCTAACACCCATTGCAAACTATACTTTCCTTCCCCTGAGGACTGCAAACCTAGAAGATCCGAAACTTATTTGCATAGCATTGGTAGATCAAAGCACGCATTTTTGCGGGGTAAAATTCTTTTCTTATTATTACATTTTTTATGATTTACATTTTTTCAAAGTAATCTTTGAGGAGTAGTAACTATACGTGCATTGTGGCAGGTCTCATTGATGTCTGGATGCCCGTTGCCTCCTGTTCTGCAAGTATGGCATGAACATCGTAGTGCATGTGCTGCTGGATGGGAGATATTCTACAAAAGATGATTTCAAATGTATAATGCCATTTGTTTAGGAAATGACTGATATGTACTTATATATTTTTTTAAGTGTTGAATATTATTTATTTAAAATATTACATCTTATAGTTCGTAAATTTGCTAAGTTACGATGAAATATGTCCGACAAATGGCAAATCATGAAATTATTGAAACTGTCAGTGCGTTCGGCCAACAGCAGCCGAACAAATCAAAAGGCGTTCGGCCGGTGTTGGCCGAACAATGGGAAATATGTTCGGCCAGTATTGGCCGAACACAGTGTAATGTGTTCTGCCAGTGTTGGCCGAACGTGTTGTATTATGTTCGGCCAACACTGGCCGAACACCCTGACAGTTTATTTTTAATGGTTTTTGTACGTTCTAGTTTTTGTACGTTCTGACAGTTTGGCCTCTTATTTTATTTATTCACAACCTTTAATTTTTTTTCATATCATATAGTATTTGAATCGCACAACTGAATATTGAGCAAACACTAAAATGAGCAAAATAAATATTGAACACTCAATAAAGAACACATTTCATCTAATGTTCAACATTCAAATCTAGAAAAGTTTAATGTAATTCATACATATTATAATCACTACTCATCCGATTCATGTCCATCATCCAATGTGAGACCGTGGAGTACTCTTGCAGCTTGCTCAACTCTAGGCATAACGTAATCAAACGATAACTGCGGATCCTGAGTTGTCCACATGCGAACTAGTGGGTCAAGAATGTTCCGGGCCTCAACGTTTCGAGCCCACAATTGACTGGGGTTCGCATCAATCGGAAAGTGTCGTGCTGCAGATGTACGATCGGGGTTTTGGACCTGTGGATAGGAAAATGTACGGTACCAATCCATATACTCTGGTACAGTCTCCCATATTGGCTCAGCAAGTCTCCCTCGTCGTTGCATGGACAAAATATGGCTGTTCCAGGACAGAAACATGGATCTGAGCACACCCCACGCAAGTACATACTGACCAGGATTTTTTCCTCTTCTTGCATAGTCTGGATCCAATGGAGGCAATGATATATGCTGGACATGGCCAAACTGCCTCAACACACGATTGGGGTGGTATGGTTCGACAATGTCCAGAGCCCTTATGCACCCATGATAAAACGTCACTTCAGGACGTTCAAATCGATCACGCACTTGCTGGTAAGGATCCCAGTTTACCTACATATTGAATTGTTCAAGTTATATATTTGAAAGATACATATATTTGAAAAACACATAATTAAAAAGACACACTTACTTCGTGAGGTTGAAGTGAATCCAACCACTCCCTGCACGCCTGCAAGCCCAAAGTATTTGGTCCACCTTGTCCATGTTGTGACCATCTCATAGCAAGTGGAAATCTGAGATCGTACTCAACATTGAATTGAGGTCATGGGCTCGTCGGAAAGTGTTCGTAAATCCATGCCTACATATATACAAATATAATGGTACAACATATTAAAAATTGTAACATAACGTATAAATAAATTATTTTCAAAGAATGACTTACCTCCAATAATGTAAGATACCCAGCTATTTGCTTTACACCCGCTCTTGATGCAGATCCTAACTGCGTGTAAAGATAGGCAAGGGCAGCAGCACCCCATGCATATTCCTGGACCACACTTGTGTCTTCTAGTAGCTTCAGATAGCCAACTGCAATCCGAGTACCACTTTTGTCGGAAAATATCGTACACCCAAGAATTAATAATACATATGCTCGAGCTGCCTTTTCTGCAACTGGTCTCTGAGAAATCTGACAGCTGTCCCAAGAATGTTCTACGAAGCCACTCTAGCTTCACTGATTGTCCTCTCTTGTCATTAAGTGCCAAAACGGCGACAGAGATTACTTGGAGTCGAGATATTTTCGCGTTCGGCGTCCATGACCTTCGAAGGGTTCGACGGTGGAAGGGGAGAGAGTAGTTCGGCGCGGTGGGTTGGGGGGGAGAGAGCAGTTCGGCTGTGTTCGGCAGGCTAGGGTTTGGGGATGTGTTCGGCTGTGTTCGGCGGTGGGTTGGGGGGGAGATGTGTTCGGCCAGTTCGGCTGTGTTTGGGGATTTTTTTTTTAATTTTTTTTAAGGCTTTAAGGGTATAATAGGTATTTTTGTGGTGGGGTTAGTAAATTTGAAATTTTAAGTGTAATTTTATGTGGTGTATATAGTAAATGTGGTGTGAAAAGAAAAAATGGTGGTTTGTATAGAAATTGCCAGAACTAAGATAAAATATTAATTATAATTATAATAAATTAAAAAATAAAATTAATTAACTCTTATTTAAAATTTAAATTTATTTGTAGATGGTCGTTTTTTTAATTTTCATTTTTGAATTGTGTGAATAATCATAAATAGTTTTATTAATTACAAATATTTAAACTAACACAAATCTATATACTTAAAAGTAGAGTTCATACTTTCAAGACTTACCATATTAGATTTTTTCTCTGTTCGTGAGCTGCATGTGTCCCTAATAATAATAAATAATAAATACAAAAAATGAATTACAAACATTTCAATTAAGAAAGGGTGAGCTAACCCCTGTACTTAATTTTTCTTATAGTGAATCCTTTGTGATATAAATATTCTTCCCAAGACTTCGGTCAATGTTAGTTTAATTTTTATTTTTTAAACTAAAAACAAGATGAAAAATGAAATTTTTTGGATATAAACCCAACTTTTCCTACTCAACTTTAGATAGCTCACGTCATATTATAATGCTCTTATTGTGTATGTGAATTAAAATAAAAATAAATTATTTTTCAATAATTTCAAAATATAATTATTATTTTTAATAAAAGTTTACGTCCGTGCATTGCACGAGTCTACAACTAGTTTATAAATAATACATAACTTACCAAAAAATATTAAGATAAAATAATTAAAAAATAAATTGAATAATCCTATTTGAATTTTTTCTTATGCATATAGTCTCATAATTTAATGTTTTATTAAATTAATTATTTGATTGATTTTATATGTAAGTCCACAAATAATTGATTGAATATTTATCCAATTACTAACATCATGCATCCATTTCGTTTATATATATATATGTATATCATTCAAAATATAATCATTTAATGTATAATTAAAATCAAATTGGAGAACAATTTAATTCATATTTAAAGAGTTTAAATCGGATTAAAATAATATTCAATCAATCAAAAAGTTATTCAATTGAAGACAAGCATATGTATTTTGTGGACAGACTAATATTTTTTTTATTAGTAAATCATATAAATAAGAATTTTTAATTAGGTTTATCTCGAACTCTTGAAAATAATTGTTGGGTAATAAAAAGGATTTATACATGTATGTGCAAAATCATATATAATTATCTCATTTAATTCAATTATATTATATCAATTGTATGTTACATGTTCAATTATTTTGTAGTGATTTTCATGGATACGAAGCTTACAAAAATTAAAGCGAAACTCATAGCCATTAAACTTCAGGGTGCAATTACAATATAATGAGTATAACTTTCAATATAGACACTTAAATCTATTGATTTTATTATGCTGGAGGGATAAGGAATGATTTACAACTGTCATGAAGAACATATATTTACCAATTGTGCCTCTAATATAGTCCAAAATCCAATTAAAGAACGAACTACACATTGATATCTTGGCATACCTTTGATATTTGATTATAACATGAGCTACAGGTATCCAATTGAGTTGGAATTTATGTCATTCAATAGCTAACACATAGCGCTACAATTTTTTGTGAAATAGACGAAGACAAATTCAAACTGACAAGCCTTCAAAAGCTACTTTAAATAACAAAATAAATTATTCAATTTATAAAAAAATATATTCTACACATAAAAAATAAATTTCACACTTTAAATATAATAGTTGATTTTAAAATATGTAATATTGGTGTTAAATTAAAGATTACAAAAAAATAATTAATTTGATAAATCATACGTCAAAAATAAATTTTTAAAAAAAATTAAAATTTTAAATTTTAGTAAAAAACTGAGAAGAATTTTCTTTTATATTATAAAAAGATAAAAAAAAAATAATAATAAAGAAAAAGGTTCCGTGCAGTGCAGTTGCAAATTGCAAGTGCTTGGCATCACTCACGTTCCCATTTTTTTTCTTACTTTTTATTTTTGTTTTTTAGTTTAATAATTTAACAAAATTTAAAAAAATGATATGTGTCAAAAGTCTAAAAATCAGGTATTGTTCATTTATATAAAGAAGGGTAGTTGTTGATGTTGATGTTTTTTTCAGTTTATGGTATTATTCTATCAAAAATCTGAAGATTTGGACGGAGCACAATCTTTGCTAACATCCCCCTGCAAGCGAAGGGTGGGGTTAGATTACACGCAAAGCTTTGATCAAAGAAAGGTGAACGTCATGTTGAAACATGGTTCAGCATTATGAATAAAGTTGTATTTGATTTCTGTAATAGAGAACATAGGAGATGGGTTGAAAGGCTGTGTTCTATTTTTTATTCTCGTTGGTGTGATTGATCCTTAATTCTGTAATATGATTCATACAATACAATTTTAAAGAAAATGTAAAACGTACACTTGATTCATTGTTAATCCAGTGGATAGTACTACAAAAATACCTTATTTCTATCCATCGACCCCTTGTGTATGTCTCCGTACAACTTTCTTGATGCAAACAAAAATTCTAACAATCAAAGCATAAAGAATTATTGAAATTTATGAATTTATGCTTCTTAATTTATGGCTTCAAATATAATGACCTTTTTTTATGATCTCTAGTTTTCTGCAATTTTTTATAATGACCTGTGACTTTTAATTTTATATTTCATTTGTGGGTGTTTTAAAATATCATTTAAATTTATTAATATAGCAACTAGACCGACTACATGACAAATGAAATTCAAAATGCACAAACTAATAATTTGGTGCGTCTTTGTTTTTTTTTTTTTTTTTTGAAATTATGAAAAAGCTTAGTTATAAATTAAATCAAATTAAAAGTTATAAAATTGTCAGCAAAAATTACAAAATTAGAGTTCATATTTAACATGGCTAATTTTGTTTCCCAATAATCATATTATAATAAAGTCTCATTTCTATAGCGACACATTGCACTCTCTCACTTGACCAACAAAAATTGATAATAGTTATTATTAAATCAATATTATGTTAAACATAATAAAATGCTTGCTGAAGTTACACAATAAGCGGGCATACAAATCTTACCTAGAATATATGAGATAATTGTAATAATCGGGTACTTGCCGCTTTAGTACTGTGCTTAAATTGAAATTTGTAATTAAGCCCCTTAATATTTTTAAGTTCACTAATTTATAATTATATATAAGGCTCAAAATTAAATCAAGTTGTTCGGTATTCGATTTGAGTTTGTACGTTGAAAGTTCGTTTGAACTCGGTTTGATAATAAAATCGAACAAGCTTCAACACATATTTTACGTTTGATAAAATCTAAAGCTCGCTCAAGCTTGAGCTCTTTAAGCAAAATTCATTAAAAGCAAGTATAAATTATCAAACTATTCAAGCTCGACTCGTGTTCGGCTCGATTAAAACTCGACTCGATTAATAATCAAACCAATCTCAAACAAAATATTAGAAGCTCGATAACATTTCAAACAATCTTGAACAATGGTACGTTCGATTCGACTCGACTCATTTACATTCCTAACTATATAAAAGAAGGACAATTGAAAAGAATTTACAGAAATATCATTTTTTCGTCCAATCACCTTTCTGTTTTTAGAAAGTATGAAGTCCAATAATTTCTTTTCTGTCTTCACTCCAAGTTTTAAAGATTTATAACTTTTTCATCTCAACTTCATTTTTATAAATAATATATTAAATTAATCATATTTTCATAATTTTCAATTTCATATCCATATTTGATATATAAAAATAAAATTTTAATTTTTAAATATAAAATATTTTTTCATAAATTAATTGTGCTATATCTTAATATTTAATATTTTTATATTGTAAGATATTTTTATTTTAAACAATTTTTATTAAGAAATATATTTTATATATTTATATATTTCATTAAAAAAATATATTACTATTTTTATAATAACTTCTTATGTTATTATTTTATAAATCGTGCAACTCACGGGAGAAATACTAATTTAGTCCTAATTATACTTGAAATTAGAAAGTTTGTTGTATTTTCAAAATAAGATTGACCTAAACTTGATTTTGTTAAGAATTTTGTGTAAAAGAATCATATATATATGTGGGCACGCCTGGTAGTCTTAATTAGCAACTTCATATAGTCTGTCATATTGAAATTTAAGTCACCCACATATATCAAAATTGTCTGTGATTGGACGCCATTTTTTAATTTCAGCAAAATATATTTTCCTCTCTCTTTGTTGTTACTTTTTTTTTTTTTTGATGTTTCTGAGTAGAAAAAAGATGAGGTGCAAGTTGAATGGGGGAAAAATTTATAGTAGATAGAAAAATTGTAGAGATAAATTTTTTTTGAAGACATTAATCATCTCTAACTAATTTGAATCAACACCATATAATAATCAAAATTTTGTTAAGATGTGGAGACTGATCTACAAGAGCCGTTTTGGGTTATATCAGAGCAGTTTTGGGCCTGGCCCATTTGGCAGTATTAGGTCTTAGACAATTGTTATAAATACCTTCTTTGTATCTTGTAAACTCAAGTTGTAACAACAGGTCAATAAAATACCTCTTCCTTTCCGCCGTGGACGTTGCACAATCACCCTGATTGTGTGAACCACGTAAATCTCTGTGTTGTTTATTATTTTATTGCATTTTCTATTGTGTGTGAATTATCGATTTTACCTTAACAAGTGGTATCAGAGCTATGGCTGACGAAGGCCAGGATTTTGCCTTCTGGAAGATGCAGATCGAAGACTATCTTTACCAGAAAAAGCTTCATCTACCTTTGGCTGAACAAAAACCAGAAGGGATGTCGGAGGCAGATTGGAACCTGTTGGATCGACAGGCTCTTGGTGTGGTCAGATTGTCATTGGCGAAGAACGTTGCTTATAACATCGTCAACGAGAAGACAACGTTTGGACTGCTCAAGGCGTTATCCAATATGTACGAGAAACCCTCAGCGGCAAATAAGGTTTTCTTGATCAGGCAGTTGGTAAACACGAGAATGAAGGAGGGCGCATCCGTAACAGATCACATCAACGAATTTAATTCTATAATATCCAGGTTAGGATCGGTTGAAATTAAATTCGATGATGAAGTTCAAGCATTGTTGTTGTTATCTTCGTTGCCGGATAGTTGGTCTGGAACAGTCACAGCAGTTAGTAGTTCATCTGGAACCACTAAGCTTTCCTTTGAAGGGATTCGAGATCTGATCCTTGGTGAAGATATTCGGAGAAGGAGTGCAGGAGAAAGCCCTAGCAATTTACTGAGTACAGAGGAGAGGGGCAGAAAATCCAACAGAGGGGGTAATGGCAAAGGAAGACCGAAATCGAAATCAAGAAAGAGAGGTCAGTCTAAGACCAGGAAAGACATCACATGTTGGAATTGCAAAGAGAACGGACACTTCAGAAATCAGTGCCCAATACCCGCAATAGACAAAGGCAAGAAGGAGATGAATGTGGCAGAAGATTCTGATGATGCCTTGATTTGCAGTGTCGAATGCTCAATTGAATCTTGGATTATGGATTCAGGTGCTTCGTTTCATGCCTGTTATTGCAGAGAAGTGATGCAGAATTTCAGACCCTATAGTGGAAAGGTTCGGTTGGCAGATAATAAAAGCCTAGAGATCACAGGTATTGGGGATGTTGTCCTCAAGACTACTTTGGGTACAACCTGGAAACTGAAAAATGTGAGGTATATTCCATACATAAAGAAGATGTTGATTTCGGTAGGACAGTTAGATGAAGAAGGTTACCACGTGAATTTTGGTAATCAGCAGTGGAAAGTATCAAAGGGAAACCTAGTTATTGGTCGTGGACACAAACAAAGTACTCTTTACATGGTTCAAGTGTCTGCAGATGGAGCAATTGCAGCAGTTGAAGATACAGGGGTTTCTACACTATGGCACCAAAGGCTTGGTCACATGAGTGAAAAGGGGATGAAGGTGCTAGCTTCTAAAGGGAGAATTCCAGATCTTAAGAATGTGAAAGTTAATTTTTGTGAGCCATGTGTTCTTGGCAAACAAAAGAAACTTTCTTTCGTCAAGACGGGACAACCACCCAAGTCTGGGAAGCTAGAGCTCATTCATTCTGATGTTTACGGACCCACAAAAGTTTCTTCAGTTGGAGGATCCCGGTTTTATGTTACCTTCATAGACGACTCCACGCGAAAGGTATGGGTTTATTTTCTTAAAAATAAATCTGATGTTTTCTGCACATTTAAAAGGTTTAAAGCTGCTGTTGAGAACGAGACTAACTTGAAGATCAAGTGTTTAAAGTCAGATAATGGGGGTGAGTACAGCAAAACAGAGTTCATCGAATATTGTGCTGAACATGGGATCAGAATGTTAAAGACAGTTCCAGAAACACCACAGCAGAATGGTGTTGCTGAAAGGATGAACAGAACACTGAATGAGAGGGCTAAGAGCATGAGATTGCATGCAGGTTTGCCAAAGATGTTCTGGGCAGATGCAGTCAACACAGCAGCGTACTTGATCAACAGAGGACCCTCAGCCCCCATAGGGTTCAAGATTCCAGAGGAAGAATGGAAAGGTCGAGAGGTATCCCTTACTCACTTGAAAGTTTTTGGTTGTGTTTCTTATGTTCGTATTAAGGATGCAGATAGAGATAAACTTGAGGCAAAGGCAAAGAAGTGTACTTTTATCGGGTACGGGTTGGATGATATGGGCTACAGATTTTGGGATAACCACAGCAAGAAAGTTATCAGAAGCAGAGATGTTACATTCAATGAGAATGCCTTTTACAAAGATGATATTGCAGCAGGCTCAAGTAAAAGCAAACAACCTGAAAACAAACAACAGGTGGTGTTTGATGGGATAACAGAAGGCGACATAGCACAACCTGTCAGAACACTTGAGACAGGTGAAAGTTCAGGAAGCAGTGGAAGCTCAGTTTTTCCAGGAGGTTCTGATAATAGTGGGAGTATTGAAGACAGTGGGAGTTCAGAAACGGTAGTACCAGAACCAGAAACTCCACATGTTAGACAGTCCACCAGAGTTCATAGACCTCCAGACAGGTATTCTCCATCAGTAAGTTATCTGTTGCTGACAGAGAATGGAGAGCCAGAGTCTTATCCAGAGGCATTAAGAATGAAGGATTCCATACAGTGGAAGAAGGCCATGGAAGATGAACTAGGCTCACTTGACAAGAACCAAACTTGGTCCTTAGTCAAATTACCAGCGGGAAAGAAAGCACTACAGAACAAGTGGGTGTTCAGGGTTAAAGATGAGGCAGATGGCAGCAAGAGATACAAGGCCAGGTTAGTTGTCAAGGGGTTCCAACAGAAGAAGGGGGTTGATTACAACGAGATCTTCTCACCAGTTGTGAAGATGACCACCATCAGATTGGTTCTTGGTATTGTAGCTGCTGAAGATTTACATCTGGAGCAGCTGGATGTGAAGACAGCTTTTCTACATGGAGACCTTGATAAAGATATCTACATGGTACAACCAGAAGGTTTTGTGGTGACTGATAAGGAGAACCTGGTGTGCAAACTGAAGAAAAGCCTGTATGGATTGAAGCAAGCTCCGAGGCAGTGGTACTTGAAGTTTGACAGTTTTATGCAGCGAAATGGGTACACCAGATGTGAGATGGACCATTGCTGCTACTTGAAGAATTTCAGGTCATCTTATATCATTCTCTTATTATATGTTGATGACATGTTGGTGGCTGGATCAGACATGGAGGAAGTTAAAAATTTGAAAGATCAGTTGTCCAAAGAGTTCGAGATGAAGGACTTGGGGGCTGCTAGACAGATTCTTGGCATGACCATAGTCAGAGAAAAAGGAGTTGGTACCTTAAAGCTTTCACAGCAGAAGTACATTCAGAGAGTTTTAGAGAAATTCAACATGACAGATGCTAAAGCCAGAAGCACGCCTTTGGGGAGTCATTTAAAATTCTCCAAGGAGCAATCTCCAAAGACAAATGAAGACAAGGAAGAGATGGCTAAAGTTCCTTATGCATCAGCAGTTGGTAGCTTGATGTATGCTATGGTATGCACCAGACCGGATATCGCTCATGCAGTGGGAGTTGTTAGCAGATTCATGTCTAATCCTGGTAAGGAGCATTGGGAAGGAGTCAAGTGGCTGTTACGCTACTTGAAAGGCACTTCTGAGGTTGCCTTGTGTTTCAGGAAGAAGAAGGTGGTCTTAGAAGGTTTCAGTGATGCTGATTTGGGAGGATGTACTGACTCGGGAAAAAGCACTACAGGTTATGTGTTCACTATTGGGGGTACGGCAATCAGCTGGATGTCCAGATTACAAAAGAGTGTTGCTCTTTCAACTACAGAAGCAGAGTATATGGCCATTGCTGAAGCGGCCAAGGAGCTGATCTGGTTGAAGAATTTTCTTTCAGAGTTGGGCATGGAACAGGAAGATTATGTCCTATATTGTGATAACCAAAGTGCTATTCATCTTGCGAAGAATCCAGTGTTTCACAGCAGGACGAAACACATTAATTTGCGTTATCATTTCATTCGAGAGCAGATTTCTAATGGCACTCTAAATCTGAAGAAGATCCCTGGTACGAAGAATCCAGCAGATATGCTTACCAAGGCGGTGACAACAGAGAAGTTGAAGCTATGTATGGCTTCAACTGGGCTTCTAGAAACTTGAAGAGGAGGCGTGGAAAGGGAGAGAGAGAGTTAGTTTGGGTTTACAGAAGGTACATGGTTGTTTGGATGGCAGCAGAATGTTGATCGAGCCTCCAAGTGGGAGATTGTTAAGATGTGGAGACTGATCTACAAGAGCCGTTTTGGGTTATATCAGAGTAGTTTTGGGCCTGGCCCATTTGGCAGTATTAGGTCTTAGACAATTGTTATAAATACCTTATTTGTATCTTGTAAACTCAAGTTGTAACAACAGGTCAATAAAATACCTCTTCCTTTTCGCCGTGGACGTAGCACAATCACCCTGATTGTGTGAACCACGTAAATCTCTGTGTTGTTTATTATTTCGTGCATTTTCTATTGTGTGTGAATTATCGATTTTACCTTAACAAATTTAGCTATTCAATTTGGCCCATAGACTTTTTATAAATGGGGTATATTTGACACAACATCTAAAAAAATAATAATATATTTATAAATCAAGATTAAAATTTTTATTGCAAATTTCAATTGAAAAAGGGTGGAATTAAAGTTGAAATCTTCTATTTTATTTTATATTTTAAAATAATCTTTATATGACATGTGTATATTATCTATTAATTTGTTTTGAATAGAAGATAAAAACTTAATAAAATAAAGTGTCCAAACACCTCAAATTGTAATCGCACAAAATTAATTCTGCAATTTTCTCAAGAAGTAGATTACTCCTCCGCCCCCACCACCCACCACCCACCACCGCACTATGGCATCCTCCGGCGGCTCTAATGCCTGTGATCACATCCTTGCTCCTTTTGGTAGAGTACGCATTCTGTACGCTCCCAGAAAGAAGCTCAGCTCATACTGCCCTTCTCTTTGATGATGGACTACACCCTCCATATCATCAACTCTTTTTTTATACTTCAAAAACACCACCCCACTACCACCCCTACATTCTCCGCCTCTGCGCCGCCGTCGTTTTCTGGGTCAAGTGTCTCCGCGCCGGCCAAGATGTTGCTGCCTTAACCAGCAGCCACCACCAGTTTTTGATCTACTTTCTGGATGCTCACCCCCCTGAGAGTTTCCCATCCCCGCCCCCCTCCTTCCCCTCTTCAAAACTCTCTGCTCATCCCAACCAGAGATCCTTAACTATGGTCAAGTTTACCTAGCCCTGCGGGTTAATGCTGGTCCCGTCGCCCGCAGCTCCTTCATCAGGGCCCACACTACTGCACACGTTCTCTCGAACGTCCCTGGGATTGCTCAGTTAGATTGTCTTTTATACCTCCAATACTCTCACATAATTTCCAAGTCAACTATTCAATATTGTTTTTTTCTTGTTCTCTCTTTTTTTTTTCCTCTTTCGAAGTTTTAATTATTTAAAACTTATTATTGTATCTCCATTCTTTTATAATAATTATATTACGATAATCCTCTTTTTAAGATCTTTACATTGATATCCATTTATCTTATGTAAAAATAATTTTTTTAAAGTTAATGGTGATATTTTTATATGAAATAATTTTATATAAAATAAAAAATGAGATTATTTGATAATATTTTTTTGAAAATATTATAATATAATAAATATAGTTTCATTTTTAAATTTATATACTATTTTAAAAATATAAATTTTAGAAAAAATAATTAATTTTTTTTTCTGATATTAAAATTTTATTTTCAATTTTTTACTTTCTCAGAAATTATTATCATTTTGTATTTCTTACTTTTTAAAATTTTATTATTTTTCCGGATTTTATACTTCTCATAAATGATTATTATTTTCAATAATAATGAATTTATTATTAAATATAAATTATATTGATATTTGATATATATATATTAATTTTTTATGTATTATTTATATATTATGTATATCATCTATCTTTTTTTGTACTGTGATGTTTGTACAATGCACTAGAAGTTATTTTTTTATTATTTTATTACTAAAAATATATTATTTATTATTAAAAATATTAGCAAAAAATAATAAGTATACTTAATATTTGAATTTATAATTTTCATTGCTCATGAAATACTACCAAATTTAAATAACTAATATATTTTTTTATACACGTTTTTTATGTCAATAATGCTAATAGATTTTTATAAAGACAATAATATCTTTTTATTTATATGTGAACAAACCTATTATAAATATGAATGTTATTTTATAATTTAAAAAAATTCAAAATTTCCAAACATTTCTAGTGCAAATTTAAATTTTATTGAATAAAGTTAATAATTTTGTTTACAACAAAATATAGAATCGTTTGACTGTCTTAAAGCAAATCACACCCAAAAATAATAAAAAACCAAGTCCTTGGTAACTTTATCCCCAAATCCATTCCGTATTTGTATGAGAATCGTAAATTTTTCATCTACAGTCCTACCTACTTTATACCTCCAATACTCTCACATAATTTCCAAGTCAACTATTCAATATTTTTTTTCTTGTTCTCTCCTTTTTTTTTCTCTTTCAAAATTTTAATTATTTAAAACTTATTATTGTATCTCCATTTTTTTTTATAATAAGTATATTATGTTAATCCTCTTTTTAAGATCTTTACATTGATATCCATTTATCTTATGTAAAAATGAAATATTTTTTGTTAAGTTAATGGTGATATTTTTATATGAAATAGTTTTATATAAAATAAAATATGAGATTATTTGATAATATTTTTTTTGGAAAAATATTATAATATAATAAATATAGTTTCATTTTTTAATTTATATATTATTTTAAAAATATAAATTTTAGAAAATATAATAATTTTTTATTTTTCTGATATTAAAATTTTATTTTCTATTTTTTACTTTCTCAGAAATTATTATCATTTTGTATTTCTTACTTTTAAAAATTTTATTATTTTTCCCGATTTTATACTTCTCATAAATGATTATTATTTTTAATAATAATGAATTTATTATTAAATAACTTATATTGATATTTGATATATATATATATATATTAATTTTTTATGTATTAATTATATATTATGTATATCATCTATCATTTTTTGTATATTAAGAATACTAGTGTGATGTTCGTACAATGCACTAGAAGTTATTTTTTTATTATTTTATTACTAAAAAATATATTATTTATTATTAAAAATATTAGCAAAAAATAATAAATATACATAATATCTGAATTTATAATTTTCATCGCTCATGAAATACTACCAAATTTAAATAACTAATATATTTTTTTATACACGTTTTTTATGTCACTAATGCTAATAGATTTTTATAAAGACATTAATATCTTTTTATTTATATATGAACAAACCTATTATAAATATGAATATTATTTTATAATTTAAAAAAATTCAAAATTTCCAACATATCTATTGCAAATCTAAATTTTATTGAATAAAGTTAATAATTTTGTTTATATATATATATATAATAGAAACCACATTTGAGAAGGAAAATGGAAATGAAAATATTTATTTTATTATTATATATATTAGTGTGAGACCCGTTGCGATGCGCGAAAGTTATTTTTGTATGTTTTTATTACTAAAAAATATGTTATTTATTACTAAAGATATTAGCAAAAAAATAATAATTATACTTAATACCTGAATTTATAATTTCCATATTTGAGTATGAATTTATTTAAAAAATTCAAATAAAATATGATTCCTAATTTTTTATGGTTTTAGACATACTAAATCTATTGCAAATTTGAATATTGATTTGTTTAAAGAATTTGGATATTCATTGGAAACATATTCCAATATTAAAACCTAAATCATATAGTCAATCTTCATTATCAGATTAATCAATTTGTTTGATGATGATAAAATGAATAATTTTTGCATCAGCAAGAATGTTAATATCAAATATCTTTTTTTGTATTATTAACAAAATTATAATCCACATTTTTATACGTAATCACTCTTAAATCGGCACTGCACAACAGTATTGGAGACATATTTTTTTAAAAATATTATTTTGATTTAAAAATTATAAAACACTATGTAAATATTAAGATTTTTTTTATTAGACATATTTAAAGTCAGCCTATAATTTGGTCAAACATATGCCCATATCTACAATATTATATCTTATACAAAAAAAAAAAAAAAAATAGAGGAAGTCCAATTGACGAAAAATAAAAATAAAAATAATAACACTTTATTATATATACACATATATATTACATATTATATAATATTAAATTTGCACAAAATTTGGATTTTCATTGCTCATGAAATATCATTGAATTTAAATAATTAAAATATTTTATTATACACATTTTTTTATGTGACTACTTCAACAGATTTTGATATAGATATTAATATATTTTTATTTATATACCAACAAATCTGTTTTTTATATAAATATTATTTTATATTTTAAAAAATATAGATCTTCTAAACATATTTAGTGCAATTTAAATTTTATTGAATAAAGTTAATAAATTTATTTTACATATATATGCAACAATGAAAACTAGATTTGAGTGAAAAAACAAAACTAAAAACATTCATCATTTTACTATTATATTTACAGATATAGATATTAATATAAGCCCAAATTTTCTTGGACTCATTTAAAAATTAACATAATTAAGATAAAAATATATTTACATTTATAAACCACATTTATAACTATACCTATCGATGTGGGATTTTAGTATGCTCGTATTTCAAATTAGTTATCTCTAATATTTTAATGGGATGATTTGCTTGAGAAGAGATTCCGGGTGGGAAAACCTTGATTCTTAATTGGATCATAAATAATTTATGGCATTCCAATTACTTAATTCAAGCAGCATACATAATATTAACAAATTTACTTATTGACCTTTCATATCTTCAACAGGTAACTAAAAATGAAATTTCTAATTCCAGAAAGAACATAGAATATCATACCTGAAACTCCTGTAAAAGTACTGAGCTTCAATATTGATTATTTAGTTATATTAGATGTAAAAAATTGAAATTACAAAGAGATGAAACTGGAAGAGCATGATCAAGACTCTTGAAAATAAATCTGACCTCACATAAAATAACTGTCTCCAGTACTTTCAGTACAAGATTATGGTAAGAAGAGCAAACGGGATATTGCTGTAGATGATAAATACTCCAGCTGCCATTGTTATGTTAAGCAAGTTTAATCAGATTAACCAGTCTGTCTTGCAGCTCGGATAGATCAATGCTTATCGTTCCATTGAGCTGAAATGAGGGTAAATAATACAAAATGAAAAAAAAAAGAAAAAAAAAGAAGAAGAAGAAAACCCAAAAATAATATCGTTTGTGTGGATACTAATAGAAGCCCTACGGTGGATGTACAATTTTATGAAAGGAAGAGGCAAAATGGTTTTTATTAAGTAGTGTTGAAACAAGTGTTTCTAGGCTGTTTCTGTTTATTTTGGAGATATTTATCCCGTTTATCCATATTATTTACACCATCTATACAATGAAATTCTAGATTATTCCATCCTAATCTTGTAAATAAAATATGGCCATTCCATATGTATCATTAAAATATCTAAAAGAAACTTAATTTTCCAACATAATTAGGTCATTTTATTTATATCATTAACAGCCCAATCTATTAAAAGCAGAGTTGTTCCATTCCCTCCCATACCATCAAATCAAGAATATAATTAGCATAAATGTCTAAAAGAAATATACTTTTAAAAGGAAATCGGGTCATTTCATTTATATCATTAACAACCCAACCTATCAAAAGTAGAGTTGCTCCATCCTCTCCTGTACCAGCAAATCAAGAAGGTCATGATTATCATAAATGTCTACAAGAAACTTACTTATTCCAATGAAATTGGATCATTCTATCTATACCATTAGCAGCTCAATCTGTCAAAACCAAAATTGTTCCATCTTCTACCGTACCACCAAAATACAGAGGCATAATTAGCATATATGTCTAGAAGAAATTTACTTTTCGAACGGAATCAAATTATTTCATTTATATCATTAACAATCCAACCTATCAAAAGCAGAGTTGCTCAACCCCTCGGGTGCTACCAAATCAAGAAAGACATGATTATCATAAATGTCTAAAAAAAACTTACTTTTCCAATGAAATTGGATCATTCTATTTATATCATTAGCAGCCCAACCTTTTAGAAACAAGATTGTTCCATTCCCTCTCGTTACCACAAAAAAATAGAAGGACATAATTAACATAAATGTCTAAAAGAAATTTACTTAATTTCCAATGGAATGGGGTCATTCCTTCTATATCATTAACAGTCCAACTTGCAAAAGCAGGGTTGTTTCATTCCCTCCGTACCACCAAACCAAGAACATAACTGGCATAATTGTCTAACAAATACTTAGTTTTTCAATAAAATTAAGTCACTCCATTTATATCATTAGCAACTCAACCTGCTAAGAACAAAGTTATTCCATCTTCTCCTGTACTACCAAACCTAGAAGGACATACTTAGTTTTCCAATGAAACTGGATAATTCTATCTGTATGCTGCCTGTACCCTCCAAACCAAAGCCGTTCGACCCCCTCCCCAACTACCAAATGTGGAGAGCATATTTGGAACAAGGATAACAAAAAACTTATATTCTCCCCCAAAAGCTAAATTCGGATGATTCCACACAAGAAACTAAATCAGATTTGTGAAATAAAGTAGCATAACTAACTCATCTGTATGTCTTTTACCTCAACCTGAAGTTTATGGAGGTGACATTGCTGGCCTCTGGTGGACACACATGTAACTACAGTGAGCCCTCTTTCAAGCAAATAGGCAAGCACCTTTGACAGGGGGAAACTTTCCTCATTCAACCCGCTCTCAATCAAGATCTCCACTCCATGTCTCTGACGATTTACCTTCAAAAAACGAACATGTTCAGCCTCAGCCGCAGCGCCGGGTACCCCGGACTTCTTTAGCCCGCCTCTCCTCGTCTTCAATTCATCGATGCTCTTCTGCAGATCTTTGATGTACTTCACTGCCTGGCCCATTTGATCAGATATCGCGCGCTTCCCCTTCAAATCAATCAAACAACAAATGGATTAATATAAAGAAAACAACGTAACAGTCTGCACTATGACAGTAATGTATTCACCTTAACATATTCAAGAGGAAGTAGAGATCGAAGCGCAGCGTAAAGGCCCGCCATTTCTTGCCTTCGTTGCCTTTCGATTTCTCTATGCACTGTTTTCTTCCCTTCGTCATTGCTTCCTTGAATTCTCTTCGCGGGTGGACTTCTTTTCGCCCTCTGTTTGTCGCCCGTCTCAGTAACTCCATCACCCTCTGAAGGAGTGCAGGCTGCGAGTAGATCCTCCATGATTTTATCTTGCTCAAAAAACCAAAGGGTTCTCCAATATGGATTCGAAAATTGAAGGGTCCTTGTGGAATATCTGACCATCACTTTGTGTAGGAAACATCTTTATGAACCCTAAAAAGATGTCGCTTTCTTGAAATATTTTCAGCTGTGGACATAAAGAAGCACAAATAAGTGTATGTTATGTGTTTTATTACACAACTCTACTACAAAATCTAGTGGAACAGACAGTTATGAAGTGTGCGGAACTTAAATACACTTAGTAGCAGCAGCAGCCTAACATAGGAACAGTTAGATCACATGCGCCTCATCAATTAATTAATAAAATTAGTATATGGTTTAATTAGGGTACAGTGAGGGTGCAGCATTTGCAACAGAGCGGTGTGATTAAATTAATTTTATTTTAATACTTTGGAAATGCATGACTGGCTTCAATAATTATTCTTGAGAGAATCCGATGATTATAATAATATTGCATTAATTGTCGGAAATCTTAACATGGAAAACCACGAATCAGATTGGACAAATGAGTTACGTTCGAAAGCGTCCATTTATATTATCTTAAAGGCCAGGTGGCGAGATGATGGAAACTTTTCTTAGACAAAAAAAAAAAAAGTTAATTAATGTGTGACTAAGACGTTAAATATTTAGATTTGTTTATAATTAGTGAAAAGGAGATTTTGTTCAACCAGCTGTGCACTAGTTGAAAGTTGCGTTTTTTTTTTTTTTTTTTTTTTTTAAATTTAATTATCCTCCAGCAAAGGTCAAGAAACGTGGTTCACTTGCGAAACATGTGTAAATCAATATATATATATATATATGTATGTATATCCTCGTGTAATCTTTATTGATGCGACTAATGTAATTAAATTGGAACAATGTATATTTTGCGGCGTGCTTATTTGTCTTTTTTAGACTTTGTTTTCGATAATTTTATTCCCATAAATTAATAATTTTGTTTTTTATAATTTTATTCACCATAAATTTATTCCTAAAATAGAAAGTTCAGGGAACAAAAGTAGGGCTGCGTACTAAAATGGGAAACCTGGACCGAATAAGTTTTGAATCGAAATGTTGATCGTTTAATTTGTTCTTAACCCAATGGAACTAATTTTTCATTATTGGTATGAATTTAGATATGAGTTCAGTTATTACCACCTAAATTTTTTTTAAATATACCTCATTTATTATATATTTTATTTTTTATAATTATATCCTTTTAAATAAAAAAAAAGAAGAACAAGAACAAGAGAAAAAAAAAAAAAAAGAACTAGCGTGTCGTCCAAATCAATCTTTTAGTATTTTTGAATTTTGTGTGTTTTATAAGTGTTTTACATGAAAATATACATTAGGAAAATATTTAGTTTAGAACATTTGTATTTTATTACTTTTTTTTGTGTTTCGGCGCACGCCTGTTCGTATGTCTTCAAAACTGATCTATCGTACACACTTGTTCATGTTCGACGGGATTGGTCGAACATATGTATTCGTGTTCAAAACTTATTTGTCGAACAAAGACAAGTATGGTGGTCTAAGGTTCGTTCGAAACATCCTGTTAAATAGTTGAAGTAATGTTCGGTAACATCTGTCGAACACTATTTTACTTGTTCGAATAGCCGTACCCTTTAAATTAGGCAAATAAGTCTTGGGCAGATTGGACAAATTGAAGATATTGAATATAAAAATATTGTAGTCATTTTAATGTTGTATAATTTTTTTCAATTTTTTTGGAGTGTAAAAAAAGAGAATTTAAAGATGCGAATTACTGCACCCTTTAGATAACTTTCAATTATCTAAAGAGGAAATCTTATCGAACCAGAACTATACCAAATTATTCCTGATCAAATAAGCCATTCAAAATGCAATTTTTTTTAAAAATTAAATTATCTCTATAGGATACTATAAATATAAGTTAGAATCAACTTATCCCTAATTTTATAAAGTTATCTTTTTTATTTTCTATAGTTACTTAGTTTAATATAAATAATATTACGAAAACATATTGAAATGTTGATACGATATTGAGTTTTTAATATTTTAGTACTATAATATATTTTTCATAATAATCAAAGTTTGATATGACACCAAATATTTTGATTTATCGAAATTTAACTTAATCTATTTAATTTTGTTTTTTTTGCCTCGATCTCTTTCTTATATTTATGACACGTTGACAACAATTCATCTCTTAACGGGCTAAAGTTAGGCGAATTTGATATTATATAATAAATTTTAAAATTTTTAATAAAATATAGTGTTTGAGGATTACTTAAAAAAATGAATAAAATTGCTTTCTGGGGTTGACGACTTTAAATTATTTATGTCGCCCCGGTTAGTCATGGTACAATTTTGGTTTGGAATCGGAACCGTCGGTCAACGGTTCGGTTCAACCGTTGACCCGGTTCCAGTTTTGATTCGGTTCCAGATTGGATTTGAAAATTATAGCCATTGGAGATCAACGGCTGAGATTAAATAGCCGTTGATCTCACACGGCAGAAATGGGCTAACTGTTGGGAACCGCCTCCGAATCGGAACCGGGAACCGGCGGTTCCAACGGCATTTCTGTCCTATAAATACCCCCTCCCTACTAATTTTATTTCACAATATCTAATCTCTCTCAATCTCTCTCAATTATCTTGTGATATCTCTCAATCTCTCCCAATCTCTCCCGACATCTTTCTCAATCTCTTTCAATTATCTTGTGATCTCTCTCAATCTCTCTCGATTATCTTGTAATCTTTCTCAATCTCCCTCAATCTCTCTCGATTATCTTGTCAATCTTCTTCAACCTCTCTCAATTATCTTTATCTTGTCATCTTTTTCAATCTCTCTCAAAAAGTCGAGCTCAAGCTAAAGAGGATGTGGAGGTAGATGATCATCTTCTTTATCTTGACAAGGAAGAGGAAAATCACCTATGACGACGAGTACAGGTGCCGGAACCGGATTACCGCCACCATCTTCTTTGGTTCCAAGGTATCTTAATCTTGATGGTGAAGATATTGAAGTTCCGATCGAGTGGCAAGAAGATTTTCAAGCTCAATTAGGTTTGTGTTTATTTTATAAGATATCTCTCTTAAATATTATTTTATACTTTTTTTATTTTAAATATCTCTCTCAGCTATCTATGATTAATAATTTATTATGGTTATCAATTTAGGTGCACAAAACTAATAACCAATAAAGAACGTCTTCCAACTCAAGAGAGTCAAAAATACTCGACAAACTCAAAGTGGACGAGATGAGGCACTAAGATTGGATATCTTTGCCGTTCACTTCAAAAGAGATATGCAAAATAATAAAGCAATTTGCAACTATTGCGGGGTGGAATATGCTTTTAAAAAAAGAGGAGGTTATGACACGCTAAAAAAACATTTGCAACATCACTATCAAGATAAAGTCGGAAACGATCGGCGTCAAACACAAATACCTCGTGGAGGATTCACCAATGGATCACAAGGTACAACTTCTTTATTTAAATATTCCGAACCAACAATGAAAAATTATTTTTAAAAAATAGTTTGTGCCATGTCTTTTCCTTTTAATACTACTGAAAATAATTTGTTTAAAAATTATGTGTCACTATCACTAAACCCTCAAGAGTTCGGTGTTTCACGTAGAACATTAGTTCGTGATATTGAAAAAATTGTAGGTGTATCTAAGTTGTCTTTAATTGATATGTTAAATTATTTACAACAAAAAGTTTCAATTTGTGTGGATATATGAGCGGATCATTGGAGAGAACATAGTTTTTTAGGACTTACTTGTCATTGGATAGATAATTCATGGATAATGCAAAAAATATTACTTGCATATAGATAATTTGATCAAACACACACGACCGCAAATATTTCTCGTAAAATTCATACTATTTTGCAAGAATATAATTTAGTTACAAAAAAATTTTCAATTTCATTTCTCAATGCTAGTGCTAATACTGGTAGTTTGCCATTATTAATTCAAATTTGTCAACTATCATTTATGGGTAGATTTTTTCACATTAGATGCATGTGTCATGTTTTAAATTTGTGTGTACAAAATGACATGGAACATTTTAAAGCACATATAGGTCCTATTAAATTAGCAATTGGACATTTAACTAGACATACAACTTTATGCAAAAAATGGAGAAGGTTTTGTAAAGCATATGGTATGAGTACACCCAAAAAAATCACTAAAGATGTGCCTAATCTTTGGAATTCAACATTTATATGTTGAATTCTTCTTATAAGATTATAAATGAATTATGTATATTTTTTTCACAAGAACAATTAGGCATTCCTTTATTTTCAAGTTCATGAGATACATGTGTTGAATTAATGTCTCTTTTGAAAGTTTTTAAAGATGCAACGGAAGAATTATTCGGATGTTACTATCCCACTTCTTCTTTAGTTATAGATCATTGTGTTAAAATTGGACTTATTTTACAATCATATTATTCGCATGACACTTTACAAAATTGCATTGCAAGCATGAGAAATAAATGGTTAAAGTATTATCAAGAAATTTTCGATTTATTTTTAATTGCAAAACTTTTAGATCTTAGAATTAGAGAAGATGGTTTAGAAGAATTACTAAGAATATATTATGATGCATTGTTTTTGGTTAAGGATGATGACACTCCTAATCCCCATATAATTGTAGGTAATACAAAACAATTACTTTATGATTATTTTAAAGAATATACAATTTATTATGGTGATAATTTAAATAGTGAAAGCGGTCACGGAAATGAAGATATTGGTGGAGGTAGTTCGATTTCGGATCAACCCGAACATCATCAAGATCCGAACTTTGAACACCTTAATCAATATTATAGGTTTTATGATATTAGAAAATTAAAACAAAACCTATGAGCAATAGTCTTTATCAAGAATTAGAGAATTATCTATCTAGTACTTTTGAAGAACTTAAATTTGATACACCTAACGAGCTTTTGAGATGGTGGTCCCGAAGAGCAAAAAACTTTTCTATTTTATCACTAATGGCAAAGGAGATATTTGCGTGCCCGGTATCCACCGCCTCAGTTGAACAAGCATTTAGCACCGACGGTTACATTTTGGATCTTCGAAGATCCAATTTAAAGGTGGAAAATCTAGAAAATCAAGCTTTACTTAATGATTGATCGAATGCTGAGGTAAGAAAACAAAAAGTAAATTTTGATGAAAAGGATGAGGATGAAGATGGAAACGAATATTCAACCACATCCGGGAGTGATTGAGTCACGCCACTTCTCAAGCATCAAGGTACATTACAAGAAGATAAGAGAACTACGTAGACTTTAATTCCTCAACAATGAGGATATGTATGCAACTTAATTCTAAATTAGAAATTAAATTTTAATTTATAATTTATAGTTAAGCTCAAGTCTTTTTTTTTTCTCTCTTCTAGTTTTTTTAGTAAGTTGTAATTGAAAACTTGTAAAGTTGAAATCTCTTGTTAAAAGAAGTAAATGTTTTTAGGTAAGTTAATTTTTTGTTGTAATTTTTTTTTTTTTGTAATTTTATTGTAAGTTGTGAAGTTAAGTTTTGATTGTTGTATTTTTGTTTGTTTGTAAAATGTAATTATTTTAGTTAAGTTAACTATATTCAATTCTATCTCTTGTTAAAATTAAATTCAAAAGACTACAAATTATTTTTGAAAGTTGTTAATTAAAAAAAAAATGAACCCTGGAACCGGAACCGGGGGAACCGCTGATTTCAGAGCCGGAACCGAAACCAAAACCGTATATATGATGGTTCGGTTTCGGTTCCGCCTTCCACGGTTCCAAGAACCGCTGGTTTTGGAACTGAAACCGGAGAATCGTGCCCATGTCTAGCCCCGGTTATGGGCGACACAATTATAATTTTTTATATTTTATAT
The DNA here is from genome assembly GCA_028749325.2 of Caryopteris x clandonensis. Lineage (NCBI taxonomy): Eukaryota > Viridiplantae > Streptophyta > Magnoliopsida > Lamiales > Lamiaceae > Caryopteris > Caryopteris x clandonensis. Next base: position 4,909,371 of record JAPYKT020000021.1, read on the forward strand.
TTTAAAAGTCGCCCATACTTTTTCTTTTTCTTTACTTGCTTGTAGTACACATGCGACTTCTCCTTTTTTTTTTTTTTTTCAATTATGTGTATTTGTGCTTGTGTGTGTTTGTGTATACTGTGTGTGCGTGTGTAATAATAATAATAATAATAATATTATTATTATTATTATTATTTATATATTTCATTAAAAAAATTATATGACTATTTTTATAATAACTTCTTATATTATTATTTTATAAATAGTGCAACTTACGGGCGAAATACTAGTTTAGTCCTAATTATACTTGAAATAAAAAAGTTTGTTGTATTTTCAAAATAAGGTTGACCTAAACTTGATTTTGTTAAGAATTTTGTATAAAATAATCATATATATATATATATGCTCGTTGTATGTGGGCACGCCTGGTAGTCTTAATTAGCAACTCCATGTAGTCTGTCATATTGAAATCTAAGTCACCCATATACATCAAAGTTGTCTGTGATAGGACTGTCATTATTTTTCCAGCCTAAGCTACATTTTGGTGCTAAACCTAAATTTGTGCCATTCAACAAAAATTAAAAGAGATGAAGTGCAGGTTGAAAGGGGGATAAATTTATGATAGAAAAATTGTAGAGAGAAAAAAAATTTAGAATCTTTTTTTAAAACATGTTTAAAGATTTAGGTGTATGAATAACTGCGCCCTTAATTTAATTTATTTTATTACAACCATAATGTGTAGCTCACGTGAGACACATGGGTCCATTTTCTAACCAAAGTTTTCCTTTTGATATAGTACTAAATCTACACATAACTTGCAAAAACAAGAAAACTGTCACATCATAATAAAGGAAAACAAAAAAAAGTATACAGAAATGCAAATTAAAACTAAACCCATCACAAAACATTAATCATTTCTAACTAATCTGAATCAACACCATATAATAATCAAAATTTAGCTATACAATTTGGCCCATAGACTTTTTTAAATGGGGTATATTTGACACAACATCTAAAAAAATAATTATATATCTAAAAATCAAGATTAAAAATTTCATTGCAAATTTCAATTGAAAAAGGATGGCATTAAAGTTGAAATCTTTTATTTTATTTTATATTTTAAAATAATCTTTATATGACATTTGTATATTATCTATTAATTTGTTTTGAATAGAAGATAAAAAATTAATAAAATAAAGTGTCCAAACTCCTCAAATTGTAGTCGCACAAAATTAATTCTGCAATTTTCTCAAGAAGTAGATTACTCCTCCGCCCCCACCACCCACCACCGCACTATGGCATCCTCCGGCAGCTCTAATGCCTGTGATCACATCCTTGCTCCTTTTGGTAGAGTACACATTCTGTACGCTCCCAGAAAGAAGCTCAGCTCATACTGCCCTTCCTCTTTGATGATGGACTACACCCTCCATATCATCAACTCTTTTTTATACTTTAAAAAACACCACCCCACTACCATCCCTACATTCTCTGCCTCTGCGCCGCCGTCATTTTCTGGGTCAAGTGTCTCCGCGCCGGCCAAGATGTTGCTGCCTTAACCAGCAGCCACCACCAGTTTTTGATCTACTTTCTGGATGCTCACCCCCTGAGAGTTCCCATCCCCGCCCCCCTCCTTCCCCTCTTCAAAACTCTCTGATCATCCCAACCAGAGATCCTTAACTGTGGCCAAGTTTACCTAGCTCTGCAGGTTAATGCCGGTCCCGTCGCCCGCAGCTCCTTCATCAGGGCCCACACTACTGCACACGTTCTCTCGAACGTCCCTGGGATTGCTCAGTTAGATTGTCTTTTAGAAAAAATTAAATTAATAATACAATTGGGAATGATTCATCTACTGATTCTTTTAATCAATTTTAATTTAAAAAATAGAACGATAAGCAAGTTTTGTGGCGGAAATTTGTTGGGAATTTAATATTAACATCATAAATAATAGAACAATATATATAGGATTTTCCCAAATATTTTTTGTTATTTTTGAAAAGTTGACAATTGTGGCTCATAGTGTTAGTCGATTAAGTAAATCTAATATTGTTTTTAAAAAACAATTCTTATTTTTTTAGGAATAAAAAGCATAGATCTCAAAATAAATAATGCTAGATTTTGATATTTTTCTTAAAGCTCGTATAGCTCGATGATCATATGGTTATAAATAGAAAATATTAGATATCAATGAATTTTTGCAAGCTTCGTATACCTAGATGATATTGTTTATATTGTTTGAAATGAACAATATTATGTCTCAACTGTATTGTTTGAGCCTTGCAAACCTTAGGTTTTATTTTTTTATTGTTTCTTATTAGGGCAAATATTTTTTTTTTATTCTACCTAATGAATGACATAAAGAGCAAAAAAAAAAATGAGGGATTAAAAAATATTAAAATCTTATAAGATATATAGAAAATTCTGGATAACAATTTTAGTTGTAGTATATAAGAGTATATCTGTATTAGATTGAAGGGGTGCGTATAATTTTTTTCCTAAATATTTTAGATCGTGTGAGTCTAAAAAAATAGTGTATATTTGAAATTTAATAGGGTAAAATTTGTAAAGTATAAGTCAAATTATGATAAAAAAAATAATGAATGTGCATTAAAAATAATTTTATAATAATTGTATTATTGACTAATGATAATATAACTAGATGTGAGAGAGAAAGAAGAAAGAAAACAACAGGTATAAATTAGTTTAGGGCTCACCAAATTAAAAATATATATCACAATACAAATGCAGGCTGGGATTATCACCTCCATCTAGAGTTGCCAAAACTAATGCAAAATCTATACTTTTTATTAAAGAATAATACTATATTTTTCTCTTCTTTTGTCATGTGTCTCACAATTAATAGATACATGTTCATCACTTTCTTTTCTCTCTCCTAATTTTAACTATCATTCTTTATCTAAAATAAGAATAGCAAAAGAATACGTGTCTCAACTATATTTCCATATTTCTTACATTTGATATTTTTTACTAAAATTGAAAAACTAAAATAGAATTATCGCTTTAAATTTGTTTTTGATGTATCATATATTAAATATAATCTTTTTTCATATTCAAAATTCATTTAAAAATATCGTACAATTTATTATTTAATAAAATTAATTTTAAAGAAATAAAATATAATGTAATATAACAAACTATATTCTAAATTGAATAATATTATATAAAATAATAAGTTTTGTACATTTTTATAACAATAATAATCAATGTAATTTTACTATAAATTTTTAATATAATAAAATATATTATATCCCGCACATTATACAGGCGGATATCACTAAAACTATTTACCTCTGTGGTACATAGAATATTGATTGAACGGTACAACAAAATATAGAATCGTTTGATTGTCTTAAAACAAATCACACCCAAAAATAATAAAAAATGAAGTCCTTGGTAACTTTATCCCCAAATCCATTCCGCATTTGTATAAGAATCGTAAAATTTTCATCTACGGTCCTACCTACTTTATACCTCCAATACTGTCACATAATTTCCAATTCAAGTATTAAAAATTGTTTTTTTCTTGTTCTCTTTCAAAATTTTAATTATTTAAAACTTATTATTGTATCTCCATTTTTTTTATAATAAGTATATTATGTTAATCCTCTTTTTAAGATCTTTACATTGATATCCATTTATCTTATGTAAAAATGAAATATTTTTTGTTAAGTTAATGGTGATATTTTTATATGAAATAGTTTTATATGAAATAAAATATGAGATTATTTGATAATATTTTTTTTGAAAAATATTATAATATAATAAATATAGTTTCATTTTTTAATTTATATATTATTTTAAAAATATAAATTTTAGAAAAAATAATTAATTTATATTTTTCTGATATTAAAATTTTATTTTCAATTTTTTACTTTCTCATAAATTATTATCATTTTGTATTTCTTACTTTTAAAAATTTTATTATTTTTCCCGATTTTATACTTCTCATAAATGATTATTATTTTCAATAATAATGAATTTATTATTAAATATAACTTATATTGATATTTGATACATATATTAATTTCTTTTATGTATTATTTATATATTATGTATATCATCTATCATTTTTTGTATATTAAGAATACTAGTGTGATGTTCGTACAATGCACTAGAAGTTATTTCTATTATTATTTTATTACTAAAAAATATATTATTTATTATTAAAAATATTAGCAAAAAATAATAAGTATGCTTAATATCTCAATTTATAATTTTCATTCGCTCATGAAATACTACCAAATTTAAATAACTAATATATTTCGTTATACACATTTTTTATGTCACTAATGTTAATAGATTTTTATAAAGACATTAATATCTTTTTATTTATATATGAACAAATCTATTGTAAATATGAATATTATTTTATAATTTTAAAAAATTCAAAATTTTCAAACATATCTAGTGCAAATCTAAATTTTATTGAATAAAGTTAATAATTATATATATATATGTATAAAAATTTATTGAATAAAGTTAATAATTTTATTACTAAAGATATTAGCAAAAAAACAATAATTATACTTAATACCGAAATTTTAAATTTTCATATTTGAGTATGAATTTATTTAAAAAATTCAAATAAAATATGATTCCAAATTTTTTATGGTTGTAGACATACTAAATCTATTACAAATTTGGATACTAATTTGTTTAAAGAATTTGGATATTCATTGGAAACATATTCCAATATTAAAACTTAAATCATATAGTCAATGTTCATTATCAGATTAATCAATTTGTTTGATGATGATAAAATGAATAATTTTTGCATCAGCGAGAATGTTAATATCGAATATTTTTTTTGTATTATTAGCAAAATTATATTCCACATTTTTATATGTAATCACTCTGAAATCGGCACTGCACAACATTATTGGAGACATATTTTTTTTTAAATATTATTTTGATTTAAAAATTATAAAACAGTGTGCAAATATGAAGAGATTCCGGGTGGGAAAACCTTGATTCTTAATTGGATCATAAATAATTTATGGCATTCCAATTACTTAATTCAAGCAGCATACATAATATTAACAAATTTACTTATTGACCTTTCATATCTTCAACAGGTAACTAAAAATGAAATTTCTAATTCCAGAAAGAACATAGAATATCATACCTGAAACTCCTGTAAAAGTACTGAGCTTCAATATTGATTATTTAGTTATATTAGATGTAAAAAATTGAAATTACAAAGAGATGAAACTGGAAGAGCATGATCAAGACACTTGAAAATAAATCTGACCTCACATAAAATAACTGTCTCCAGTACTTTCAGTACAAGATTATGGTAAGAAGAGCAAACGGGATATTGCTGTAGATGATAAATACTCCAGCTGCCATTGTTATGTTAAGCAAGTTTAATCAGATTAACCAGTCTGTCTTGCAGCTCGGATAGATCAATGCTTATCGTTCCATTGAGCTGAAATGAGGGTAAATAATACAAAATGAAAAAAAAAAGAAAAAAAAAGAAGAAGAAGAAAACCCAAAAATAATATCGTTTGTGTGGATACTAATAGAAGCCCTACGGTGGATGTACAATTTTATGAAAGGAAGAGGCAAAATGGTTTTTATTAAGTAGTGTTGAAACAAGTGTTTCTAGGCTGTTTCTGTTTATTTTGGAGATATTTATCCCGTTTATCCATATTATTTACACCATCTATACAATGAAATTCTAGATTATTCCATCCTAATCTTGTAAATAAAATATGGCCATTCCATATGTATCATTAAAATATCTAAAAGAAACTTAATTTTCCAACATAATTAGGTCATTTTATTTATATCATTAACAGCCCAATCTATTAAAAGCAGAATTGTTCCATTCCCTCCCATACCATCAAATCAAGAATATAATTAGCATAAATGTCTAAGAGAAATTTACTTTTAAAAGGAAATCGGGTCATTTCATTTATATCATTAACAACCCAACCTATCAAAAGTAGAGTTGCTCCATCCTCTCGTGTACCAGCAAATCAAGAAGGTCATGATTATCATAGATGTCTAAAAGAAACTTACTTATTCCAATGAAATTGGATCATTCTATCTATACCATTAGCAGTCCAATCTGTCAAAAGCAATATTGTTCCATCCTCTACCGTACCACCAAAATAGAGAGGCATAATTAGCATATATGTCTAGAAGAAATTTACTTTTCGAACGGAATCAAATTATTTCATTTATATCATTAACAATCCAACCTATCAAAAGCAGAGTTGCTCAACCCCTCGCGTGCTACCAAATCAAGAAAGACATGATTATCATAAATGTCAAAAAAAAACTTACTTTTCCAATGAAATTGGATCATTCTATTTATATCATTAGCAGCCCAACCTTTTAAAAACAAGACTGTTCCATTCCCTCTCGTACCACAAAAAAATAGAAGGACATAATTAACATAAATGTCTAAAAGAAATTTACTTTAATTTCCAATGGAATGGGGTCATTCCTTCTATATCATTAACAGTCCAACTTGCAAAAGCAGGGTTGTTTCATCCCCTCCGTACCACCAAACCAAGAACATAATTGGCATAATTGTCTAACAAATACTTAGTTTTTCAATAAAATTGAGTCACTCCATTTATATCATTGGCAACTTAACCTGCTAAGAACAAGGTTATTCCATCTTCTCCCGTACCACCAAACCTAGAAGGACATACTTAGTTTTCCAATGAAACTGGATAATTCTATCTGTATGCTGCCTGTACCCTCCAAACCAAAGCCGTTCGACCCCCTCCCAAACTACCAAATGTAGAGAGCATATTTGGAACAAGGATAACAAAAAACTTATATTCTCCCCCAAAAGCTAAATTCGGATGTTTTCACACAAGAAACTAAATCAGATTTGTGAAATAAAGTAGCATAAATAACTCATCTGTATGTCTTTTACCCCAACCTGAAGTTTATGGAGGTGACATTGCTGGCCTCTGGTGGACACACATGTAACTACAGTGAGCCCTCTTTCAAGCAAATAGGCAAGCACCTTTGACAGGGGGAAACTTTCCTCATTCAACCCGCTCTCAATCAAGATCTCCACTCCATGTCTCTGACGATTTACCTTCAAAAAACGAACATGTTCAGCCTCAGCCGCAGCGCCGGGTACCCCGGACTTCTTTAGCATGCCTCTCCTCGTCTTCAATTCATCGATGCTCTTCTGCAGATCTTTGATGTACTTCACTGCCTGGCCCATTTGATCAGATATCGCGCGCTTCCCCTACAAATCAATCAAACAACAAATGCATTAATATAAAGAAAACAACGTAACAGTCTGCACTATGACAGTAATGTATTCACCTTAACATATTCAAGAGGAAGTAGAGATCGGAGCGCAACGTAAAGGCCCGCCATTTCTTGCCTTCGCTGCCTTTCGATTTCTCTATGCACTGTTTTCTTCCCTTCGTCATTGCTTCCTTGAATTCTCTTCGCGGGTGGACTTCTTTTCGCCCTCTGTTTGTCGCCCGTCTCAGTAACTCCATCACCCTCTGAAGGAGTGCAGTCTGCGAGTAGATCCTCCATGATTTTATCTTGCTCAAAAACCAAAGGGTTATCCAATATGGATTCGAAAATTGAAGGGTCCTGGTGGAATATCTGACCATCACTTTGTGTCGGTAACATCTTTATGAACCCTAAAAAGATGTCGCTTTCTTGAAATATTTTCAGCTGTGGACATAAAGAAGCACAAATAAGTGTGTGTTATGTGTTTTATTACACAACTCAACTACAAAATCTAGTGGAAGAGACAGTTATGAAGTGTGCTGAACTTAAATACACATAGTAGCAGCAGCCTAACATAGGAACAGTTAGATCACATGCGCCTCATCAATTAATTAATAAAATAAGTATATGGTTTAATTAGGGTACAGTGAGGGTGCAGCATTTGCTACAGAGCGGTGTGATTAAATTAATTTTATTTTAATACTTTGGAAATGCATGATTGGCTTCAATAATTATTCTTGAGAGAATCCGATGATTATAATAATATTGCATTAATTGTCGGAAATCTTAACATGGAAAACCACGAATCAGATTGGACAAATGAGTAACGTTCGAAAGCGTCCATTTATATTATCTTAAAGGCCAAGTGGCGAGATGATGGAAACTTTTCTTAGACAAAAAAAGTTAATTAATGTGTGACTAAGACGTTAAATATTTAGATTTGTTTATAATTAGTGAAATGGAGATTTTGTTCAACCAGCTGTGCACTAGTTGAAAGTTGCGTTTTTTTTTTTTTTTTTTAATTTAATTATCCTCCAGCAAAGGTCAAGAAACGTGGTTCACTTGCAAAACATGTGTAAATCAATATATATATATATATGTGTATGTATAGCCTCGTGTAATCTTTATTGATGCGACTAATGTAATTAAATAGGAACAATGTATATTTTGCCGCGTGCTTATTTGTTTTTTTTAGACTTTGTTTTCGATAATTTTATTCCCAGCACGTTAAACTTAATTTTGTTTTTTATAATTTTATTCACCATAAATTTATTCCTAAAATAGAAAGTGCAGGGAAACCTGCACCGAACACTATTTTACTTGTTCGAATAGCCGTACCCTTTAAGTTAGGCAAATAAGTCTTGGGCAAATTGGACAAATTGAACATATTGAATATAAAAATATTTTAATTATTTTAATGATGTATAATTTTTTCAAATTTTTTTGAAGTGTAAAAGAGAGAATTTGAAGATGCGAATTAATGCACCCTTTAGATAACTTTCAATTATCTAAAGAGGGAATCTTATGGAACGAGAACCATACCAAATTATTCTGGATCAAATAAGCCATTCAAAATGCAAATAATTTTTTTAAATTAAATTATCTCTATAGGATAGTATAAATATAAATTAGAATCAACTTATCCCTAATTTTATAAAGTCATTTTTTTATTATCTATAATTACCTAGTTTAACATAAATAATATTACGAAAATATATTGAATCCTTGATACGATACGATGTTGAGCATTTAATATATTAGTATTACAATACATATATTTTTTAAAATAATCAAAGATTGATATGACATCAAATATTTTGATTTATCCAAATTTAACCGTAACTGTACGGACCTAAATAATAATAAAAAAGTATGATATGCATTTATTTTCCAGCAGCCGGAACAACAAGTTAAATGAACGTGTTTGTCAAGCAAATGACGGTATTAAATTATATGAAAAGAAAAAAGAAAAAAAATAAAACCAAATCAGCCAGCTCAGCCTAAATCTATTTAATTATGTTTTATTTTTATTTTTGCCTCAATCTCTTTCTTATATTTGTGACACGTTGACAACAATTCATCTCTAAACGGCCTAATCTTATAAGCCCGTTAAGAACCATTAACAACATGAATGATTTCTTTTTTAGTTATTTTTATTTTACTAATTTTAAAATATTTATATTTTAAAATTTAAGAGAGTAAAAATCATATTTTTTTCCCTATTTATAACTTATTATTCTTTTTTAATATTTATTGTGTATTAATTTATTTGACTGAATTTGAACGACAAATGAATATTAATTAATATTTTTATTAAAGATATTAAATAATTTATTTTTTTATACAATAATCAATTTCATATGAAAACAAAACTTTTATTTTAGAATGGGGAGAATACATATTTTATACAAAATTATATTTTTTACATGTTTTTACTTGTAAAATAATAAATGTTTAATATTCATGAAATATTTATTCTAAATAAATAAATTTTATTTTATTTTTAAAAATATTATATATCATGGGTACAAAAAAATAATAATAGCTATATATAAATAAATACCAATCCAATTAAGATGTATAGGGGATGAAATAGCTTTTTCTTTAGGAAAAATTGCATTTGAACAAAAAAAAATACAGATTTTATATAATTTATCCTGAGGATTAGGAAGATATATTAAATTAAATTATGATTACTAACTTTACAATAAACCAATGGTGCATAAGTTGAGAATTGGCAATCGGTGCTTTCCAACTGCCTAGCGTTTAGGCGGACCCATTTATTTAATTTAATTTTTCATTTTTTTACTAACTTCATAAAGCTAATATATAATAAATTGATAATATAACATAATTTTTATTTTTTTCACTTCAAACTTCAATATAAAATATGAGGATGACATAGTTATTAATCTCACAAAAAAATCAAATAGCAACGAAATTTAAGTAACACAAGTTACAACTTACGAGTTCCAATTATAAAATTTATAGATATTTAATTAAAGTTAAACACATAATTAAGTTTAATATTTAAAGTAAAGAGTGAAGACATAAAAATATATATTTTTTTCAATTATAAATTTATTTTTTTTAAAAATATTTTACCGTTTAAACAACGCATAATCCGACTAAATGGATTATACCAAAAAACAAAATTATAAACTAATTTTATGAACATCAAATCGGAACAGTGGCGCTAAATCGGAACACCGGCGCCTCCCCCGACTTTTGCATAATATTATAAAGTGTCACACTTATAGGGCTCAGACCACCCTATGGGCCTATACTCCTATTACTCAAACCCTGCTGCCAAAAAAAAACAATATTATTGCAATATATTAATATAATATCGTACAATAATTGTGTTTATGAGGGCAATAATTGTCATTATATTATTAATATCCTTTTTCTAAAAGTATGTTATATATTATTGATATCCTGAAAAGAAAAGAGGGCGTTGGAAAGTGATTAGTCATATACAGTTTGAATCATGATACCTAAGCAATGAGGTATGCAAAAGCATTCTACAACCCTCGGTCGTTTCCTTCTTCTTCAAAACAATAATTACTATGAACACCCTCAATTTCGGGAGGTGTGGTTACAATTGATTTAAAGATCCAGCAAATTGTAAAATTAATTTTATAGTGATAGGACATTTGTAATTTTAGGTATATTCAAATATTAATTTGTAATTATGTCTCATAATAATTTTAATTTTGTGAATTTAATCGTAATTTTGGTGGAAATTAGGAATTTTGTCGGAATTCCGACGTGGGCGTCTCACGTGTTTTTCTTTTTTGAATTCTTTTTACCTATCTTTAAAATTTCCACTCAACTTGAAAAAAAAAAGAAAAAAGAAAAAAAGTAAAAAATACAACATAAACAAAAAATAATTTAAAACAAAATGATTATCCTTAAATGAACAACCCGCAACTAATTAAATGTAAATGAGGTAGGGTTTTTGATTACTTACGGGTTGTTCCTCTAAATAAGATAATTAGTTTTTCTGTTTTTTTGATTATTTGAATTTTTTTTTTGTTTATGTGGAAATTTAAAATCCACATCAAAAAAGTTTTACCGGCAAAAAGTCACGTGAGATACATATGTCAAATTCTGATAAAATTCTCAATTTTCATAAAATAAGAACTAAATTTGCAAAATTAAAATAAGGAACATAATTATAAATTTAAATTTTGAACGGAACTAAATTGCAAATGTAGCAGTTTGAGATCTAAGGCTTTTAGGATAAGGATACATTTTATTCATTGCTCATGATTTCATAGTTTAGGATTTATGATTTTAGAATTTATATTTGGATTGATAAATTCGTGATTAATGTATTATATTATATATCTTGATTTTCTAGTGTCACACGAGTGAACTTGGAGCAGAGGGTTCAGACGGACTAACAAACACATGAGATTCTATATCCCATTTTTCTATTCTATTTGTGTCCCATCAAAATAATTATATATATATATATATACACATACACACAATAAGTAGATTCATGATTTATGAGAGGTTCATAATTTAGGTTTATGTTTAGGTTCCAAGTTTAAAGTCAAGAGTTACTATTTTAGAGATGAGGGTGTTTATGTAATTATGTATTTGTGGGGGATTAGTTAAGGTCTGATCTCCTACCTATGTATAAATCTAAAAAATGCTATGGAGCTTACCAATTGCAGGCCCAAATACTTAAAATAATCTAAATAAACTGAAGTCCATAAAAATAAAATAAAATAAAATGCCCAAGAATGGAAATCCTTAAAAGCTAATGTCCCGGCCCAGGCACAAGAACATGAAGCCCATTCACAAGCCCTAAATCATGAGTTGGGCTAGTAGAAAGGCCCACATACCAAACACAGAAATAAATCCATAACAAAATTTAAACCAAGAATTGTAACACAAGCCTGAGACATTTATTTCTTGGGTTCATGGAAATAATAGACAAATTATCATAGAATTCTAAAAAAATTCTACACTATATTATGATATATGTCATTATACAAATTTATAAATATACAAAATAGTAGCTAAAATTAACAATCTAGATAGGCAGTCGCATAATTTTTCTTATATATAAACATGCTTTGTTTACAAAAATACATTGTGAAATTAATTAATTTTTTATGTTATCTTTGACCAGCTTAAGTTTGATTATGTGTTGATTTCAGAACCCTCTACATTTCTATAAGAATGCCACCGGGCTTTCTATTGAGAAAGAAAGTAAAAATAAGTAAAGGGAGAATGGTGTGGGGAAGTGATTGCAATTCCAAATGATTGGTGACAAACCAATATTAGAGCAAGTACATCAATATGATGACTTAATGAAGAAATGAAGATGTTCAAGATTCTGCAAGCACTTGCCTTTTTGGAGAAATTCTCACCTTTGGAATAATTACAAGAACCATCTGATATATACAAGCTAGGGTGACAACAAGATTGATGAGAAGAAAACAAACAAGATATTTTTTTTTTCACCTGTGGAAAACCTAATCACAAGGCTTATCAATGCTATCATCATTTCATTACAACAACAAAATCATCATTTTAAGCCGCAGATCAAGCCAATCTTGCTGAAACTAATGAAGTCGTCATTGTTGTTATTTTCGTAGGTAATCTGGTTGGGTATTGGAAACTGGAACTTCAAGACACCTTTGCTCCAACGAGGAGTTATTCCATAACCTTTAGGAACCAACAGAAGGGAAATGTGTCTACATTGCACTATTTTACAGCAAAATCTACATTTCATCTCCAACAGTTTGCATTACTTTCTGTACTAAAAAAGAATATTTCAATAATATTCCTTATAATTTATTTATTTTTAATCTATATTTAAAAAAATTTCATATTTGTTAAATACATAATACGTAATACATTAAAAATATTTTTTATATGTAATATTTTAATTTTTTATCTATAAAATTAATTGTATATAAAAAATACATAAAATATCAAGGAATAATAATGCAACATTAAAATTGAACTTCATGATAATAGTACAATAAAAATACACGTTTACAAGATTAAATTTCCGAATTAGAATATTTTGTTCACAAATGCTCAATTAATGCATTTCGAAGTGCAAAATGAGCTTCCGCATCTCTAATTTGTCTAAATCGAGCTAGAAAATTTTGAAAATGCGTGTTTTCATTTTCAACAAGTTCGACCTTCGGAGCTGGCACTTCTCTTGCTTCTTCGATTGAGGCATCAAGTTCTCGTTCATCCTCAATTATCATATTATGCATTATTATGCACACAGTCATAATATCTTTCAAATCAATTTTACTCCAAAAACGTGCTGGATTTGCCACTATTGCAAATCAACTTTGGAGGACTCCAAATGCACGTTCCACATCCTTTCTACACGCTTCTTGTTTCTTTGCAAAATATTTTTTTTGGACCATTTGGTGCATGAATCGTTTGCACAAGAGTTGTCCATTTGGGATATATACTATCAGCCAAATAATACCCCATGTTGTACTCATTTTCTTGAATAACATAATGTGCAGGAGGAGCAATACCTTTAGCAAGGTTAGAGAAAAGGTGGGACTTCTTCAACACATTAATATCATTGTTGGATCCTGGCATCCCGAAATAAGCATGCCAGATCCACAAATCATAATCAGCAACAACTTCAAGAATAATTGTTGGAGATCCACTTCGACCAGCATATCGTCCTGCCCATGCCGTCGGACAATTTTTCCACTTTCAATGCATACAATCCAAACTTCCAAACATTCTTGGAAAGCCACGTTGTTGACCAATATGAAGCAACCTTGCAACATCATTAGCGGTAGGAGATTTTAGATATTCTCCCCTAAATATCTCCACAATAGCACTACAAAATCTTTTGACACATTCAATTGCAGTAGACTCTTCAATTTTGATATACTCGTCAGTTGCATCTGCTGGAATTGCATATGCTAACATTCGGAATGCTGCAATTGCCTTTTGGAGTGTAGACAAACCAAGTTGCCCAGCTGCATTTCTTCGCTGCATAAAATATTCATCATGATTTTTTACAGCATGAACAATACGGAGAAATAGATTCCATGACATTCGATAACGTCGATGAAACTGATCTTCATTAAACGTTGGAGTTTCAGAAAAGTAGTCTCTGAAAAGATTTTGAGCTGCTGCTTCACGATCACGATATATTGTTCTGCGACCCGGAACTGAGCCTCCATGAATGGGTTCAGCCCTTCGACGCCGATATGCAGCTAACATACGATTGTTACTATATATTTATTGAACAATCGCACGTTGCTCCACGTCGGAACAATCACTATCAATCAATTGTTGATGTTCATCATCAGATGACCTTGAAGGAATAGAAAAAATTGCAGAAGGACCAGTAGAATGAAAATTCATTTTTTTTAGAGAGAATCAGAGCAGGACACAAAAAAATATTATTGACGAAGAAAATGACTAAACGAATTGAGGATAAGAAAGGTTGATGTGAAGAAAATGGGTGGAGTATGTGCTAATTATATAATGATCTGTAAAAGCCACAAACAAGCACAATCCTCGTGTTTTCAACTACGACCGTTAGATTATTGTCATATTTAAATCTCAACCATTCACCACTTGTCTGAATTGAAATCATAATTGTAGAAAGCACAATCTTTGTGCTTTCAATATTAGTTGTTGATAACCCACTACAACTTTTAATCTGAGCCGTTCATTCAAAGTCTTCAAACACAGAGAGTTGCAACAAGCACAATCCATGTGTATTCAACTCCGACCGTTAGATTATTTTGATCTTTAAATCTCAACCGTTGGATTTTTATCTGCTTTTCTACGAATTCTATAAATAGGCATCATACCACATAACATTTCTCACAAACTTCTCCAACTCATTTTCTCAAAAACTTCTCCAACTCCTTCTTATCCACAACATCTTTTGTTTTCTTCTCTCAAATGTCTAAGCCACGCACCACCAACTACACTTCAGCTGAAGATCGACACCTTGCTGGTGTTTATCTTGAAATCTCACAAGATCCAATTGTGGGAAGAAACCAATCAAAAGATCTATTTTGGAGTCGTGTTACGGAAAAATACAACTCCGATAAACCAAGCACCGCTATGCAAGATCGTAATAAACGATCATTGCAATGTCGCATGCAGACCATTCTCAAACATGTGAGAAAATTCAACTGGTGTCTGCAACAAATTGAGCTGCTGAATCCTAGTGGTGCAAGCGAAAAAACAATTGTAAGTTGTTATTTATACTTTATGCTTTCATTTGTCAAATAAAATATTTTGATTTTAATATTCTTTCTAAATATGTAGTTGGATCATGCAAATGAGACTATGAGGTTGGTGAAAGGATATGAGGCTGGGTTCAAATTCGACCATGTGTGGTCGATTTTAAAACCATTTGTGCAAGCTGAAAAGCTAACTGCAGAAAATTTTTCAGAGTCTCCTCCTTCCCCTAATCCTTCTTTGTCTTCATTTTCTATTGATTTAAATGACGAAAACATTAGTAGTGCTGGTGGTTCTTCGTCAAAAAGACCTGAGGGGGTGAAAAAATCAAAACTTAAAAAGAAACAAAAAGAAGATGATGATGATTTTGTACGAATGATAAAACAAGAAAATGCCTCACTCAGAGAATTATTAGCAAGCGCAGCCTTAAGAAAAGATTGTGAGAATGAGCAAAAAGCTCGTGAACTTGAGTTGAAAGATCGTGAGATAACAATGAACAATGAATGGGAAAGGATCAAAGAGGAGAATGCAACTTTAAGGATGAATTTAGACACTGTTGCTGATTCAGCACTATGTGAATACTTGAGGTTGGAGCAGCAAAAAATTCTGCAGAGGAGGACACAAGCCGAGCGAGCAAATCCACCTCCGAATACATTCAATGTGTTTGGAAATTTTTTTCCGGACATTGGAGGGTCTGGAGGTGGTCTTTCTGATTATTGAAATTAGGTTATTAATTTTGTATCATGTGTACTTTCTATAAAGTAATTAAGTAATTGTGTTTTTACTTATGTTGTGTAATTTTATATTTTGTATGTAACTTTATAATTTTAAGTTGTAATTGTATGTATTGTCTATTTGTATTTTTATCTATTTTTTTAATTTTATGGTAGAATAATAATTGTATGTGTAGTATTTAAAATTTTATTGTATGATTTTTATTTATAATTCAGATTACATCTTTTTATTATTTTTATTAGATTTAATTAAAATAATCTTAAAATTAATTAAACCAAATTAATTGTAAAAGAAAAAAATTATTGTATTATTTTTATTTTTAATTAAAGTTACATCTTTTTATTTTTTTATCATATTTAATTAAAATATAATTAAAATTTAATAGAATTAAATTAATTATATAATAAAACTTTATTATTAAATACAAAAACTAATAAAATAGAATTAAAAAAAAAAAGTGACGCAGACCGAAGTCTGCGTCAATAGTAAAGCAAATTTATTAAAAAGAAAGGACAGCGGCACAGTGTCGCAGGCTCCAGCGCACTGCTGGAGCCTGCTTTTCAACATTTTACTCCTCTCCAGCACATTGCTGGAGAGGCCCTAACATGACCCCTTCCAGGAATGTGAATGAATTTTCTAAGTGTCTTGTATGTGTTGAAGCTAAATATGCTAAGAAACCTTTCAAATCAAGTGAAAACAGAAATACAAGACTTTCAGAACTAGTTCACACAGACTTACCTGATCTCAAAAACATAGGTAAAAGATATTATGTGACATCTGTGAATTATTTTTTTAGATACACTAGAATTCATCTCCTGACTAAAGATGAGGCAGAGGCAATTAATGTTCTTTAAATACAAAACCAATCAATTGGATTAGAAAATAAAACGATTTAGGTCTGAGATAGGAGGGGAATATAATACCACTTTTCTTAAGGAGTTCTTTGGAAAAAGGGGTATTGTACATGAGTTTAGTGCTCCTAATACTCCCAACAAAACAATATAGTAGAAAGGAAAACAACAAGTCTTATGAAAATAATGAACGACATGCTTGTGAGGTTCAAATTATCGGATAATATGTGGGGGGAAGCTGTACTTTCTGCTTGTTACATTCTTATAAGTTTTCCTCCAAATTTAAAAAAATTCTTAAAGTATGGGCGCCTTGTTAAAGTTAGTTTGGATGTTCCTAAAAGAACTAGCATTGAACCTAAAACTTATGATGTTGTCTTTATTGGCTATGCTCAAACTTTCACTTCTTATCATTCTTTGTCTTTAAAATACTATTATGTTCGAAATCATGCTGAATTTTTTGAGCATGTATTTCCTTTACATAAACCAAATGCTATGACCAATCTGGTTCATTAAATGTTGATAGTGAATTAGGTTATCATATTTCTTCCCTCTTCTTCATTGTCTATACAATCTTCCTGCATCTAGATAAAAGCTCGACAATTTGCATCTCCTTGTCGTGAGTGCACGCATCTACAAGAGTAGTGTTACGACCAACATTTAGATTTGAATCTAGTAATCTGAGATAATCACTTTAAGACAATGGTTTCACCATGACACAATTGATAAGTTTTATATATCCTGCTACATTTGTTTGTTTTCTTTCATTACTTGAGTTCCAATTATAATATCTTCCAGCATTTATTACAACATATTTCGAAATATACAAGAGAGTTCGCTCAGTTAATCTTAAAAGACAAATAACACAAGTTGATAATACAATCATATTCTTCCGTTTGGATTCTTTATCCAACATTTTTATGTTCCACTAACAATTAATCCAAAAATATAAAACATGAACGTGTGAATTTATGGACTATGAATCATGAAAATAAATCAAGAATCTTGAAGCCAATTATTCAAAAAAGGTAAGGAAAATTTTCCTTCTTTTTTTTTTTTTTTAAATAAAAATTATTTGACTATTCTTTTTATCCTTTTTATAATATAAAAGAAGAATGTTCTTCCTTTCCTTACAAGTGTCTCTACAATTCACTTGACATGTATATTTTACTCTTTCTCCATCTCTCTATTTTTTATTTTTTACCAAACTTTTAAAACTCAAATATTTTTTTATATATTTATAGATTATAGATATATTGATATTGATATAGATTATAGACACAATTAACGGATATTCTGTATCAAATTTTGAACAGATATATAAATACATGAAACTACAAATCCTGTTTAGTTATCTTACATCATGTGCAAAACAAGGATTTTACTGAAATACTGTCTTCAGAATAAATCAGAAAAACTACATTATTTTATTTTAATTTTAAATAAAAGAAAGGTTAGCCGAATTAATCATGGAGAATACAAATTTAGGCGTGGAGGCTAGCTAGTTATTTAGAGTTGTGCAGCAGGACGCAGCCACTTGGACGCTTGTATGAACCCTAGGCTGATGAAGGGCTTCACCTCTCCATCACTCAGCTTCTTTGCGAATTTAGCTCTGTTTCCAAGGCTTGCTCCTGGCCCTTTGTTATTGTATTCTCCAAAATACACAGTTCTGCACACATTCATTATGTTCGTAAGCGCCCCCGTGAAATCACAAATTAAAGCTTAAAGGGGAAGGCTTACTTGTTGGTTTCTGGATGGAAGTTATTAGACCATCCTTCGGGATGGACTACGTCGCTGAGATCACAATAGGCGTAGATCACCCGGGGAGATGGGAACCACGACCGGCCCAGGTAGGCCACTCCGCCTGTGCCCGTCACTTGGCAGTGTACAAAGGTGAAACCGCTCGTTTCGGAACTCTTCGACCTTGCCTGTGCTGCTATAATCGCCATCTTGTCTCCCGGAAGAACATGAATCTCCGAGTTCTACGTACAGCCACGCATACATATATATTTATGCATCTACGGAGACAACCTTTCTGTAATAGAATAGTAATTGAATGGATTAGATTTACCAGATAGAGGGAGGTGCCGCTTCCAAAGATGAAATCGACAGTGCCCTCAACATAGCAGTTTTTAAACAAATGTCTTCCCCTGTCATCGCAAATGGTATCTTGAAATCCATGGAATTTGCAGTTATAAAAAAATGCAAAATCTCCGCTTGCTCTCAAAGCCACCGCCTGAGCTCCCTTCCTCTTTCCGTCCGGCCTCGGTGCAGAATTCTAACAAATAACAAACATCATATACATATATTGCCATTGTTGTAAGTATTTATATAGACAAAGAAAGTAATGTGATTTTTATACTGACCACTACTTTCAAATTTACAGCAGTAAAATGGTCAGCCTCAACCGTCAAGGTGGCGCTATAAACCGTCCCATACTTAGCCGCGTCGCCATTGTACACCAAAACGGGATTCTTCTTCGGGTCGCCGTACAATGTGATGAAGGGCTTGCCCTTATCAATGATAATCTTCTCCGTATAATTTCCGGGGCCGATCGACACAATGACGGGCTTGGCGTTGCCGTCGGGAACGCTCTTTATGGCATCAGTTACAGTCTTGAAATCACCGCTTCCGTCGGCCCGGACTTTGATCACCTTAGGTTTGCCGGTCGAATCAAAGGAGGCTATGTGGGGGGTGGCACTGCTCACTTGGGCGTCGAACCAGCTGTCTACTTTGGCCTTATCGGCTGGAATAAGTTCGTCGGAACGAACAATGGGGAGGAGAAGAAGAATGGTGAGGAGGAGAGTTTCCATGGCAATGGATGACATTGTATGGTGCAATGGATGTTATTGAGAAAGGAGTATATATATATATGGAAATGAAGACAGGGAAATGATGAGTTTGTGGTAGGAGTTGTTGAATTGGTGTGCGCCCATGCTTCCCAATACCATCGCTGCTAATAATAAGCCTTATCATTCTATTTTTTATAGGACCACCCCATTTTTAGACTTCGCTTTTCTTCCTCTAAATTATCACTTTCGGAGGACAGCAATCCTTTCAAGACTACATTTTATTAATAATAATAATAATAATAATAATAATAATAATAATAGTAGTAGTTTAAAAGAAAATATATATTGCAACTACATCATTACAATATTACTCTTCATAATACAATAATATTTTAATGATTCATGAATCGTGGGAATAGAGTTTAGTGGGTGGAAACTCCGACCACCCACTCATATCTCAACTTCCACATATACAACAAACAAAATTTACTTTCCCAATCTTTTTTTTTTTTAAATTTTTTATTGCTTGTTTATCATTAGATATTACTAGATGACCGGTCAATATATATAATATATTTTATAAATAATGTATAATAAAATTATATTTATTATTATTAACAAAGTGTGCATAATTAATTATTAATATCAATTATATTTGTATAAATGTTATTCAATTTAAAATACAGATTTTTATATTGTATTTTGTTATCATTTTTCTAAAATATAAATGTTTATTTTATATTATATTATCATTTTTATTAAATAATAAATTGAACTAAATATAAAATATTTGAACTTACTAACATAATTGAGGTTAAAAATAACTCATAATATTATACAAATTAGTAGTAATATTTTTATTTTTATAAAAATTAAATCTAACGGATATATCAAAATAAAAAATAAAAAATTCAATTCATAAAAAAACTATATTCCGTCCATAAAGAATATATTTCATATTTAAATGTAATTATTTATTTTAATATATACAATATTGATATCAAATTAAATATAAAAAATGATTAATTTGATATACCATACATAAAAATTAAGAAAAAATGAAAAGATTTGTATTTTAACATACTAAAAATCAACTAATCCATACTGAAATATCATTATCCTAATATATATATATATATACATATATATTATTTTAAATGAAAAAATGGCAAGAAAATGTTTTTTTTAATTACTCTATTTTTATATAAATATAAAAAATGTAGACGCTTTAAATAGTGTGACGCAATATTTACTTAGGGCTCGTTCCCAGGCTATCAAAGAGCCCTCAAATGACTGTATAAACCAAATAAAAGTTTTGCACGCGCCTACGGAGCCTCTGCTACTCTATTAGTTGATCATAAGTAGATGGCGGCCGACGGAGATATGGCACGCCGCCATCTAGGTAAAAGTTATTCACACCTTTTTTTTTTTTTTTTAATTTATTTATTTTACATAAGCGCAATTATATAAATCTAATGGGAATTAGAACTAGAGATGTAATGGAAATGTGGTCGTGGCCTTTATGGATGCACATAAAATCTTGATACCGTTCTAATAGAAGGACTCACATCAAATTTAAGCATTCAATTTCTCATTTATTTCTTTTCCACTTTGTTTTATTTACGAGATTCAAGTTATAATCTTCAAAGATTCAAACTCCAGTTCTTAATCTCAATGGAGAATGAAGTTAAACTTGCAAATTTTCTTGTTTCTAATAAAGTTAACAATTTAAATATCAGTGAAAGTCGTGTAGATGATGATGTTTATTTGTAATACTATTTTAAGAGAACGTCATACGTTTTTATTGAAAAAAATCTATATCTTCACACAAACTAATAAATTTTTGTTTGCGAAGATTATTACAAAGAATACTCATTTATAATACTTTTTCAATTGAAGGAAAAATTCATACATTTCAACAAAAAAATACTATTACCTTTTGATTATGAAGATGATTAGCAATTTGGAATACTTATTTGTAATACTCCTTCAATAGATAGTGATACTTTTTAATGAAAAATTCATATATTTTCAACAAAATTAATACCTTTTGTTTTCAAGAGAACACCAATTAAGGATACTCATTTGGTATGTTCTTTCAACATAAATTGATACTTATTTAGAAAAAAATTATACATTTTCAACATAAACTAATACATTATGTTTCTGAAGAGGATTACCAAAGAATACTCATTTATAATAATTTTTCAACATAAAGTAATATTTCTTCAAGAAAAACTTAAACTTTGATTTTTAAAAAAATATATGTCTTGTTTTGGAAGAGGATTACCAAAGGATACCCATTTGTAATACTCTTCCAGCAAAAAGTGATGATTTTTCATTAAAGAAATACTATCTTTTGTTTGTGAGAGGATTACCGATGAATAATCATTTGTAATACTCTTTCAAATAGAAAGTTGCACTTTTTTATTTTTGGAAAAAGTCATTCATTTTAACAAAAAACTAATATGTTTTGTTTCTATCAAGAATTATGAATGAATACTAGTTTATAATATTATTTAAAAAGAAAAAGTGATATATTTTCAGGAAGAAGTCGTACTTTTTCAACAAGAATTAATATATTTTATTTTTTAAAAGGATTATCAATTAATACTCATTTTAATAATCTTTTTAAGAGAAGGTGATACTATTTCAACAAAAGTGATACATATTGTTTTATAAAAGTATTTATGAACTATGTAACTTCAGAAAGACATAGCAACAAGAAGAAAGATGGAAGTGACAGAGAACAAACAACAACAGATATTGACCATGTTAAGGAAGAACAAAAGGAGAGAAGAAAGAATGAAACAAAATGGGGAGATGCTCAGAAAATAGGGGAAAAGGAATTGTCACGAACTGGTATGCACACACATTAGGTACAATTCCGGGTCAGAATTCGGAAAAAAAGAGGGCCAGTCCTGTCGTGAGACGATCTTATACAAATTTTGTGTGTGTGTGTGTATATATATATATTATCTATTATAAAAGTATGATTGTTTTTATACTTTTTTCATTTTCTGTATTACCAAATATATCCTTCTTAAATATGTACGGCAGTGTACGCAAGAGCCAGTTCTTTCTCGCAAAAGAATTACCAGAGATTTTCAAGGTAATTGTGTGCCAACAGAATGGTAAATTTTTACATATAAATTGATCTTATCACCAAATTTCTAACTTTTTACAAAACATAATTATATGGCCTTCTAGAGTTTGGATTTATTGGTAGGTTTTTAATAATATTAATTATTATTAATTTTTCTTACGAAACGTAATACACAGAATTCCTCCAAATTTCGTAGAGACATTCTCTGGGAAATGAAAACCTTCTTTCTTTTTTTCCAGTATGGCTGCAGGAGATTTGTATATGAAATGTTGATGGAGGAGAGTTTTCATGGCTTTTTCTTTTATTGTGTAAAAAAACATACACAAAGGCAAAACAAAGGTAAACATTATACGTTGATATATCAATTAATGACCTTTAAGAAGATTATTAGGGTTTTCTCTTTATTTGATTTTTGGTAGATCTTCTCTATAATATGTGCAGTTAAGGTAGAGGAGAACCAAGACAAGGATACAAATATGTAGATGAAAAGGAAGCTGAGGAAGAAGATCGATCAGTTCAGACGGGTTTGGTTAGATTGAACAAAATTACTCGTTTCGTTCCAAAAAATAGTTTTGGGTTTGATTCTTTTGAGAAAGAGGGAATAACATTTATTCATAGAACACAGCATTATTGATAACTATCGTTTTTTTTTTTAATTCTACCAAACACCGTAAATGTATATAAATTGTTATTTTTATTCTCAAAATAATTTTAAAAATAATTGTTACTTAAATGCTTAAAGTAATATTTGTCTTTTAATTGTAGCCAATATTTGTGAAATTTTAGAGATCATATAGGAACGAGTTACACGATGTTAATCTTCAAGGCAGTGAAAAATGTGGGATTTATTGTTAATGGATGCATTTTGATGAAACACGACCATTTCCTAAATTTTCTGTCTGAGATAGAATGGTTTTATTATACATATCCAATATTTTATCTAATTATTATTTATTATATAATACACACACACACACACACACACACATATATATATATATATTCACCTTTTTAATTTTAGTTTTCTATGTTTAATAAGTTTCAAATTTTGGTCTATTTACTACTTAGATTTATATATTCTCAATTCAATTTTTATATTCAGTAAGATTTCACACTAATAACATGATTATAAATAATCTCTGGTACTTATAATGATGTTCAATTGGGAGACAGGCTTTAGGGATTAAAAAACAAAAAATGGCAATCTCCGAAACGCTGTGAAAATTTATTGAGAAATATACGTTAATAGTTAGTGGGAAAATTACATAATATATTTATATTTACAATAATAATTAATGATAATTAGGGAAAAAACTGCTAATGATCACCTTGAAAACCATAAAACATCACTTATTGAGCAAAAAAATTAAAATTTCAAGGTAGTATAATTTTTCAGATTTATCTTAAAAAATTTTAGCTTTGAAATATATTATAATTTTTTCCAAATTAAGAAATATATTATAATTTTTAATATTATATTATATATATATTTTTTTTAATTTATTCCAAGGAGAATTATATCTATTTATATAAATTTTATTAAGAAAATTATATTTGATTTATGTAATGATTTTTTATTTATTTTGCAATTTTTTATGTTAATAAGAAAACAAAATTGGTGATGTGGAAAATGAGTGAAAAAATGAACAAGTTGACCATAAGACATGGTCACCAGGTAAGTATTATTTATTGTCCAAATCAACATTAATTGCTCGAAAGCTCCAAATCACATGGGTGTCACATGATGATTTCCAGCCAAATTAGTGACCTCCGACGGAATTTATCTTCAAATTGAATATTCTTATAAACATACGGTACTAAAATTAAAATTTCGTATCTTATATATTGATTGATTTTAAACTCATTTGTAGCGAGGTTTTATTTGTTTAGTAATTTTAATGAATTTGATTCTCATGCAAACATATTCGACACAACTTTTCAAATTAATGGAATGGTGATTGTATAATGAAAAAATCCAAAAGAAGTGGTGATAGATGAAGAACAAAATTTCCCTAACTCCTCCAAGAATTTATACAGGCTCTATGGTACGACCACCTAAACGGCGGCGCAGAGGAGTTCCTGTAGCTCTTCCAGTCATCAAGCACCGCCGTTAAGTCGGCCAGCTTGGCGGCAATGCCGCGGCAGCAGTTGGCGTGGACGGTGGCAACGAGGTCGAGGTGGGGGCTGTCCTGGCAGAAGCCGCTGAAATAGACAGTATTCAGATACTTGACTTTGAGAGCAAAAGTTCTGAAAATGCCTTGTTTCATCAAGTTCTGAAGAACATCTTGCTCCTTCATCCCAGTGGAATTTCTCTTGTTGGCGTACCAGGCGTCGAATAGGGCCACGGTCTTGCTGTTGGATAGGATCAAGTAGAATCCGGTATTGACCCGATGGGATTCGGACCACTTACTGCCCTTGAATTTGTCGGTGCTGATTTGCAGGTCGAGTTGTTGTTGTTGTGGAGGGTTTAAGTATGGGAACGGGTTTCTCAGCCACAACACATCAATATCCTGTCCAGAAAAAATAAAAAAAAAATAAAAAATAAAAAAAATGGATGTAAAATACTTCAAAATTTACCATATTTTCTACATTGTAATTGCCTCATTTCAATTTAAATTACATTTTAGTGCTTTTATCTAAAATTATATTTTTATCCTTGTGTCATGCCTTCTTTATAAAAATAAAAATTGAAAAATAAATTAAATGAGGTTGTTTTTTTTTTTTTTTTTTTTGTGCTTTTCTGAGAAATATGCAATATCACTATCAAATTAAAGATAATAAAAAGATAATTAATTTGGTATATAATAAATGAAATGTTATATTTTAAATATTTGGAAAATAGTTCCAAAAAAAAAAAAACCAATCACAAGTTGTCCTATTATCTTTTCTTTTTTCAATATTTATTGGTTGAATTAATTTTCAAGTGTTGGCATGATTAGATAAAATTAAAATTCATCCCACCGTCTATTTTAACAGAGATTAATCTTAAATATTAGGCGTTTTAAACTTACAGTGAAAATGAAGGTGTAGCCACGTTTGAGCACATCCCTTAAGAACCGAGTTCTTCTCCACATCATCTTGATAAAATCCTCCGACATATAAACCTTCTCCCCCACGAAATCAACTCCCTTTGTCTCCAGCTTGTAGCAATGGAGCCTCAGAAATCTGCACCGTTGGTATGAAGTTTGATCCATGGCCACAATCAAGAGATGCTTCACCAAGCCCCTCGTCCCTTCCCCCACCCGAAAACCATCCAGGAACAGATCCAGCATCGCCTTTTCCCCTTCAACGTACGCTTTATTTACTACGGCAATTATCACTGTCTTGTTCGCCATGGAAGCTGCTGCCAGCACCTCTTCCAGATCATCTTTATGACCGCTCACATTATTCTGGAAACAAAAAAAATAAAATATTATGTTAGGGTTTGGAAAAGAAAATGTTGAAAACGAGAAAATAAAACGTACGGATAGTATTTTTGGATGCGGGAACTGATAATGGGGCCTTTGGAAGTGAGAGACAGGCTGGGTTTTTCTGATGTCCAAGATGAAGAAATAAGACATGCAGAAGATTAGAACGAGGTATATGGCGAAATCAAAGCGATTCTTCAGGTGGCCCATGTTCAGTAATGTGCATGCAGGTTTCTCTCTCTTCTTCGATCTTGCTTCTTATATTGATGCCTGAAGATGATGAGAGAGAAATGGTATTTTTGTGGAAACAAATAAAGAAATATAGGGTACATAGGTGTCCCATGTATTACAACTCTCCAAAGATTCTGCATTTAATTTTGAAGTTTTTTATTGATTTATTTAATAATTATTGTGATTCGTGATAAGAGGGCGGCAATCAATAAGTCAACTTTCCTGCTGAATTGGGAGAACGTGCAGTTGTATCTTGTATGGTCAAACTATATCATTTTACAAAACATTTCTTAGCACCAAAAAAAAAAATACGTTATTGGTTATACCATTTAATTAGTTACAGTATTACTTATTTATTTAAAAATATCATAACTAATTTATTATCTTAAAAAATAATAATATTTATATATAATTAATATTTTTAATTAAACAGGTAATATTGTAAATTGATGTACGGTGCATTCGATACATAAGAGACTCTACCCCTTATATATGAAAGTATAGTTACATAGTTATATATGAAAGTATAGTTACATAGTTAACTTGTTGGGACAAAAAATTATTAGAAAAAAAGTGTAAATTAGCTTCTGAATTATTGATTCGAGTTTAAATTAGTATATAAATAGCTTCATTAGGGCCTGTTTACTTTGGCTGATAAACCTGGATTAGGAAAAATAGTCCAGAGTAATCCATTGTTTACTTGGTTGGATAATTTTTCGAGTCAATCATGCCAACCCGGGATAAATGACAGAATTCGGGATAACTGGTTGGATAGTAATCCTTTCTCCACCCCTGGGATAAAAATTATCCTACCGGATAAAAAATGGAAATTGACAGTTTTACCCTTGTGCACATTCTTAATTACAAAAATGTCCTCATATATAAATCACGTTTTCTGCTCAATTATGTATTAAGGGCAATTTTGTAATTTCTGCATTATCCGAGCTAATCCCACGAAGTAAATGTTGGATAGGTTAAAATTATCTTTCTCTGTCCTAATTATCATACGAAGTAAACATTGGATAAAAATTTCGAAATTATCCCTATCCCGAGTTTAATCTCAATTTTTGTCATATCCTATCCAATCCTGACTAGGGAAGTAAACGCAGCCTAATTGGATCCGATACGCCTCTAAACTTTTTGTTACCAAATAAATAGAATATTTTGAAAATTAATACTAAATAAATATAAAAATCATTTAATAAATTTGAAATATATTTAAATAAATCAAGAAACTATTAAACAAAAATTTAGAACTATTTGTAATTTAAAATAAAATTATAAAATTATTTAATAGATCTAAGAAAAACCTCAAAAAATTGAAATGAAATTATTTAAAAAGATTTAAAAATTAGAATATCTTAAAAACATAACATATACTTAAATCTCAACCACTTTTTTTTTTCTTTTTTTACAATTCAAATATTGAGAAATTTTTAAATTTTAATTTGTTAATTTATTGATTTAGTTAATATATTTATTATTTAATTTGTTGATTTTTAGATTTATTAAATATTTTTTGTAATGTTATTTAGTTATTTTAATATTTAGAAGGTCTAATTTGCCTTATATTTAGATAGCCAAGAGTTTATTGGGCCTATTCTTTTTTAGTTTCAGTTTCTTAGGGTTTATTAAAAAAGTTTTCATTTTTTCTTTCTTTAAAAAAAATGATTCTGAGACTATCTTACGTAGATATTACTGAAAAATATATACTAAGTTAGATTTATTCTATGTACACTTCAATATCTAATTTTAAAAATTATTTAACTAACTTTTAGACCTTATTTGGTAATTTTCAAATTTATTAAACAAATTTTGTTTATTTATTTAAATAAGTTTTAAAGTATTAACCCAAGTTTGATACTTTAATTTGTACGGTCAAGTCCCAACTTAACGAAAAAGTAAACACCAACTTTGTGCATTAGTCCAACCATGTGTATTAAACCACAACATGGGATCCATTTGCCAAAATCACCATATTTATCTATTCGCCTCATATTTACAATCCACATTCTACTTTATTACATATCAATATAAATATTATATTTTACTATTCTTTTTAACTCACTCAGCTCCATAATTTCTTCAATTGAGTTTGCAAAAATTCAGCAGCCATGTCTTAACATAACCTACTGTAAAATTCAATGAAGTGTCCCGTAGTTTTCTAGTGCAAGCACAATTATTAGAGAAGTAGTGAGTATTAGAAAACAAGACTAACGAACAAGATTTGTCTGAGTCATCCCAAAATACATGTAAAGTTGTGTTTGAATGAAACAATATGAAGAACATTGAAAATTAAAATTCATAACACCAAAAGCATTAAAATTCTTAGAATAAGTTAGATATAAGATATATTTGAAAGCCACAAACTGAACTAGTTTTGATGGATTTAAAATCCTCTTATGATGGAGCCATTTAAAAACCCTTTCCTTTAAACTTTCCACTCAAATTCAATATTTCCATCCAACCGCAACTCAAGAAAAATAATGAAAAATATTACACCTCTCACCACCTATTTGTGATGTTGGCATGAAACAACTAGTAAATAAAAGTGTGACAAGACTTGCACATCCAATGACTAACTCTAATGTTAAAGCCTTCTTCTTCAAGAACCTCATATAATTTGGGATAGCAATGTAAGAACCACGTGCTTGATGGGACTTGAAACCTCGATGTCCCAGTGCCTCCTCCTTGCTACGTAACAACAGCAACCTTTTGATTAGCAATTGCTGTATGAGAACCCCCACGTATTGTCCCAACTGCTTATATCCTTCATCCAGGTTCATGTATTGTCTCAACTGCTACATGATCCCATTCTCTTCTCTTCATGCTGTTCTTAAGACTATCAAGAGTTTCATAAATCTTTATTGTCTGGAGAGAGGATGAATCCCCCGAAAAGAAAACTTCAACCTTGTTCTTCAACTCGATCCAACTGCACCCGGGTGTCTTCTTTAGTCCCTTCTGCCTCATCACTGCCCTCAGGTTTGCAGCCTTTTCCTTAAGCCCTGCTTCTACGTACAAGTTCAACAGTTGAATGTAATTGCTGCCTTTTTCTGGGTCAATTTCGATTAGATTGTGGGCTGCCATTTCGCCAAGCCCAACATTCCGATGGACTCGACAGGCTGACAGTAAGGAGAGCCAAATGCCTCGGTCAGGTGGAATAGCCATATTCTCTATAAACTCATGAGCATCATCTAGGTATCCAGCACGGCCCAGGAGATCCACTATATTTATGTAGTGCTTCATACTTGGCTCAATATCGTTGCCCCTCATTGATCTGAATAGATTCAGGCCTTCATCTACAAGCCCACAATGATTACAGGAGGAGAGGAGGGAGAGAAATGTAATTTCATCAGGTTCTGTTCCTGAGTCTCTCATCTCATGAAACAAGTCAATGGCTCTACGACATTCTCCATTGGACCCGTAACCTGCAATAATCGAATTCCATGCAACAATGTCACGTTTCGGCATGCTCCGAAACATTCTTTGGGCATATGTTAAGTATCCACACTTGATATACATATCAATTAATGTGTTCTCCACTTGAATTTCATCTTGAAGAAACAATCTTAAATAGTAACCATGTATAGTCTTTCCAATAAGCAATGCAGCCATTTTTGAAACTGCAGCAAGAACAGTGGTGATCGACACTGAATCTGGGTGCAGCCCATTTTGCAGAATTTGAGGGAGAAGACTAATGGAGACATCTGGGAGGCCATTATGTGAATAGCATGATATCAAAGAATTCCAAACCACTAAATTCTTCGGCAACACGCTAGAAAATGCTTTTCTGGCCATGTCTGGTTGTCCACATTTTGAATAGAACTCTATTAGAGAGCTACCTGTAAAAGCATCCAAGTCTAGCCCTTCCTTAATAGCCAATCCATGAAAACTTCCACCTAATTTTCCATCACCAACTCCTACACAAGCAATAATCGCATTTGCGATAATACTAGGATCTGGTTTCAAACCATCAGATACCATTTTTTTATAATAACATAAGACCTCTTCGAATTTCCTATTCTCACAACTCCCGGAAATAATAGAACCCCAAGCTACAACATCTTTTTCCTTCATTTGACTGAAGACATTATGGGCATTCTTTACAGTCCCAAGCTTTGAGTACATTGTCAATAGAACAGTTTGCAGAGCAACACTATGTCTTATCGGCCTTTTTGTCAATTCTCCATGCATCAATGCTCCAAAATAGAGCGATCCTATAATACTGCACGCAACCAAAACATTTGATACAGTGAAAGAATCGGGTGAAACATGCGTACGACGCATTTGAATGTAAATATCTAAAGCATCATAGCCAAAACCACAATTAACATAAGCTGATATCATGCTATTCCATATTCCAACTTCCTTCTTTCTAGCCAAATGAAAAACTCTCTTAGCATGTTCAACAACTCCACACTTGGAATAAAATGTTAAGAGAGAAGTGCTGGCATAAGGATCGTCCTCAAAACCTGTCTTAACTATATCACAGTGTAGCTGACAGCCGAAATCCAAAGCCTCCCCCTGTGAACAAGCTGCCAGTATACTGGAAAATGTTGTCGAATCTGATTCAAGGCCCTCACGTTTGGATAACGAGTATAACTGCAAGCAATTTCTCCAAACTCCATTCTCGCAGAAGCCATTGATTATCGCATTCCAGACAGCGATGTTGTACTTGTTTTCCGACTTCTGGAAAACATTCCAAGCATCCATTGGCCTACCAGAATTTGAATACATATCAATCATTGCAGTTACTACAAATGAATCATCATAAAACATGTTCCTGACAGTATATCCATGAATTTGTTTCCCATATGCAATACCCAAATAGCTACACACTCCAAGAAAAATGCACAGAGTATAACCATCAGGCTTGACATTCAACGCTTGCATTCGGCGAAACTGTACCATACCCTCCTCAAAGAATCCGTTTTTGGAGTACCCATCAATGATAGAGTTCCAAAGGGCGACATCCTGAATGCAAGCTTCACACGTAGACAAATTATCAAACAGCTCCACTGCACTGCAGAGCGACCCACATTTAACATACATGCGTATGAGAGAAGTGATGATGTAGGGATCAAATTGGAGACCCATTTGGATGATTGTCGAGTGGAGTGCCCCGCCATAGTGGAAATGTGAAAGAGAAGCGCAAGCTTTAAGCAGAGACGGAAAAATGAATCTTGAACTATTACTGGGAAAATTGAGTTGCTTGGAGTATGATTCTAAAGCTTCTTGATACCTGCCCTGTTGAACTAAGGTTTTGATTTTGGCGTTGAGATAATCGGGTGACGAGTGAATTTGTCTCGGAATCGAAAGCGTCCGAGAGATCAAGAAGAAGCCATTTAAGCGCATGTTTTTAAGAACATCTTAAGAATAACTCTTGAAAATAGGACCGAATAAATTACTTATAATATCCACTGCCCCTTCAGTCTTCATATACTGTTATGTAGATAAATTTCTTGAGAATTTTGAAAGTGAGTTCTTTTTCTATTTTTCTGTATTTTCATTTTTCTAAATGCACTCATTGGTTTGTTTTACAATATGTTTTATCAGGTCATTAAAATTTTTGTAAATGACCTGATAAAAAAAATTTGTTTCATTTTTGTTTTACAATATGTTTTAATTACACGACTATCATGTTTAAATTTTAGATTTTTAATATATTTTTAATTTTTTATAAAAAAATTTACCCATGTTATATATCCACCAATTATTTTTATAAATTTAAAATATTAATATTTATACTATACCAAAATTAATATCTTTATATAGAAATAAGATCTAACACGAACCGTCTCAAATAAGTCAATTCATATGACTTTAAATCTTTATGTCTCTGTAACATTGACTGATAACCACATGATGTTTTTGTCACCTTATAAGGTTTTTTAGTAACAAAGATCAGTGGGGACCAATTAAAGAATTAGGTTTTGGTGACAACAAGTGTATATATGTTGCTACAACATCAGCTAAATTTTTTGAGGAATATGACTAAAGTAAAGTTTTATCTTAGTTAAAACATATTTTTGTTAATTTGTTAAAATATAAAATAATTTTTAAAAAAATTTTAAGAATTTTTTCATGTCAATAGATTAAATCAATTCTCTTTTTAAAATTAATAATGTCAGTTTTACCAATAGAGTTGGATTACTTGATAGATAAACGAGTAATAGGATAGGATATTACTCGAACCTAATATTTTATGATCGGATATAATAGAATATGAGTATAGGCTGTTACTAGATTACCCCATAAGTCTACTCGTTTAGAAAAATATATGTTATTATATGATATATATTTTATAATTATTAATTTAATCTAATATATTTCATATGTATTTTATTATATAATAAAAAAAATATTATATGACAGAATATGTTCGGTATTTTATTTCACTTAAAATAAGACTCGCAAGTGCACGAGGTAAATTATAGTAAAATATGGTGAGAACATGTATCGTATCTATAGGGACTGTATATAGTAAATTTAATTGAGTATTCGTTTATGATACTATCCTTTATCTAAATAATCAATTTGGAATTTGTTTGATAAAACGAAAAAAAAAAATTAAGAAGTAGAAATGAATATGAAATCAGATTAAAAAAACTAAGGTATTCAGAGATTGTATGATTCCAGGGACATGCATTTATATGGTTCATATGAGTTCTTTTAATGTATCAAACCATATTTAATTCTTATATTTGTAGGAGAATCACTAATATATCTACATCCTCTCTTCTGAGTTAGATCTAAATGTAGATTAGATAAAACTGATTATTTTCAAGATATTATTCAACTCCCAAACGTGTCTAGGATCTATTCTCATCACAATACTTACCAATTCCCGATCTAGCAAGTGTTATGTTATGCATTCCTAATCCGTTAACCAATTATTCCCTCTTGGGCAGTATTGGATTAACTACACACATGCAATTAGTCTCTACATAATTTCATACGACATTCAAATCAAGGAAGCATAAACAAATATAAGAAGAAAAATAATATCATTAAAGAAAAACATATGAATTCATAATTATGCACCCCTAGAATCACTAGATGTTTAACCATACATATTCAATACATAATCTATGGAAATCATATTGATAATTATGGCTAACATAAAAAGAACAAAAGAAAAGAAGACTATTGAAGCTCAAACGATCTTCGTTTTCTCTCTCTCTCGCTCTCTCTAATACTTGGTTGGTTGATCCTCCTTTGTATCCTTATTTATAACCCTAAAATTTTGTTGTATATTGTGTTGTATCATCTCTATAATATGATGTAGCTCCTCCTTTTATAGACAATTACTAGGATTTT
This sequence comes from Caryopteris x clandonensis, assembly GCA_028749325.2. Lineage (NCBI taxonomy): Eukaryota > Viridiplantae > Streptophyta > Magnoliopsida > Lamiales > Lamiaceae > Caryopteris > Caryopteris x clandonensis. The sequence continues at coordinate 4,943,239 of JAPYKT020000021.1, forward strand.
GATAGCCTGCATATCTCTGATTGGAATGGAAAGATAGGCTCGAATCACACCAAATCGCGACAGTTAAAATCATATCATGAGGATAAGCACGGTCTATGTGACTTGAGACGTGGTCTATATATCCTTAATTATCTATTTTTCTGTTAAAATTTCAACAAACACACGACGTAACAAAATATAATAAAATCATGGTGAGTTTGTCACTTAAGTACATGCAATTGCCTAAAAAACTATACATAATAACCCAAATTGCACGTAAATCATATGTTCATCAGAACATATAATATTTACATATTATATATACTATATGTAATTTTATTATACCAGTTTATATATGTATACATGCATATTATATATTATTCATACTTTTAAAATATATTTCGAGTAATCTAAATACTATCTAAATTCTATCCGAATATAACAGGGTTTGGTATGGAGAAAGCATGTGCATACCCACCTCACCTGTTCGCATTTCTTATCATAATCTTTAATTTTACTTCAATATCCTATATTAGATTTAAAAAATACAATTTTTTTGTTGATTATATAGGTTAAATATTTATTGTATATTAAATTTATGCTGCAAATAAATATAATAAATATTTTAAAATTTTATATATAATTTAATTTTTAATACGATTAATAAAGTACGATTATGCCTGAGTATACGCTTCTACTATTTTTTTAAGAGATATGCTTATACTATTATTAATCTTAATTTGTTACTTTTTTATATTATGATAGTCATTATTTATAAAAACATTTGAGAATTAATTGCTTAATTATTTAAATTGAATATTATTAATTGCATTTGTAGGTACGGATGTTAAAAAGGCCATGGCTCGACGGGCCGACCCATTTAGTTCGAAAAATTATAGGGTTAGGACTTGATTTTATTAACTTGTTTAAAATCAGCCCGTTTAGCCCGAGCCCGAAGCCTATAGGGCTAGCCCGCTTAGGGTTAGGGCTAACCTAATAGTTCGGACTTTTCTTTTTATTTGTCTATTTTTTAATATCAAATTAATAATATACATTATTTTGAATTATTTTTCATATACTATATTTGATTTTTAGTAGAAGATATTAAAATTTATATTTAATTACAAGAAGATTCTAAATATTGTTATTTAAATTTAGAACTTAAATGTAAGATGATTTCAAATTTTATGACAGTAAATGCTCTTAAAGCTAGAATTGGGAGCATAAAATAGTGTATATGACTTAAATGTTTGAATTTTTAAATTTTGTATAGTGGTATAAATATTTTAAAATATATAATCTTTTAATGTTATAAAAAATTGTATTTTAAATAGAGCATAATATGCATTTAATTAAAATTTTAAATTTAAATATATAACTTGACTATTTTGACTCATAGCTCGATAGTGACCCGATTAGCTCAAAAATCAATAAAATTAGGATTAAGTTTACAATAATCAAGCTCATTTAAATTGACCAAATTATATTAAAATTCGATTAACCCGAAATCCATTAAAGTTGAGCCATTTAACATCACTATTTGTAGGTCAGAGTAGACATGGGCACGGTTCCCGTTCCGAACCGGAACCGGCGGTCAACGGTTCGGTTCGAACCGTTGACCGGTTCCGGTTTGGAACCGAAACCGTGATAGGGCCGGTTCGATTTTGGTTTTACAAATTTTGGAACCGGAACCGCCGGTTCGGAACCGGCGGTTCCGGTTCCCGGTTCCCGGTTCACGGTTCTACAATTCAAAAAATATAGTCGTTGAAGATCAACGGCTGAGATTAAAGAGCCGTTGATCTTCAACGGCCAAGATCAAATGTCCGTTGGGAACCGGCGGTTCCGGAACCGGGAACCGGCGGTTCCCAACGGCTCTTTCGGTTTTTTTTTTCTTTTCCTATAAATACCCTTCCATCTCATTTCAATTCACATTTCACAATCTCTCTTACATCTCTCTCAATCTCTCTCAATCTCTCTTACATCTCTCTCAATCTCTCTCGATCTCTCTCACATCTCTCTCAAGCTCTCTTACATCTCTCTCAATCTCTCTCAATCTCTCTCAATCTCTCTTACATCTCTCTCAATCTCTCTCGATCTCTCTCACATCTCTCTCAAGGTCTCTCACATTTCTCTCAATTCTCTCTCAATCTCTCTCGATCTCTCTCACATCGCTCAAGCTCTCTCACATATCTCTCACATCTCTCTCAATCTCTCTCTCTCTCAATCATCTTTATATTCTTTATCTTTATTAATCTCTCTCAAAATGTCGAGCTCAAGCCAAAGAGGACGTGGAGGTAGAGGATCATCTTCTTTATCTCGACAAGCAAAAGGGAAATCGGTTATGCCGAGTTCAAGTGCCGGAACCGGAATGCCACCACCATCTCCTTTGGTTCCAAGATATCTCAATCTTGACGGTGAAGATATTGAAATTCCGGTCGAATGGCAAGAAGATTTTGAAGCTCAATTAGGTTTGTATTTATTTTATAAAATATCCCTCTAAAATATTATTTTATACTTTTTTTTAAATATCTCTCTCAACTATCTATTAATTTATTTTTATTATCAATTTAGGTGCACAAAACGAATCTAACGAAGAAGAAGTGCATCCAACTCAAGAGAGTGAAAGTCATAGTACACGACAAACTCAAAGTGGACGAGATGAGGCATTAAGATCGGATATATTTGCTGTCCACTTCAAAAGAGATATCCAAAATAATAAAGCCGTTTGCAACTATTGCGGGGTGGAATATGTGTTTCAAAAAGGAGGAGGTTATGGCACGCTCAAAAAACATTTGCAACGTATCCATCCGGACAAAGTTGGAATCGATCGGCGGCAAACACAACTACCTCGTGGAGGTCCTGGAGGATTCACCGGATCCACCGATGAATTACAAGGTACGCCTTCTTTATTTAAATATTCCGAACCTTTAATGAGAAAATATTTGTCAAAAATGGTTTGTGGCATGTCTTTATCTTTTAATTTTGCTGAAAATGATTTGTATAAAAATCTTGTGTCACTATCAATGAACCCTCAAGTGTCCGGTATTTCACGTAGAACATTAGTTCGTGATATTGAAAAAATTGTAGGTGAATATAAGTTTTCTTTAACTGAAATGTTTGGTTCTTTACAACAAAAAGTTTCAATTTGTGCGGATATATGGGCGGATCATTGGAGAGAACATAGCTTCTTAGGACTTACTTGTCGTTGGATAGATAATTCATGGACAATGCAAAAACGATTACTTGCATATAGAGAATTTGATCAAGACCACACGGCCACAAATATTGCTCATAAAATTCATACGATTTTGCAAGAATATAATTTAGTTACAAAAATTTTTTCAATTTCATTTGACAATGCTAGTGCTAATACTGCTAGTTTGCCTTTATTAATTCAAATGTGTCAACCATCATTTAAGAGTAGATTTTTCCACATTAGATGCATGTGTTATGTTTTAAATTTCTGTGTACAAGATGGCATGGAACATTTTAAATCACATATAGGTCCTATTAGATTAGCAATTGGACATTTAAAAAGACATGCAATGCAAAAAATGGAGAAGATTTTGTAAAGCATATGGTATGCCGCAACCCAAAAAATTGAGTAAAGATGTGCCTAATCGTTGGAATTCGACCTATAAAATGTTGAATTCATCTTATGAGGTTAGAAATGAATTATGTACATTTTTTTCACAAGAACAATTAGGCATTCCTTTATTTCCGAGTTTATGGGATACATGTGTTGAATTAATGTCTCTTTTGAAAGTTTTTAAAGATGCAACGGAAGAATTATCCGGATGTTACTATCCCACTTCTCCTTTAGTTGTAGATCATTGCGTTAAAATTGCACTTATTTTACAATTATATTATTTGCATGACTCTTTACAAAATTGCATTGCAAGCATGAGAATTAAATGGTTAAAATATTATCAAGAAATTCCCGATTTATTTTTAATTGCAAAACTTTTAGATCCTAGAATTAGAGAAGATGGTTTAGAAGAATTACTAACAATGTATTATGATGCATTATTTCCGGTTAAGGATGATGACACTCCTAATCCGCATATAATTGTAGGTAACACAAAACAATTACTTTATGATTGTTATAAAGAATATAAAATTTTTTATGGTGATAGTTTAAATACTGAAACCGGTCACGGAAATGATAATATTGGTGGAGGTAGTTCGGTTTCGGATCAACCCGAACATCATCACAATCCGAACTTTCAACACCTCAATCAATATTATAGGTTTTATGATATTAGAAAATTAAAAAAACCTAGGAGTAATAGTCTTTATCAAGAAGTAGATAATTATCTATCTACTACTTTTGAAGAACTTGGATTTGATACACCTAACGAGCTCTTGAGATGGTGGTCTCGAAGAGCAAAAAACTTTCCTATTTTATCTCTAATGGCAAAGGAAATATTTGCGTGACCGGCATCTACCGTCTCGGTTGAACAGGCATTTAGCACCGGCGGTTACATTTTGGATCTTCGAAGATCCAATTTAAGGGTGGAAAATCTAGAAAATCAAGCTTTACTTCATGATTGGTCGAACGCCGAGGTAAGATAACAAGAAGTAAATTTTGATGAAGACGATGAGGATGAAGATGGAACCGAGTATTCGACGTCTACCGGGAGTGATTGAGTCTTGCCAAGCATCAAGATAAGACCGTAAGAGAACTACGTCGACTTTGATCCCTCAACTATGAGGATACGTAGGCAACTTAATTGTAAATTAGAAATTAAATTTTAATTTCTAAGTTAAGTTCAAGTCTTTTTTTTTTTTCTCTCTTCTATTTTTTTTAATATGTTGTAATTGAAAACTTGTAAAGTTGTAATCTCTTGTTAAAAGAAGTAAATGTTTTTGTGTAAGTTAAATTTTTGTTGTAACTTTTCTATTTTGTTTTTTATTTTATTATAAGTTGTAAATGTTAAATTTTGATTGTTGTAATTTTTTTTTTGTAAAATGTAATTGTTTTAGTTAAGTTAACTATATATTCAATTCAATCTCTTGTGATAATCAAATTCGAAAGACAAAAAAATAATTTTCAAAGTTGTTGGATATTAAAAAAAAAAAAAAAAAGGAACCGGCCGAACCGGCGGTTCCGGGAACCGGGAACCGGAACCGTTGGAACCGGCGGTTCCGGAACCGGAACCGTGTATATGGCGGTTCGGTTTCGGTTCCACTCTTTCCGCTTCCAAAAACCGGCGGTTCCGGAACCAAAACCGAAACCGCCGAACCGTGCCCATGTCTAGGTCAGAGGTTTGAGTTTACGTCGTTGCTTTTGAGACTCAAAACTGACAGAGCACATTGCCTTATTAAACAATGAGGCCAGAAATGTGACTATCCGGCCAGCTGGTGCACGGGGTAGCCCACAACTTTTGTCGTTCAGTCATATTGGGCCGGCCCATCATCTTAGGGCCTATGGAACAGATATAATATTGGACCAGCCCATGGTTGGGCAGGGCATGTCTGACAACTTAATGACTGCAATCCTATAGTACCTTCACCTATGCCCATTGGAACCACCCAATCATAACTGAAGTTAGCACGTACATTGAACAGTGTGCATCTCTCGACTTAGTGGCTATTCATACCTTAAAATCTCTAAATATAATAAAAGTTTATTTTTAATATTTTTTCAATAAAGAGAAGTTGGAATTGCAGGCTTTCTTAAGATTCGTCTTTAAATCTGAAATATTTCATCGCGAAAGCCAAAATTGATAAGATTGTTCAAGATTGTTTGAAATGTTATCGAACTTTTAATATTTTTTTGAGATTGGTTTGATTATTAACCGAGTCAAGTTTGAACGAATTTTAACCGAGCCGAATATGAGTTGAGCTTGAATAGTTTGATATTTTACCTGTTTTAACGAATTTTTCTTAACGAACTTGAGATCAAGTCGAACTTTAAAAATTATAAACTGTAAAAATATGTTCAAGTTTGTTTGACATTAGTATCAAACCGAGGTCAAACGAGCTTTTACCCAACAAGCTCAAATTGAGTATTGAATAGTTTGATTTGATTTTCAATCCCATGTCCAAAGCGTTCATTCCTGTCTTAATTTACTTTCCAAATTTACAGATCGTGCATTGCACATATGCATTACTCGTAAAATCTAAGTTAAATTGGGGACCACTTTCATTGATAAGACATAGACTTATAGAGCAACATAGATGAGATACACATATAAAAATGAGAGATACCAAAAGACATGCATGATTGGGGAATACTTTAGAAAATATATGATTTGGTGGAAAACTAATTACAACAAAAGTCGAATTTGGAATAAATTTTGGACTAAATGTTTACAATCATCTCTTTGTTTCTTAAAGATGGGAATCGTTGAAATTAAAGACGAAAACATTGGGATTCCAAAGAATTTCAAATATTACGCGCCGTAACTTGCAATATAAGAAACAATTGATGCACCCCACAATTTACGAATGTTATTTTATAAATATAAATAATTATTTAAAATTGTATAAATTTAGAAGTAATAATTAATATTATTATTAATGATAATTGATAATTAAGAATTGCTGTATTGAAATTTTATCTCATCATGGATAATAAGTTTCTTTTGTCACATACTTTCAACAAAAATTGATTCTCGATTGTTTATAGTCAATCCTAAAAATAAAATGTAACTCTTAGAAAAGTAAATGAAAAAGAATAATATTTCAATCTTCATTAAAATAGACGATGTTTCTACAAATTATAAAATACGTAGTTACGAAGTAATCAAAATTTTCAACCTAGAAATGACAACATATAAATAATAATAGTTTGCCTTTTGTTGATAAGATTTCACATGAATAACCGTATCATTTGTATCGGTAAAATGAGACATTGAGATCTATTTAATTATTTCGGAGAGAAAGGGAGCTAAAGAGAGATATCTTTTTCTATAATTATTTTTTTAGATGACAAATATTTCATAGGGTTAAGAAAAAATACATATAGAAGGATTAATTAGAGATTAACTTATATTAGGAAAATTGTATAGACTTAATTCGATGATGACATAGTATTTGTAAGATTATGATAAGAGACCCCAATCAAAATTTTACAATAGCAGAGCAAAATCTGATCAAAAGACCAAAGTTATGGTTGCAATCTGAGTTTCATAAGCAAAATTGGACTAAAAAGCGTAGTTGAGTTATAAACTTTGGTTAAGCATTCAAGATAAAATGTTTCCAAATCTAAACAAAGTGAATGTTGGTGCTTAAGAGACTATAAGAAGCTAACAACTTGTCTTTATAACTTAGGGCATGATATAGTATCAAGCTAAGTCGGTACAAGGAATCAGGAGTAGAGTCTAGGTTCTCTGAAGTAACCGTAGGTCAAGTGTTAAATCAACCAATGAGAGACTATTGTGTTGAAAGTTGTGTGACAAAATCGTTGAGAAAGTTTGACAAATTTTAAAAAGCGACCAAACTACTAAAGAGAATGAACAATACAAAGGATGATTGTCACTAACCAAAGTTGATGTAGAGTTCAATTTTTATTTTCCCATCAATAGACAAAATTTGAATATCTAGTATAACTAGAATTAAACACAACCTAGAAGAATATTTGTAACTCTAAAAAATCAACACTTATTCAAGCATCTTCAAGAAAGATCATGCTATGTTCTTCAAGCTTACTACTTCACATTCAAGCAATTTGAATCCTTCCACATAGACCATTCAAACTACTCAAGTTATATATAGTTATATATATAATATCAAATTGGTTACAGACTTTGAAAGAAGTTGTGTAATTGTCTCATCTTGTTAGTGGTTACATTTAGAAACTTTGAAGAATAGTGGTCTAAGTGTCCCTATAATGAATTTTATGGTCAATCAAATTAAATGGTGCCACATGAAAAAAAATATTATATTAAATTTAATTTTACTTTTTATATTTTGGAAATGTAATTCCTAAAATAAGTAATTCAGTAATTGATATTTTAATATATATATATATATATATATATATAATGGATCAATCAAATATTGTCAAGTGTCCAAATACTTTTTCTTGGCAATCAAAATCAAATCTTACAAATATTGAAGTTTTTTTTTTACATCAAAATCAAATCATATTACATTAAACCATTGAAGGTAAGAACTGTTATCAAATCATGAATGTTCAATCAACACTCTAAAATTTAATCATGAGATGTCTATTAACAAATTAGAGACTATTTACAGTGTTCATCATATGAGCAAATTATAACAAATTCTAAATTCAAATAAGACTTCTTAACACAAGTTTAAAAGGGCTACAAATAAAATTCAAACCAAAACACTTTGATATGAGATCAAGAGGTCTACAAATTCAAATCCAAGCTTCTTAGCATGAGTTTAAAAGGTCTACAAATCAAATGAAATCAAATCAAAATTCAAATGAAGACTCTTTTATTCGAGTATAAACTATTTATAAAATCAAATTCAAATTCAAGAACTCTTTGATACAAGTATAAACTATTTGCAAATTCATATATAAATAAAGACTCCTTGATACGAATATAACTATATACAAATTCAATTTTATACGAAGACTCCTTGATACAAGTATGTAATATATACAAATTTTAATTCAAGAATTCTTTAAAATAAGTATAAACTATTTACAAATTCAAATTCAAATGAAAACTTCTTTATATGAGTATAAACTATCTACAACTTTAAATTCAAATGAAGATTCTTTGATACAAGTATAAATTATCTACAAATTCCAAATTCAGATATCCTTGATACGAGTATAAACTATCTACAAGTCCAAATTCAAATGAAGATTCTTTGATATGAGTATAGATTATATACAAATTCAAATTCCAGAACTCCTTAGACCATCTCCAGCAGTGTTCATTACTCTAGTGCAAATTATGGACAACTTTAGCATAAAATTTACATACTCTCTCCAACAGTTTGCACTATTTCTCCACTAAAAAATAATATTACACAATTATATTTATTTTCTTTATTTTTAATATTTATTTTTATTACTAAATATTTGTTAAAAACATTATATATGTAATTTTCTTTAACATTAAATTTTGAGATAATATTTATTTTACTTATATTCTTAAACTATCATATTCAAAAAATATATATGTAAAATTGAATGTCGGTAATAATATTATGCAATTCTATTTAAATTTTTATATAATAAATCTCATATACTTATTTAAATTATATTTTTATTATTATTTAAATTACACATCATATGATTTTAAAAAAACTTGATTTAATTTCAGTTTGGATAATTGAGATAAAAAATTATAATATTAAATATTAAAAAAAATATAATCATATAAAAAAGAAAAGGAAAAAAAGTAGCGCAATAAAAAATCTGCGCTAAAAGTAGTGCAAAAGTTTCAAAAACTTCAAACTAGTGCAGAGAATGGAGTACTGCTGGAGGGTGGAAACTGACGCCAAATGCCAAAGTAGCTTCTTGTAGGAGAAGCTCTCAGTACTAGTATAAACTATCTAAAAATTCAAATTCAAATTCAAGTGAATGTTTCTAATTATGAGTATATACTCTTTAATATGCATATAAACAATGTACAAATTCAAATTCAAGTGAAAGCTCCTAAATATAAGTATAAACTATCTACATAATCCAAATAAAGACTCATAAATATAAGTATAAACTATCCACGGAGTTCAAATTTAAAGAAAGGCTTCTTAACATGAGTATAAACTATCTACAAATCCAAATAAGATTAAGAAGACTTTGATCTCCGTATTAAAAGATTCCGAGACTCACCCAATCCAAAATACACTGTTCATGAACTAATGACGATAAGATATTTGTATAATCAATCAAATAGCGCCACATGAAAAATATTATATTAAATATCAATTTAAACGAACTCTATATTTTGGTAATGTAATTCCTAAAAATAAATAATTTAATAAGTAATATTTTAAAATTACTTACTTTTAAAGTTCAATAACCCTTTTGAAAAATCAACTTGGGCATGCAATTACTAAAAAAAAGAAAAAACATGAACTAAATTATAATTATACGAAAAATATGATTAAAAAATACATAAGGTTCTCGAAAGTGAAGAAATAAAACATATATAAGAATGGCCCTTTTGACTTTTTTCTCTTATCAGTCGGTTTGATTTTCTTTACAAAAATTAATTGGCCATTATGACTTTTTAAATTGCTAGCCATTGACCCGGTTTTTTTTTTTTTTTTTTTTTTTTTTTTTTTTTTAACAGGAAATCTTGAGGAAGGAGTGGGAATCCATTCACAATCACTAATTTAAACTACAGGAGCTCAATCTTTAAAGTTATCCGAAGACAATTTCCTTAATGGAATGGAGTTTAGTTTTAGTGGATCGAAAATTTTCGGGCCCGATCGTTGTGGTCCGAGCAGCTCGACAGGCGGCCCAATTATTATTATTATTATTATTATTATTATTATTATTATTATTATTATTATTATGTAATAAATTTCTTTGTTCTAGGCAGGAGTATACTTCTTCGTCCGTATGGGTTGGGCCGGGGCCGGCCCAATCATATTGATAGCTAGCTATAATTACTTGGGTATTTCTTGTTTTATTTTAAAAGACAAACAAAGAAGCATACTATAGTTTTCAATGTATACTTGCATTATAATTGTATTAGTTTAAGTTAGTTTTCCGATGATAATTATAACGTTTAATTGATAATTAAGGTGTTATTTATTTATTATTATTTGTGAATCATTAGAAGGTGATATCTTATAGAGAAGGAAAGAGGATTCTTTGGGTCCACCTTGTTTGCTTCATATGGAAAACAATGGAAATGTATGACATTACAATTCAATGCATGAAAATAGCTTTTTCATAAAATGAAATTACAATTCAATGCATGAAAATAGCTTTTTCATAAGATTTCAATGATATGCACTCAAACTTCAACATTCATTGTTAAAGACATACAAAATGAATGATTCCGTCCACCATGCTTGTAGCCATCGAGCTTCAAAAAAACATGTCATCAAAATTCTATTGAAAAATTGCAAAAACTCATAAATTCATAAGTAAAATTGCAATGTTACCATGCTACTTTTATTTATTTATTTTAGGAAAACAATAATATAATCCAAAGAGAGAGAGAGAGAGAGAATTGAAAAGTTAGCCAATAGGCACTAGGAAGATTCCATAATATTTCTATATAATAAAACATTTCCCTCCTACCCAACAACTCCAATTCCACAACACAGCACAACTGAATTGACCTCTTCCCCTCAAAGTCTTCCCCTCACACATATAAATCCATTCTTAGTTTTCCATCAATCCATTTCCTCCATCATCATCCAAGAAAAATGTTGATGCTAATTAACTGCTCCAACTGCTGCACCCCACTGCAGCTACCGCCCGGCGCCACCTCCATCCGCTGCGCCATTTGCCAAGCCATCACCCGCATAGCTGACCCCCGCAGCGCCCCCCCTGCCATGCGCCCTCCCTATCTCCCCACCTCTTCCTCTTCCTACAATGGATACAACAACTACTACCCTCCTCCCCCACCCCAGCTGCAGCCGGGTCCACCACGTCCATCTTCATACAACCACGCAACCCCGGGTCCGCCTCCTTCTGCCCATGGGCGGAAGAAAGCGGTGATCGTGGGGATCTCGTATAAGAACTCCAAGAACGAGCTGAAGGGATGTATTAATGATGCAAGGTGTATGAAGTATATGCTCATCCACCGGTTTAAGTTCCCTGAGTCTTCGATACTCATGCTTACAGGTAATCTCTCTCTCTCTCTCTCTCTCTCTCTCTCTCTCTCTATGTATGGTCTTGATTTTATTTTTCTGCAATGGATCTTGATCTGGATTAATGTGGGAAATGTTTTGGGGAAGTCTGTGACTGAGTTGAGGGTTGACTCTTGATGGCAACTTGGCAAGTTGAGTTTGTTATAATTTCAAGAATGCAAGTCCGACACACTAATATAATTCTAGTACCATGATATAAAATCAAGCAGTCCCACTGTAAGATGAATGGCTAAGTTGAAGGTAAAATTGTGCAGAATAGTTATCTATATTAAACGTGCCAATAGTATACTACTTGTAAGTTGCTTGCTGTCTTCAAATCAGGGATTATTCATATGAAAAGTGAAAAGATGGTTAAACACCTTTATAACAAGGAAAATATTCCTTCTTTTTGAAATTGTTGTGCAGAGAATCTTATTTCATGATATGTCTCACTATTGTATGTGATTGGGATTTTGTTGATTATCTATTCACAAGCAGTGTATATGCTGAATTGATTGAGCTTTTGACAGCAAGATTGAAAATTATGGTCCTTGTGTGTCGGCCCAAGTAAGGAATCATATAGCAGCCTTCACTGCATTGCACTGTTGTGAGATCCTTTTTTAAACTGCAATTAGTTCGGTTTTTATGTAACATCAGAATGACCTGAAACTAATCGAATTATCCCCTTGACACTAATCCATGTAAGGAAACATATGACATGTCTTCGTCTAGTTAGCAGATATCTTAGTCTGCAATCTTGCAAATGCTACACTCGGGGATTGACACTAGGTGACTCATTCACAGTAGATTTGCACCATACACGTGTGTGATTGTGTAAGTCCCATTCTAATTTCAATCCTCTTGTGGAAGTATATTTCAGAAGAGGAAACTGATCCATACAAAATCCCAACAAAGCACAATATAAGGTTGGCGATGTTCTGGCTTGTGCAAGGTTGTCAGTCAGGTGACTCGCTGGTGTTTCATTTTTCTGGCCACGGGTCACAGCAAAGGAACTACACAGGAGATGAAATCGATGGATTTGATGAAACACTATGCCCTGTGGATTTTGAGACACAGGGAATGATAGTTGACGATGAGATTAATGCAACACTCGTCAGGCCCCTTCCCTCTGGGGTCAAGCTTCATGCAATTATAGATGCATGTCACAGTGGCACAGTGCTCGATTTATCTTATCTTTGTAGAATGGACAGGTCTCTCTCTCTCCCTCTCCTTCCACACACACGCACCAATTTCAGTTTCTTAAATGTTTACATGTCGATGTAGAAGCGGGAGGTATGCATGGGAAGACCATCGCCCTCGATCAGGGACATGGAAAGGCACAAGTGGGGGAGAAGCGATATCCTTCAGTGGTTGTGATGATGATCAAACATCTGCTGATACATCTGTAAAGTTTACCAATCTGCTGATATCTTTCTTAAAGCGTATTGGTATAAAGGCAAACTGACAAAAATGAAAAAACTTAACAGGCCCTATCTAAGGTGACATCAACAGGCGCAATGACCTACGCGTTCATCCAAGCAATAGAAAAAGGACAAGGAACTACATATGGGAGCATATTAAACGCAATGAGGTCTACCATTCGCAAGACTGACGATAATCTTGGAGGGGGAGGGGGAGCTGTCACAACACTTCTTACAATGCTTTTGACAGGGGGAAGTGGTGCTGGACTCACACAGGTATGTAATTCAAACTTTAAGACCTAGGCTAAGATCTTAGTGTGTTGTAACCGCACAGTACGTTGGTCTTCGGCTTATTATTGATGATAGTATTAGGTGGTTATCATCATAATGCTTCCCCCTAAATTCACCTGAAGTTAGGATGTCGTCCGGCAAAGAAAAATGTAACCAGAGTTTTATATGCTTTTATCTTGACTGCAGGAACCACAGCTCAGTGCTAATGAACCATTCGATGTCTATACAAAGCCGTTTTCACTGTGAGGTGTATGCTGACGTGGCCTTTTCTAGTTGCAAAAAGTTTATAAAGTGGCTAAATTTCTGGTTTCCGCTTTTCTCTATTCATCAGCAAGTTTCTTACAGGTCCCGCCTTTCAATCAATGGGGACATTTTCCTTTTATATTTTTATTTCTTGTTTTAATTATTATTTTTGATTGGAAATGGGCATGTAAAATTATTGTGGCGTATGATATAACATACTTATTTAACAAATACTAAGGATTATATGTTAATATGTATTTACTTATTTAACAAATAGTATGGATTATATGTTAATATGTATTTAACCCTTCATTAAAGAACAATATCTTGTCTCATTACTGAAATCCCCATACGTTCTGTAAAATATCATTTTCACTAGAGCGTAGAGTGGCGGAATAAGCTGACTGATCTTGACTACTATCTTCAGCCTTGGCAACGTAAGTTGGCCAAATCCCAGAAGCACAATATAATAGAAAATTCAAGAGAATTCAAAAATAATCTGCAATATTCTTTCATGAAGTATGAGGATATTATTTTCAATATGCACTGCCTGGTCTGCCATATGATCATTTGTTTGTACATCACTTAGCTCATACTCTTATGTATCAGAAACATTGCAGAGCCAGGCTCTAATGAAGTAACAGAATACTGCTAATATATTTAGAATTATTTCGCATAGCTTGTAGAAATGAGTAAGGTTTTATAACCTTAATTGAAGTCAGCCAGTAATCCAGATGTCGCCTGTTGCTTGACGTCATTCCTTAGTAGCATACATTGCCTCTTATATCTTGCATTATCCTCAAAAGCCATGTCTTCGTACTCCTATCACAAAGCCATCATCAAACAAATATTAAAATCAAACATACCCCAAAAGTTGTTGGGATTTGCTATCAATCGTCTTCATTGATGAAAAAAGAGGATAGAATACCTTCTTTTTGTCATGAGGGAGTTTGCACCACCGCTTGCTCAAACTCTTGCTCGTCTAACAAATGAAGAGCACTTAACAGCACCCCAATTCTTAATCAGGAAGAAAGCATAGGGATTGCACGGCCTTAAAGGAGAATTTCTTCTCTTGAGCATTTTCTCGAACACATTGTCGCCTTTCCGTCTCCACTTATTGGACTTCTTCCTCTTCCCGGGACTCAAACTTCTCCAGGATACACCGTAAAGTCCACGAGAGAAATACTTCACAGGAGATAATACCCCACTCCTCAACCTCGTGACAATGTCACTTCTCGACCACGATCTTTCACTCACCGCATTTGCATCTGCTTTATAACCTAGATTGTCACCAGTAGAAGCAGGAGTCAAATACGGTGAGGGTGGCGATGATTGCACGGAGTCGCTAAAGTTTCCAATTTCAGGGGTATTTGCGTCGGTAAAATCACAGGGATGGCCGGATTGATGTTCTTTTTTACGGACGTTGAATTGAACGGAGAATTTCAACTCGCCGGTATCGCCTTGGAGATGAACTGTTTCACCGGCGAGAAACCCGCATAAATGGAGAGGGATGGAAGAAGTAGACGGCTTTGAAGGGGATGAATTTGGCGGGAACTCCATTATATGATCACGTTCATCACCACTATGAGCCATTGATTGACAGATGATGTTGAGAATTGAGATATAAAACGATCGAAAGAGAAATTTTCTTATAGAGTTTAACAAAAGAAAGCCGCTTACTTATTGGCGCGACGGATCGATTATGAAATGTAAATGTTGCGCTTGTTAGACGTAAATGGGCATTATAAAAAATAAATAATAATATATATATTTTAAATAAAATACATAAATACATTAATTTTGTCAGACTTGAAGAGGAGACTTATAATTTGCCAGGGGCGGGTCCCACTTATGGAGTACCAGTGGTGGGGGTTCCTGAACCGGCCGTTCAAACCAAAGAAATCGAACCGCTTTATCGACCACTACTGGATAACACCAATTGGGATAACCTCACTGCAGCAATCCTTTAATTCAACAGCAAGGAAAGAGCTTCAACTTCACTCGTTCCTTCTCCCATGGCTTCTTCCGCACCACACTTTACCTTCTCTCCCCTTCTTTCTCTCTCTAAAAACCAAACCCAGTACCGCCAAAACTTCCCCCCCTTCATCAACTCTAGACGGAGGAGTTCACTAAGAATCCGAGCATCGGGCGGCCAACTCGACTTGCTGGGCGATTTCGGAGCTAGGGACCCATTTCCTGCCGAAATTGAGAGCAATTTCTGCGAAAAGGTTCAGGGAAATGTAAGCACAGAGCACAAGATATTGATTCCCAGTGCTTCAGCGTTGTCTCTGGCACAGATGCAATGCGTTCCCATCTCTCAACTCCAGCAGCAGCCTTTCTCCGAGGATGAAGCCAAAAAGCTATTGCTCAAGGTCTCCCTCTCTCTCTCTCTCTCTCTCTCTCTCTCTCTCTCTCTCTCTCTCTCTCTCTCTCTCTCTCTCTCTCTCATGACCTGTGTGTATCAATTCCCTCTTATTCTGTGTACAAATTAGGTTGTTGGATGGAGAATTGTGGATGGAGAAGGGGCTTTGAAGCTGCAAGGATTGTGGAAAGTTAGGGATGAGAAATGTGGGGAAGAGCTGATCAGGAGGATAAAAAACGCAGTAGAATCGACTGGGCACCTTCCGAATCTTTATTTTGAGGCACCCAATCAAGTTAGAGCCCAACTCTGGACTTCTTCAGTCGGTAAGAAATTCTTACTAGTTTGATTCTGCTTTCCTGTTTCTTCATATCTCTGCAAAATTAGCATTATATTGGTATATATTCGCGCATTAATAGATATTGTTGGTATTTTTGTTGATGATGCAATGCAGGAGGGTTGAGCATCAATGACTTCATCGTCGCTGCTAAAATAGATCAGATAAAAGTATCAGATCTTCAGCCTAGACTCAGAGTTTGGGCATGAATGAATTATGCCATGTTTTATTTTTATTTTATTTTTCTGTTTTTCCTTAATAAAAAGCCGTGATCCTTTGATTTTGTGATTAAATATCGATTAATCAATTTTGATACTATTTTTAGCAATAGTTTCCTCATTTGGTAGTTTTTTAAGCATTTTTTATACCGTGCACGATTGTACTGTTCATAATAATAGTATGGTGCGCGATTGCATTGTTCAATATAAAAGTCAAGTCGACAAAATCCTATAATTATTCTTCACATTGTTCTCCCTAGTTGAAAGGAAGATGGACTTCAACACTTTGAGTCTTGACTGCCCGGCAAACAGGGCATACTCTTGCGGTGGTCTCGCAGCGAGGGCAGAGGCAGACGTGGCGGCATGGCCACAGCATCACCGTCGCCTGCTGCCTCTTGCAGACCTTGCAGTCGAGTATTATGGGCCCCACCTGGTTGGGGTTGTGAAATGAGGACTCGACTTCCTCCTGTGCCGTCTGCACATAGTGGTGGAACTCATTTGCCTCCTACAGGCGCTCCGTCAACATCTTATTCGCACGCTTCAAGTTCTTCATACTGATATGCATCCTCTCCGCCTGCGCCTTGTAGTGCTCCGCCTCTCCCCTGTGAAGCTCCACCATCCTTTCCAACTCAGCATTGCCGGCTAACAGTTCGGCTTCTCTTTGTTTACGTTTCTTTGTGGCCCTCTCCTCTACACTGTGAAGGACTTCGTGTTGGTGCTCCTCCACTGTGTCTCTCAATGTTTGTCGGAGATTTTGGCTCTGTCCAAAAGATTTTAAACCAAAAATTTGAATTTGATCTTTAAACGAAGTGGAAAACTTGTTATTGTAGTGGAGTGGATCAAAGTCATTACATGGAGTAAGATCGTGTGTTCGATTTGGTCTTTGACGTCATTGGATAGATGCTCGGTAGCATACTCGTCATCTGGTGCAGTCAACAGCGAAATAAAAGAGAAGGGTTTTGAGGGGTGCGGCGGTGCTGAGGATGTTTTGTACTTCGGAGAAGTGGGCGTCGGGTGGAAGAGTCGAAGAGTCGAAGGAGCGAAATGGGGGACATCAGCATTGAATGTGTTCATTTGATGTGCTTGTGCAGGGCTTGGCTCTGCACAGAACTCCCTCGTCTTTGCGTTTCCTTTGTCGGCTGCTACCCCACACAAAATGTTTCCATTATTAGAAAGAAAAAAAAAACATAAAAATAGGTACAACCATAGCATATGAGAAATGGGGTGAATCTTATTTTCTGGTTGGAGAAACGAACCTCTGTTGCGGGTAAACATTTTTGCAGAATTTCAAGTACTCAGACACAAGAAACGCGATATCTGCAGAGGGAAAGAAATTAAAACCAGTTATACATACAGAAAATGTGGAGCAAGATTTCATGTGCAAGACTTGATGTGTGTGTGTCTGAGAGAGAGATATGAGACCTGGTGAAGAAGAAGGTGGGGTGGTGGGTGGAATTGGTGAGGGAAGATTCATGAGAGATGGAAACAGACGCCTATTTTCCATTTCATCACATCTCTTTGAAGGAGGAGGCGGCACTTCAAATTGAATGCTTCCCTATTTAACAAAACATGAAGATTTCAACTGTAAAGAACCCAACACTCTCTCTCTCTCTCTCTCTCTCTCTCTCTCTCTCTCTCTCTATATATATATATATATATATATATATATATATATATGTTGGATAAAAAGGAACAATGCTAATGTGGTTTACATCTAAATGTAAATTTTATGTATAAAACATCTTTATCTTATTAGATACTAGCAGTCCACCCGTCATGCATAATTTATTATATTTTTTTATATATAAACTTTTATAAAGAAATTATTTTAATATAAATAAAAATTAGTGTATGACCCGTGCGATGCACGAATATATTTAGTATTTTGTTTAGTTTAGTGTTATATGTTTATTTTGTTATATTATATTATTTCGGATAATATGAATATATGAATTAATATAACATTTTTATTATGAATAAATTATATAAGTGAAGTAAATTTCTATATTTCTTAATATTTCGTGAAGCTTAATATAAAATACACATAAAACTTAATAAACCATATAAAGAACTATTATTATAATTGAAAAAACTATGAACATATATAAAAACAAAGCAATCAACATGAAATAAATTTACAATAGTACAAAATGAGAAATGTAAAACAAAAAAAATAGTGTTACTTAAAAAAAAATTATTTATAAATTTTGAAACACTTCTTTATAAACTACATTTGCAGTAGTTCTCCTATCAAGATCCTCATCATCAAAATTCAAAATCTTGAATTCTTTACGATTTGTAACTCTGGATACAGCAACATAAAATTGACCATGACTGAAAACAGGTTTCTTCAATAATAGTCCAACAAGATTTAATGATTGTCCTTGACTCTTGTTTATCGTTATTGCATAAGAAACAATAAAAGAAAATTGTCTTCATTGAAACTTGAAAGGCGTCCTACAATCAGATGGAGTAATAGAAAGCTGAGGAATCAAAGCCTTTTGACCAGCATTATTTCCTGAAATAATCTTCGTTTCAACAACATGTTCACCAAGCTTGGTAATTACCACCTGAATTCCATTGCATAAAACAAGAGAATAATCTAAATTTTGCAATAGCATAACTGGTGTACCAATTTTCAAAATAAACTATATAATAAATCGACCAATCACATCTTAATCAACAAAAAAAATTAATAAATCTGATTAGAATAGCACATACAAAAATTATAAATAATTAAAACTATAATAAATAAAAAATAGAGTACCAAACAAAAGGATTTCATCTTTCTTCTCTAGACCAGATATCCAATCGAATGATTTGAAATTGAATATGTTCATAAGAAATAATGAGTCCTTAAACTCGTTAACCTTTGTTTTGCCAAAAAAATTGAACTTATATACCTGACTTGCTGATTTGAATTTAAATTCGTCAGTTGACACCATGATATCAGAGACAATATATAATTTTTCCTCAAATAATAGTTTTTTAAAACTATGGATGTGTGAACTTCTTGCTTGACCACAAATAGTATCACCCTGCAAAAATAATAAAATTAAATATGTTAAAACTGCATATTTTATACTACTCATTTTATCATGTTTATTATGAAACCTATTTTTTGACCATACATGTTCATCCTTAATAAAACTCAAAACTGAAGATCTGATTTTTGTCTGCAAGTGTATGTTCATCGTTAGCGTGAATCAGATGAAGTCTAAGAGTCCAATCCCTTCTCTTCGGATGAACATCTTTCACAAAATTGAAAGTAGTCGACATTACAAATCAATAAAGTAAGATAAAAAAAGTATATGAATAGTGAGTACACAATGTAGACCACACAAAATGATACACTATTTATAATAAAAATTAAGTTCAATATATAGTTAGGTATTGCTGAAAAATTTAGGAATCATTTATCCGTACTTATTGGTGCAGCTTATTTAGATATGAGATATATTTTTTCAAATCTTGTAATATTATTAAATGAAATATTATTGTTACAAATATTGAGTTTAATAAATAGGTGTTCCTAAAACTTCTAGAAATCAGTTTATATCTGTATTCTAAATATATTAAAATAAATGCTTAATGATTAGCAAATTATTAAATTAAATATAAAATTTTATTTACAGTTCTAAATTTTATTGATATATATAAAGCTCTTATATTTCTTAAAAGAGAAATTATATGTTATTAAAATATAATGCAAAAAATATATAGTAACAAATTTAATAATGTGTCAAATTGGTATCAGATAGATCAATTTAGTAATTGAATAATTGTAATGACGAGTATTTTGTAGTATTATAGTAAATTAATTTAAATTCGTTTGTTGTACTATATTGAATTAGTTTTTTTATACTCTAAAATATAATACAGTCCATTTATTTACAAAAATTAAAAAGGTTAGATATATCATTAAATAAATTAATGAGGTGTAATATGAGGTAGAGATAAACTATAACATATATACATTCAGTTTAACATATATGTATGAGATATATTTTTTCAAATCTTGTAATATTACTAAATCAAATATTGCAGTTACGAACATTCAATTTATTAGATTGGTATTGCTGAAAAATCTAGGAATCAACTCAACATGTTGGTACATATCTGTATTCTAAATATATTATAAATATATTAAAATGAATGTTTATTGGTTAATAATACAACAACAATTTCTAAAAATACGCATTTTCATTTGTGGAAAGACAAATGGGCGGAAAAATGATAATAAAAAATATAGAAACCATCATTTAGCTATTATATATATATATATATAGATTAAGATAGAAAATTAAATAAAATAAACAGAATAATATCCTTAAACAATCAATTTACTATAAATACTGTAATTCAACAAAAGTATTCTAACCCATAAAAAATGTGGATAGTAAAATTACTATATAATTAAATTATATATTTTTTTAATAAAAGATTATATATTTTAAAAAAAAAACTCTAATAATCTAGTATTTAAGTTTTTGATAAAAGATTTTTTTTTTTGTTGTTAATTTTTAAATATTTGTGCAAAAATACTACTAATGAGATCCTTAGAGTCTGACATTCTATAAGTGGGAAGATTATGTCGCTCGAGCCCCAAAAGTCTGTATATTTATAGGGGCCCAACGTCAAGCTCAATTCTTAAATATTGAGTGACATGTTTGAATTCTATGTCTGCCTGAGGGCTGCTGGGGGCATGGGTCTGGGGCTGCCCTAAAACTTAATGGGTCTGCGCATTTTTGCGGCAAAAATGTCAAAATATGGCAAAAAAAAAAAAAAAAAATAATTACAAAATTATAGTAAAAAAAAAAAAAATTAAAAATCTAAGCAAAGTCGCCCCTGCGAGGGGCGACATTCAATTTTTGAATTTTTTTGAAAAAAAAATTTTTAGTGTCGCCCTTGGCAGGGGCGACTTTCCTTTTTTTTTTTTTTTTTTTGTTGCTGGAAGACTCACTCGATCGGGTCACCACTCGGCCGGCCAAGTGGTACTTGTTACTCGGCCGAGGCACTCGGCCCCCGTATTACTCGGCCGACCGAGTTCTGGGAATCCACTCGGTCACGGCACTCGGTCGCACACTTCACTCGGCTGGCCGAGTGCGAAGGCGGATTTGGATTTTTAACATCCACTTCAATATTTCTCTCTCTATTATATCTATTACCACCCACCCACACCACACATTTCTCTCTTCCTCATCACTTTCTTCACTTCTCCTTTCAATTTCCTTTCAATTTTTCTTCAATATTCACGTTTCGTTTTTCTCCATTTCTCAAAAGTTCGTTGAGGTAATTTTTATCTTAATTTTTATGTGTTTGGGTGGTGTGTGTGTGTGTAGTGTTGTGTGTGTTTGTGTGTGTGGTTTTTGTGTGGTAATTTTTGTGTGTGTATGGTGTGTGTGTGTTGCTTTGTGTTGTGTGCTTGTATTGTATGTTGTTGGTGTGGTGTATGTATGAAATGTATATATGGAATGTATGTATGAAACGTGGGTATGAAATGTGTGTTGTGATGTGTGTTGTGGTGTGTGTGATGTATGTTGTGGTGTATGCTTGTGTGTGTGTTTTTGTGTGTGTTTGTGTGTTGTGTGTGGCTTGCATTTTTGTGTGTGATGGGTGCGTGTGTATGGTTGTGTGACGTGTGCGTGTGTGCCGTGTTTTGGATATGTGTATGTCGGTCGGTGTATGGTTGTTGCTATATATATTGTTATAAATTTGTCGTTAATATTTTTGTGTTATACATTATTTGATGTAGGAACTGTAGAAATTGTTGCCGTTGTTGTGCATTTATCGCAACCCTCAAATTGTTGCCGTCGCGTTGACATATTGATTCATTTCAATTTCAGGTTTGAATTTTTCTAATGTATTAGCTTAAATTAGTTTTATTAAACTTTGTAATTATATAACTTAATAATACCTCTTGCATGCAAAAAAATAGTTAATTCCATATTTTAAGATCATTAATACATCTTTATTATTTAAGATATGGAGTCTTCAAACAACGTCGGTATTGTTGTTTATATTGGGGATCGTAGCGATGTTCCACCTGTTTGTGCAACAAGGGTACCTCGCGACATTGGATATTCTGGCTTGGTATCAAAATTCTTTCAACTGACAAGGATTGATAGCAATGAATATAAATTGAACATATCTGCTTCACTACATGCAAACAACAGATATCATCGTATACCAATCAACAACGATGATAATCTATGGTTTTTCTTTGCACCGGATGCGGATAATCAATATGTAGAATTTCATATTGATCCAGAGAAACTGCAAGATAATGCTCTTCCAGATATTCTGCCAAGCAATGAGTATTTTCAATATGCTTCTTACTTAAGAGGGGATGACATTAATAATCCGGCACTCGTCAGGCAAGAGCATACTGTTGGAACCTCAAGGTCCAATAATGAGGGTATTCCAAGTGAAAGAGAAAATGCTCAGACCGAGGATCAAACAGATGATCCATTGATTGACACTTTTGGTGTGAATGAACTAGAAGACTCCGAACCTGACGAAGACGAGTTGTCTAGTGAATCAGATGAAGATGGGGTGGATATTGGTGATATTCAAACTATGTATTCCCCAAATCAAGAGAGATCACCATCCAATCAACAACCATCATTTCCATCAAGTGCTCAGAGATACTCCATGCATCCGAATATCCCGTTCTTCAATGCATCATCACATGAAATACTCCAACCATCATTTTGTTCACATGAATGTAATATTAATTCATTATCATCTAGGTACCCACAATGGATCATAGCATGGATGTTGTGAATTCTACTTTCGAATGGATCGAACACTCCATTGAAGAACAACAAGCTGAGTATGAAAGAATTTTAGCCACCATGTCGGATGCCTACGGTATAAACTTTGCTAATTGGGAGACAGAAAGTGATAGGTGGTTTGAGGTACAACGGAAGAAAAGGCGAGCCACTCGTTGGGCCGATGTTGAGTGCATGCAAGAAATGGGCATATATGAAGATTTGAAAAAAATGTGCAAGAACATCGGGTGGACTAAATTCTTTGGCATGCACGAGAAGACGTATGAGCCCCTAGTTCTTGAATTCTTCTCACAGCTTCAGGTTGGATACAATGACACGGTGCCGGAATCCGTGATATTTTATGTGGAAAACGAGTGTCACCATCTTTCGGCCGAAGAGCTCAATCACATTTATGGATTTCCCAAGAAGAAGTACTCAAATCTGCCCAATGAGAGGATCAATTTTTCGGAGTTCAATGCAGTGACTTTTTGGAAGGAAATAACAGAGTTTGATCGAGCTAACCCATCGGCCTACCACTCTAGTCGGTCGAAGGCATCGAGTATTCGAAGCCCGGTCCTTCGATATTTTCAGAGGTTCATCTCCAATACAGTTTTAGCAAAACCTGAGCCTGGAGCGGTCAGTGTGGATGAGCTGTTCGTGCTATGGTGCTTGGTGAAAGGGAAGAAGTTCAATGTGGCACCAATGCTGTTAAGGCAATTTGTCCGAACAAAAAATCAGGTTGCTAATCACATTGGAGGTT
This sequence comes from Caryopteris x clandonensis, assembly GCA_028749325.2. Classification (NCBI taxonomy): domain Eukaryota; kingdom Viridiplantae; phylum Streptophyta; class Magnoliopsida; order Lamiales; family Lamiaceae; genus Caryopteris; species Caryopteris x clandonensis. Next base: position 4,967,365 of record JAPYKT020000021.1, read on the forward strand.
TGATCACTCCAATTGCTCGCCACTTCGGAGTCAACTTGGAAGGGATGGAAGAGACACCAGGCGAGACAAGTATAAACCTGGAAATGATGTGCAACATGAAGATGTGCCAATTACATCCCGGCACCAGAAAATTGTATCTGATTTTATCAGATAAGAAGAGGTTTGGGCAGTCTGACTAATATTGCTGGAGGGAAGGGCCATAATCTTTTACTGAATGGCCCGGTTCATACGGAAGCAATTGAAGAGAGTGAGAATGAATTAAGGAATGAGGAGGAACGAAGGCAGAGGAGGAGAAGAACTACGGATGCCCGATCAGAGCCAATGGACCTTGATGTGGATCAAGTACAGGCGGATGAAATGGTGGGTGAAGCACAAATGCCCTCGTACGATCAGGCAGGACCTTCACAGCATCCACAGTATCCACCTCAGTATCAAGGTGGGTGGAATGATTGGTCGGATTGGAGAAACGCCTTGGATGCACGTTTTGCCAACATAGAAGGGGATGTTGCCGACATAAAAGAGTATGTCCGCCGTGAAGCTTACAATTCTCAAATTTTACTTGACATGCAAAGGCAACAATATGAGTGGCATGTGCAACAAGGCCATTTTCAAGAAATGGAATATCCACCTTATCAACCATTCGGTCCATCCAACACACCGTACCGACCCCCTCAGTGAGCACACTCCATTCCAATGAAACGGCGCCGACTAATTTTTAAGAATGTATTGCTTTGATTTCAAACTCTTGACTTTGTTGTTTTTTGTTGTTTATTCATGATTTTGAGTACTATTAAATTTTATTTGGAATTTTTCCTTATAAAACATAATTATGGTTATTTGTTGGAAATTCAATTAATCAATACATTTCAAGATATTATAACAATCTCAATTAACAATTTCATCGAATTTTTACCAAACTAAATAAATTAATAAATTTAACTATAACACGAGAAAATAAAAATAAGAGAATGTACAAAAATAGGAGAACGAACGAGAAAACGAGAAGAATAAAAAATCAAAACCGAGTGGAGAGATTACATATTTTAGAATATTTGCCTTCGCACTCGGCCAGCCGAGTGAAGTGTGCGACCGAGTGCCGTGACCGAGTGGATTCCCAGAACTCGATCGGTCGAGTAATACGGGGGCCGAGTGTCTCGGCCGAGTAACAAGTACCACTCGACCGGCCGAGTGGTGACCCGGCCGAGTGCCCGACCGAGTGAGCCTTCCAGCATTAAAAAAAAAAAAAAAAAAAAAAAGGGAAAGTCGCCCCTGCCAGGGGCGACACTAAAAAAAAAATTTTTAAAAAATTCAAAAATTGAATGTCGCCCCTGCGAGGGGCGACTTTGCTTAGATTTTTAATTTTTTTTTTTTTAGTATACTTTTGTAATTAATTTTTTTGTTTTTTGCCATATTTTGGCATTTTTGCCCATTTTTGCAATAGGTGGGCGCTGCTGGGGGTATGGGCCTGCTGCTGCCCCAAAATTTGATGGGTCTGCGCATTCTGCAATAGCTGAGGGCTGCTGGGGTAGTACCTGCTCCTGGGAGGCATGGGCCTGTTGCTCCCGTAAAACATGATGGGTCTGCGCATTTTTGCAATAGTTGTGGGCCTACGCTGGGGGAATGGGCCTGTTGCTGCCCTAAAACTTGATGGGTCTGTGCATTTTTGCAATAGCTGAGGGCTAGAACTGCTTCTGGGGGGCATGGGCCTGCTGCTGCCCTAAAACTTGATGGGCCTGAGCATTTTTGCACTAGCTGAGGGTTGCTGGGGTGCCGCCCGAAAACTTGATGGTTCTACGCTGGGGCTGTTGCTGCCTTACTTGATTTTGCTGGGGGCATGGGTCTGCTGCTCCCTAAAACTTGATGGGCCCGCGCATTTTTGCAATAGCTGTGGGGTTGCGCTGGGGGCATGGGCCTGCTCTGGGGCTGTTGCTGCCTTGGTTTTTGCTAGGGGCATGGGCCTGCTGGTCCCCTAAAACTTGATGGGCCTGGACATTTTTGCAATAGCTGTGGGCCTACGCAGGGGGCATGGGCCTGCTGTTGGCCTAAAACTTGATGGGCCTGTGCTGGGGCTGCTAGTGCCCTAAAACTTGATGGGCATGTGCTGGGCCTATTGTTGCCGTACTTGATTCTGCTGGGGCATGGGCCTGCTGCTCCTCTAAAACTTGATAGGCCTAGCATGGGCCTGCTTCTCCTCTAAAACTTGATAGGCCTGCATATTTTTGCAATAGCCGTGGACCTGCGTTGAGGGCTGTTGGTTGCTGCCCTACTTGATTCTGCTGGGGGCATGAGCTAGCTGCTCTAAAATTTGATGCGTTCTGCGCATTTTTGCATAGCAATCAAGTTGTGGTCCTGCTACTGCCCTAAAACTTGATGGACCTGCGCATTTTTGCTGAATAATAGGTTTGAATCCTATGTCCAACAATTTTTGCAGTAGTTGTGGGCCCTATGTTGAGGGCTACTGGGTGCATGGGCCTGCGCATTTTTACAATAGTTGTTGACCTGCGACGAGGGTTGCTGGGGGTATGGGCCTGCTGTTGCTCTAAAACTTAGGGGCCTATTATAAAAACTCATTAGGTTTGCAATTAGATCAACCATAGGTTCGTTCACAAAAAATTAGAACAAAAATCAGTCTAACAATGATAATGATTCTTTTTTTTTTCCTTCATAACAACGATATTAATTTTATTTTGCCGAAACGTTTAAGCATGAAGCACAAAAAATTAGAACAAAAATCAGTCTAATAATGATAATGAGAGCATAGTATATGATGAACTGAGATGAACAGAAACAAATTCACACAAATAGTAATGACATGTGTAGAGAGAACCATTTAAACTGAGAAGCATGTATGCAAGTCAGAATGGGTAAAACCCATCGCCATCCCGTCGAAACCCTAGATCTCCTTTGAAAAATAGAGACACAAGAAAGATGAGAAATCACTATGTCACCCTTCCATCGTTAGAAAGAAAACTAACGCGCAACAATAATTTCTTCGATTTTTTTATCCAGAAATAGTGGAAATGGTTGAATAATAATAGAAACTTTTAATTTCCTGGTTTGCCAGGTTTTAAAGCATTTTTATACAATCTTCACTGTTCACAACAAAAGTCACAATTCAGAAATGCGTTAATCAACATAATTGAACAAATTTAATTTTATTATATCCTGTAATTATGTAATACACAATAAGTGAAGTGCCATATCCTATAATTATTCTCCACATTGTCCTCCCTAGTTGATAGGCAAATGGATTTCAACACTTTGAGTCTTCACCGCCCGGCAAACAGGGCATGCTCTTGCGCCGGTCTCGCAACGGGGGCAGAGACAGACGTGGCGGCAGGGCCACAGCATCACCGTCGCCAGCTGCCTCTCGCAGACCTTGCAGTCGAGCATTATGGGCCCCACCCAGTTGGGGTCGTGGAATGAGGACTCCACTTCCTCCTGCGCCGTCTCCACATAGTGGTGGAATGCGTTTGCGTCCTGCAGGCGCTCCATCAGCGTCCTTTTCGCACGCTCCAAGTACCTCAACCTGATGTGCATTCTCTCCGCCTCCGCCCTGTAGTGCTCCGCCTCTCCCCTGTGAAGCTCCACCGTCCTTTCCAACTCAGCATTGCGGGCTAACATTTCGGTTTCTCTTTGTTTACGTTTCTTTGTGGTCCTCTCCTCAGCCCTGTGAAGGACTTCGTGTTGGTGCTTCTCCACTGTGTCTCTCAATGTTTGTCGGAGATTTTGGCTCTGTTCAAAAGATTTTAAACCAAAAATTTAAAGTTGAATATTAAACGAAGAGGAAAACTTGTTATTGTAGTGGAGTGGATCAAAGTCATTGCATGGAGTAAGATCGTGTGTTCGATTCGGTCTTTGATGTCATTGGATAGATGGTCGGTAGCATACTCGTCGTCTGCTGCAGTCAACAGCGACATAAAAGAGAGTGGTTTGAGGGGTGCGGCGGTGTTGAGGATGTTTTGTACTTCGGAGAAGTGGGCGTCGGGTGGATGAGACGGAGGAACGAAACGGGGGACATCAGCATTGAATGTGTTCATTTGGTGTGCTTGTGCAGGGGTTGGCTCTGCACAGAACTCCCACGTCTTTGCGTTTCCTTTGTCGGCTCCTACCCCACACAAAATGTTTTCATTATTAGAAAAAAAAAAAAAAAAAAAAAAAAAAAAAGATACAACCATAGCATATGAGAATGGGGTGATTCTGATTTTCTGGTTGGGGAACGAACCTCCATTGCCGGTAAACATTTTTGCAGAATCTAAGTACTCGACACAAAAAACGCGATATCTGCAGAGGGATAGAGATTAAAACCAGTTATACATACAGAAAATGTGGAGTAAGGTTTCATGTGCAATATTTCATGTGCAAGACTTGATGTGTGTGTGTGTGTGAGAGAGAGAGAGAGAGAGATGAAACCTGGTGAAGAAGAAAGGTGAGGTGGCGGCCCTGGCGTGTGGAATTGGTGAGGGAAGATCCATGAGAGATGGAAGAAGTATACAGAGAGAGAAAGGGTGGGGAGGAGAGGATCCATGCATCGCCTGGAACCAACAGACGCCTACTTCCATTTCTATCACATCTCTTTGCAGGAGAAGGCGGCACTTTAAATTGAATGCCTCCCCATTTAACAAAGGTTGTTTCTATATACATAGTAAAAATTACTTTATCTGCAACCCCTTCCCTGCTCCGCGTCTCCAACCTAATATAAAAAAAAAATCAATTATCAATATGATCAATATAATTTTAAACTATTTATATGAATAAAATATATTAAAAAATGATAATCAGTGTTCGGTCTTGGTTGGCCGAATGCTATGTTGAGTGTTCGGCCAACATTGATTGAACGTTATATTTTATGTTCGATTCGAACTGATTGAACGTATGCACGATTATAATTCATCAACGAAAAAAATAAAATTTTAATGTTCAATACATATAAAATGCTTATATTTTTTGTATTAGTATTTTCTGTTATTAATTTTATATGAAATATTAAAATTTTATTTTGAATATAAATATATGATTAAGGTGTATGTATTTTTATTATTTCTAATCAAAATAAAATAATAATAGAAATATTAGGATTTTTATATGTATTTTTATTATTTCTAATCAAAATAAAATAATAATAGAAATATTAGGATTTTGATGAAATAAGTCTCTCTCCGTCCCCCTCTTTCTCTCTCTATCCCGCCCGCCATGGGCTATTTACGTTTTTCATATTGGATAAAAAGGAGCAATGATGATGTGTTCTGTATCTAAAATGTAAAATTATGTATAAAACTTTACCAAACATTTTGAGGAATTTAGAACATCTTAAATATCTTAGAAGATACTAATAGTCCACCCGCATGATTTATTATATATTACACTTTTATAAAGGAATTATTTTAATATAAATAAATTTTAAGAGAAAAATAAATTGAAATAATAAAATTAATATATACATTAAATTATATTTTTTAAAAAGTTTATATATTTTAAAAATATGAAAAATTATAATAATTTAGTATTTAAGTTTTGATAAAAGAATTTTTTGCTAATTTTTAATATTTGTAATGCAAACATACTACTAATGAGATTCTCAGGCCAGACCTTCTGTAAGTCGGAAGAGTCAGCCTCAACAAATTATAAATTTTTTAGGAGCTTGAAATTATTTTAAATGTATATATATCCTTATCATTAACATAAAATCATAAATGTTCAAAATAAGGAATCTGCCACATATCATTACTATAATAAGTTGACTAAAAAATCTATATATCTTTATATGTAATTATATTTATTTATGCTAAAAATAAATAAAAAATACTAAAAAGATACATGTCACTTCAAGATTTTTTAAACATTTTTTTACTTAAAATATATATTAGAAAAAAAATATAAAAAAAGTAGTTTTTTATTTTAAAACTAAAATCTTAAAATTCAAATATTTTTTTGCTACAAATTCAATATTGACATGTGACATATCAAATTAATCGCATTTTCATGATCTTTAATTTGATATTAATATTGTATATATTAAAATAAAATATTGTATTTAAAATATAAAATATATATTTTATGAATTTATTTGAAATATGTGTTAGGTTTGAAACTGAAAAGTTAATTTTTGTCATGTGTCACTTCAGTAATCATTCTCAATATTTATATGCAATATGACGCATTTGGAGAAAAAAAAGTAGTTTAATGTAAAACAAAATAGTTTTTTAAACTAAAATTTTAAAATTAAAATAATTTTTTTGTTACAAATCCATTTTTGACATGTGATATATCAAATTAATTGTCTTTTTACAATCTTAATTTTGATATCAATATTGTATATATTAAAATAAAATATTAAATATAAATATGAAATAATGTTTTTATGAGTTAAATTATGTAATTTGATTTGAAATATGTGTTAAGTTTGAATAAAAATGGGTTCAATTCTTATATGAATCTAGACACGGGCACGGTTCGGCAGTTTCGATTTTGGTTCCGGAACTACCGGTTTTTGGAATCGGGGAGGGTGGAACCGAAACCGAACCGCCATATACACGGTTCCGGTTCTGGTTCCGGAACCGCCGGTTCCACCGGTTCCGGTTTCCGGTTCCGCCAGTTCTGTTTTTTTTTTTTTAAGATTTGTTGGGAACCGCCGGTTCCCGATTCCGATTAAGTTCCGGTTCGGAACCGCCGGTTCCCAACAGCCACATGATCTGGGCCGTTGATCTATATTTTTGAAAGCTCAGAACCGGGAACCGGGAACCGCCGGTTCCGGTTCCAAAAAAAGGAGAACCGAAACCGGTCAACGGTTCGAACCGGACCATTGACCGCCGGTTCAAACCGGCGGTTCCGGTTTGGAACCGGAACCGTGCCCACGTCTATATGAATCTAAGACAAATAATAAATATAAATATTTTTAATATATTTTTATATAATTATAATAACAATAAATATTTTCATAAATTAAAAATATTATATTATTCAAATATATATTTAGTTGTATTTTTTTCTAACTTTAAATATTTGTATTGTCTTTGAGAATTATTGTAGGTTGGATTGAATTTGAATTATAAAATTCACTTCGTTATATTTTTTTTATTAAAGTTAGAGATTTTTTTAGAATAATAATGCATTATATATATATATGAAACTATATTTAAATTGATTTGAGTGAAAATTTAAGATTTTTAATTTCTTATATCTATTGTATGTTGAGAATACTATTAAATATATGATTTTATAAACAGGAAAAAACTTAAATTATAAAAAAAATACACATAAAATATTTTTTGAAAATGCGTTATTTTAATTTTTTTTATCATGTTAAAAAATTATGTACAAATATGTGTAAGTAAATTTATTAATTTTTTCTTTATATTTTATGTTTCATAAGTATTTTTCTTTGCATTATGATCTCTTGTTTTGTTATATAATTATACTAGTATGTTCTCCTGTGCTACGCACAAACATATTATTATAGTATAATATTATTAAATTAAAAAATATTTAAAATTAATATTTTTAAAAATTTATAGAATTATATTCAATAATTTATATATTTAGTATGATATAATAAGGATATAAATATTATATATAAAATCATATATGAACATTAAGTAATTTTATTTATAAAATAGAATCATCAAATCACCAAATATATAGTATTTTCTTTTGAAATTAAGAAAATTGAATAAAATTTGGTATATCAATTTGAACATTTTTTATTATTATATATAGCATCGAATCTGCCACAAATTCATAATTGATTTGTTAAAATCAAGTAATTATGAACATATATGAATTTCTTTATTAATTTTGATCAAAGATTAAAAATAAAAATATAAAAGATTAAAATGAATGCCTATTGGTTAGCAATATAACAACATTTTCTAAAAATCCTAATTTCCATTTGTGGAAAGAAATATGGGCGGAAAATGACAATAACAAATATAGAAACAATCAATTTACTATTATATATATATGTATCTATATATAGATGTTTTAAATTTTTTTCATATCACTTATATATTTTATAATCTTAAATAACAATAATATAATTTTATAATATATGATTAGCATTATAAAATTTATTATATCCCATGCATCACATGGGAGGACATCTAGTACTAATAAAAATAAAAAATATTTTTATAAAATGAAAATAATAAATATTGTTTATAAAATAAAAATATTATATTATTCAAGTATTAATTATTTGTTTCATTTTAATATTTTTTTTACTGATTTTAAATATTTATATTGACTAAGAGGAATTATAATATGTTAGATTGAGTTTGAATTATAAAATTCAATTTGTTGTGCAATTTAATTTTTTTTATATCTATTATATATTGAAAATGCTATTTAATATTTGATTTTATGAATATATATATATATATATATATATATAAAGAAAAACAAAAATACACAAAATAATGTAGGCTTTTTTTTGAATCATTTAAAAAAATGGCCTACTAGAAAATAAAATGGAAAAAAAAAAGAACACGTGAGTTAAACATTACAAATGTGTGTCGGTCAAAATAATTTTTTTATATTTTATATTTCATAGTTATGTTATTTACCACATGACCTCTTACTTATATTATTATATATTTAAAAAAAATCATATCACTTATACTTTTTATAATTTTTTATAAAAATAATATAATCTTATAACATACTATTAATATATTAAAATATATTTTATCCTGTGTATCGGACCGGCTAACATCTAACTAATATAAAAGTATATAGCTGAAAATAAGGAATTTGCTGATGTCATCACCACAAAATTTTATCTATATTTAATATAAAAGAAATAAAAGAAAACTCCCTAAAAATATGCTAAAAGAACACATGTCACTTTAAGAAATGTTTTGCATTTTATACTTAAAAAATATCTTTTAAAAAAAATATGTAGGAAAAAAATAGTTTTTCTTCTAACTAAAATTTTATAATTTAAATAACTTTTTTGTTACAAATTCGTTTTTGAAATATGATATATTGTATTAATCGTATTTTTATGATCTTTAATTTGATACCAATATTGTATATGTCAAAATAAAATATTATATTAAACATTAAATAAATGTTTTACAATTTTATTTATAATATGTGTTAGATCTGAATAAAAAAAATTGAATTAAATTCTTATATGAATTTGAGACAATGTAAAAAATTATAAAATATTTTTGTGGAATAAAAATAATATATATTTTTGTAAAATAAAACTATTATACCATTCAAGTATATAATTAGTTGTTTCATTTTAATATTTTTAACTAATTTTAAATATTTGTATTGACTTTGAGAAATTGTAATCTACTACATATTGAAAATATTATTTGATATTTGATTTTATAAATAGAAAAAAATATATACAAAGAAAAACAAACACACACAAAATATAATTAGAAAATACAGTATTTTAATCATTATCCTTATTTAATATAAAAGCAGGAAAATAGGAATGTAGCTTTTCTCTTGACACATGTCTCCACAAATCATTGACATGTGTCTTCTATACATATTTTTCTCTATCTCTTTTCTATTTGTATTTTCACTAAAATAAAAAAAAAACTCAAAATAATTTTTTTGTTTTAGTTCTATTTTTAACATATGACATATTAAATTAACCTTCGTATTGTGATCTTTAATTTTACATCAATATTGTATATATTGAACTAAATAATTATATTTAAAGTATCAAATATAATTTTTTTTATGAATTGAATATCATTTCTGAAATTTTAATATATATTATGGATTTGAATAAATAGCATATCAAATCTTGAAATATATTTAAGCTAATATATATATATATATATATTATAAAAATAAAAATATTATAATATTAAATTTATATGATATCATAATTATTGTTTAAACACATTAGTTTTTAGTAAATTAAAATATTTATTTTCATTTACTTTATGTTTGAATAATAAATTGATCAATTTTTAAATTAAACTATTTTTAAATTATATTTACGAATATATTGACTTATTAATTTATTATAAGTTGATTTTAAAAGTATTTACTTCAGTTAAATTATTGAGAAACAATGATCCTAGTTTATAATTATGTAACAAAATAAGGTTAATTCTTACCAAATTTATGCGTCATGTATTAATCATGAGGCTATCGTTTATACAATCACATCCAAAAATACATTTCCATACTTATTTTTTATTCTTATCATTTGAATAGTTTTAATCGCATATAAACTTTGAAATAGGCCTATTGTTGCCTAAAACTTGATGGGCCTGTACATTTTTGTAATAGATGTGAGTCTGCGCTAAGGGCTGATAGGGGCATAGGCCTACTGCTGCCCTAAAACTTGATGGGCCTACGCATTTTTGCAATAGTTGTGGGCCTGTGCTGAGGGCATTTGGGAGCATGGGTCTATTGCTGCCCTAAAACTTGATGGGCCTGAGTTGGGGCTGTTGTTGTCCTACTTGATTCAACATTTTTTTTCCTGTGGGCCTGTGGTGAGGGCTGCTGGGGATATGGGCCTGTTGCTGCCCCAAAACTTGATGGGCCTGTTGCTGCCCCAAAACTTGATGGGCCTGCATTGGGCTACTACTAGCCTACTTGATTCAGTGTGTGTGTGTGTGTATATGTATATATATATATATATATATATATATATATATATATTGTGGTTGTGTAGTTAAGGAAGGATTCTCAGATTTTAAAATCTTAGTCATCGCACCATCATTTAAAAGAAAAAAGGGTAATTTTGCTTATTTATTGTTAGTGATAGTGGAAATTGTTTTATAATTTATATTTGCAACATTATGTTAAAAAAAATTATATGAAAGAATATTAGTTGCTTGTCTGCCTTTTGTTTTAGGTTAGCCATTAGATCAAACAATGCATACTTTGAAAGCAGGCCAAAACCATCATGCATGAGTATGTTAATACATACTTTGAAAGAGTAGGATGAATAGAGACAAATCCATAACAATAGGTATGTATACACAGAACCACATCAACTGAGAAGCGCATTGTATGCAACTAAATCCAAAACATGCAAAGTAGAGACCGATCTTTCTACGATGGACGAGACCCGAGAGTGTTCAAGTCAGAATGGGTAAATCGTCCACGTATGCCCATGGAGGATAATAAAGAGACACAAACACCAAGGTAGTTTGGTGTGCAAAACCTTCAACTTTGTTATAGCAAAGAAGAGAAACAATAGAGAGAAGAAATGTTGAGAGATAGAGATAGAAGAGATAGAGATAGAAGAGAAGTGAGAGAGAGAGAGAGAGAGAGAGGGAGGGAGAGAGAGAGAGAGAAAGTCAGTGAAGGACAAGACATGAAATGGAAAAGGAAGCCGGCCTAGGGTGTTGGGTTGTGCAATTTATTTTTAACTCATCTATCCAATTACAAATCATCACAGAAATGATCCTAACAAACTTGTACTAGGATTGATCTCTTTCATCCACCTGTCCATCACAAGACTATGAGAATCTGATAAGTTGGCAGGCTTATCATCTGGCAAGATAGGCTGATGATGGAACACTCTGGAGTCTCTTCTTTGCTTGAAGCATTTTTGCTGCTGAGTTGTTCGAGCTGGTTTAACATCCCCTCTCAATTCAAGGGAGGCTTTGGAAAAAAACTTGTAATTTGTTCCCAAGCGAAGAATTGGATACTAAGTGGCTTGGTTAAGATGTCAGCCACTTGGTCCAACATAGGAACATGCTGATTATGCAATTTCTGAGCTACAACAATTTCTCGAACGAAGTGGAAATCCAGTTCAAAGTGTTTCGTTGGGGGCAGGTAGAATTGGATTGGAGGCCATAGATATGGTGTTTAAGTTATCCACCCAGACAATTGGTATTTCAGGAATGCTTATTAGAAGCTTAGATAGAAGTGCTTGAATCCAGGTAATTTCAGCAGTTACATGTGCAAGGCTGTGATATTCAACCTCTATACTGGATCGAGACACTGAATGTTGTTTCTTGAAACTCCATGAGACCAAATTACCACAAAGACCAGAGACAGACCTTTTATCATCAAGGTTGGTTCTTCAACCAGAATCAGAAAAGCCAACTAAGTGTAAATGAGAATGCCTTTGCAGATGAACACATAAAATGCGTTTGACAGCTTTACTGTGGGAATAAAGAGGATTGAACATGTATTGACTAACCTTATTAACAAAAAAAGGCAATCTCAGGTCATGTGATAGTCAAGTATTGAAGAGCCCCCACAATGCTTCTATAAAAGCTAGGATCAGAAACTAGCAGTAGCCATGTTTTGCAAGAGGTCTTTCTTGTATTTGGCTTGAGATAAGTGGATGCCAGTAGTGGTATAGGTTACTTCGATGCCCAAAAAATGATGCAGGACTAGATCTTTAAGGTAAAGCACCTTATTGAGCTCAATAATAACAGAATCAACCAATCGAGAGTTGTTGCTAGTAATGAGTATGTCACCAACATAAATGAGTATGTAAACAACATGATTCCCAGAAAATCTGAAAAATGAGGAATTATCTACCCTGGAGTGAGTGAAACCAAACGAAGTAAGAACACTTTTAACATTGATGAACGAGGCCTTGGATGCCTGTTTGAGTCCATAAATGGCCTTGGATAACTTACAAACCAAACCATTACCTTTCTCATAGAGGAGGCTGTCTTATGTATAGATTCTCAACAATGTCTCCATGTAGGAATGTATTGTTGACATCCAGCTGTCTTATTGGCCAATTGTGATGAACATCTAGAGTGAGAATCAATCTGATAGTGGTTGGTTTAACCACAAGGTTGAATGTCTCCTTGAAATCGAAACTAGTAGTTTGGGAATAACCTTGTGCCACCAACCTCGCTTTATACATGGAAATAGATCTATCAGCATGTCTTTTAATCTTAAAGATCCATTTACATACATCCAATAAGTTTCTTACCAGGAGGTAGTGGGGTAAGAGTCCAAATTCTGTTTCTGATAAGAGTATGCAGTTCTTGATCCATAACATCCTTTCAATTAAAATCTGCAAGAGCTTGCAGAATAGTGGCTGGTTTAGAAGATGTGGATTCAGACAAGTATATTTTGGGCAGAACAGTGGCCGGTTCAGAAGATGTGGATTCAGACAAGTATATTTTGGGCTTGAAAATGCCTGCCTTTTCTCGAGTTATCATGTGATGAGTATTCTGTATGATGGGAGCAGATCCTGTAACAGAAGAAACAAAGAGGTGAGCAGCCCTTATATTCCTATCACTCATAGAAGATAATTTAGTATCTAAATGAGCATCATCAGGAAGAGGAGAACCTTCTACATCAGAAATATATGCAGGAGTGGTACTGTATGATGAAGAAAGAGGGATATTTGTGTTATGTGTGAGAGCAATGGTGTGAGGTGGTAGTATAGGGATGGTGAAAGTAGTTAATGGAGTGATTGAAGGAGATTCATAGGGGAATTATTCTTCATCAAACACAACATTCTTGTTACAATCACTTTGCTTGTAGGTAGAAGCACTTTATAACCTTTATCTGAGGGACTGTAACCTAGAAAAGTACTAGGGGTGTCTGAGATGTGGGAAACAAAAGCAACCAAAGGGTCTGAGATGTGGGAAAAATGCGTCATGGGACTGGGCTAGCAGAGATAAACCCATTTCAGCTAGCCCATTTGTTGAGGTATATATGGGCAGGAAAGTCTATGTATTATCCCCTAGTTTTGGAAGAAAGGTTTCATTGCTAGAAATTAACTCCACCATCTGTTTACAATCTGTCACTAACACATTGAGACACAGAACACACACTAAGATTTTGAAAACTGGAACTAGAGCTAAAAGGCTTAGAAGTAGAGCTGAATGGAGAGCTAAAAGGCTTAGAAGTAGAGCAAGGATCCCTGGAGTAGAATTTCCTTCACAAGGCAAAAAGGAACAGTGAAATTCAAAGAATACCGTATGATGATTACTTTTTTAGACATGAATTACCAAAATGAGCGATAGCAATACCTATACCATTACCCAAGTGAAGCTTGGTGGATCCAAAGTGTTCGAGGCAAGCAGTGTGGTGTTTAGGCTGAGATTTTCCAATCGGTTCAAGTCTATATCCACTTATGGTGATATTGATAGAGTTAAGAGAATGCCTAAACCTCTTGTTACCAAAGTGTTTGTTAGGCGCCAGCCTGGCAGCAAGAGGAATAACTAACTAACTGAATTCTGTTAGTCAAAGAGTTCTATAAATAAGAGCTTTATCTGGTTGTAAATGAGGTTTTTGGCATATTGTGATTTGGGCTAACTGAATTGGGATTCAGTTAGAGTTGTTTACAGAAGTTCAACTGAATTGGGATTCCCTATTCTGAATTCTGCTATAGATCCACAGGAATTTACCCTCTGTTTTTGGTGTTTGGGTCTGTTTTTCTATTTTTTCTTTATTCCTGATTTTCCAGTTTTATCATTGGTATCAGAGCACCGATCTGGTGCCCTAAAATACACGATTCCGCACGCTACGTATGAAGACCAGGAGTATGGCGTGAAACTCTGAAGATTGGGAGCAGGAACGGGAGGAGATGAGGATTCGATTGGAGCTTGCTGAAGCTCTGGCGAAGAAACACGAAGAACAAATCGCAGAGATTGTCACACGATTTGGCCAAAATCGGGATCGCGATCGCGAGGGAGGTCCAATTCTTGAAGAAATCGGCAGCAGTGGTGGTCATCTTGAAGATACGAATCTGGAGATCCCGATTTTTGCTGGAGAAGATGCGTTTGGCTGGACGCATCGATTGGAGATATATTTTTGTTGAAAGATGTCACCGAAGAGGAAAAGATGCAAGCGACAGTGATGGCTTTTGAGGGAAAAGCTTTGAGTTGGTATCAATGGTGGGAGAGGTGCAATCCAAATCCAAATTGGGAGGGGTTCAAACTTGCTGTTGTGAGGAGATTTCAACCTTCCATGGTTCAAAATCCGTTTGAACAATTGCTATCTCTCAAGCAAACAGGCACTGTGGAGGAATTTGTGGAAGATTTTGAGAAGTATGTGGGAGCATTGAGGACTATTGATCAAGAATTCGTTAGAGGAATTTTTCTGAATGGCCTTAAGGAAGAGTTGCAGGCAGAGGTAAAATTGTATGATCTACATTCCTTATCAGAAATCATTCAAAAAGCTTTATTGATAGAACAAAAGAATGTGTTGCTTAATAAGAGGAATAGTTATGGCTATGCTAGAACTTCTAGTTATTCTAGAAGCAGTCCCTACACTAAAACTGTTACTTTGGAGTCTAAATTGGGAACTGATAAGAAGAATGAAGTTTCTGCTGTGAGTAGTACAGGGAGTGGTGCAGGACAAAGCCAAATTGTAGAAAGTGGGAGGAATAGAAGTGGGGAATTTAAGCATTTAACTGGGGCAGAAATGAGGGAGAAAAGAGAAAAGGGACTATGTTTTAGATGTGATGAGCCATTTACTAGAGAACACAGGTGCAAAAACAGGCAATTTAGAATGATAATTCTGGAAGCAGAGGAAGAAGACGTAGAGAAAGAGGAACAAGAATATAGTTTGGAAACTTTTAAATCCTTGAAATTATCATTATGTTCTATGTCTGGATTTACCACTTCAAAATCCTGGAAAGTGGAGGGTTTATTACAGGGCCGTTCTATTGTGATATTGTTGGATTGTGGGGCTTCCCACAATTTTATAGCTACAGAATTGGTGGGTAAACTGAACTTGAGAGTTCAAGATACTCCTTCTTACCTTGTGGAGGTGGGAGATGGCCATAAAGTGAGGTGTAAGGGAAGGTGTCCCAAATTAAAGTTCCAATTGCAGTAGCTAGAGATTGAACATGATTTCTATTTGTTCACTTTGAAAGGGGTGGATATTGTTTTGGGGCTGGATTGGTTAGCTGGGTTGGGGGAAATCAAGGCTGATTTTGGCAAGCTGGAACTTACTGTCAAACAGGGAGGCAAATTGATTAAGATTTCTCGAAATCCTGCATTAACAAGAACTGCACTTCCTTTAGGGGCTTTGATGCAGATTCTGAAGGAGGAAGGAGAAGGATTAATGATTCATTGTGAATCTTCTACTAAGGCTGCCACTGAAAAAGTGGAAATGCCTGCAGCTGTTTTGGATTTGTTAGCAGAATTTGAGGATGTTTTTGCTGATCCTCAAGGGTTACCTCCAATAAGAAGACATGATCATGCCATCCAATTAACAGAAGGTGCTTCTATTCCCAATCTAAGGCTGTATAAGTATCCTCATGATCAGAAAAATGAGATAGAAAGGATGGTTAGGGAAATGATGGAATCAGGGGTCATAAGGCCTAGCATAAGTCCTTACTCTAGCCCTATTATCTTAGTCAAAAAGAGAGATGGGGGTTCTAGATTTTGTGTGGATTATCGAGCTTTAAACAAGATAACCATACCTAATAAATTTCCAATTCCAATAATAGAGGAGCTTTTGGATGAAATTGGTGGAGCTACTATCTTCACTAAATTGGATTTGAAGGTTGGATATCACCAAATCAGAATGAAAGATTCAGATATTGAGAAAACGGCCTTTAGGACACATGAGGGGCACTATGAGTTTGTGGTCATGCCTTTTGGTCTTACCAATGCTCCATCAACTTTTCAAGCCCTTATGAATGACGTATTGAAACCATTCCTTAGGCGATTTGTTTTGGTATTTTTTGATGAGATTCTAATCTATAGCAAGGATGAGTTGGGTCATGTGAATCATTTGAGGCAAGTGTTAGTCATTCTTTAACTGCCAACAGAAAGAAATTCAGTTTTGTTAAACCCAGTTTAGAGTATCTTGGCCACATCATTTCTGGTTCTGGGGTGGCAGCAGATAAATCCAAGGTGGCAGCAATGAGTTCCTGGCAATTTCCTAAAGATTTGAAGAGTTTGAGGGGGTTTTTTAGGACTGACAGGCTACTATAGAAGATTTGTCCAAGGCTATGGTAAAATAGCACAACCTTTGACTGAATTACTGAAAAAGGATAGCTTTGTATGGACACCAGAAGCTACTCTAGCTTTTGAAACTTTAAAATCTGCCATGGTTAGTTTACCTTTATTAGCAGTTCCTGAGCCTTTGTTCTGAAGACAGATGCTTCTAGTAAAGGAGTAGGGGCTGTTCTTATGCAAGAGGGCCTTTGGCTTTTTGGAGCAAAGGACTCTCCCCCTTTACTTTATGAAGAAATGGAACTACAGGTTCAGCCAGCTGAAATTCTTCAATGGAGACAGGATGCTTTGGGAAATTTGGAAGTTTTGGTTCAATGGGACCAATTACCAGCTTGTGAGAACTCTTGGGAGTCAGCTACTCAGATTTTAGAGGTTTTTCCTCATTTTCCCCTTGAGGACAAGGTGGTTGTTTTGGGAGGGAGTATTGATAGAGTTAAAAGAATGCCTAAACCTCTTGTTACCAAAGTGTTTGTTAGGCGCCAGCCTGGCAGCAAGAGGAATAACTAACTAACTGAATTTGTTAGTTAAAGAGTTCAATAAATAAGAGCTTTATCTGATTGTAAATGAGGTTTTTGGCATATTGTGATTTGGGCTAACTGAATTGGGATTCAGTTGAACCTTTCCAGTTGTAATTCCCTATTCTGAATTCTGCTATAGATCCACAGGAATTTACCCTCTGTTTTTGGTGTTACCCTATTCTGAATTCTGCTATAGATATCCACAGGAATTTACCCTCTGTTTTTGGTGTTAGGGTCTGTTTTTCTGTTTTTTCTTTATTCTTGATTTTCCAATTTTATCATAAATGTTTTGGAGTGTGTAACGTGATGATTTTACTGACTCACGTGCACTAAATGTTTATAGGCACACATCTATCAAATTACAAATCATCACATAAATGATCCTAATAAACTTGTACAAGATTGATTTCTTTCATCCACCAGTCCATCATCAAAGACTATGAGAATCTGATAAGTTGGCGAGATTATCAAATTTCTTCGATTTTTTTATCCAGCAATAGTGGAAATGGTTGAATAATATAGAAACTTTTAATTTCCTGATTTGCCCAGTTTTTAAAGCATTTTTACACAATGTGCACTGTTCACTACAAAAGTCATAATTCAGGAATGCGTTAAACAACATAATTGAATTTTTTTTATTATATATCCTGTAACTACACAAAATATAAATAATTGAAGTGCAATATCCTATAATTATTCTCCACATTTATCCTCCCTAGTTGATAGGCAGGTGGACTTCAACACTTTGAGTCTTCACCGCACGGCATACAGGGCATACTCTTGCGCCGGTCTCGCAGCGAGGGCAGATGCAGACATGGCGGCATGGCCACAGCATCACCGTCGCCAGCTGCCTCTCGCAGACCTTGCATTCGAGCATTATGGGCCCCACCCGGTTGGGGTCGTGAAATGAGGACTCCACTTCCTCCTGCGCCGTCTCCACATAGTGGTGGAACCCGTTTGCGTCCTGCAGGCGCTCCGTCAGCGTCCTTTTTGCACGCTCCAAGTACCTCAACCTGATGTGCATCCTCTCCGCCTGCGCCCTGTAGTGCTCCGCCTCTCCCCTGTGAAGCTCCACCATTCTTTCCAACTCAGCATTGTGTGCTAACAGTTCGGTTTCTCTTTGTTTACGTTTCTTTGTGGCCCTCTCCTCAGCCCTGTGAAGGACTTCGCGTTGGTGCTTCTCCACTGTGTCTCTCAATGTTTGTCGGAGATTTTGGCTCTGTTCAAAAGATTTTAAACCAAAAATTTTAAGTTAGAACATTAAACGAAGAGGAAAACTTATTATTTTAGTGAAGTGGATCAAAGTCATTACATGGAGTAAGATCGTGTGTTCGATTTGGTCTTTGATGTCATTGGATAGATGTTCGGTGGCATACTCGTCGTCTGGTGCAGTCAACAGCGACATAAAAGAGAATGGTTTGAGGGGTGCGGCGGTGTTGAGGATGTTTTGTACTTCGGAGAAGTGGGCGTCGGGTGGAAGAGTTGGAGGAGCCAAACGTGGGACATCAGCATTCAATGTGTTCATTTTATGTGCTTGTGCAGGGGTTGGCTCTGCACAGAACTCCCTCGTCTTTGCCTTTCCTTTGTCGGCCGCTGCCCCACAGAAATTGTTTCCATTATTAGGGGAAAAAAAACATAAAAATAGATACAAGAAATGGGATGAATCTGATTTTCTGGTGGGGGAAACGAACCTCCATTGCGGGTAAACATTTTTGCAGAATTTCAAGTACTCCACACAAGAAACGCGAAATCTGCAGACGGAAAGAGATTAAAACCAGTTATACGTACAGAAAAGGTGGAGCAAGATTTCATGTGCAATATTTCATGTGCAAGACTTGATGTGTGTGTAAGTGAGAGAGAGAGAGAGAGAAAGAGAGATGGACCTGGTGAAGAAGAAAGGTGGGGTGGTGGGTGTAAATGTGAGGGAAGGTCCATGAGAGATGGAAGAATTTTATAGAGAGGGAAAGGGTGGGGAGGAGAGAATCCATGCATCGCCTGGAACCGACAGACGCCTACTTCCATTTCATCACATCTCTTTGCAGGAGGAGGCGGCACTTCAAATTGAATGCTTCCCTATTTAACAAAACATGAAGATTTCAACTGTAAAGAAACCAACTCTCTCTCTCTCTCTCCCGCCATGGGCTGATTTTTATATGTAGGAACATATTTAAATATTTAGAACATCTTAAATATTGATAGACAGTTGTTATATATACATTTTTATGAAGAAATTATTTTAATATAAATAAAAATCTAAGACAAAAAATAAAATAAAATAAATTGAATAATATCCTTAAACAATCAATTTAATATACATACTCGAATTCAACATAAATATTCTAACCAACAAATTAATGTGGATAATAAAATTAATATATAAATTGACTTATTTTTTTGATAAAATAATATATTTTTAAAAATATGAAAAATTCTAATAATCCCGTATTCAAGTTTTGATACAAAAACTTTTTGTTAATATTTTGGGTGTGGCTATTCATAACCCAAAAACCTCTAAACATACGTAAAGTCTAAATATTACCCCAAGTAAAATTAATAATTATCTTTTTTTACTTAATATACCAAATTTATACCTATTATAGCATTTTTATTAAAAAAAAATCAGGATTGTCCAACCCGCAATTTCCAACACAAATTCATAAATCTAAATAGAAAAATTTCATGTCTTCCCCTTGGAAAATCCCAAAAAATAAATTTATCTCTGCAATTTTTCTATCCTTTAATCTACCATACATATATCTTCCTTTTAACATCCACATTCTCTCTTCTTTACCCAAAACCCAAAAAGAGAAGAAAAAATATTAGTATAACACATTAGCAGAAAAAATTATGTTTCTTATGAAATAATTTCATTATATTCTAACACTATATATATATGTATATATATGCTTCTCAAATTCTGGCTACTTTGTTGCAGATCAGTGCGGCAACTCAGAAGAGGTTTGGAATGGTGGAAATTTTGTTTAAACTGTTTTTCAAATCTAAATATCCTTTGTCTTATGTTGAAAAATATTTTTCTGTTATATATATATATATATATATATATATATATATATATATATATATATGAACCTTTATACACACAATTCTTAATCAAATTAAGTAGAGAATAGTGTTAAGTGTGTGTTGCTTATCATATTTGACTTTCGCGGTGAAAGACTTTAGATTTGGAGCCGAGCCTCAAGAAAGCCATGAATGAATCTGCAATTTCAGTTTCGTATTTCTATATTTAAGAAACATGGAGAAGTTTTGTATTTCTATATTCAACAAACATGAAGAAGTTTTGTATTTCTATATTAAAAAAATATGGAGAAGAAGAAGACAATAAAAGTAAAACTAACGAGTATGAATCTGCAATTCTAGAATAGCTTTGTATTTCTATATTCAAGAAAAATGGAGAAGAAGAAGAAACATGATTGCGGATGGGGGTTCTGCAGTTGAAAAGAAAATAAAAATATAAAAGCAAATTACTTTCAAATATATAAGGGTATTTTAGTCAACTTATTTATATATAATTTTATCATCATTAGTATGAAGTATGTTTAGAGATTTTGGGGTATGAATAGCCGCACCCTAATATTTTTTTATATTTGTAGTGCTAACTACTACTAATGAGATCCTCTAAAAATTCTAATAGTTTATATTAATTTTTATATTTGCAACAGATTTAAAAAAAAAAATATGAAACAGGTTATTAAAAGATAAAAGAATATTTGCCTGCTTGAAAAAACTTGGATGATGAAATTCAATGTTAAAAGGTCCGATCAGGACCTTTTTTTGTAACACCATCTAAAATCTGACGAGTGCTTGTACCTTAAATCATACAATAAATTCCTGGCCCATTTTAAAAATTTCAATTTGTTACTACAGTGCTGCAGTGTGTAGCGAAATTGAAAGGACAATTTTTTATTTATTTTTATTTTTAATAAAAAGTCTGTGTAATTAAACATATATTTGAGGAAAAAAAGGTAGTGAATTAACAAGCTAGGTCCCATTGTCTAGCCATATGCACGTTTTTATTTTTTCTTCGTAACATCGATATTAATTTTAATTTGCCTAAAAGTTTTTAATTTTTTCTTCGTAAATTCAATATTAATTTTATTTTTTATAATAAATATTTTTAATTACATAGCAATAAATTTTCTTTTAGATTTAATTCAACATATTAAGAAAAGAACATGAAATAAACTAGCCAATCATTTTATTTACATTAAATAAAAGTACATGTACAAGCTTCACATGATTTCACACCACTACCCAATTACAAGTGTAGATTATTGTGATGAAAGAACAAAAATAGAAAATTTCAATAACTATGAAAAAGCTACATGTAAGAACAAATCCATATCGATATAATTAATCACATATAAGCAAACTATTGTTAGAAACAATTCCTATAAACAAATACTCACATGAGAACATGTATGCCTAAAAAAAAATGTAACACAAGATTCAAGGAAAGGCATAACAAGATATGAATTGCATACAACAATATCAAAGAAACCTTTAAACGCATAATATAATCAGACCAAAAATCAAATATACATGAGCCTGATTATAACATATAAAAAATGCTTATACATATTTTGAAAGCAGGTCAAAACGAGCACCAAAAACCAGAACCAAAACTAGTATAATAATGAAAATAAGAGCATACATATATGATGAACTGAGATGAATAGAGACAAATCCACCACAATAGACATGTATAAATAGAACCAGAACCAAACCCAGCACCCAAACCACCCCACCTCAATACGCATGTATACATTGAACCAAAAACCAAAAACCAAAAACTAGCACCAAAACAACCCCAATGCCAGTCTAGTAATGAAAATGAGAGCATACATATATAATAATAAAATGAGATGAATATAGACAACTCCACTACAATAGACATGTATAAGAAGAGTGATTATAGATAATCACATCCCATAACTCTTATTCATCAATCTTGATGGTCAAATCCATCAACTTCTGCTAGGATATTTCTCTAGAAGGATCCTTGATATGACCTAGCAAAGTTGACATGCCATCGGTCACAGAGATTTTGGAGCGCAAAGATTCAAACCGTATGCGGGACAGGGGCTTGGTAAGTAAGCCAACTAGTTGATCAAGTGGATTGACATATGAGGCATTTAATAGTCCTTTAGAAGAGAGACCTTGAACAAAATGAATGTCAATAGCTATGTGTTTCATGCGAGAGTGTTGGATTGGGTGTAATGCCAAGCGGGTTGCACCAATGTTGTCACAAAAGACTCGAGGAGTAGAAACTATAAGGATTCCAAGGTCACGAAACAAGTGAGAGATCCAACATACTTTAGAGGCTGCGGAGGCAAGGGCTTGATATTCGGGCTTGGTAAAAGACGTAGGCCTGGGCAGTGGAGAGCAAAGTAGCAGGCCCATGTTACTGGTTTCTATAGCAGGCTACTTTGTTAGTGGATTCTAAAATTGAAATTCAATATATTTCACATGCCTCGAGATATAAACACGACTGGTTTCCAGATCAAAGCACTTATATGCACTTTGTGAAGTAGAGTACCCGAAAAATATGCATGGCTTGGATGGGAATAATAATTTTTGCAAAAAGTATGGGCGTAGCCATGGATAACACACACATCCAAATGTCCAAAGTTTTAATAATTGGGATCTTGATTAAATAGAGTTATGAATGGACTTTTTCCTTGAAGAATAGGTGTAAGCAGTCTATTAATGAGGTATACCACCGTTTGGACTGCAAAAGACCAATTTTTTTTAGAAAACCCTGAATGGTGAAGTAATGCTCGTCCAACTTCAAGAATGTGTCAATTTTGCCATTCGGTAATTACATTTTGTTGAGGCATATGTGGGGTCATAGTAAGCCAATTAATTCCATTCTCCACAAAATAATGTCCATAGGGTGATAAACTCTCCATCATTTATCCATATAATTTTTTTTTTGATGGAGTTATTGAATTGTTTTTCAACAAGCCATCGAAATTGTGTGAAGACTGATGCAACTTGCTATAGAGGTCAACCAACAATAGAAAATAACAACATCCATCAAAAGAGTTAATAGGTGAATGGGCCCCACACATCAGCATAAATGAACTGTAGCGGATGAGACGCAATGGTAATTTATGGGACTTGCAACTGTTGCATGTGTTTTGTATTGCTTTTCAATGTCTTTTACATAGAGAAGGATACACACCCTATATATAGTTATAATAGATTTACAATTTAAGGAAGAAGAGTGATTGCAGATTCTTCTTCCTCCCCCCACGAAAATAGGTTGTATACACAACAACTCAAACAACACATGCACATAACAAAGGACCATTGGGTACTATGAAACAATGGATCTGATAAAGTCAGATAATAAAGGTGTATCCTTGATAGCGAGAAGTCGTATTTTGGGATGAATCACAGTCCGTGCCTTCCAACCTTAAATGTAGAGAATGCCCATGGAAGAGAATAGAAAGAACAAACATAAATGTAGGATGGTGTACAAAACCCTTCAGCTTCTTTATGACTGAGAAGAGAAACGACGACGAGAAGAAATGTGCAAGATTAAAGCGAAATGAAGAAATGTGAGAGAGAGAGATAGATCAACAACCCTCGGACAGAAGTTATCAAGTTTGATAAATTTTTTATATTCGTTTTTGGCCTTTAGAGTTCATGCATAAAATCACTTAATCACGCCCTTTCATCGTTAGAAAGAAAACTAACGCGCAAATTTAATTGAACAAATTTAGTGAAACATCCTATAATTATTTTCCTATTCTCCACATTGTTCTCCCTAGTTGATAGACAGATGGACTTCGACACTTTGAGTCTTCACCGCACATCATAGAGGGCATTCTTTTACACCGACCTTGCAGCAAAGGTAGAGACAGATGTGGCGGCAGGGCCACAACATCACCGTCGCCAGCTGCCTCTCGCAGACCTTACATTTCAGCATTATAGGACCCATCCGGTTGGGGTCATGAAATGAGGACTCCGCTTCCTCCTACACCATTTCCACATAGTTGTGGAATACATTTGTAT
Source organism: Caryopteris x clandonensis (assembly GCA_028749325.2). Lineage (NCBI taxonomy): Eukaryota > Viridiplantae > Streptophyta > Magnoliopsida > Lamiales > Lamiaceae > Caryopteris > Caryopteris x clandonensis. Next base: position 4,991,804 of record JAPYKT020000021.1, read on the forward strand.
CCTACAGGTGCTCCGTCAGCATCCTTTTCGCACGCTTCAACCTGATGTACATCCTCTCCGCCTGCAACGTGTTGTGCTCGCCTTCCCCCTGTGAAGCTCCACCATCCTTTCCAACTCAGCGCTGCGGCCAACATTTTTGTTTCTCTTTGTTTAAGTTTCTTTGTGGCCCTCTCCTCAACCGCATGAAGGACTTCGCGGTGGTGCTTTTCCACTGCGCCTCCCAATATTTGTCAGAGATTTTAGCTCTATGCACAAGATTTTGAACCAAAAATTAAAAGTTGATGATTAGACGAAGAGGAAATTTGTGGTAGTAGTAGAGTGGATCAAAGTCTTTACATGGTGTATAGTCATGTTATCGATTTGGTCTTTGCTATCTTTAGATAGATGATTGGTATCATCCTCATCATCTGGTGCAGTCAACAACGACATGTACGAGAATGGTTTGAGGGTGCATATTAAATATATGTGCCACTTGCACGGTAGTTAGGAAATTAGTTAGACGTATGCCACTTGTGTGGTAGTTACAACTCATTTCATAAGTTAGGAAATTAGTTAGGAATGTGTTAGATGGTTATGCTACTTGCATGGCAGTTACAACTTGTTTCATAAGTTAGTTTTCAGCATCCAATCTCTTATATATGTGACAACTGTTATAGTTATTCTTTGATGAATTCAACATATTTTCATTTTATAATTTGGTTTTGATATGGTATCTTGAGCCAGTATCATCCTCTCCTGCATAGCCCATGGCACAAATTATTCTTCCTACGTTTCATACGTTAACGATTCGGCTAGATCGTACTAATTTTGTGTATTGGAGGTCTCAAGTTCTTTCCACTGTGTCTGCTCATGGTTATGAGGTTTTTTTTTTGCAACTCAAAGAGCGTTCCGTCTCAGTTTAGCTCTGCAAATGATGGCGATGATGTTGTGGTTCCTAATCCTGAATATGTTATCTGGATTTGAAAGGATCAGTTCTTATTGAGCTGGCTTTTGAATTCAATAAGTGAAACAATGCTTGGTTATGTTACTAGATGTGTTTATTCTTTTGAAGTTTGGGAGATCTTTGAGAGATTATTTCGGTCTTAGTCTAAAGCCAAAGTTATGAATCTTCGATTTCAACTACAGACATTAAAGAAAGGTGATCTATCTATAGAGGAATATGCCCTTAAGATGCGAGGAATAACTGACAATATTCAAGCAATTGGTCAAGTTATGACAGATGATGATTTAGTTTTGTACATCCTTGGTGGTTTAGGATTCGAGTATGAAAGTATTGTGGTAAATCTCACTACTAGAGGAGATCAAGTTCCCTTATCTGAGTTACAGTTTATTCTACAAACACATGAAATATGGTTAGCTCAAATGCAGACAAGTTCTACAGTTCCTAGTCTCAACAATATTCAGAATCCTTCTCTTCATCTCACTGAGAAGAAAATTTTTACTAATTTTCGATCATAGAGGGGTGGACATTTTGGTTGAAATAGAGGAAGAGGTTGATTGTTTCAAGGCTTTCGAATGGTTTGTCAAATTTGTGGCCAGAATAATCATGCGGCGATCAAGTGTTATAAAAAGGTTTGATGTGAACTATCAAGGTCTTGAGAATTCAGGTTCCGGACAAGACTATTATTCTTCTCCATGAACGAATATGGTTTTTGCTCAACAAGGCGTTGCTTCTCAGCCTACTGCTCCTTTTTCACATCAACTAGAAAATTTTTATCCTAATGAAAATCAGAATTCCACATATGTTACTGGTCAGTCTGAATTTGACGTGTATGGCTACGTCTCTTCTTCCTCCCCTTCTGGGTATGGATCAGCCTCTGATTGGATTGTTGATAGTGGAGCAACTCATCACATAACTCAAGTCTTCAAAATCTCCATGTGCAGACTCCATATCATGGTAAGAAATGGATTGTTGTTGGTAACAGAAGTTCAATTCCAATTTCTCATGTTGGTTCCTCTACTCTACCTAGCCTACATTCTTCAGTTTTATTTGAACTTAATCATGTTCTTCATGTTCCACACATTACTAAAAACCTTCTTAGCATTTCTCAATTCTTACAAGACAATTCAGTATATGTTGAATTTCATGCTGACTGCTGTTTTGTCAAGGATCTGAAAACACATAAAATTCTCTTGACAGGACTGTTTAAGGACGGGCTATACCAACTTGATCTATCTCATGTGCAAAAACACTTCAATCATTCTGTCTCACACTCACAGTTTCTCCAAGCACTCATACAGCCTCTGATCATTTCATAGATTCTAAAGCAACAACTACATTAACTTTTTGGCATAAACATTTGGGCCATTATTGTAGTAGAACTCTAAATAAAGTACTTCAACATTTGAAGATATCCTGTACTCATTTAGAATTTTATTTTTGTGAAGCATGTAAACTTGGAAAATTTCATCAAATGCATTTTCCTTCCATTTTTCATATGACTACTTCTCCTCTTGAAATAATACATGGTGATATTTGGGGACCTGCATCCACCTTATCTACAGATGGTTATAGATACTATGTTATCTTTGTGGATGATTTCACTCGTTTTACATGGATTTATCCTTTAGTTTAAAAATCTGATGTTTCAAAAGTCTTTCCTATCTTCCTTGCCATGGTTGAAAGACAATATTCAAACCCTTTAAAAATATTTCAATGTGATATGGGGGTTGAATTTCAATCCTTATCAATTATCCTCAAAACTAAAGGTATTATTTCTAGACACTCTTGTCCCTACACGCACCCTTGAAATGGCTTAGTTGAAAGGAAACATCAGCACATTACTGAGGTTGGCTTATCCTTACTTGCTCAAGCTTCCATGCCACCTAAATTTTGGTGGGATTCTTTTCTTACTGTAGTATATACTCTTAATAGACTCCTTACCCCTGTTCTTCACAATTCTTCTCTGTTTCAGGTTCTTTTTAAAAAGAGTCCTGATTACACATTCCTCAAGACATTTTGGGTGCGCTTGTTTTCCATTTCTTAGACCCTATAATTCCTCAAAATTACAGTTCAAAAGTACCAAATGCATTTTTATTGGTTACAATGCTTCACATAAAGGTTATAAGTGTTTGAGTTCAACGGGCAGGATATGTATTGCTATAACTGTGGAATTTAATGAGGTTGATTTTCCATATCAATCACTTTTTCCTAAAACCGTTCCTTTTTCCTCACCCACACACACCAACTCTATACTTCCCGTTCTTCCGATTATCACACCTAATCCACCTACCAATCAAGATGTTCCATCTCCATCACCTCATCACTTACCTACTTCTAGTTCGTCGACTTCCTCTCAGCCATCTTCCTCTCCTTTACCACATCCTCACACTTCTAGTCATAGTATGGTGACTAGATCCAAAATTGGGATATTCAAACCCAGTATACAATATGGCCTTATCTCTCTCAAATATTGAACCTGTTACTGTCCAACAAGCTTTACCTTCTCCTGAGTGGAAATCTGCTATGGATTCTGAATACTTGACGCTTATGAAGAATAATACATGGACTCTTGTTCTTGCTCATCCTCACATGAATCTTATCACTAACAAGTCAATTTTCAGAATTAAGAGAAAGCCTAATGACACTATTGATAAATACAAAGCTAGATTGGTTGATAGGGATTTTTAGCAAAATGCCGGAGTGGATTACTTTGATACTTTTAGTCTGGTTGTTAAACCAGTTACAATCAGACTTATTTTCACCATAGCTATCACTAAGGGTTGGATAGTTGATATGAACAATGCTTTCTTAAATGGAGACGTAAGAGAGGTTGTTTTCATGAAGCAGCCTAAAGGATATGAAGATTCCTCCAAACCAGATTACGTTTGCAGGTTCATGAAGTCTCTTTATGGCTTTAAACAAGCTCCGAAAGCATGGTATGACAAGCTCAAAGGTTTCTTGCTTTCTAAATGCCTCAAAATGTCTGTCTCTGAACATTCTCTTTTTCTTATTCATGTCAATGGTAAAATGCTAATTGTACTTGTGTATGTTGATGATATTTTGGTCATCGGTGATGATCCTCTCAGATCAACAGCTTATCTGCTACCACGTCGAGCTCATTAACCAGAACGATGATAAAATTTATGGGAGCGAGCTAGTCTAGGTCACAATGCCTATCTTGTCTAAACTAAATACATCATACAGATAATATTAAATAACAAGAACATATAAATAAATATTGTTTATCTTATAAATCATATAAATCTTGTATCACCAACAATGTAATCATGTGAATTTGTATTGGCCAATAATGCCCGATCAATTATGTGTAATATTTTACGATAATTGTTTTTAATTAGATTCTTGGTGGTTGACCCATAAATTTAGGAATTGCACGCGAACCCAACTAATTTTTAATATTAAACTTTTGATAGGGTTTGCAGTATCCATGTCAATAGTCAAATGGTTAAACAAATTCCATCTCTTAAGCTATGATAAAAATTATCTTATGATAAGTATTATCCAATATTCTCGGATAATAATAGATAGTTACGGAACAATTTCTGAAACTATATAGATCTTATGATAAACATTATCCAATATTCTCAGATAATAATAGCTAGTTATAGAACAATTTATGAATCCGTATGAATCTTATGATAAGCATTATCTGATTTTCTCTGAAGTTGGTGGTTGACCCATTAACTTAAGAATTGCAAGCGAGCCCAACTATGTTTTTACTATTAAATTTCTAATAGGATTTGTAGTATATATGCCAATAGTCAAGTGCTTAAACAAATTCTTGGATAATAATAGCTAGTTATGGAACAATTTATGAAACCGTATGGATCCTATGATAAACTTTATCCAATATTCTCGGATAATAATAGCTCACCCTGTAAATTTTACCATCTTTCAGGTTAAAGAGTTCGACTGAGTTAGTATCAAACGCATGGGCAATATTAAATTTAAGAATTAGATGATTAATTGATTAAAACTAGTGATAAAATATCTAATGCATTCACAAAGCATTTAAATAAGAAAAAAATATTGTTATCATTGTTGTTGATCCTTAAAAAGATTCTAAGATTTAAATTTTTAATTTTTTTTGTTGTGTTATGCTTCAAAGAAGGAGCAAAATAATTTCCTTGAAAAGTAGGTCAAAGTATCAATTAATACGATTTTATTTTGTAAATTATTATTATTATTAATATAATTATATAGCACCCGTAATTACACATATAAAAAATATCTATAAATTTTCTCTAGAGTTTTGTGGTTAATCAACATTAATATAAGTGATATGAACATTCTGTAATAAGTTTCAAGTATCTTTGAAATTTTTTATATTTTAAAAGGATCTACAATAAACATGAAGTAAACCAAATATTATAAAAAATTATTGTGTAAAATTTAAAATTATTAAAAAAACTCTACATAATTTTGTTTGTTGCAAATGAATCATAATTTATTCATATTAAGAAAAGATGAATCTTTATGTTTCAAAAAATTATATCGTTGTTTAGTTTCACAGATTGCTCGGAAGGAGTAGAAGAATTTTTTGAGTAGCCAGTAAGATTATGAGATGTGAATAAATTGAGCCCACATATGATGAAAACCAAAGTGAAGAAGGATATTATCGAAAAGTTAGGACAATAGGAAAATAAAGAAATAATTAAAGAGGAGGGAGAATCATAAATTCATTAGTGAAATTTAGAGGTGTTTTTGTAGAAGAAAATTTGTAGTTCTAGTTTTATGAAAAGAGAAATTCAAAATGTCATTTTTGAGGAAACAAGATTTATCTGTATGACTTTATTTCGTTGTAGTATAAACATCAATTTATTCAAATTTTGTTCAAGTATGATATATTTGACGCAACGAGAACGTATATCAAATGAGTAAATATACAATACATATATATATATATATATATATATATATATAGTTCCACTGATTATGAGAATATTAGAAGAAAACGTGAATAAGTAGGGAAGATAAGAAATTCATCATTTTTACACAGCAGAATCATTGCAACAAGCACAAAACAATAACAAAAAGAGGAAATATTATTGGACACACATGAGTTTTTTTTTTTTCTTTTTTTTAAATTCTTAAATGTAGTTTTGATTAAGATTAATACAACATGACGAAGAGATGCATGTAGGGGACAAACGACAAATTATGTAAGCATTGTACATGAGAAATTTCAGAGACATTTTTATAGAACCAATTTAGGGGAAACATGGAAAGACTGAAGAAGAGGAAAGTTACCTGGAATACTCTTTCTGAACCTTACTCCCCTGAAATCCATTGCTATGGTTGAGAAATCTGTCCTTATTCTATCATGCCAGATTGATGCTGACTGCTGAGACTTGCAATATCAATATATAAATCTATTGAAATATGGTCAGAATTCAAACTATATATGATTTAACACCTCACCTTATACAATCAAGCAACATATTGTTTCGTTACAACATCCATGTCTATCGGGGCACTTTTTGACTGGACTACGCAGCCCACACAAGAGGGAAATAACCCCTCCCTACTGGCATAATTTCAAATCAGTTGGTATTTTATCTAGCTGAGTTGTGGTGACAACAATACAACATAATCAAAAGCAAAATATGTTCTATTGATATTGTTACCCAGGAAAATCCATAATAAGATATAATTGATCGAAAATGGGAAGTAAACAATTAAAGAGCTCACAATTTAAATTACAGTCTCTTTAACATCAAATTCAACTGGAAACCTTTTCCCATTTTTAAGGAAAAAAAAGAAGGAAGGCAAGAAAATCAGGAAATTCCGTAATTACCTGAACATGATTTTCTCTTCTCCAATCGGGTTGTACAAGTCGGCAGCAGCAGCGGCATCAAGGAAACTCGGGGCTGAGAGCAATAATTCATTGTTGTGATTATTGAAACCGCTGTTGCATCTTTCTTAATCGACCGTTTCTTCTTGTCTGAAGAAAACCCAAAAACTGAAACAAGATAGATTGCTGTAATGACGAAGTGTTTTCTTTTTTGTTGACTGGGAAGCAATGAAAGAATCCATAAACAACAGTACCTTCATGAAAATTTGGGAAATTTGGAGAACATCTGTTAGTCTTCCATGTCGGCAGCGACAGCGGCGTCAAGAAACTTCTGCACTGAGAGCCATAAATCGAGAGAACCCAATAATTGGAACAAAAAGGATTGCAGAAATCAGGAACCCGATTGTCTTTTTGTTGATTGGGAAGCAATGAAAGAATTGATAAACAACAATACCTCCAAACAGAGAACCCAAAAAAAAAAAAAAAAAAAAAAAAAAGAGAGATGAGGAAATTAAAAATGGCCGTTGGTAAGCTGCTCTTCATTCCTTTTATTTTTTTGAATTAGTGATTAGTGTTGTAGAAAACGGTAAGTAACGGTAATTCAAATTTGAAAATTAAGAGGTAAGGGGAATGAAGCTGCTCTCCTTTTCTTTTTTGTTAGTGATTACCGTTGCAGAAATAACGGCTCACTTTTACTTCAATTCCTCTTCTCTCAGAAATGGAAAGCGTTTTCTAATACTTCAATTCCCTCTTCTCTCAGAAAATGGAAAGAGTTTTCTTGCTGTCAAGTTTTTCTTGGGTTCATACTCTCTGCGAGCTTGTGTCGGCGTTTTAAATGGTAACATTCAGCAACCATGGCATAGGGGCTGGGCTCTCTTCAACCAATAGAATGGGCTCAGTCAGTGACGACAACATGGAAGACTCACGGTGTTCTCTGTGACAACCCGGTTGGAGAAGAGCAAAACATTCAGGTAATCACTGAATTTCTCAAAATTTCTTGCCTTCATTATTTGTGATTCTTCTGTTTATTCTTTTCCTTTAGAAAAAGAAAAGGTTTCCAGTTCAATTGATATTTATAAGCGCTTGATATGACTGTAATTTCTTTCTTTTTAGTTTCTTTCTTTTCTTCCCAATTCCGATCTATTACATGGTAATGAAAGGGTTAATGAAATAACTTGTGATAACAAAGGGGAGAAGCTTTGCTGGTTTGCAGTTTCAGCCTGAGGAAGTGTTTTCGAATATTGCAATCTACCTAAGTTAAAGATAACAGGAAACAGACAAGGTAAGAGAAGAGTCAATGATAGCACACAAGACTCTAATAGGAACAAAGTTATGAAACAATCAATCAACAAAATCTTTTTTATTGCTAAAACACATGGATTTGCTCGATTTACAATATCCGTAGAAAATATTTTGCTTTGTATCTTGTTGTATTGTTTTTGCCACAACTTAGCTAGAGGAAATATAAAATGAATCACAAAAAAAGAATAGATGATCCAAATTGCTTCCACCCATAGTTTTCTCATTAAAAACTTGATTGTATATGATCTATAGACATTAGAAGGGGAAAAACCAAACCTTCATTTTGCTGCAAAATTTGGCAGATGGTGGAGTTGGAACATAGACCAACAACAGGTGGGATCCCCCATGACTCCAATGGAAGCCAATTGAATGATGCATGTGTGAGAGATATATTCAAGGACTATGACTTGTATCTAGCAGCCAAGAATGGCACGCATGACGACTTTGTGAAGCTTCTCAATTAGGCTTCAGCAGCAGAGCCGTGGTCCGACATTATGAGAAGGGTAACCCCTACTGGGAATACGTGCATTCATGTAGCCTCAAAGCACGGAAGTGAAGAAATAGTAACTTACATAGCTTCACATTGTGGATCCATGGTTTTTAGCAAGATTCAATGGAGATACAGCACTACATCTTGCTTTTGAATTCTGGTGAGGTGTGATTTCAGAGAGTGCTAAAGCATATTTAGTTTGTAGTCTGGCCATATTTAAATGGATTTATACATTAAAAGTTAGTCTTGTTGACGCATCAATGTGGCAGGATAGAAAAAGAACAAATATTGCAAGATCTCAAGGGAATATAAGGTTCAGATCCTAGTTGAGAAAGAGTTTCGAGGTTCATTTATTTTTATTACTTATTTAAATGATTTATGGATTTCTTTTCTCCTTATTTGAAATGAGTCATGGATTTTTTTCTAACTTAAATGCTTTGTTCAACTTCATTAACTACATATTGTTGGGGAATTTAGCTCCAGCTTACATGCAGCAGAAACATTTCAGATGCCCAAGAAAATTACAGGTACTTCTGTTTTATACTTGAAATGTATTACAAAATGCTCGTAACTTATTGTTAATTAATCACGAAACTTACGAGAAAGTCTATTATTAAGAATGTCAGTTGGTAAAAGCTGCTCTTACGGGTGCCTGAATTTTTTTCCCCCACTCTTATTGTTTCCGGCTGGCCACACACCAACGCTACCCGTACCCAGCACTTGTCGTGCGCCATCCATACTCTATGCCTGCCGCAAGTGCCACCACCATCGCCCCATTGCGCCGCACACACCCACCATCACCTTGTTGATTGCATGTTCACCCATACTCGACACCTGCCGCACATGTCGCCTGTTACCCCATCGCGCTGGTCACAACGCACACCCATTGTGCCACCGCAATCGGCCCATTGCATCGCACACACCCACTATCACCTCATTGCATTGCATGTACCAAGCACACCCAACCTCACGCCGCAGGCACCACATGTCGCCTCATCGTATTGCACTCAAAGCACACTAGATACACCACAATTTTGTGTGTTGCTTGTCGCCTTGCCGCGCCACTTCCCGTGACCATCGTTGCCCTGCAAGCTGCGCTCAACACACCCCACACCACCATTGGCGCGCCCGTTGTGTAGCGCCCACCCAATGCGTGACCATTGTCGCTCCATGTATTGTTCAGCCATCATCTCTCACCCTTTGTGTCATGAGCCACGCATCTTCATTATTTCTCGCACGCCAGACACAATCGCTGCCCACACCCAACGCTTTCCATGTGCGTCCACGGCTGGCGTCTGCCATGCACCCGCACATCCTTCACACTTTGCCTGACACCTCGTGCGTTCACCGCCCAGCCTGCTTGCCATTAGCCGCCTAGCTCAGCCTACTGCCCACCACCCTTCTCAAGGCCAGATTCGAAAAGAATCAGGTACGCTAACATCTTGTGCTGTTGGTGGCACCACACCGCGCTAAAGGTTTCAAACCTCTCGCATAATTTTTTGTCCATTAAAGAGAAAGAATTATCTATCTTGGGTTGGTTGCTAAAGGGAAGTAAATTAGAGAAAGAACTAACCTTAATTTGAATACTTCTAATTTTACCTATAAATCATTAATAAATCATGGGTATTCCTTGTTTTCATGTAATCATATAATTAATAATTATTCCTATAGATACTCATTGTAATCGTAATTGGGCATGTTGAATAAATAATTAATAAATCATACATGTTGTATGTTGCCTTGTTGCGCAAAGCTCACCCTGCGCACCCAATGCATGAATCACCGAGCTTGTCAATGCCCTGAACATCGCACGACCATCACAACGCATGTTATGCACACACCTGTTGACCCACCTAGCTCAGCCTGTGGCACACCACATTTAGCAAGACTCTGAATTCAACGAGAATCAGGCATGCTGACATCCTAAAGGGCCCGACGCGCACAATCCTATCATGATTGACTCTCATGATTGACGAAATCTTGGGCCGACTGTGATGCTTCACAGTGGAAAAGGTTTCATTGCTCTTAGTACACTTTTTTTTTTTTTTTTTTTTTTTTTTTTTCCATTCCTAAGAATAATTTGAAAAACAATTATCTTTGATTTAAAGTTGTCAGATACGAATTCTCTAGATAATAATAATATTAAATTTAAATTATCTTTAACTAATGTGTGTAATGATTAAATAAAACTAACTTTTAACTTTATGCTTAAGTGGAAGGAATTAAAACTAAATTTCTACATATAAAAACAACAATTTTACATCTAATAAATTAATTCAAGATATTGATAAGTTAGAGAATATAAATATATTTTACAAGTAAATAAAGAGTTGAAAAGTTTTATTAGAGTAAACCTTAATCGTCAAGCAGCAATCCTAATATATAGTAAAAAGCTTGAGAAAATTTACTATCCTAAATACTTTAAAAGGAAAGGGACAAATTTAAACTTAAACTTTAAATACTAGCTCGGATTATATGACCACCATCATCCGTGTTTTTCTATCACGTCGAGCTCATTAACCTGAAAGATGATAAAAATTTTGGGAGCGAGAGGTCACGATGGGTCACGATACAAAACACCAAACCATCCAATGTAAAGGCGTTCTGTCTAAACTAAATACATCATGCAAATAATATTATATAACAAGAACATAAAAATAAATATTGTTTATCTTATAAATCATATAAATCTTGTATCGGCCAACAATGTAATCATGTGAATCTTGTATCGTCCAATTAGGCCTGATTAATTATGTGTAACATTTTATGGTACTTATTTCTAATTAGGTTCAATGAGCTTTAAGATATTCATTAGCCCAAACTTTATTTTTCAAATTGAGCTGGTGGTTAACTTTCTAAACCCATCCATTATGTACAACAAATTGAGTTGGCGGTTGACCCATTAACTTAGATGCGACCCCAACTATTTTTTAATATTAAACTTCTGATAGGATTTGCATCCATGCCAATAGTCAAGTGGTTACACAAATTCCAACTCTAAAGCCATGATAAACATAATCTTATGATAAGCATTATCCGATATTCTTGGATAATAAAAACTAGTTATGGAATAGTTTATGGAACCCGTATAAATCTTATGATAAACATTATCCAATATTCTCGGATAAAAATAGCTAGTTACGGAATAGTTTGCAAAACCATATGGATCTTATGACAAGCATTTTGTGATCTTCTCGAGAGTTGGTGGTTGACCCATTAACTTAGGAATTGCACTCGACCACCCAACTTTCTTTTGTTCCGTTCCAAGAATTCGAACAAGGTTTTGTACCAATTCGATAAGAATGAAATATCTTCAGGACTCTCCATTGATGCGACATGCTATTTTTTTCCCTGTATTCCCTTTCAGGTTCAGTTGCGGTCTTCCAAAGTTTACCTGGTATGGACGAATTCGTCACTTCATCCAAATGTGTAAAAGATTCTAGCCACTCTTAAAAGCCGAGTACTCTACCGTTGAGTTAGCAACACAAAAAAATATAGATTAAACTAAATTTCAACAAGGTGTATAAATACAATCAGAATCAATTTAATCAAATTTAAACAAAGAGAAAAGAGATTATACGAGCTAATCAAACCTCAATGTCGGCTCTTCGCCACTTGGGGTTGTTATTTTTAGTATTTTTAGAGAATATAAAATTATTTTACAAGTAAACTGATAAACATAGAATTTATGTGCAATTCGGGGCTATTATGTATAGGTTATTAGGCAATTGCATATACCTAAGTGAAGAATTCATTATGATTTTGTTATATTTTGTTATATCACATGTTTGTTGAAGTTTTGACAGAAAAATAGATAATTAAGGATGTATAGACTACGTCTCAAGTCACATGGACCATGCTTGGTGTGATTTGGACATATCTTCTTGATTTGGTGTGATTCAAACATATCTTTCCATTGCAATCAGAGATACGGAGGCTATCAAAACCCTAGTAATTGTCTATAAAAGGAGGATCAATGTTATCTAATCTACATATAGATCTAACTCGGAAGAGAGGATCTAGATATATTAGTGATTCTCCTACAAATATAGAAATTAAATATGGTTTGATACATTAAATATGAATCATATGAATGTATGTCCCTGGAATTCATTTCTACTTCTTTATTTGTTTTATTTTGTTTTACCAAATCAATTCCAAATTGAGTCTTTAGATAAAGGATAGTATCATAAATGAATACTTAGTTGAATTTACTATGTACAGTCCCTGTGGATACGATACATGTTCTCACCATATTTTACTATAAATTACCTCTTGCACTTGCGAGTCGCATTTCAAGCGAAATAAAATAGCGAAGAGTTAATGTTTTAATAGAGTAAACATTAATTGTCTAGTAGCAATCTATAATTAATATATAGTAAAAAAGTTTGAGAATATTTATCACATGTCATACTAAACAAAACTATCCTAAATACTTAAAAGGAGAGAAACAAATTTAAACTTAAACTTTAAAGACTAGCTCGAATTATATGACCACCATCATTCTCGCTTTTCTACCACGTCGAGCTTATTAACTGAAAGATGATAAAATTTATGGGAGCGAGCAAGTCTAGGTCATGATGGGTCACGATGTTTTTCTTGTCTAAACTAAATACATCATGCAAATAATATTAAATAACAAGAACATAGAAATAAATATTGTTTATCTAATAAATCATATAAATCTTATATCGGCCAACAATGTAATCATGTGAATCTTGTATTGGCCAATAATGTCTGATTAATTATGTGCAACATTTTACGATACTTATTTCTAATTAGATTTGATGAGCTTTAAGATATTCTTTAGCCCAAACTTTATTTTTCAAATTGTTCAATTCATTCACTTTCTAAGCCCATCCATTATGTACAACAAATAGAGTTGGTGATTGACCCATTAACTTAGACGTGAGCCCAACTATTTTTTAATATTAAACTTTTGATAGGATTTGCATCCATGCCAATAGTCAAGTGGTTAACAAATTCCAACTCTTAAGCTATGATAAACATATAATCTTATGATAAACATTATCCAATATTCTCGGATAATAATAACTAGTTATGGAATAGTTTATGAAACCGTATAGATTTATCCAATATTCTCGGATAATAATAGCTAGTTATGAAATAGTTTGTGAAAATCGTATGGATTTTATGATATGTTTTATCGGATTTGATTGGGAGTTTGCAGTATCATGCCAATAGTCAAGTGGCCAACTCTTAAGCTACAATAAACATAATCTTATGATAAGCATTATCCGATATTCTTTGATAATAGTAGGTAGTTATGGAATAGTTTATGAACCGTATAGATCTTATGATAAACATTATCCAATATCCTTGGATAATAATAGCTATTTATGGAATAGTTTATGAAACTATATAATAGGATTTGCAGTATCCATGTCAATGGTGAAGCACTTAAACAAATTCCAACTCTTAAGCCGTGATAAACATAATTGTATGAAAAACATTATCCGATATTTTCGAATAATAATAGCTAGTTATAGAACAATTTATGAAACCATATAGATCTTATGACAAACATTATCCAATATTCTCGTGTAATAATAACTCAATCCCATAAATTTTGCCATCTTTCAATTAAAGAGTTTGACCGAGCTAGTATCTATTGCATGGTGCAATATTAAATGTAAGAATTGGATGATTAATGATTAAAACTAGTTATAAAATATCTAATGCATTACACAAAGGTACTTGTAATTTTCTTAAGCTAAAATCATATGCAAGTAAGAAAAACCAAATCCCCCATGTATAAAAATAATGAAAGCTAACAAAGCATTTAAGTAAGAAAAAAAAAATCTTGTTATCATTGTTGTTGATGCTTAAAAAGTTTTTAAGATTTAAAATTTTAATATTTTTTTTGGTTGAACACATGTTTCGAAAAAGGAGCAAAATAATCTATTTTTCTGAAGCAAGTGAGATTATGAGATGTGAATAAACTGAGGCTACATATGATAAAAAACCAAAGTAAAGAAGGATATTATTGAAAAGTCAGAAGAAAAGAGAAATAATTGAAGAGGGAGAATCAGAAATTCATCCCTCTCATAATTTTTTGTCCATTAATAAGAAAGAATTCGAAATTTGGTCTATCTCAAGTTGGTGGCAAAAGGGAAATAAAATAGAGAAAGAACCTAGATTTACTGCAGATTATAAATCTAATAAATTTTATATATAAATTTCATCTTGTTGTGTGTGTATAATAAGCATACTACTTGGAAAAAGAGTTTAATTTGTTTAATATTAAGAAAAACTACTTTTAGATATTATAATTCCCTTGTGTAAAATAGCCACAGGAATAAAGAAAAGTAGTCTTTGTTATAATGAATTTCTTTGAAATGTAGGTCAGAGTATCAATTAATACGATTTTATTTTGTAAATTATTATTATTATTATTATTATTATTATTATTATTATTATTATTATTATTATTATTATTATTATTATTATTATTATTATTATTATTATTATTATGTAAACCCCTAATTACACCTATACAAACTAACTATAAAATTTCTCTAGAGTTTTCTAATTAATTAACATTAATATAAGTTATATGAGCATTTTATAATAAGTCTCAAGGATCATTAAAATTTTGTATATTTTAAAAGGATCGAGAATAAAACATGAAGTAATCAAATATTATAAAAAAAATATTTTGTAAATTTTAAAATTATTTAAAAACTCTACATAATTTTTTTTATTTTTTTGCAAATAAATCACAATTTATCCATATTAAGAAAAGATAAATCTTTATGATTATGAGATGTGAATAAGAGGCCACATATGACGAAAACCAAAGTGAAGAAGGATATTATCAAAAAGTTAGAACAAGAGGAAAATAAAGAAATAATTAAAGAGGAGGGAGAATGAGAAATTGATAAGTGAAAATTTAGTGGTGTATGTTTAAAAGAAAATTTACAAAGTTAGAACAAGAGGAAAATAAAGAAATAATTAAAGAGGATGGAGAATGAGAAATTGATAAGTGAAAATTTAGTGGTGTATGTTTAAAAGAAAATTTACACTTTCAGTTTTATGAATAGAGAGATTCAAAATGTCATTTTTGAGGAAACAAGATTTATATGATGGAACTTCTATTGTTTAGATCTATCCTTATGATTTTATATTATAGTAGTATAAACATCAATTAATTCAAATGAGTAGACATACAATACACATATTTGACGCAGGGAGAACATATATCAAATGAGTAGACATACAATACACATATATAGTTCCATTGATTATGAGAATATCAGAAGACAACGTGAACAAGTAGGGAAGATCATTGCAACAATTGCAGCAACAAACAGAAAACAATAACAAAAAGAGGAAATACTATGGGACACACATGAGTTTTTGTTTTTTTAATTCTTAAATGTAGTTTTGGTTAAGATCAATACAACATGATGAAGAGATGCATGTAGGGGACAAGACAAATTATATAAGCATTTTACATCTGACATTTCAGAGCCATTTTTATAGAACCAATTTAGGGGAAACATGGAAACACTGAGCAAGAGGAAAGTTACCTGGAATACTCTTTTTGAATCTTATTCCCCTGAAATCATTGTTCTCTTTGCAGAGAAATCTTTCCTTCTTCTATCCTGCCAGATTGATGCTGACTGCTGAGACTTGCAATTTCAATATATAAATCTATTGAAATATGATCAGCATTCAACTGGAAACCTTGTTCCATGTTTAAAGAAAAAAAAAAGAACGACTGCAAGAAAATTCGGTGATTACCTGAACATGATTTTCTCTTCTCCAATCGGGTCGTGGCTGGAGAAACCTGTTCGTTGTACAAGTTGGTATCAGCAGCAACGTCAAGGAACGTCTGGGCTGAGAGAAGTAATTTGCTGTTGTGATTATTGAAACCGCTGTTGCAACTTTCTTGATCGACCTTTTCTTCCTGTCTCGAGAAAACCCAAAAACTGGAACAAGAAAGATTGCTGTAATGACGAAGTGTTTTCTTTTTGTTGACTGGGAAGCAATGAAAGAATCCATAAACAACAGTACCTTCATGAAAGTTTGGGAAATTTGGAGAACATCTGTTAGTCTTCCATGTCGGCAGCGGCAGCGGCGTCAAGAAACCTCTGCGCTGAGAGCCGTAAATCGTTGTTCCTCTCGAGAGAGAACCCAATAACTGGAACAAAAAGGATTGCAGAAATCAGGAACCCAATTGTCTTCTTTTTGACTGGGAAGCAATGAAAGAATCCATAAACAACAATACCTTGATGAATCGAAACGGAGAACGCAAGAAAAAAAATCACAGCAATAAAAAAATTTGCGCTTGAAAAAAATTAAGAGAGAAGAGGAAATTAAAAATGCCCGTTGGTAAGCTGCTCTTCATTCCTTCTTTTCTTTTTAGAATTTAGTCTGTTGTAGGAAACGGTAATTAACCGTAATTCAAATTTGAAAATTAAGAGGAAAAAAGAATTAAGCCTTTTTGTTTTTGAATATACGATAGTCTGTTGTAGAAAACGGTAATTAACGGTAATTCAAATTTGAAAATTAAGAGTAACAGCTTTTTTCCTTTTCTTTTTTGAATTTACGATAGTCAGTGATTACCGTTGTAGAAAACAGACACTTATAATAACGGCTTAGTCACTCAGATGATAATTCTTCAATTCCCTCTTCTCTCAGAAAATGGAAAGAGTTTTCTTGCTGTCAATTTCTTCTTGGGTTCATACTCTCTTCCAATTTCTTGGGTTTAAGTTGTTTCCGAGCTCGAACTTCAATCTACTTTTGAGAGCTCTAAGCCTGCTCTAGCTAGCTCGTTTTGAAGACTACCATCGGCATATTAAAGAAAACACTTGTTGATTCCTGCAATCTTTTTTCTTCCAGTTGTTAGGAAGGACCAATTTAGACTATGGAAGTCAAGCCTGCAGAGCACTCACAAAGAAAGAATAGGTTGTATTCACTCGAAAGGAAAGTTGTTTTCCCTCCAAACAATTTCCTCCCCCCATTTCCCATTTCCCATTTCCACTGGAAAGAGTCAAACTATTTCCTCTCCACTTTTGTCGGATTCCATCCATTTTTATCACATCATTAACAATCCTACATTTGACTCATGAATTCTGGGATCTCCAATCACGTGCATCTGCACCGTTTTTCAATTGTTAGATTGGTATAAAAGCAGTTGTGTTGTTGCACAACAGAGAATTTTCATTAGTCTCAATAGCCAATAAGTCGAGTTGTATAAGGGGGGCAGGAAGATCGAATTTGCAGTGATCTGCATATATAGGGCCTGAAGAAGTTATTGAGATTCTGTCCAGGGTGAAAAGAGGAAGAAGAAGAAGGGGAAAAAATGGCATCATTCACAGGAACTTTGGACAAGTGCAAGGCTTGTGACAAGATTGTTTATTTTGTTGTTTTGTTGTCTGCTGATGGAGCTACTTACCATTAATCATGCTTCAAATGCAGCCACTGCAATGGGACCCTTGTGGTATCTTCTTCTTTTTTTTTTCCTTCTTCCTGTGTGCGTTTCTATGTGAATACATACATATATATACGTATATTTATATGTACAGTGTGTCTGTGAGCGGGCACGCCCATGTTTTTTATGCCCTTTTCTTCTGTGGCTGGTTATTGATCTTTCATTTAGGCTCTTTTAATAGTATTTCTTGCTGCATCAATCTGGATCCAGTTCTGTCAAGTCTCTTGATATCTCGCGTGTATAGTGTATTTTTGTGTGTGCCTCTTTCTTATGTGGGTTGTTAATTCTTTGTCATATAATGATGCTTTATGTTTCTTGCTGCATGGATCTGAATTGGGACTTTTCTTATCAAATTCTGCCTCACATAAATAAGTAATCTAATTTTCAAGATATTCTTGAAGATTAATTTTATAGTGCATGTGGTGTTTCTGCCTTCAATTCTATGCCAGGCCAATCCTAATTTATTGGTTTGAGTCGAGTTTAAAAATGTACCCCCTGTCCGCTTTTTTTCCCCTTTCCTATGTGTTTTGCCTGCTCTAACCACTGAATCATTTTGACATTTACGAACATAATTATTTTGGGCTCCTAAATTTCTCAGTATTTTTGGGGGGCTGTATGGATAGTCCCTTTCACCTCACAAAAGGAGCGGCCCCGATTCTATGTTAATTTTTTCATTCTACATGAATCCGGCATATCTTGGATTGGGAAATTTTCAAGTTATTCCTGGAGTTAATTGGGTCTATATCTTTGTGTGCAGATGTGCAACTACTCCTCCATGGATGGTGTTCTCTACTGCAAGCCTCATTTTGAACAGCTTTTCAAGGAGTCCGGAAATTTTAGCAAGAATTTTCAAGCTTGTAAGAAAACAACCCTATTCCAACATTTATTTACTGATGCCTTGACAGCGAGAAATTCCATTGATTGGGTCCCCTGAAATGAAAGAGTATGATTAGTGGGGGTGGGGGGGTGGGGGGGGGGGGGGACTAGATGACCGGTGCACACAGCCTGTTGATCTATTCACAAGTTCCAAAGGCCTATGAATTGGATACGTATGTATCGCCGAGGTTGGTATGGAACGGAATCATATGCTGACCACCTAGGAAGCTAGAGAAATAGCCAAGTCAATCAAATGGCATTGAAGAAGTAGAACCCGCCCTTAACAACTCTATACCCACCCTTAACAACTCTATCGAGATTTACTTTAGAGCACTGATATGGCCACCAGTGTGTTAACGACTTTTAGTGCATTTCGCTACCGTCATCTACCCCTGTTCGTCTTGGTTCTCCACTCCCCACAACTCCGACCATGAGCTAGCAAGAAGAAATGCAAGAGTAGCAGCTGCGATCGGACCCTTTCTTCCGAAGAATCATTCCGATGCACTAGTAAGCCATGTGAATAGAACTTCCTACTAAGCTGTCTCTAAACCTTACTACTCTGTATGCTACTCTTAAGCTATTTCCCTTCATGACTAAGAAGGAGGAAGTCCAAAATCCTGAGAGCTTAGTTTCAGTGAGAAGGCGTGCGAGGTGGTGTTGGCGAATATTATTCTATCTCGGTAAACGTTCTGCAGCCATGGCATAGGGTCTCTCTTCACCCAATAGAATGGGGTCAGCCAGTGACCACTTTTTATGAGACTGAGTTCCATTCCTTACTATGATTATTAAGTGACCTATTAAACCATATCAGGTCAAGTAAGCGAAGAATAGCATTGGTTTTGATAATCACAACAGCGATTTACTGCTCTCAGGCCAGAGTTTTCTTCATGCCCCTGCCGACAACATGGAAGACTCCTCGGTGACCTGGTCGGAGAAGAGAAAAACATTCAGGTAATCACCGACTTTCTTGCCTTCATTTTTTTGTGAAGAACCATGAAATGGCTATACCGTCGGACTGGGAATAATCAAAATATGCCAGAACAGGCATAGGATTGCAAGTTCACACACACGCACGATTCTCTTTACGGACGACTATTTGTTGCCTGCAAATTAGCCAATGGGGAATTATGATAGAAAAATGGTTTGTAATTTGGAGTTGAATCAAGCTGAAAAGTCCTTTTTTTTTCATCTATTCTTGCTCTGCCCACCAGACTTGCATAGTTGAAACAGCTGCAGAAGTTTATGCAAGTTTTTTTTGCATGGGTATGTTTGGAAAAAGTATGTATGCTTTCTATTACTTTTATAAGCAGTATGTTTCAGTTTAGTTTCTTGGAAGAAGAAACCATGTTAGTTTCTCAGTTAAAAGTTGAAAACTGACGCATTTGTGGGGTAGGAGAAGTGGACATGGAAGGAAGCTTTGTTCGTGGATTCATGAACCTTTGTGGGCCAAATAGGAGAGTCGATTTTCCTTCTAAATTGTTACCGCGTGCACATCCTTGTGTATTTATTACTTTGATACTGAGGGTGAGATGAGATGAAATAATAATCTAGACTTGTGTTTTCCAGGAACACTCTTACACAAGTAATACTTCTTCCTTATGCATGCTCCAGCCATGTAGTTTGATGATGTTTCGGTGATCAAGATTGGGAAGCAGACAAATCTCATTTATGAAATCCTGCAGGCCTTGTGCAGATAACACAGCCTCTCCTGAATGCCTTTACCTGCAACTACCTCTCCTGAAGGTAACACAGCCTAGACAAATGCATAATGTATTGAGAGGAATATTGGTAAAAATACTACTCTCTCCGTCCCATAAAAAGAGTACAAAAATGGGTGTATATAGGAGACGGAGGGTGTATATAGTGGATAAGTCAAGGAATTAATAACCTTATAAATGCTACAAGATCCACCAAGTCCAACCATATTTGAATTGGAGAAGTCATCTGTGGCAGCTGCAATTTTATTCCCATCAAACTTGGCCAAATTTATGCCTGCTTCCTAACGTTCTTGTGCTGCAATTCTACAGTGAACAAATCGTTTAACCCTTGGAAGCCTCGGCTAACTTGAAATGCATAGGAGAATCTGGAAATGGAAGATTCTTACACTCTTGTGGGGGACTGGATCAGCAGAGGTAAGCCTACGAATTGCAGCAGAGGCAAGCCTACGAATTGCAGCAGAGGCTGTTGATAAGTCCTTTAATTGTAGGGACGAATGAAATATTGGTCGCACATCTCCGAGCCACTGCAAGCTGCACAAGTACCTGTCAGCGCTGGTCCTGAGTTTTCGAGGGCCCAAGGCGAATAAAAATAATCATGTGAATTTATATCGGCCAATAATGCCCGATTAAATTATGTTTAATATTTTATGATACTTATTTCTAATTAGATTCAATGAGCTTTAACATATTCCTCAGCTCTAACTTTATTTCTCAAAGGGTTCACTTCATTCACCTTCTAAGCCCATCCATTATGTATGACAAGTTGAGTTGGTGATTGTTGACCCATTAACTTAGGAATTATCTATTTTTTAATATTAAACTTCCTATAGGATTTGTAGCATCCATGCCCATAGTCAAATGGTTAAACAATTTCCAACTCTTAAGCCATGATAAACATAATCTTAGTATTATATGATTTACTCGAGAGTTGGTGTTTCCATTAACTTAAAAATTGCACGCGAGCCCAACTATTTTTTAGTATTAAATTTCTGAAGAGCTTAAACAAATTCTCGAAAAATAATAGCTAGTTATGGAACAATTTATGAAACTGTATGGATCCTATGATAAGCATTATCCAATATTCTCGGATAATAATAGCTCCCCCCTGTAAATTTTACCATCTTTCAGGTTAAAGAGCTCGACCGAGCTAGTATCAAATGCATGGTGCAATATTAAATGTAAGAATTGGATGATTAATGATTACAACTAGTAATAAAATATCTAATGCATTCACTAAGAAAACAAATCTTGTTATCATTGTTGTTG
Source organism: Caryopteris x clandonensis (assembly GCA_028749325.2). NCBI lineage: Eukaryota > Viridiplantae > Streptophyta > Magnoliopsida > Lamiales > Lamiaceae > Caryopteris > Caryopteris x clandonensis. The sequence goes on from JAPYKT020000021.1 coordinate 5,013,674, forward strand.
ATGCTTAAAAAGATATTAAGATTTAAATGTTTAATATTCTTTTTGGTTGTGTTATGCTTCGACAGAGCAAAATAATTTATTTTTCTAAGCAAGTGAGATTATGAGATGTGCATAAATTGAGGTCATATACCATGACCAAATTGAAGAATGATATTATTGAAAAGCCAGAAGATGAGGAAAATAAAGAAATAATTGAAGAGGGAGGATAAAAAATTCATCCCTCTCAGATAATATTTTTTCTATTAAATCTAATAAGAAAGAACCTAGATTTACTACAGATTATAAATCTAATAAATTTTATATTTAAATTATGTCAAGTTGTGTGCAAAATAAGCATACTAATTAGATTTACTTTTTTCTGTTTCCAAAAAGATTTTAATTTGTTTAATATTAAGTAAAACTCCTTTTTAGATATTATAAATTCAATTGTCAAAACTAGGGAAATGAATAAAGAAAAGTACCTTTTGTTGGAATGAAGTTCCTTGAAAAGTAGGTCAAAGTATCAATTAATACGATTTAATTTTGTAAATTAATAATAATAATAATAATAATAATAATAATAATATTATTATTATTATTATTATTATTATTATTATTATAATTATTATTATTATTATTATTATTATTATTATTATTATTATTATTATTATTATTATTATTATTATTATATATCACCCATAATTACAGCTATAAAAAAATTCTATAAAATTTCTTTAGAGAGTTTTGTGGTTAATCAACATTAATATAAGTGATATGAGCATTCTGTAATAAATTTCAAGTATTTTTGAAAAAAAAATATTTTAAAAGGATCTAGAATAAAATAAGAAGTAACCAAATATTATAAAAAAAATATTTTGTAAAATTTAAAATTATTAAAAAAAAAAAAACTCTACATAATTTTGTTTTTTTCAAATAAATCACAATTTATCCATATTAAGAAAAAGATGAATCTTTATGTTTCAGAAAATTTGGAAGTAGGAGTAGAATTTTTTTTTTCAGAAGCCAGTGAGATTGTAAGATGTGAAATAATTGAGATATGATGAAAACCAAAGTGAAGAAGGATATTATCGAAAAGTTAGGACAAGAGGAAAATAAAGAAATAATTAAAGAGTAGGGAGAATCAGAAATTCATTAGTGAAAATGGAGAGGTGTATTTTTAGAAGAAAATATGTAGTTTCAATTTTATTTATAGAGAAATTCAAAATGTCATTTTTGAGAAAACAAGATTTATCTGTATCACTATATTTTGTAGTAGTATGAACATCAATTAATTCAAATTTTCTTCAAGTATGATATATCTGATGCAGCAAGAACTTATATCAAATGAGTAGACATACAATACACATATATAGTTCCATTGATAATGAGAATATCAGAAGAAAACGTGAATAAGAAGGGAAGATCATAAATTCATCATTTTCACACAGCAGAATCATTGCAACAATTGCAGCAACAAGCACAAAACAATAACAAAACGAGAAAATATTATTGGACACACATGAGTTTTCTTTTTTCTTTTTTTTTTTAATTCTTAAATGTAGTTTTTATAATTCTTAAATGTAGGGGACAAGATAAATTATGTAAGCATTTTACATGAGACATTTCAGAGCCATTTTTATAGAACCAATTTAGGGGAAACATGGAAAGACTGAAGAAAAGGGAACTTACCTGGAATACTCTTTCTGAACCTTATTCCCCTCAAAACCATTGCTATTGTTGAGAAATCTTTCCTTCTTCTATACCGCCAGATTGAAATTTCAATATATAAATCTATTAAAATATGATCATAATTCAACTGGAAACCTTTTTCCATGTTTAAAAAAGAAAAAGAAAAAGAATGAAGGCAAGAAAATTCAGCAGTTACCATAACATGATTTTCTCTTCTCCAATCGGGTCGTCGCTGGAGAACAGCTGCTCGTTGTACATGTCAGCAGCAGCAGCGGCGTCAAGGAACCTCTGGGCTGAGAGCAGTAATTTGTTGTTGTGATTATCAAAACTGCTGTTGCAACTTTCTTGATCGACCTTTTCTTCCTATCTAGAGAAAACCCAAAAATTGGAACAAGAAAGATTGCAGTAATGACGAAATGTTTTCTTTTTGTTGACTGGGAAGCAATGAAAAAATCCACAAACAACAGTACCTTCATGAAAATTTGGGAAATTTGGAGAACATCTGTTAGTCTTCCATATCGGCAGCGGCAGCAGCGTCAAGAAACCTCTGCGCTGAGAGCCGTAAATCGAGAGAACCCAATAACTGGAACAAAAAGGATTGCAGAAATCTGGAACCCGATTGTGTTTTTTTTGATTGGGAAGCAATGAAAGAATTGATAAACAACAATACCTCCAAACAGAGAAGGCCGTTGGTAAGCTGCTCTTTGTTCCTGTTGGGTATCGCCAGTGCTGTCTGAGGGCTCAGAGGGTGCCCAGGCTATCCCAATTCGAACACACAAGACAATTGGATGTATCATACCTAGTCACACAAGATAATCGTCCACAAAGAGCACCAAACTCCTTCCCGGTAACACTTCACTCTCTAATCCTTACACACTTTGATAATCACAACCCATATCCCATAAATCTCACGAAAGAGATCAACCCTCAGTATAGACAAAGGAAGAAGTGGAAGGAAGAGCAGCGTGAAAATTGTTAACTCGGTGCCCATAATCAAACGACCGAAGTCGTATATATAGGCACGCATTAACCGGAGAACCACCGAAGGGTCACGTAGTTTCAACATTGCATTAAAGAGAAAAGACTCCCTGGGGAAGGGGAGAGACTCACCGGACACGAAGAGGTGGGAAGGGAGAGGTGTGAAAGGGAGGAGCGGCGCCAGACAGAGAAAGGGGGCACGACTGTGTGCCCTAATCCAAACAGGCAAGGGTTTAAGGGGTAGGGAATGGGGCTGGGAGAAGGCTGGGCCTAATGGCCTTTGGCTTGGGCCTAGAAAACAGGCAGTCAGGCCCACTTAGCCAATTGGGCCAATACCCAATTAACATTCTCCACCTTATTGGACCAACCCACACAAACCGATTGTCAAGTTATCCGGGGCGCAGACATTTCATCATCGCCCTTTACACACAGACACATACACACCTGCACAAATGAAAGCAAAGAAAAAAGTGAGAAAAACTAAGACCATGTTCAGAATGCAAGAGATACACATTTTAATCCAAGGAATCAAAATTCAAAGTATTCATGCAGTCATTAGTTTTCTTAGTAGACAGACATTTTGTTCCCATATTAGCAGGGTTGTATTGTGAGGGTATTTTTTCAAGTTTAACTATCCCTTTTTCAACTATATCCCGAATGAAATGATACCTAACATCTATATGCTTAGTGCGATCATGGAAGACATGATTTTTGCAGAGTTGAATTCCAGATTGGCTATCAGAATATACCACAGTATCACCTTCTAAATATCCAATTTCAGATAACAAACCTTTTAACCATATAGCTTCCTTTAAAGCATCAGTAATGGAAATGTATTCAGATTCAGTGGTGGACAAAGCAACGACATGCTGAAGTTGGGATTTCCAACTAATACAAGAACCACACAGAGTGAACACATATGAAGTGGAAGACTTCCTATTATCTCTATCATTGGCATAATTAGAATCAGTGTAACCAATCAAATTCATACCTTGAGCTCATTTTGAAAATCTAAGGCAAGTATTAACATATCCTTTTAAATACTTTAAAAGCCATTTCAATTCATCCCAATGAGGCATACCAGGGTTAGACATGTATCTACTTAAACAGCTTACTGAGTATGCAATATCCGGTCGAGTGCTTACCATAAGATACATAACCGAGCCTATAGCATTAGCATATGGCACCTTGGACATTTCATCGATTTCAGAATCAGTTTTTGGGGACTGATCCTTACTTAGCACAAAGTGGGCAGCAAGGGGAACATTTGTAGGTTTAGCATTAGACATAGAGAATTTACTCAAAATCTTATTCACATAAGAAATCATATTCAAATGCAGAGTGTGAATTTTTCTATCTTTAACAATATCCATGCCTAGAATTCATTTTACATCTCCTAGATATTTCATATCAAAATTTTCAGTTAGGCAATTCTACACATATTCGATTGATTTAATGCAAGGACTCACAAGTAGTATGTCATCGACATATATCAGCATAAAAGTAAGAATAGAGGCATCACACTTAAAGTAAAGACAGTGGTCATGCACACTTCTTTTGAACTTAAGGTTTTTCATCCACGAATCAATTTTTTTCCGTTGCCTAGGAGATTGTTTTAAACCATACAAGGATTTTTTGAGTAAGCATACATGGTCAGGTTTTTTAGGATCAATAAAACCATCAGGTTGATACATGTATATTTGTTTGTCAAGTTCACCATGCAGGAAAATAGTTTTTTCATCAAGCTGTTTTAATTCCCAGTTAAAATAAGCAACTAATGCTAGCATTATGCACACAGTGACAAACTTAACAACAGGAGCAAAGATTGATGTATAGTCTATCCCCTCTTTTTGAGTAAAACCTTTTGCTACAAGTCTAGCTTTAAACCTAGTGCTGTTACTTTCCTCTTTTACCTTATACAACCATTTACATGCAACAACAGAGCAATTAGAAGGCTTAGGTACAAGAGTCCAAGTTTGGTTAGCATGCAGAGAGTTCATTTCATCATTCATAGCATTTAACCACTCAACAGAATTTTTAGAATTCACAACTTCCTTATAGGACTTAGGTTCAAGATCAATGGGAGATTCATACACATTCAAAGCATGCATATCCATGTGATAATCATTAAGTCTAGATGGCTGCCTAATGTTTCTTCTAGGTCTATCCCTAGCAAGTTGATAATTATCATTTTCAATATTTTCACCATCACTTAAATTTTCATGCAAGTTATCAGAATCTGAATCAGGTAAAACAAGTAATTGTGGTGTGTACTCCACCTCACTTAGAGTCGTGTCATGAGCAATAATAGGTACAGAAATAGGCAGGCAAGGAAATCCAGTTTCATTAAAGATAACATCCCTGATAGTTACTTTAAAGTCAGGTTCATTCCTTAACCACAATCTATAACCTTTCACACCTTCAGGATAACCAAGGAAAACATATTTTTTAGACCTTGGTTCTAATTTATCCAGTTTTTTATGCACAAAAGCAGCACAACCAAAGCTTTTTAAATTTGAAAAATCAACAGTTTTACCAAACCATACAAGTTCTAGATATTTCCCATTCAAAGGCACAGAAGGGGACCTATTAATCAAATAGGCAGCAGTAACAACTGCTTCACCCCAGAACTTCTTAGAAAGTTCAGAAGCAGCTAACATGCTTCTTACTTTCTTAAGTAAGGTTCTGTTCATCCATTCTGCCACATCATTTTGCTGTGGTGTGTAAGGAACGGTTTTGTGTCTTTGAATTCCAGAATCAGCACATAATTTATCAAGCAAGTGATTACAGAATTCTAGTCCATTATCAGTTCTTAGTTTCTTGATTTTCTTGCTAGTTTGATTCTTAATTAAAGATTTCCAGTTTTTAAAGACTTCAAACACATCAGATTTATCCTTTAAAAGCATAACCCAAACTTTTCGAGAAAAGTCATCAATAATGGACAGAAACCACCTTTTGTTACCATGTGTAGGGGTAGTGGCAGGACCCCATACATTAGCATGTAGGTATTCAAGTATACCAGTGCATTTAGACAGATTAGGGGAAGGAAAATAGGGAAACTAATCCTATGTTGTTTACCCTTAACATAAGATTCACAGAAATGCATGAAAGTTTATCATTTCCAAATGATCCTACTTTTTGCAACAGTTCAAGACCTTTATTACTCATGTGTCCTAGTCTACAATGCCAAAGTGCAGTTTTATCATCCTTTACTACATTTGCATGCAAGACAGGTTTGGTAAAGTACATATATAAGTTGTTACGTTTTCCAGCTTTAAGGACCACAGAAGACCCTTTCATGATAGACATAACACCCTTTCCCCATTTTCCCTCATAGCCTTCATCTTCTAATGCAGCACATGATATGAGATTACTACTTAAAGCAGGCACATATCTTACATTTTTCAAGTTAAGAGCATGTCAAGATTCACACATAAGTGAAATATTGCCTATACCTAGGATAGGACATTTTTTATCATTCGCCATGGATACAAAACCATCTTTTGTTTCTTTAAAGGAGCAAAACAGATTTTTAATTGAAGTTAAGTGAAAAGTTTAGCCAGAGTCGATAAGCCATTCATTTTCACATAAGAAAGATGAATTCACAGAATTTGCCACAGAAGTTTCACAAAAATCAGTTACCATAAAAACATCTTCATGCATTTTCTTTTGAGACACGGTGTTAGCCTTAGGCCTTTTAGGTTGAGGACAAACATTAGCAAAGTGACCAGGTTCTCCACAATTAAAACACTTCTTATTTTTATTAGGGGAATTACTCACCTTTGCATTTTTATCCTTAGATTTTTCTTTTCCAGTTTTGTTCTCAGGAAACTTTTTCTTTTTCTTAAAATTCTTTCCCTTAACAAACATGGCATCGGCATGATTTTGATGTTTTATACTCATATTTGCTTTTAAGTCTATTCCGTTTATCATACTATCAAGATTAACCTGATCTCTACCATACTTAATAGCAGATTTGACATCACTAAATGAATCAGGTATATCATTCAAAAGCACAATAGCAGTATAATCATCAATAGATTTATCACCAGTTTTCTTAATGTATCACAACTTTTTGAAAAGTGTCAATATTTTCATCAATATCTTTAGACATATCAAGTTTAAACCGGAAAAATCTTTCAAGTAAGAACATTTTACAAGGCAGTGAAGTCTCAATGAATAATTCTTCCAATTTATCCACAAATCCTTGGCACTTTTTTTGTTCTCCGACTTTTCGGATAACAAAGTCTGAGAGGTGTAGGATAATGGATGAGAGTGCAATCTCATCCATCTCTTCATTTTCATCAGACGTGGCAGCAGAAAATGCAAGGGTGATACTTTTGAATACACACTGCTGTATCAAAATTCCCTTCATTTTTTGTTGCCAAATGCCAAAAAAATCAGTGCGACCATCAAATGGTGCAAGGTTATATGAACCCATAGAAGACATATTGCACACAAAAGCACAACAATATTCATACTACTCACACGAATCGGAAAGCTGAGGATTTCCAAGTTCACACACCGATTTATCGGTTGCGCAGGGGGTCACTTAGGTCCATTTTTATCAAAAAAAATGTTCAAGTGGACAGAATATTACACACAAGTAATATTACAGATTTTAGAAAGTAGTATTCCACATAATAACATATATCATAAAATCAGCAAGCATTTATTAATAATTCCACATAATAACAGATATCAAAAATTTTGAGAACAACAAGCATTTATCAGCACGTAATCCTGCCCGGTTCGACCGGTATCTACCAGCAGACACACCCAAACCTATTCGGTACAACCGGCAGCTAAAGAGATGAGGGTTTAGCCTCTTTACCAGAGCGAGGTTTTGGGGAATCTCGTAATTTGACCTCATGTCTGTGAAACGGCGCGCGTCGGGCAAAGGTGCGACGGTCGGGGGGTGAAGAGCGGACGGCCCACCAGCCTTGGTTCAGTAACTGAGGGGTAGATCCACCATCAGCAGGCAGCAGAGTCACATGAAAGTGATGATATGTGGGCAGCGGAATCGCCCGAAGGCGACGGCGATAGCAGCGGCGATATACGGCGGCGCAACCAATGGCTCTGATACCACTGTTGGGTATCATCGGTGCCATCTGAGAGCTCAGAGGGTGTCTGGGCTCGCCCCGATTCAAACACACAAGACAATCGAATGTATCGGACCTAGTCACACAAGACAATCGTCCACACAGGAAGAAGTGGAAGGAAGAGCATCGTGAAAACTGTTAACTCGGTGCCCATAATTAAACGATCGAAGCCGTATATATAGGCACGCATTAACCGGAGAACAACGCGGTTTCAACACTGCATTAAAGAGAGAAGACTGTCTGGGGAAGGGGAGAGACTCACCGGACACGAAGAGGTGGGAAGGGAAAGGTGGGAAGGGAGAGGTGTGAAAGGGAGGAGCGGTGCCAAACAGAGAAAGGGGGCACGACTGTGTGCCCTAATGCAAACAGGCAAGGGTTTAAGGGGTAGGGAATGGGCTGGGAGAAGGCTGGGCCTAATTGCCTTCGGCCTGGGCCCAGAAAACAGGCCGTCAGGCCCACTCAATACCCAATTAACAGTTCCTTTTATTTTTGAAAATTAAGAGGAAAGAGGAATGAAGCTGCTCTGCTTTTCACTCCTTTTCTTTTTTGAATTTAGGATTGTCTGTTGTAGAAAACGGTAACTAACGGTAATTCAAATTTGAAAATTAAGAGGAAAGGGGAATGAAGCTGCTCTTCTTTTCTTTTTGTTAGTGATTACCGTTGTATAAATAACTGCTCACTTTTACTTCAATTCCCTCTTCTCTCAGAAATAAGTTTTTCTTGGGCTCAGTCAGTGACGACAACATGGAAGACTCACGGTGTTCTCTGTGACAACCCGGTTGGAGAAGAGCAAAACATTCAGGTAATCACTGAATTTCTCAAAATTTCTTGCCTTCATAATGAAATAACTTGTTATAACAAAGGGGAGAAGCTTTGCTGGTTTGCAGTTTCAGCCTGAGGAAGTGTTTTCGAATATTGCAATCTACACAAGACTCTAATAGGAACAAAGTTATGAAACAATCAATCAACAAAATCTTTTTTATTGCTAAAACACACGGATTTGCTCGATTTACAATATCCGTAGAAAATATTTTGCTTTGTATCTTGTTGTATTGTTGTTGCCACAACTTAGCTAGAGGAAATATAAAATGAATCACAAAAAAAAGAATAGATGATCCAAATTGCTTCCACCCATAGTTTTCTCATTAAAAACTTGATTGTATATGATCTATAGACATTAGAAGGGGAAAAACCAAACCTTCATTTTGCTGCAAAATTTGGCAGATGGTGGAGTTGGAACAAAGACCAACAACAGGTGGGATCCCCCATGACTCCAACGAAAGCCAATTGAATGATGCATGTGTGAGAGATATATTCCAGGACTATGACTTGTATCTAGCAGCCAAGAATGGCAGGCGTGACGACTTTGTGAAGCTTCTCAATTAGGCTTCAGCAGCAGAGCCGTGGTCCGACATTATGAGAAGGGTAACCCCTACTGGGAATACATGCATACGACTTTGTGAAGCTTCTCAATTAGGCTTCAGCAGCAGAGCCGTGGTCGGACATTATGAGAAGGGACTACTGGGAATACATGCATTCATGTAGCCTCAAAGCACGGAAGTGAAGAATTTGAAGTACTCGACACAAAAAAACGCGATATCTGCAGACGGGAAGAGATTAAAACCAGTTATACATACAGAAAATGTGGAGTAAGGTTTCATGTGTGTGTGTGTGTGAGAGAGAGATGAGACCTGGTGAAAAAGAAAAATGGGGTGGTGGGCGTACGCGATATCTGCAGACGGGAAGAGATTAAAACCAGTTATACGTACAGAAAATGTGGAGTAAAGTTTCATGTGTGTGTGTGTGAGAGAGAGAGAGAGAGATGAGACCTGGTGAAAAAGAAAAATGGGTGGTGGGCAATTGGTGAGGGAAGGTCCATGATTTCAACTGTAAAAAGAAGTTGAATGCTTCTCTTGTCTCTCGTTCCCCCCATGGGCTTATTTATATATTTAGAACATCTTAAATATAATCCATTTTTATACAGAAATTATTTTAATATAAATAAAAAGTTAAGACAAAAATTAAATAAAATAAATTGAATAATATACTTAATATTCCAACTCACAAAAAAATGTGGATTAAAAAATATGAAAATATTAAAAAATATGAAAATTTCTGATAAGAAACTTTTGTTGATTTTTAGTGCAAACATACGACTAATGAGATCCAGCAGCTTGATCTTGAAAATTGTCTTTTAGTCTACTTCCTTCAATGGTATATTTTTTTGTCTACATTCAACTTGTCACAAATGAATTGCTGTAGAGTATAGTGATATCAATCATTTGTGAAGGGCATGGAGATGAGCAAATGAACTTGTTGTTGAGGTACTCATGACGACAGAATGCGATAAACTGAGTCTAACTATTTTTAATCCAATTCACTTTTCGGATATAAATAGTTTCACCTTAAAACCTAAGCATAATAAGCATGTACAGAACCAAAACCAGCACCAAAATTACATCAATACCCAGTTTAATAATAAAAATGAGAGCATACCATATATAATAAAATGAGATGAACAGAGACAAATCCACTATAATAGGCATTGTATATACAGATACATATAGAATGAAATGAGATGAACAGAGACAAATCTACTAGGCATGTATACACATATACATATGAACAGAGACAAATTTACCATAATAGGCATGTATACACAGAGAACCAACACTATAAACCACCCACCACAATAGATATAATGACAAAACGAGAACCGAACCCACCAATATCAGTCTAATAATGCAAATGAGTTCACCACAAAGGGCAGATGCACAAAATCAGATCCAAAACATAGAAAAATAATGACAATGAGTGCGACAGATGTAAAATGTTCAAATGGAGGAGAACAGAGAGAACGAACACCAATGTAGAAAGATATAATTTTTTAAAATTACATTTTGACCTTTACTGTTTCATACATAAAATGCTGTAGGTTGAATAATAAGAACGCCAACATCTTATTATTCTCCACATCGTCCTCCCTAGTTGACAGGCAGTTGGACTTCAACACTTTGAGTCTTCACCGCACGGCATACAGGGCATGCTCTTGCGCCGGTCTCGCAGCGAGGGCAGAGACAGACGTGGCGACAGGGCCACAGCATCACCGTCGCCAGCTGCCTCTCGCAGACCTTGCATTCGAGTATTATGGGCCCCACCAGGTTGGGGTCGGGAAATGAAGACTCCGCTTCCTCCTGCGCCGTTTCCACATACTGGTGGAACTCGTTTGCGTCCTGCAGGCGCTCCGTCAGCGTCCTTTTCGCACGCTCCAAGTATTTCAACCTGATGTACATCCTCTCCGCCTGCAACCTGTAGTGCTCCGCCTCCCCCCTGCGAAGCTCCACCATCCTTTCCAACTCATCCTTGCGGGTCAGCAGTTCTGTTTCTCTCTGTTTAAGTTGCTTTGTGGCCCTCTCCTCAGCCCCGTGAAGGACTTCGCGGTGGTGCTTCTCCACAGCGCCTCCCAATGTTTGTCGGAGATTTTGGCCCTGTACAAAAAATTTTAAACCAACATTAAACGAAGAGGAAAACTTGTAGTAGTAGTGAGGATCAAAGTCATTACATGGAGTGTGATCATGTTATCGATTTGGTCTTTGATGTCTTTGGATAGTCGATCCTCGTCATCTGGTGCAGTCAACAACGATACGTAAGAGAATGGATTGACGGTTGCGGCGTTGTTGAGGATGTTTTGGACATCGGAGAAGTGGGCGTTGGGTGGAAGAGTCGGAGGAGCGAAACGGGGGCCGTCAAGATTGATTGTGTTGATTTGATGTGCTTGTGCAGGGGTCGGCTCTGCCTTTCCTTTGCCGGCCGCTGCCCCACACAAAATGTTTCCATTATTAGAAAGAAAAAAACATAAAAATAGAACACAACCATAGCATATGAGAAATGGGGTGAATCTGATTTTCTGGGGAAACGAACCTCCATTGCTGGTAACCATTTTTGCAGAGTTTTCAAGTACTCAACACAAAAGTCGCGATATCTGCAGCTGCTGAGGGAAAGAGATCAAGACCAGTTATACATACAATAAATGTGGAGCAAGATTTCATGTGCAATAACTCTCATGTGCAAGACTTGATGAGAGAGAGAGAGAGAGAGATGAGACCTGGTGAAGAAGAAGGCGTGGTGGTGAGTGGAATTGGTGAGGGAAGGTCCATGAATGATGGAAGAATTATAAAGAGAGCGAAAGGGTGGGAGGAGAGGATCCATGCATCGCCTGGAACCAACAGACGCCTACTTTCATTTCATCACATCTCTTTGCAGGAGGAGGAGGAGGCGGCACTTCAAATTGAATGCACCTCCATACAACGAAACATGAAGATTTCCAAAGTAAAAAAACCAACATTCTCTCTCTTTCCCGCCATGGGCTGATTTTTTATTTTTCTTTTTATGCTAACATATTGTTTACAATCTCAAAAAATAAAAATAAAAACTAATCGAAAATACTAATAGTAGAAACTGTGTATTATTTCCTACATATATATATTAATATTTTGGATATAAAGGAGCAATGCTAATGGGCATGCACAATTTTGACGTGCTATTTTCGTAATCACTTTTCTATTAATATATAGTTTAAAAAACTTATTTAAACAAACAAAAATTGTTGAAGGCACCCCCCAACACAAAAAATTCCCCGATTGAATAAGGTTAGTAGAATTAAAAATTGCTAATTTGTTTTACAATAGTGGTTAATTAAAGTATAATTTTTTATTTTTATTTTAAGTCAATCGATCAATCAAATGTATAAGCTCTTATAGTGGTCAAGCCTCACTTATATTACTCAATCAATGGTTTAGGTTAGGGTTAGATCACGTTCGCTATTCTATATCCTCTTCTTGCAAAAGCTAGATGATTGCCTTGTTCCTCCTCCACTGCAATCAGCAATGGAGAGTTCAATGGAGAGTTCCACCAGACCTACTTTCACTCATATCCCTAAGAACTCACACTGAAAGGTCCAATCTATCCCTAGCTAAAAGGCAAATATAATCTGCATTGGATGACTTCATTTGTTCATGGCAAAATAGAAAGTGTTCCTCAAATTTCTATGGTAGCTAAAACAAGAAAAATAAATAAATAAGTAAAGAAGGTACTATGCAAGGGATTCAGGAAGTGCATGTGAAGTGGAAAAAATGAAAATCATACTTCATTGTAAAATGCCAATATTCAAAAGACCTAATTGCAGGAAAACACACACACACACACACAAAATTTTGGTAATATTTGTAATTTAAGCCACATGTTCTGAAATAGCAAAAAAAAAAATAAAAAATAAAAAAATAAAAAATAAAAAAAATTGCCATGTGATATGTCACTAATACATTTTATAGTGATCAGAGTTCACATGTTCGATAAAATTGCCATGTGATATGTCACATTATTTAAATATATATATATATATATATATTGTATAGCTGCAAATGAAATAATAAATAAATAAATAAATCACAGTATCTTTCTTTTACGACAACATGACGTAACTATTTAGTTGGACACGTAGATTTCAATCGTCAAAAAATATATAGGTAATCCAAACTACAATTCTGAGTAAAAATCCTTTTTTTGGGTAAAAAAAAAAAAAAAAAAAAAAAAAAAAAAAACCTCATACATGGATAATTTGACATTTTGTTGTTATTGTTAAATGTTTGTACTTTAGGAAACGAAGTACATAAACTTTTCATGTCGGCATATATTGGATTGCCACAATTTTTTCAATCAACATTTGAGCATGTGTATGGCATGCATGAATTTTAGGTGTCCTTCTTGAGATGGAAGAGTTTGTCAACTCGAGCATAAAATTTTATAATTTTTTAGTGACCCAAAGTTATTTTATCTATATATAATTAACATTGTAAATGGTTAGTATAGTCATGTGATATGTGTTCCTTGTGTGCTATTAGAAGCTTAGGGTTCAAATTATGACAAATGCAGGTATTACATGTTTTTATTTTTTATTTTTCTAATAAAAAATAATATATTTCTTGTCGAACACATGATGACATTTAGATAAAAGAAAATTATTGAAGATTTTTCAGTTTTTACAGCCCAGTCATCACACATAAGAAAAAATAATAATTTTCAATTGATATTTATATAATCTTTTCAGTTTAATCATTTTTAACTTATTTGGTGTTTCTTTTCCAAAATAATATAAATATTGTCTTGCAAATGCTTCAATATATATATATATATATATATATATATATTAAGTTTTACATGAAACAAAAAGATAATTGTAGAGTCTATTTTAAAAACTCGACTCAGGTTCAAACATTACTAAATTTAGTCTAGTCACATGCTGTATCATATTTATATGTATATATTTTCACAGTTTACAACCTAACTGTCATTTTCCGGCAAAAATTTACTCATGTTTATTAGCACTTATGTTTTAAAGGTTTATTGTGTTGCTTGCATTTAAAAAGTTGGGGTGGTAAGGGTAGTGATTTGTATATGTTAGGTTTCTTATACCCGATTTCTTATAAAATTGGTATCATTTTTCTTCTTCATAATCTCGGCCGGAGGTAATAGATCTTCGTTGTTGTTGTGAGAATACAACTGAGAACATCATGGATGGCTCTCGATCAATATATGAGTACGTTGTGTGTCAAAATTTTAAAATAAGCTTGTTGTTATAAATCCTAGTTTTAAGTTGAATTTTTTTGTACAAATGTTTATTTTTTTACCAATTATGCAATTTTAAATTGTGAGCATCTTTATGCAGAGGCTGCAAAGTGGCAGTTAGCCATTTTATTACACCAATCAGAGTATGACTCTATGATTGACGATTATGAGTCCATCATGTCCTCATTTCCCTTTCCCTTTCCCTTTCGCCATCCCTATTGTTCATAAACAAATATATAACAATTTTCTTTTCTTTTTTCTTACTTTGATACATTTTTACTTTCTTTCCAATATAATTTGAAACCACAATCTTCAAAGAAAATACCAACTAAATATAGTACAATTCTTCAATTTTGATTTTGATTTTGAAACTAGCGATTTTTTGAATTGTGGGAGGTGGAACCAAAATTGAACCGGCATATAGCCAATTAAAATTTCAGTTTCGAAGTTCTATTATTATTATTTTTTTAAAATATTACACTTGAAACCGCCGTGTTGGAACAAAAACCCACATTTTTTAACCGAAACCGTTGGTTTTTAATCAGAACTAGCGATTTAGAACTGGAACCGGATCAACAGTTAAACCGAACCATTGACCACCGGTTCCAGTTCGAAACCAAAACCGTGCCCATGTACAGACATGTATGTTTGTTTAGGAATATAATTGAAGATCGAATATCCCCTTTCATTCAAACACTTCCACTCTATTTCATTCCAATAAAAATTTTTTTTTTTTACTATTTGTATAAATATAAACTTTTAAGTATGTTCGTTGATCTAAATTTCAAAGCAAACATCCAATCATTCTTTCAAACATTCTTGCCTTCTTAATATTTTAATAAAATTTTCAGACCACAATTCTTCTGAACATTTCTCTGTACTACACAATTCAACGCAGTACGAGTTACATACATTGTTTGTCGTACCAAATGTACACGATACTTCTACAACTGCACTTCAAATTTTGCACTCTTGCGTTACACACGCTCGGAGGTCATTTGTCTTAGCTGTCGCGTGGTTATCTCGCTCATCTTTCTTCTAAAGTTTTCATTTTCGGAAAGAGAGAGAAACTATGGCTGCTTCTACACCAGCAGCCATTTCCAGTCCCTTTAAATGCGGTTTATTCTCTTCCCAAGGTTCGTTCGTTATTTTACAGCCGCCGAACGCTTTAACCTCGTATTTTATTCGTTATAGCATGTGTACTGATATATCCGTTTGGAAACATCCTTGCAGGATTTTCTGGGTCGACGCCCTGTCTCCATTGGAGGAAGAATGAGGTCTTACTTCTTTACTTCGCCGGTTTATGGGATAGTGCTAACGCTTCGATTTTGTCTTAAGTTTCTTTCTTCTTCTTTATTTTTTTCGTTTTCTGCGGGTTATGTTGAATCTTGTTCGGCGAATGTGCTGTCCACTTTAACGTTCGTTAGGTGTTTGATTAAATGGCGTATGGGACGCTGATTACCAAACTTCAATTGGACTCCATGATTGTTTTGTGCTATTGTGTATAACTGTGAATCGAATTTTGAACTTAATTCTTGATGGCTGGCTGACATACTCAGATTAGCAATGAAGTGGCAAATGGAATTGCATTTTGCATTTTTTTCTTTCCAATAATGTTCGTAGTTGCTTTCTTGAATGTCCTTGTTGCAGAAAAGGAATATCAGGAAGGCTTATCGGGGCGTAATAACAGCCAAAATCGATCATAAGCCCCCACCATACGCACTTGTAAGACAGAATATTTGTTGGTACCTGCTAGTGTTATTTCTTCTGTTTCATATTGTGTTATTTACGTGCCTTCTGCTGATATACTTTTAGAAACTTCGAAATCTGTGGCATATGAATTGTGGAATCTCGTTTCGTTAATTTTTTTCCTTAATCTTGACTGGGTAATGTTACTCTGGATTTATGGTAGCTTCACCTTCATTGAGTATGTAGGATGCTTTGGAACCTCATATGAGTTGTGAAACATTCGAATATCATTGGGGAAAGCATCACAAGGCTTATGTCGATAACCTCAACAAGCAAATAGTTGGTACAGACCTAGATACAAAGCCATTAGATGAAATAATACTTGCTACCTATAACAAGGGCGATCTCCTCCCACCCTTCAACAATGCTGCTCAGGTATGTAACATACAACTTTCATCTATGGACCTAGAACAACTTTGTATTGGTTTTTCAGTTTAGAGTTTATCGTCTCCTTAAGAAATCATGTCAAAGATTCTTGAACATAAACGGACTTGTTGTGATACTTAATGCGAAAGAACACCCTAAGGAGCTTCCATGACCGACTCTGGACATAATTACAGTGGCTTTTACTCACACACACACACTCACACTCACACACAAAGACTTGATGCAGAAACCAACATTGGGGTTTTTTATGGAGACAACTGCCGACCTAGCAAGCACTATCACAAGAAAATATAACAATAATAAATAAATAAATAAATAAATAAATTACAAGTTTTAATGTGGATGGACCAGGATGGTCATAGTGTTTGCCACATCATTATCATATTCAATTTCAGTCATCTGCAATTTTATAACTACTCTTTTCATTTTCCTCTTGGTCGTGGCTCTCGAAACGTCCGTTTTGACTGCTTGACTCTCGAAAGGTCACTTAATTCATGATTATTGTAACTTTCTAATAGATCAGCCCTCCTACTGTTTGCTAGGCATGGAATCATGAATTCTTCTGGGAGTCCATGAAACCCGGTGGTGGAGGTGAGCCATTTGGAGAACTTCTAGAATTGATCAAAAGAGACTTTGGCTCGTTTGAAGCTTTTGCCAATGAATTCAAGGCAGCTGCAGCCACACAATTTGGTTCTGGTTGGGCTTGGCTCGTCTGTAAGCACTTCCCTTGTCATTGTAAACCTGTAAGACATTGTTTTAAAAAAAGACCAAGATTGGTTGACAATGTTTCCTATGCAGACAAAGCTAATAGACTTGATGTTGGAAATGCTGTCAATCCCCTTCCGTCAGAGGAGGACAAAAAGCTTGTGGTGGTGAAGAGCCCCAATGCTATTAATCCTCTTGTCTGGGATTACTCTGTGAGCACCGTTTCTTCTTTTACTTCTGGCAGTACTGTTTTTGTCGTCTGCCTTTGTTAGAAATTTTCATACTGCCAATCGATAAACCACTTATATATCACTGTCTTTCTGCAAGGTTATCGTCTTACAAAAAGTCTTTTTTCTTTGTTATTTATTATGACTGGACCTCAACTCATCTCGTATTTTCTTCTTTTGGTTCGTTGTTGCAGCCGCTGCTTACTATTGATGTTTGGGAGGTAAGAGAGCAATTATTAACATCCCATAACGATATGCACCCCAAAATAAAATAATAATAATAATAATAATAATAATAATAATAATAATAATAATAATAATAATAATAATAATAATAATAATAATAATAATAATAATAATTAGAAAGTGGAAACATAGAAATATATATGTGGAATGTGGTAAATAATCTCCTAAAATCTTCTTTTTGGTCTTTGGACAGCACGCATACTACCTTGATTTCCAGGTAAATCTTCCTCTCCCATATATGTGATGTTTGTTTTACATGCTTTATCCATAGTATATTGTTCAAGTGGCATGATAGTCACATTGCAACGTCATTCATTTCAGAACCGAAGGCCAGATTACATATCAACCTTCATGGAGAAGCTTGTTTCCTGGGAAGCTGTAAGTTCCAGACTCGAAGCTGCAAAGGCAGGTGCCGCTGAGAGAGAAAGAGAGGATGCGAGAAGGAAAGCAGAATATGAAGGGGACAGCCCAGCTGATCCAGAAGCAGTTGAAGAAATGTATTTGGAAAGTGATACAGACGAACAAGAGGCTGATTGATTTCAGTTTTTCAGTAATGGGTTTTCTGCATCACAAGTTTGTCTTCAAAATTTTGATTTAATAATAGTTACATGTTTCAAATTTCTCAATTCAAACACAACCTTAGTTTATCGAGTGACGTATTTGGAGATTTCAAATGTTGGAGATGGAATGTCATTTTTATCTATTTTGTATGTTGTTGTGCACATGCCATTAATGTGTTTGACAATATATTATGTTGTGTTGTGCCATCAGAACAACGTTTCGCTAAAAATTAAAACAAAAAGTCAGTTCACCCAAAAATTAAAACGATGTAGTTCTAATCATAACTCAAAACTTACACTTTACCAGCAAGAATCAAAAGAATGGCCGACCAGTAAAACTCTTTTGCACCTAAAGCTGTGAACAAGGTACTTTCAACTGATTCAAGTTCAACATCCTCTTAGCTACAAATTCAGCTTCCTTCAATTTCCCATGAGTTTCTAGTCCATTTCTCAAGTCCTCAAGGCAATTCAGTGGTAGCTCCATACCCTTCTCTAGCAATTCATAGTAAAGGTCAAAGGCTTCGGATACCTTGTCAGCCATGCATAGATTGGTTAAAACTGTACTGCATACAGCTATATTGATTTTGTGGTCATTTTTCAGACAAAAACCCACCAACTCAGATGCCTCCACTACTTTCCTATCCTCAGAAAGGAAGCAAATCAGTTCTTCCATGTTTACAATGTAACCCTTCTCGTAAATACTTTTAACAAGCTGTAATGCCCCTTCCTGCATACTATTCTTGAACAGCAGCCGCACAACATCTGTTGAGAGATTGATGTTTGGTCTAATCTCATTATCCAACATTAACACCATCAACCTTGCAGATTCTGGAGCACAACCATTTCCAATAAGTTCCATAAGGACACGATGGAACGTTGATGTTCTTGGAATATGTGAACTTCTCAACATCTTCTCCAAAGTATCAAGGGCGAGGCCTGCTTCCCGTTTCTTTGACAGCCCTTCGATTAGAGACTCATAAATCTTGATATTTGGCTCAAAATCTCTTCTTAGCATCAAGATTAATAGTTTATGCCCATCCTCAAAAGTCCCTTCTTTACAATGTCCCAGGATCAGAGTTTCAAAAGCAAGAGGGTCCTGTTTGCTTCGTTTCATAAGCTGCCTTAACACTCTCTCGGCTTTCTTAGTTTTTCCATTTGCACATAAATACTTAAAGATAGGATTGTATGATGCAACTAAAGGCATGCAATCATAATCACGCAACAAAATTTCCTTCTCCAGTATCTCATCCAACAATTCTTCTGCCCTGCCAAAATTTTCCTTTTTGCATGAAGTGCGTATTAGCATACTGTATGTAGCTGAATCGCGTCCCACATTCAGCTCCTTCATCTTCTCGAACACTTTCAAAGCCTCATCCAAATTCTCCTGATTGCAATGAGCACTCATCACTGTGTTAAAACTACAAGTATCCGGAACAAATCCTTCACCCACTATCTGGCATTCACCTAAAATCTCTTTCACCATATCCAACTTGTGAGACTCACAAAAACCTTGTATGATTGTGTTACAAGTAATTTGGTTTGGCTTAATCCCTCTACCAACCATCTCTCTGAGCACATCCAATGCCTCCTTAATCTCTTGACTCCCACAATATCCTCTGATCAAAGTGGTGTAAGTAACAACATTTGGCCTCAAATTTTCACACTTCTTCTGCATGCCATTTACCACATTACGTGCAACATTCACCTTTCCAGCTCTACACAACCCATCAACAATGGTATTGTATGTTATCATATCCGGTTCGCATTCAAAGCCCTCCATTTCCCTAAACATTCTAAAAGCTTCATCTACCCTTGAGTTCTTACAAAACCCTCTTATCAAAACGTTAAACGTGCACAAATCCGGCTTCACTCCGAACGTCTTAAGCATTTCATCATACAACTCAAAAACCATTCCCGTCCTACCCCTTTTAAGCAAAATCAAGAACAAACTATTGAATGTAAAAGTTGACGGGGAAATCCCCATTGATTTCATAGTCTTAAATACCTTGACGGATTCTTGGAAAAGCCCCGCATCGCCGTAGCTCCGAATTAAGCTGTTGAAAAACTTGTCAGTCAGCGGAACTGTATAATTAGATTTCTCGGGTATCGACAAGAGGAAATTGCGGGCCGAGTTAAGGTGTCGCGCCTGGCCGAGAATTTCAAGCATCATGAAGTAGGACTGTTGGGTGTGAGTAAAACCCGAGTTTTGGGCCCAGTTGAAGAAGCGGAGGGTTTTAGAAGGGGTTTTGATGCGGCGGAGAGTTTGGAAGAAGGTCGTTTGCGACAGAGGAGTGTCGGTCGAAAGAAGGGTTTCGAGCCGGGCCGACCAGGGCTCTGTGTTAATAAGCCCGGCCATTGTTCGGGCTTTCTTGCTGTTGTTGCGATTTGCATTTTCAACTGGGGGCTTTACCACATTTGGAATTAGTTCAGCGGCAGAGGTGGGCGGTTTGGAAAATAAGTGTTTGAGATTGGAAGGGAAGTTTGAGGTGGAATATGAGACGTTGAATTTGCAGAAATGGGTTCTGATACATGTTGATGATTGCGGGCTACTTAGAGAGAAAGGAGGCGCCGACGCCAATGGATGGGAGTGTCTGCATTTCCGTAGATTACGCCACCCAAACTCTGCGGGCCGCCGACGGCAGCCAGTTTCGTCCAAAGTCTTTGTTGGTAGCTGTAGAGGTGGTATACCGTTGATGCGATTTAGCCCAATACTCACATTTTCGTTACAATATGCCAATTATATATCAAAAACCTACATCAGGAAAAGCAATATCTACAGCTCCTTCCAAAAAATGAACTTCATCCACAAACTCAATATAAATATGAAAGTGCCTGAAAATGAATCAAACAAATAGAGAGGAAACCAAAAATCTATGTTCTACTTCTTGAAAAAATAAAAGAATCTAGTTTATCATGGAAGAGAAAATGAAAATACATAATAGAACTCCTAAAAGTGCGTACATAGGTCCCAGACATGAGTTTTACGAATAACATACGTATTTTACAGGCTGGATTATACCATGATTTTAATGGAACCAATTATAAAGGTATAAAATCCTGAAAATAAGTGTAATTTATGCCATTTACTTACTAAAAATGAATCCCACAAACTGAATCCAGCTAGAAATCAAGCCTTGTAATCAAGATAGGAAATAAGTTCACCAAACATCATTCTGTACCATGATTTATTTGGCAGAAGAAAGTATTCTGAAACCCCACATTTTCCAGTTTAAGAATTCAAATTTACAGAAGATAAATACTAATTAGTACAAAAGGTTTCAAAACACTCATTATTGTTTTGCCAAAATATTTTCTTTCTCAACTCTTATTCAAAACATAACCAACAAATTCAAGCTTCCTACCGTATTTTGTTAACAAATAGATTACATTACTCTCTCTCAAAACATAACTAACAAATTCAAGCTTCCTAACGCTATATTTTACTATTAGATTACATTACTCTCACTCAAAACATAACTAACAAATTCTATCTTCTGAACGTATTTTCTTACTAATAGATCACATTACTCTCACTCAAATCATAACCAACAAATTCAAGCTTCCTAATGTATTTTCTTACAAATAGATTACATTTCCAATCGTAGCATAAAACTTTTCTACCAAATTCAAGGGAGCCCCAAAGCACAGAGAAAACACCCTGAAGCTCTAAAAACCAAATTTAGTAATAGCCTCCATTAGCCAACGACAACTTACAGCATACTTCAGACATACCTTTTACAGCAATAAGGTTTCACCAAGGCGTGGGGCACCCGTCATACCCCATGGATTTTTATGAAATTTATATTTATATGTATTTTTATCCCATATTTTTCATTTATACCGTTAATGGAAAAGAATTCACCCACTTTGTAAAAAAATTGCCTTTACTTCATGTTATAACTAAAAAGATTCAGCCTAGGCCAAAATCATAGATCCGACTCGGTAACAATATATACATCCTCAACCAACACTTCCTAAGAAAATTATTCCGGGTGGCAGCTGAAAAACTAACCCATACCAATCTTAAAAACAAATACTACGTAGAGAGAGATCACATCAAACCTAAGCATGAATCACAGCAAGCGTCAGCTCCAAATATCACATCAAATTCACTTCAAAACCGATATGGCTAACAACCCATCTTTCCCAGATCATGTTAAAGAGCTTCGCTCATGAATAAAGTAATAACACGCCTCTAGACACCCATAAATAAAAATGTATGGGTAATGTGTGTGTACCTGTTTGGCGGATAAAACTGAATCGTAAGGAAGAACTAAATTGACAGTGAGTTTTGGGGGAATGTTCGATGGGGTCGGTGGACGAGGAGCCATGTACGCCAATGGGGTTTTCGGTGGATCCACATTTGGCATCACCTTCTTCCAAGACTCAATGAACTTGGAATCTTCGGCGGCCTCCGCCGGAAGATCGGTGGAAAATTGCCGGCACCACCGCATCGAGGCGGCAGAAGCTCGGTTGAGGAGGAAACGTGGACCTTGTCGCAACATTTTGAGGAGGCTGACTGCGAGTTTCTCTGAGCGTGGGACAGACGAAGAGAATTGGGGGAAAATGGAGGATGCAAGGAGGAACGAGATGGCAGTTTGAGAACTTGGTGCGTGATGGGCCACATACAGAAGAAACTCAGGGCTGTTAAATTGGACCTAATCTTATGAAGTGAATGAGGCCCAATGGACTTTCTTATTTTGAAGCCCATGAATATTTATTTGATTGAGAAACTATTACAGATGTTTAGACGAAATACATTTATTAGTATCCCAAACTCAATTATAAATACAATTTAAATCATTTTCCTCATTCAATTGCAACCAGTTTGTTTTATAAACTCTATGTAGTTTAACTTATAAACCTTTTATTATATTACATTTTTTTTTTAATTTTCCTCTCAAGGACATTAGTTGAAGGCCAAATTCATGATTAAAAAGTCAAAGATATGATATCATATGATAATGAGTGATATGAAGTACATAATATGTTTTAATTTGATGGTTTAAATAAATTAATTAATTGTCACCATCTTTGTTTTAAGCCTATAGTTTTTTGTTTTTTTTAATTAATATTGATATTTTAGTATTGTGTAGAGTACATGGCATTGAATTATATATGTTTAGGAACTTTTGATTAGTGAAATTAGTTGCAAGCTTTCAAGATTGTGAGATGTTGACTTAAATCATGTTTTTTTTTATGATTAAATAACAAAAGAAGAAGTCTGCTCTTGAACTGGTGTAAGCTGATACAGTTTTCAATTAAATTATGTCATATTTTAATTGTTTATCTTTGAAAATATTTTTTTTTAATTAAGAAATCGCTTAAACTCAAGGTCTATGATGTTTTATCATCAACAAGGTGCTTGTACCTTAACTCCAAGTTTAGAGATGATTTCGTAGTGGTGTACTCGTGTGCCCAATTAGTCATAAAAAAAAAACAAATTTATATTAGAAAAAAAAGCGTGTACTGAAAT
Organism: Caryopteris x clandonensis; assembly: GCA_028749325.2. Classification (NCBI taxonomy): domain Eukaryota; kingdom Viridiplantae; phylum Streptophyta; class Magnoliopsida; order Lamiales; family Lamiaceae; genus Caryopteris; species Caryopteris x clandonensis. Next base: position 5,037,396 of record JAPYKT020000021.1, read on the forward strand.
AAGGTGCTAAAAATAAATTTAAATTTATCAAATTTAAGATACAATCATCTATTAACTCCATCATTTACTAACCCGTTATCATATTCATAGGATAAATGAGATGTTCAATCACCAAATTAACCATCCAAACAAAATGTAAAAAAGAATAAAACATGAAATATCCAAGAATTCTAGATTGTATGATATTGGCATGTTGTAACGAAAATGTAAGTATTGGGCCAAATCGCATGGCGCCAGCGCCTCCTTTCTCTCTAAGCAGCCCGCAATCATCAACACGTATCAGAACCCATTTCTCAAACAACTTCTCATATTCCACCTCAAACTTCACTTCCAATCTCAAACACTTATTTTCCAAACCGCCCACCTCCGCCGCTGAACTAATTCCAAATGTGGTAAAGCCTCCACTTGAAAATGCAAATCGCAACAACAGCAAGAAAGCCCGAAAAATGGCCGGGCTTATTAACACAGAGCCCTGGTCAGCCCGACTCGAAACCCGTCTTTTGACCCACACTCCTCTGTCGTAAACGACCTTCTTCCAAACTCTCTGCCGCGTCGAAACCCCTTCTAAAACCCTCCGCTTCTTCAACTGGCCCAAAACTCGGGTTTTACTCACACCCAACAGTCCTACTTCATGATGCTTGAAATTCTCGGCCAGGCGTGACACCTTAACTCGGCCCGCAATTTCCTCTTGTCCATACCTGAGAAATCTAACATGCCACCTTAACTCGTCCCGCAATTTCCTCTTGTCGATACCCGAGAAATCTAATTATACAGTCCGCAGAAGTTTTTCAACAGCTTAATTTGGAGCTACGGCGATGCAGGGCCTTTTCATTAATCCGTCAAGGTATTTAAGACAATGAAATCAATGGGAATTTCCCTTTCAAGTGTTACATTCAATAGTTTTTTTAAATTTTAAGCGAAACGTTGTTCTGGTGGCACAACACAACATAATATATTGTCAAACACATTAATGGCATGTGCACAACAACATACAAAATAGATAAAAATGACATTCCATCTCCAACATTTGAAATCTCCAAATACGTCACTCGATAAACTAAGGTTGTGTTTGAATTGAGAAATTTGAAACATGCAACTATTAAATCAAAATTTTGAAGACAAAAACTTGTGATGCAGAAAACCCATTACTGAAGAACTGAAATCAATCAGCCTCTTGTTCGTCTGCATCACTTCCCAAATACATTTCTTCAACTGCTTCTGGATCAGCTGGGCTGTCCCCTTCATATTCTGCTTTCCTTCTCGCTTCCTCTCTTTCTCTCTCAGCGGCACGTGCCTTTGCAGCTTCGAGTCTGGAACTTATAGCTTCCCAGGAAACAAGCTTCTCCATGAAGGTTGATATGTAATCTGGCCTTCGGTTCTGAAATGAATGACGTTGCAATGTGACTATCACGCCGCTTGAACAATATACTATGGATAAAGCACGTAAAACAAACATCACAGATATGGAAGAGGAAGATTTACCTGGAAATCAAGGTAGTATGCGTGCTGTCCAAAGACCAAAAAGAAGATGTTAGGAGATTATTTACCACACATTCCACAGATATATTTCTATGTTTTCACTTTCTAATTATTATATTTTGGGGTGCATATCGTTATGGGATGTTAATAATTGCTCTCTTACCTCCCAAACATCAATAGTAAGCAGCGGCTGCAACAACGAACCAAAAGAAGAAAATACGAGATGAGTTGAGGTCCAGTCATAATAAATAACTAAGAAAAAAGACTTTTGGTAAGACGATAACCTAGCAGAAAGACAGTGATATAAAAGAGGTTTATCGATTGGCAGTATAAAAATTTCTAACAAAGACAGACGACAAAAACAGTAGAGCCAGAAGTAAAAGAAGAAACGGTGCTCACAGAGTAATCCCAGACAAGAGGATTAATAGCATTGGGGCTCTTCACCACCACAAGCTTTTTGTCCTCCTCTGATGGAAGGGGATTGACAGCATTTCCAACACCAAGTCTATTAGCTTTGTCTGCATAGGAAACATTGTCAACCAATCTTGGTCTTTTTTTAAAACAATGTCTTACAGGTTTACAACGACAAGGGAAGTGCTTACAGACGAGCCAAGCCCAACCAGAACCAAATTGTGTGGCTGCAGCTGCCTTGAATTCATTGGCAAAAGCTTCAAACGAGCCAAAGTCTCTTTTGATCAATTTTAGAAGTTCTCCAGATGGCTCACCTCCACCACCGGGTTTCATGGACTCCCAGAAGAATTCATGATTCCATGCCTAGCAAACAGTAGGAGGGCTGATCTATTAGAAAGTTACAATAATCATGAATTAAGTGACCTTTCGAGAGTCAAGCAGTCAAAACGGACGTTTCGAGAGCCACGACCAAGAGGAAAATGAAAAGAGTAGTTATAAAATTGCAGATGACTGAAATTGAATATGATAATGATGTGGCAAACACTATGACCATCCTGGTCCATCCACATTAAAACTTGTAATTTTTTTTTTTTATTATTGTTATATTTTCTTGTGATAGTGCTTGCTAGGTGGGCAGTTGTCTCCATAAAAAACCCCAATGTTGGTTTCTGCATCAAGTCTTTGTGTGTGTGTGTGTGTGAGTAAAAGCCACTGTAATTATGTCCAGAGTCGGTCATGGAAGCTCCTTAGTGTATTCCTTCGCATTAAGTATCACAACAAGTCCGTTTATGTTCAAGAACCTTTGACATGATTTCTTAAGGAGACGATAAACTCTAAACTGAAAAACCAATACAAAGTTGTTCTAGGTCCATAGATGAAAGTTGTATGTTACATACCTGAGCAGCATTGTTGAAGGGTGGGAGGAGATCGCCCTTGTTATAGGTAGCAAGTATTATTTCATCTAATGGCTTTGTATCTAGGTCTGTACCAACTATTTGCTTGTTGAGGTTATCGACATAAGCCTTGTGATGCTTTCCCCAATGATATTCGAATGTTTCATAACTCATATGAGGTTCCAAAGCATCCTACATACACAATGAAGGTGAAGCTACCATAAATCCAGAGTAACATTACCCAGTCAAGATTAAGGAAAAAAATTAACGAAACGAGATTCCACAATTCATATGCCACAGATTTCGAAGTTTCTAAACGGATATCAGCGGAAGGCATGTAAATAACACAATATGAAACAGAAGAAATAACACTAGCAGGTACCAAGAAATATTCTGTCTTACAAGTGCGTATGGTGGGGGCTTGTGATCGATTTTGGCTGTTATTACGCCCCGATAAGCCTTCCTGATATTCCTTTTCTGCCACAAGGACATTCAAGAAAGCAACTACGAACATTATTGGAAAGAAAAAAATGCAAAATGCAATTCCATTTGCCACTTCATTGCTAATCTGAGTATGTCAGCCAGCCATCAAGAATTAAGTTCAAAATTCGATTCACAGTTATACACAATAGCACAAAACTATCATGAAGTCCAATTGAAGTTTGGTAATCAGCGTCCCATACGTCATTTAATCAAACACCTAACGAACGTTAAAGTGGACAGCACATTCGCCGAACAAGATTTAACATAACCCGCAGAAAACGAAAAAAAGAAAGAAGAAGAAAGAAACTTAAGACAAAATCGAAGCGTTAGCACTATCCCATAAACCGGTAACGCAAAGTAAAGAAGTAAGACCTCATTCTTCCTCCAATGGAGACAGGGCGTCGACCCAGAAAATCCTGCAAGGATGTTATCAATTACCAAACGGATATATCAGAACACATGCTATGACGAATAAAATACGAGGTTAAAGCGTTCGGCGGCTGTAAAATAACGAACGAACCTTGGGAAGAGAATAAACCGCATTTAAAGGGACTGGAAATGGCTGCTGGTGTAGAAGCAGCCATAGTTTCTCTCTCTTTCCGAAAATGAAAACTTTAGAAGAAAGATGAGCGAGATAACCAGGCGACAGCTAAGACAAATGACCTCCGAGCGTGTGTAACGCAAGAGTGCAAAATTTGAAGTGCAGTTGTAGAAGTATCGTGTACATTTGGTACGACAAACAATGTATGTAACTCGTACTGCGTTGAATTGTGTAGTACAGAGAAATGTTCAGAAGAATTGTGGTCTGAAAATTTTATTAAAATATTAAGAAGGCAAGAATGTTTGAAAGAATGATTGGATGTGTGCTTTGAAAATTAACGAACATACTTAAAAGTTTATATTTATACAAATAGTAAAAAATTATATTTTTTTATTGGAATGAAATAGAGTGGAAGTGTTTGAATGAAAGGTGATATTCGATCTTCAATTATATTCCTAAACAAACATACATTTTGTACATGGGCACGGTTTCGATTTCGAACTGAAACCAGTGGCCAATGGTTCGGTTTAACTGTTGATCCCGGTTCCAGTTCTAAATCGTTAGTTCTGATAAAAAACCAACGGTTTCGGTTAAAAATTGTGGGTTTTTGCTCCAATACGGCGGTTTCGAGTGTAATATTTGAAAAAAATAATAATAATAGAACTTCGGAACTGAAATTTTAATTGGCTAACTGAAGAATTTCAATTTCGGTTCCACCTCCCACAATTCAAAAAATCGCTAATTTCATATTTAAAATCAAAACTGAAGAATTGTACTATATTTAGTTGGTATTTTCTTTGAAGATTGTGGTTTGAAATTATATTGGAAAGAAAGTAAAAATGTATTAAAATAAGAAAAAAGAAAAGAAAATTGTTATATATTTGTTTATGTACAATAGGGATGAAGAAAGGGGAAGGGGAAGGGGAAGGGGAAGGGGAAGGGAAAGGGAAAGGGAAAGGGAAAGGGAAATGAGGACATGATGGACTCATAATCGTCAATCATAGTCATACTCTGATTGGTGTAATAAAATGGCTAACTGCCACTTTGCGCCTCTGCATAAAGAGGCTCACAATTTAAAATTGCATAATTTGTAAAAAAATAAACATCTGTACAGAAAATTTAACTTAAAATTAAGATTTCTAACAACAAGCTTGAAAGTACGGTATCGGATGGAAATAGGATAGTAAGACAAGAACAACTCGATATAAAATTTTCACAAGTCAAGAATGACTTGTGAAGCCAGCAGAGCGAAAGTTATTCACTAAATGGAGGTGAATTACAAAAAGAGAATCGAATATCTCTTCTACGATTCTTTACGTACTTGAAATTCAAGGTGAATTTCAAGTCGACTAAACTAACTAAGAAAGCAAACTTAAAGAAACAATGTATCACTCGCGAACTCTCTTTTTGAAAATCGACACCAATAAGATCAGAAAAATCTGTTGCTTATCAGTACAGAATGTTGGAGTGAGAGTGATGACAGCTTTCTCAGTAACATTTTCTTCTGTTTAGAAAATGATATCGTATTCAGTGTTCTTTTTCTGCTTCCATCCTTCGTTGCTTTTATAGATCACTTCAGTTCACTTTCTCTCATTTTTCCTCTAAGGCACGTTCGTATAACTGTCTTTCTCCATTCTTCCATTATTCTCTCCAACTATCTTCCCACCAGGATAGAGTTTGACTTGGTCTCCAACTGTTTTCCTTGTTTGTGGGGATATTATTTGGTGTCCAATCTTTTAGACTCTTATTTGTATCTTTCAAATGGAAGAAACCGGCAAAATAGATATTTTAAATAACTTTGAAAATTCAAATTTCAACAATCTCCCCCTTTTTGCCTTTCTTCCCAATTTTTAAATTTTTTTACTGAAGACAACAATTATTTAAGATCAGTTTTTCACATGTTGTTATCTCCCCCTGTATCCAATAATCCAATATATCTCCCCCTATATCCAATAATCCAATATATCTCCCCCTAACTTCAAACTCTCCCTTAACAAGTGTCCAATACAAGTCAAGCATAAACATGTATAATTCCTAACAAGTCAAGCATAAACATGTATGGTCCAATTCCTAACAAATCAATCATAAACATGTATAATCCAATTCCAGGTTGTCAGCTTTCCAGTTCAAGTCATCAGTATCATCATATATCATGATTAGAACCTATCAGTCTAACATAACAATCACCACAAGCATACCCAAAGAGACATCATCATTAGTAGCCGCAATCGAAAAGAACAGAAAGTATTATACAGTATGCAGATGATAGTTTTCCAAGGCATTAATGTATCATAACATAGCCTTGATCAAAATGTCAAGTTTTTGTAAGGATAAGCAAAAGCAAAAACAATGTACCAACTTTGCACTATCACTTAGCAGTGGACAGGCAACAACATCATCCTCTTCCTCCATCATTCCCAGCTTTAGGCTCTGACTCAGCATCGGCATCAGCAGCAGCATAATCATCTTCCCTTAATTGGAAAGAAAGGGCATCTCTTATGGCCAGAATGTGTTGAATCTGATCATCCAGAGCCCGGACCTGCTGTACGATAAACGCATGAGAAACAGATATTAGGCTAGCTGCCAGCGGGGCTGGATCGGTCGAACCGAAGGGGCTGTTAGATAGCCAGGGCAGGTCACAGCGACGATCTCCTTGGAGGAAGCCTAGATGGACTGTCAGAAGTCTCGGGGATTTGGAGAACACATCTGTAGAGGTGGTCTGAAATCCCTATCTACACAGAATTGAGTAAATCAGCGAGGAAAATGGTAGAAAGCCACCCGATTTACGACCTGCAGTTGCAATTTGTTCAAAGATGATAGTGCCCAAGTTTACCGGATGACCCTGGCCCAGATGATGTAATAGGATACCCTGTTTGATGGTGACAAGCGTTGTATTGCGGGAAGGGTACCAGTTGTAGACCATTAGATTGTGCAGAGCGGAGAATAATGAGGAAAGGCGGGAAGCTGGGAATGGAATCTTCCATTTCGACACCATCAGTCGGGAGATACTTTGGGCAATTTCATCTAAGTCCCCTGACCAATTTGGTTGAGGGACATTGACAAGGCCCAGTTCATTGTTGATTATTTCAGGAGTAAGCTGATATGTTTCTTCTCGAACCACCATTCGTCCAAAACGGGCATGAGAAACATCAGCAAAAGATGAGGAAATGGAAACGTAACATGCCTGTACAACTTCTTCAACAAAACTAGAAGCATAACTGACAGCAGGCAGGAGATTTCGACTGTCGAAAAACTTATCTAAGTTGTACTTACAAAATTCATGAGATCGATCCGTCTCTCCGGTAAGCATACACAAGATTTGAACAGATTCCAGTGACATGGATCAGGGCTCAAATCAGGGGATGGAGATGAGGGCGATGGAGATACGGTGCTTGGACAGGGGAATGTGGTGGCAGACTGGAGGAAGGACCGGGCACCGGGCTGGAGGGAGTATCACGTGCTGGGCTTAGTGAGTGTGAGGGCACAGGACTGGGAGACACTGATTTTTCACCAGGTGAAAGAGACCTTCGGGAAGTAGACTTGCCAACCGTTTATTTTTTGCGATGTGATACACTGGAGGGTGCTGATTGGGGTTCTGAGACAGGGGAGTCCACATCAGATTCCTCAACAGGTGAAGCTTGAGGAACAAAGTCTGTATCGCCTTCATCCGATTTAGATTCTACGAGATGCTGGGAGGCTGAAGGTCGAGGCATAGAGGCAGTTCTTGAGACCTTCCGAGAAGGTGCACCCTGTTGTCTCTTGGCGAATAGCCGAGCAGATCGACGACTGGAAAATGAAGGCTCCCCCATTTTGTGTTTGGCTTTTCCAACATCAGTCATATCGGGAAGATTATTAACATCAATAGGATACTCTGGGTTGTTGAGAAAGACTTGCAGTAAGGGAGGTGGATACAAGACATCTACCGCAGTAGCAAATGGGGGAGATCTTGGCATGTCATCGACTAGAGAGAAAGGGGAGTCGGAACCATCGGCAGTAGGCAAATTAGCAGCAGGGGAATGTACCCAGTATGTGGTAGGGCTCGACGGTAGCCAAGGAGAAATAAGCAGAGAAGGCGGAGCAGGCAACGCAGTCGGTGTGGACGATGCGAGTGCGGGCGATGCAGTTGGCGCGGGCGGTGCGGGTCGGCATGGGCGATGCGGGAACGGACGGTGCGGTCGGCGTCCATTTCGGTAAAAAAGGGATAGATTCCTGTGGGAGGTGCGGGTACCGAGCAGGAGGCCGATGATGGTTGGATGGGCGGAGGAGCTGAGGTCGGTGCGACATCGGTAGTTGCTGAGGCATATATGGCACAGTCGGCAGAGGATGGATCGACCGCCACGACTGGGGTTTCAGCGGGAGGCGAGGAGCCTTGTTGTGGTGTGTCGCAAACGGCGTGAGGCACTGTGGAGGTAGTGACCTGGGCGAGGAGCTCCAGAATCTGAGCAAGGATCCGTCGAGAGGCCTCGTCCACCATTGGTGAGAGAGAGAGAAGACATAGTGAGTTAGTGAGAGAAAGTAGAGGCTGAAGGTTTTTGTGCAATGGTGTGGTGCTGAGTGTATGTTTATAGTGGGCAGATGCTTCTTCTTCTTAGAGTTTTGACAGTTTAAAGAGGGTCTGAATTAGGGAATCCCTGGTGATAGTCCAGGACGCGAAAATCTCAACTGTCACCAATTCAATTTACACCCACTAACACAAGGACACACGATCACTTATCCAAAATTTTTAAAGAAGCAGAGTCTTTTCAGAAAAAAATGTACCAACACCGATTTTAAACACTAGATCAGGGTTTCTTTTAGAGGGTGTGTTTTGGAGTACATCGGACCATATCAGTTTATGATTTTCGACTCCACACTTGGCAATTTTGTTTTTGAATAGTAGGTAAGAATTCCAAGTTCTCATCATATTTTTCAAGGTAGCATCATCGCAGCGAACGCCATGCTCCCCAAGGTACTTTATGATGTGAGGTTGGAAGAATAATTTGGAAACACTCTTTTGACGTAGGGAACATCGTCGCAGTGAATGTCGTGCCCCTAGTTACTCAAGTATTTCGTGAATTATTCAACTCATCAGTATTTCGTGAATGACGTAGGGAACATCGTCGTAGCGAGCGCCGTGCCCCCAAGTTACTCTACTTGATGAGTATTCTTAACCCAAGATTTTTTTTTTCCAAGGGAGTCATGAAGGTAGGTATTACAAGTATTTACAGTTTTATGTACAAGTTGGGACGGAGTGTTTTCACATGACACATAGGCCTAGAGACTTCCTAAGATTGGAAAATCTCTCAAAATCAAGAGCTTTGGTGAATATATCTGCTATTTGACTCTCAGTATTAACGTATTATAACCGAATAAGATCCTTTTCTACCAAATCTCGAATAAAATGATGACGAATGTCTATGTGTTTAGTGCGTGAGTGCTGAACATGATTTTTTGAGATATTAATTGCACTAGAGTTGTCACAAAAAACAACCAGAGTATCACTAGGATAACCATAGCCTTCTAGCTTTTGTGTAAGCCACAATAATTGTGTACAACACCCTCCAACTGCTACATATTCAGATTCAGCAGTGGAGAGAGATACACAATTTTGTTTTCGGCTATGCCAGGAGACTAAATTATTTCCTAAATAGAAACATCCTCCACTAGTACTCTTTCTATCATCAATGTCTCCTGCCCAATCAGAGCCACTAAATCCTACCAAATTTGCATTTGTGTGCTTAGATTACCAAATCCCCAAGTTTGAAGTTCCAGCAACGTACTTGATAATTCTTTTAACAGCTTTGAGATGACTTTCTTTAGGGCAGGCTTGGTAGTGAGCACAAATGCAGGTGCTGTACATGATGTTTGGATGGCTTGCTGTTAGATACAGCAGACTGCCTATCATTGATCTGTATAATGTTGGATCAACATTTTGTCCAACATTGTCGCTGCAGAGTTTCTGAGTTGATCTCATTGGAGTTTTCATGTGCTTTCCATTTTCCAGATTGAATCTCTGAATAAAATGTCATGCATATTTGCTTTGGGAGATGAAAATTCCATCAGAACTCTGTTTTACCTGCAAACCTAAAAAATAGCATAGTTCTCCGACCATGCTCATTTCAAACGTTGATGACATGGCTTCCATGAATTCATGTAGCATTGCTTTGGATGTGGATCCAAAGACAATGTCATCAACGTAGATTTGAGCTACACAAATGTCATGATTAGTTCTTTTTATAAACAATGTGCGATCTACTTCACCTCTAGAAAAACCAAAGTTTAGAAGAAATTCGGTTAAGCTTCCATACCAAGCTCTAGGAGCCTGTTTCAAACCATAAATAGCTCTATTAAGTCGATACACATGATTCGGTTTGTTAGAGTCTTCGAACCCTTTTAGTTGCTCGACATAAACTTCTTCTTTTATGTTTCCATTAAAAAATGCAACTTTAACATCCATTTAATGAAGTGTAATTTTCATGTGACATGCAAGCGCTAGAAGCAACCTAATTGATTCTATTCTGGCGACAGGAGCAAATGTCTCATCAAAATCAACTCCTTCTACCTGTGTATAGCCTTGGACTACTAACCTTGCCTTGTTTCTAACTATATTTCCAGATTCGTCAGATTTATTTTTGAATATCCATTTAGTTCCTATAACATTTATCTCTTTGGGTCGGGGAACTAAATACCATACATCATTTATGGTGAATTGATTTAATTCTTCATGCATTGCATCTATCCAGAAACTATCTCTTAAAGCTTCAGAAATATTTTTTTAGTTCAATTTGAGATACAAAGCAGGACGAATTTACTTCATTAAATATGGATGACAAGCAAACAAATTTTACCATATCTCTATAATTTACTGGTTCCTTCCGTCGAGTTGTAATACCTTCTGGACATCTCTGATTACTTGTGTGATTAGGTGGTTTTTCCTTATCCTTCATGGTGGATCTCTTCTTTCAGTTTGCTAAATGATTGTGTCTTCTGATATTTGTGGTTCGATTTCTATTTTTGGATTAGAAGGTGATGTTGGTACCGAGTGTGGTTCAACATTTTGGTCAACATCCAGACTCGACTTCTCTTCAGTTGGTACGACTTGTCTGGGTACCAAATATGTATCAGTATTGTCTTCTTCAGATCAGTAAAGTAATCAAATACAACATTTACAGATTCTTAAATAGTTTTCAATCTGATGTTAAATACTCAATAAGTGTGACTGTTTAGACCATATCCAAGAAATAATCCTTTGTCGCTTTTAGAATCAAACTTAGTGAGTTTTTCACGATCATTCAGAATATAGCAAATACATCCAAAAACATGAAAGTATTTTAAATTTGGCTTACGCCCATTTAATATTTCATATGGAGTCATGTGTGTGCCGGGTCTTAAGAAAATACAATTTGAGATGTGACAGGCAGTATTTAAGGCTTCAGCCCAAAATCTTTTTAGAAAGGTTTTTTTGAGCTAATCATCACACGAGCCATTTCTTACAAAGTTCTATTTTTTCTTTCAACTACACCATTTTGTTGAGGCATTTTAGGTGCAGAGAATTCATGTATAATGCTTAGTTTTTTACAAAAATAAGAAAACAATGAGTTTTTGAATTCTCTACCATGATTTGATCTTATGCGTGATATGTAAGAACCATTCACATTTTTTAACCTAGCATGCAATTTTCTAAACACCTCGAACGTTTCAAATTTTTCTCTAAGAAAATTTATCGAACTGTAGCGGGAAAAATCATCAACTAAAACATATGAGTACCTTTTACCACATAAACTTTTGATCTGAATTGGACCCATAAGATCCATATGGATTAGTTCAAAGTTTCGAGCAGTACCAATATAATTCATATGTTCATGAGAGGTTCGAGTTTGTTTACCTTTTTTACATTCTCCACACACAATTTGTTTAGCTTTTTCAAGTTTGGGCAAACCTTTTACAACATTTAATCTTATCAATCTGTCAATGTTTGTAAGGTTCGCATGTCCCAGCCTTTGGTACCAAAGGATTGTTTCGTCTGTCTGAGCAGTATTGCACGTCGAGCTCCTTCCAGCCAAATAGCAGTTATCACTTGATCTTTTACCTGTCATTACACAAACATTTATCGAGTCAAATACTTCACATTTATCTTTGTTGAATTTTACCTAAAGTTCATTGTCACATAGTTAACTTATACTGATTAAGTTGGCCATCAGTCTGTCCACATGAAGAACATTTCGAAATTTAGGAAATCCATTAACAGAAAGGGTTCATTTTCCTTTATTTTTCCTTGTGCACCTCCACCATACCTTACGGTTCCTACTTGGAATGATTCATAGTTTGTGAGATACCTTTTTGAACCTGTCATGTGTCTTGAGCAACCACTATCAAAATACCAAGATTCTAAATGATTAGTCTTAAAAGCAGTAAATACTACATTGCAGGTAAAACTGGGTTTACAGACCCATTTTAGTTTTTTGACAGACTGATGTATTTTTCTGATTCACAATGTTGTAATGAATGTTGTACAACGTTTGTGGCAACGTCTGCTTCAGCGACAGATCATATTTCAATTTTTGACAGTAGGGGTCGTATATGGCCTTGTTTGAAGCAGTAATGACATACATATTTCCTTTTCCTCTTGACTATTTTTTCTTTATCTATAGTTTGCTGAATATTGCTACTTTCTTTAACAAAAACAATGGGATTTTTATCAAAAGCTCGATTGCATGTGTTAGCAATAGCAGAATTTTCATGATATCCAATTCCTAAGTGGCCTATATTCCCAACAGTCAAGATTTCGTCAAGTCTAGAGGTACCTGTATTCAGTTTCCTGAATGTTTCATTTGTAATTTCAAGGTCGATCTCTAGCTTACTTAATTCGACATCCTTCTTTGTGAGCGTTACTCCCAGTTTGGAGATGATCCCTTTTAGTTCTTCATTTTCTTTGATCAGGTTTTCTGCTTCTTGTTGTCGCAGTTCCAGTTTTTTGAGAAGTACATCTTGAACCACTTGAATTTCCTTGAGTATTTGATCATCTTATTTTTCCTCTATTATATATGCATTACCTATATAGATGTTAAACCAGTTAAAATCAGAATCAGTAAAGAAACTGTACCTATCGGATATGGTGTTAGAGCTTAAGGGGGTAAGTATCTCTTCATCATCAGAAAATTCTTGAATTGATGTCAGCAGCGTAGCGGTTTTAGTTTCTTCTTCTATTAGATGCATTTCATCAATTTCTTCCTCACTGAGAGATATCCACATTGACTTTCCATGTCTCCAAAGCATGTTAGCACACTTGCTTGCGTAGTCGCCAAATCCTCTGCAGGCTCTGCACTGACCATCATCGAGATTTCGAGTGTGGTTTTTAAATTGTTCAGGCACTGGTTTTCGTCCAAAGTTTCCTTTTGGACCAGCTAGTTCAAATAACTTTCGGGAAGAGGATTCTGTTGTTTCCTCAAGTTTCACTTTTGAGTTCTTTTTCCTATTGTTGAATTTCTTTATAAGATTGTTGTATCATCTTGTGAGATCAACACACAAATTTTTGTCTGGACCAATAAACTCAACATCTCCGTCTTCATCTTCATCTTCGGTTTCTCCTTCCTTGGATTTTGAGAAAAAGACAGTCGTTTTTTGTCTCTTGTTGTAGAGCTTGTCTTGATTTTCCATGTTCATCTTGTATGTTCTTAGAATACCAATTAGAGTGTCTAACTCTAGGGTATTCAAGTTGTAGGATTCTTTGACTGCACAAACTTTAAGATTATATCTGGAAGGAAGGGTACGGATTACTTTTCTTACCAAGGTTCTGTTGCTAATTTGTCCTCCAAGAGATACTGCTTCTGGATAAGTCTATGACACGATCATAATAGGTGGAGATTGTTTCATTTTCCTCCATCTTCAAGCTTTTGAATTTGTCATAGACCATCCGTAATTTTTGTTCTCTCACACTGTCGCTTTCTTCACAGTGTCTTTCAAAAGTAGCCCAGGCTTCTTTGGCGGTGGAGCAGTTTTTGATCAGTCGGTACATGTGTAGGTCCATATTTCCCATTATGATATTCATCGCCTTTTCATGGTAGTTTCTCTAAGCGATTTCTTCTACTGTCCACTCTGATTGAGGCTTTATAATGGTGTCTCCATCTTGATCGATTTTCTTTGGAGGGGACCATCCATCGGCAACAATAGACAATGCTCGAAAGTCAATGGATTTAATTGTCTGTCTGGTTCGATACTTCCAGTAATCGTAGTTACTTTTGAGAGGAGAATCGGTTGCGGTTGATTGAAGATATCTATCTGATATGGTACTAATCCAGCACCTCACTTAGTGTGTCAAGTGATGGCTCTGATACCACTTGAAAGTACGGTACCGGATGGAAATAGGATAGTAAGACAAGAACAACCCGATATAAAATTTTCACAAGTGAAGAATGACTTGTGAAGCCAGCAGGGCGAAAGTTATTCACTAAATGGAGGTGAATTACAAAAAGAGAATCGAATATCTCTTCTACGATTCTTTACGTACTTGAAATCTAAGGTGAATTTCAAGTCGACTAAACTAACTAAGAAAGCAAACTTAAAGAAATAATGTATCACTCGCGAACTTTCTCTTTGAAAATCGACAGCAACAAGATCAGAAAAATATGTTGCTTATCAGTACAGAATGTTGGAGTGAGAGTGATGATAGCTTTCTTAGTAACAATGTTCTGCTGTTCAGAAAATGATATCGTATTCAGTGTTCTTTTTCTGCTTCCATCCTTCATTGCTTTTATAGATCACTTCAATTCCCTTTCTCTCCTTTTTCTACTGAGGCACGTTCGTATAACTACCTTTCTGCATTCTTCCATTATTCTCTCCAACTATCTTCTCACCAGGATAGAGTTTGACTTGGTCTCCAAGTGATTTCCTTGTTTGTGGGGGATATTACTTGGTGTCCAATCTTTTAGACTCTTATATGTATATTTCAAATGGAAGAAATTGGCAAAATAAATATTCTAAATAATTTTGAAAATTCAAATTTCAACAAAGCTTATTTTAAAATTTTGAAACACAACGTACTCATATATTGATCGAGAGCCATCCATGATGTTCTCAGTAGTATTCTCACAACAACAATGAAGATCCATTACCTCCGGCTGAGATTATGAAGAAGAAAAATGATACCAATTTCATAAGAAATCGGGTATAAGAAACCTAACATATACAATTCACTACCTTTATCACCCCAACTTTTTAAATGCAAGTAACACAATAAACCTTTAAAACATAAGTGCTAATAAACATGAGTAAATTTTGGCCGAAAAATAATAGTTAGGATGTAAACTGTGAAAATATATACATATAAATATGATACTGCATGTGACTAGACCAAATTTAGTAATGTTTGAACCTGAGTCGAGTTTTTAAAATAGACTCCTATAATTATCTTTTTGTTTCATGTAAAACTTAATATATATATATATATATTGAAGCATTTGCAACACAATATTAATATTATTTTGGAAAACAAACACCAAATAAGTTAAAAATGGTTAAACTGAAAAGATTATATAAATATCAATTGAAAATTATTATTTTTTCTTATGTGTGATGACTGGGCTGTAAAAACTGAAAAATCTTCAATAATTTTCTTTTATCTAAATGTCATCATGTGTTCGACAAGAAATATATTATTTTTTATTAGAAAAATAAAAAAGAAAAACATGTAATACCTGCATTTGTCGTAATTTGAACCCTAAGCTTCTAAAAGAACACAAGGAACTCATATCACATGACTATCCTAACCATTTACAATGTTAATTATATATAGATAAAATAACTTTGGGTCACTAAAAAATTATAAAATTTTATGCTCGAGTTGACAAACTCTTCCATCTCAAGAAAGACACCTAAAATCCATGCATACTAGACACATGCTCAAATGTTGATCGAAAAAATTGTGGCAATCCAATATATGCGGACATGAAAAGTTTATGTACTTCGTTTCCTAAAGTACAAACATTTAACAATAACAACAAAATGTCAAATCACCCCTATATGAGTTTTTTTTTTTTTTTTTTTTTTTTTTTTTTTACCCAAAAAAGAGGATTTTTACTCAGAATTGTAGTTTGGATTACCTATATATTTTTTGACGATTGAAATCAACGTGTCCAACTAAATAGTTATGTCATGTTGTCGTAAAAGAAAGATACTGTGATATATTTATTTATTTATTATTTCATTTGCATATTTAAATAATGTGACATATCACATGGCAATTTTATCGAATATGTGAACTCTGATCACTATAAAATGTATCAGTGATTCAAATTACTATTATAAGAGATAGTCGTGAGTTTTTTTTTTCTATTTGTGAACATATGGCTTAAATTATAAATATTACCAAAATTTTGTGTGTGTGTGTGTGTGTGTTTTCCTGCAATTAGGTCTTTTGAATATTGGCATTTTACAATGAAGTATGATTTTCATTTTTTCCACTTCACATACACTTCCTGAATCCCTTACATAGTACCTTCTTTACTTATTTATTTATTTTTCTTTTTTTAGCTACCATAGAAATTTGAGGAACACTTTCTATTTTGCCATGAACAAATGAAGTTCTCCAATGCAGATTATATTTGCCTTTTAGCTAGGGATAGATTGGACATTTCAGTGTGAGTTCTTAGGGATATGAGTGGAAGTAGGTCTAGAGAAACTCTCCATTGCCGATTGCAGTGGAGGAGGAACAAGGCAATCATCTAGATTTTGCAAAAAGAGGATATAGAATAGCGAACCTGTGATTGATCTAATCCCTAACCTAAACCATTTGATTGAGTAGGTAAGTGAGGCTTGACCACTGTAAGAGAACATTTGATTGCTCGATTGACTAAAAATAAAAAAATTGTACTTTAACTAAACACTAATTTGAAAAAAATTAGTAATTTTTAATTCTACTAACCTTATAAGATCGAGGAATTTCTTTTGTTGGGGTGTCTTCAACAATTTTCGTTTGTTGAACTCATAAATTTTCTAAATTCTATACTAATAGGCAAAAACTTATATGAAACGGTTGCACGGATCTAGCGGGTTCTTTCTTTTTTTTACGCTATTATTTTGTATTTAAATTAAATGATTGTATATTGAACTGAGTAATTAGGCAGTCAAACTGGCAGGGCATTCCGTGTCCAAGATGAAGGTCGTGTATTCGAACCCTGATATTTTTCTAATAAAATTTTTGAACAATCTTCGACTTCTCTTCACATTTCCACCGCTTCCTCTCAGTTTCACATGTATGTTGTGTTAATTTTCAACATTTTTTCGAAACTTGTTTTTTCATTTTTTGCTTAATATTGTTTATGCGACCTAGGATTTTTTGAATGATTTTTTTCTTCATTTGTATGATTTTTCTGAGATTTATATAGGGTCAATGTCGTTGTTCTTCGTTTATTTGTTTTTTTTTATTGTAGCTATGTTTCTAACACGATTGTTTTTATCTGATGTGAATATTTTTTAGAGTAAAATGGCTGATGATTCTGGAGAACCTGTAGTGCCCAAATTTTCTCCTTGCTATAAAGCGATGGCAAAACGTTCCATAGATAGGTCTAGGAAGAAGAGATTGTGTTCTTACGCAAAGAAGGTGTCTGAAGTTAATGTGGACGATAAAAATAAGAATATTGATGAAAAGAAAAAGGCAGACGAGAAGAAAACAATTGTTGATAGGAAGAAGAATGAGAAAAAGAAGAAGAATATTGATGAAAAGAAGAAGGGGGGACGAGAAGAAAAATATTGTTGATAGGAAGAAGAATGAGAAAAACAAGAAGAATATTGCTGACAGGAAGAAGAATGATCGGAAGAAGAAGGTGGAAGAGAAGAATAATATTGATGAAAGGAAGAAGAAAGTGGAAGAGAAGAAGAATATTCCTGATAAGAAAATGAATAAGAATATTGATGAGGGGAATGAAACTGATGAGAAGAAGAACTTGGAAGGGGATGAGAAAATTGATGATAAGACCAACGTAAAAGTAGGAAGGTATGTGAAGCTTTTAACCATTTTGTTGTATTATTGTAATATATTATAGTATTATTGTAATATATTAATAGTATTACTGAATAATATCTAAAGTATTACTGTAATACATTAAAGGTATTGTTGTAATAGTGTTAAAGTATTATGGTAATAGATTAAAGTAGTATTGTAATACATCAAAAGTATTACAGTAATGCATTAAAAGTATTACTGTGATACATTAAAACTCTTATTGTTATATATTAAGAGTATTATTGATAAATTTATCCTATTCTTTTTATTTTGCAATGGGTTTGTTTCACAATGTTGACCAAACGGTTTGCATAGTCTGATTCATACCTTAAATGATAAACAAAAGGCTGATGTTGAAAGTATTGTGTTTGGTGGCATTTACATTTATCTATGACTCACTACTGTGATGTTAAGATGTTGGAGTGGCTGATTCAAAATTCTAACAGTAGTAGTCGGATGCTATCTCTTGATAGGAACTGCAGTTTTGTTATTACAGCCGATGATGTTCATGATGTTTTTATGCTACCCAAGATTGAAGGGTGCACAGTTGTTAAGTATGCACGCAGTGAAGATTATGTTATGTTAGAACGTATGAAAAATTATAGAATTCAGCCCAATGTCCCTTTAGGTTTGTTGGTCAATGTTATTAGAAATAATTTTTCCGAGGGTGGTGATGACTTTAGGAGGCTATTTCTTCTCTATTACTTATCTTCTTTTTTGACTCCATCCTCAAACCGCCTTCTAAGTGTTAATATTTTGAAATTAGTTGAAGATGTGGGTAATATTTGTAAACTTAACTGGTGTACGTATGTGTTGAATAAACTTTGTGATGCTATCAATAGTTTCAATAGAGGTAAATCTAGAAATGTAAGTGGGTGTGTTATCATTCTACAAATCGTGTATTTCCATAGAGTAAAATGGCAAGGGGTTGCTGAGCCATTCTCTCTTCCTTTGATCCGACACTGGATTGATTTGAAAATTCAGTTTAGATGTATGCAAGAAGTTACTGCTGGTGTTTATGGAGATGGAGAATTAATATTGGATAAATATCCTATAAGTTTCAATGGTGAAATTAGAGATGTAGTTGAAAGGAGAAAGCATGAAAGAAAAGAGTCTCAGAAAGACAGTTGCCAAGACAAGAGCCATGACACTAATGAATTTGAAAGATTCATAAAATTTGTACTCCCAGATGGTGAGTTGCATGATGATGACATTGAAAAAGCACCCACAGATGTGAGTTTATGTATTTTTTTATTCAATGAAAAGCATTAGTTTTTAATTAAATGCTATAACTGCTAAAAAATTTATAATGTTATTTGTTTTTAGGAGTTTCACGAAATGTTGTTGTCTTTCAAGAGAGATATTTCAGTGGCTACTAACCACTACACATTTAGGCTGTTGGAAATGAAAAGAAAATCAAAAGAAAACAAAGAAGTTGGTAATTCATCACCAGAGATGAGCGAGTCACAGAAGTTTTTTTCTGATGAAAAAGTGCAAAGTTTATTGATGAAGTGGTCCAGAATTTCAAAATGATGAAAACATTTGAATCTGAAATGCCCAGTTTTGAATTGTTAACACCAGAGACACGGGTTAAAGAAGTTTGTGAGAATGATGGAGGGCAGAATATTTGGGAAGGATTGGGTTGTAAAACAAAGGATAGAAGAGAAGATGATATCTGCAATGAAGATCTATTGAATGCTATGAAATTTGTTGGGTCTCGAGGAAAAAATAAGGACAAAGATAATGTCAATGAATTGTTAGTAATGAAGGAGGATTATGGGCATGTTTCTATTTTAATGAATTCGAATAAAAAATATTTTTCTGGGATGAGTCGATTGCACAAGGAAGTGCTTGATTATATGTTCTACATTGATGACGAGGAACATAATCTGGAGTAAGTATTTATCTTTTTATATAAAAGTATTACTTTTTATATGCATAAAGTATTAAAATTTTTGTTAATTAGTTTTATTTTTCAGGAATAATATATTTCATTATGGATACTTTTATATCATACCAGAGTAGATATGATATCTTTGTTTCCAAAGACAAAAATTTACAAGTTTGTTATTACGGCTTGGTGCTTGTTGATTAATAATGATGGTGTTGGTGGAAGTCAACATAGTTGCTTTGTGTTCAATATGGAACACAGTGTAAGTTATATGATTTTATATTTTTTTGTTTTGTTTAATTTACTTTTTGTTTATTAAATTTTTATGTGTTTTCTAATAAGGACTGTTGAAGAACATTATTTGTTTGGAAGCTGATTTGAACGAGAATAAGAAACTAATCAGAGGGTCATGGGAATTTTGGTTGACTTGCAATAAAGATTTTATCAATTCTGTTGACATGGTTAGATTTTTTGTTATTTATATATGTGTTTTTCTATTTTATTCTTGTGTTTTGTTTTTAACTTTTTTATTATAATTTTGAAATGTAGATTCTACTGCCATTTTGTTTGTTTGAACACTATGCTGCAGTTGCAGTTAACTTTGTTCAAGGCAAAATACAATATCTTGATAACATAATTTATGCTGATGAAAAAAATAAATTTTATGAGAGTGCCAAGATTTTGGTAAGTATTATTCTTAACAAGAAGTAATATTACAAAGTGTTATATATGTTTTTATTTATAGTATTGGTATTTTCTATATTTTTTACTGGTAAACCAAATGTCAATATTTCTGCAAGACAAGAAGCATACAAAAACTGAGGACATTATGCAATATGAATTTGAAAATGTGTTGTTCAAATGGCAATCTGACAAAGCTGACCATTATTGTGGTGTATATTTGAAAGCACTTTAATGGAGAACCTTACTCAAATCCAGAATTATCTAAGGTATTAGTTTATATTCTTTAACATATTGGCGAGGTACTTATTTATTTTATATTCTAGTGATGATTTTTATTTTGTAAATGAAGGCTGTTATAAGGCGGGTATTGAGAGCTGAAATATGTACAAATATTGTTCTTTCTAAGATAAATGATCTGAGGTTGGATTTGATAACAAAGATTCAACAATTTTACTTGAACAAGCCTAATTTGAAAAAAAGAATTGCTACTGAAAAGATTGTTGAGCAGAAAAAGATGGCTGGAGAGAGGAAGAAGATTGCTGCCAGGAGAGTTTTTTAAAGAAAGAGATTGGCTGATGACCAAGAGAAAGAAGATGCAAAGAGAAGGAAGAAAAGATGATTGTAACAAATTATATAAGTTCTTTTTTGAAACAATAGTGGTTAATTGTTGATTCTAATCATATCGAACTCTACATATAATTTTGTATAGCAGGAAATGATTTTGTTAATCTGAACAGGTTAGGTTTCTTACAGTTGTGAAATATTACAGGATTAGTTTCTTATTAAAATAGTTAACTTTCTTATTCAAAAGGTATCAATTTATTATTCAAAAGGTATTACTTTCGTATTCAATATGTATTACTTTCTTATTGAAAGGTACTAGTTTGTTATTCAAAAGGTATTAGTTTCTTATTTTAAACATATTACTTTGTTATTCATAAGGTATTACTTTATTATTCAAAAGGTATGACATCTTATATTTAAGACAAACAATTGTATGACTTTCTTATTGAAAAGGATTTAGTTTTCATTAAAACGGTATTACTTTGTTGTTCAATAGGTATTAGTTTGTTATTCAAAAGGTATTACTTTCTTATTGAAAGGTGTTATTTTGTTATTCAAAAGGTATTAGTTTCTAATTCAAAAGGTATTACTTTCTTATTCAAAAGATATTACTTTTTTATTCAAAATGTATCACATCTTATATTTAAGACAAACAAATGTATGACTTTCTTATTTAAAAGGAATCAATTTCTTATTTAAAAGGTATTAGTTTGTTATTCAAAAGGTATTACTTTGTTGTTCAAAAGGTATTACTTTTTTTATTCAAAATGTATTACTTTCTTATCGAAATGTATTAGTTTGTTATTCAAAAGGTATTAGTGTCTTATTCAAAAGGTATTATTTTTTAGTCAAAAGGTATTACTTTTTATTTAAAATGTATCACATCTTATATATAAGACAAACAAATATATGACTTACTTATTCAAAATGTATCACTTTCTTATTTGAAAGGTATTAGTTATTTATTCAAAAGGTATTACTTTAAAGTTCAGAAGGTATTACTTTGTTATTAAAAATGTATTAATCTGTTATTCAAAAGGTATTACATTGATATTCAAAAGGTATTACATTGTTATTGAAAACGTGTCACTTCATAAATTTAAGAGAAACAAATCCATCACTTTTTATTTAAAAGGTATCACTTTCTTATTCAAAAGGTATTATTTTGTTATTCAAAAATTATTACTTTCATATTCATAAGGTATTAGTTTGTTATTCAAAAGGTATTACTTCCCCATTCAAAAGGTATCACTAGAAATAGTATAAAATGTAAATACAAATACTTCAACATGGATCAATGTAATACAAATATTACTTAAACAAATGAGCATTCGGAGTTTTAGAACCGAATTCCTTGCGTACACTCGAATTAGATGACATTGATCCACTCTTCTTTCTTTTTTTCGAAATGTCCATTAAGTCTTTGTCTTCGGCCCTTCGTAATTGAACGTTTTGGATCAAGAACATTATTGGATGAATCAGAATGTAATGAAATGTCCAATGTCTCTACATATTTCACTGAATCTTGTATCAAATTAACAGCAACACAATCTCTATTGTAACTTTCTTCCACGACTTTTCTTGCCTCTAGATTTCCATCGTATTTCAAGATCAAATTATAATATTTTCTTGCCATTTCATGTCTCTAAGGAATACAACTATCCAACTTTTCTGAGCTTCTTGTCGTGTTCTTCAACTTTTTCCATACCCTTGTTTTTGCAAGTTTTGTTCATCTGTGTTTAACGTAAGTCTCTAGTATGGTTTGTACAGAATTTATATGAAATATTCTTAAGGAATGGTAACACAACATACCTGTCTGTTCAAACTTTTTGCAACTACATGTGATCATCTTTATTATAAAATCAAATAGTACTGGATTTGTCTGTCCAAGAGAATTATCAAATGAAACATCATAAATCATCATGCTACCATCAATTGCTACAAAGTAGATTGACTAGATATGCACCTGATGAACTCATCTTCAAAATCTCTTAAAAGAGTTTGTCTATGTACCTCAGAAGCATGTTTTAATAGCCCAGTCATTGGTAGTACAGATTCAGGAACTGATCTAGAACACTGGAACTCATCATGTTCTTCTTTAGTTCTCCAATGCTTTACTGTTTCCTTGAAAATACAATAAAACTCTGTCAAACTTGTGCTTTTTTTCGCATTGAATCCAAGTGCATGATTTGTACTTTCACTTCTTTGTGAAGATCTTATCCCAACAGAGAAAAAGTCTTTATTCAGTTATGTACACCATTTTTCTCTTACTCCATACAATCGGGTAACCACGGATGATTTTGAAGATCATATTCAGTTATCAAAGTTTTCTAGCATCTTTCAAAGTGATTTTCATCAATACAACCTGAAAAACATTTATTTAATGCGTTCTTAAATGAAGTATCACTGTTTAGTTGATCAAATCTAGTTATTGCATTTTGTTGAAGGTGCCAAAGGCATAGCCCATGCCTTGTCTGAGGAAAACATGTATTGCATTTTTATTAATAAAAGTATTGTTTTAATAGTAGAAGTATAATATGTAAATGTAATACTATAATACACTTAAGGTATTACTGTAATAACCGTAAGGTATTACTGTAATAAACGTAAGGTATTATAGTAATACACTTAAGGTATTAATGGAATACATTTAAGCTATTACTATAATACATTGAAAATATTACTGAAAAATTTGTACCTTCTATATTGCATTAGCGATTGCAAGATCTTGGTCGGTGAACAAACTTACTGGATATTTTTCCCTCATGGACTTCTTGAATACTTCAAACACCCATTCAAATGATTCCATTTTTTCATCAGACATGAAGGCACAAGCAAACATCACATTTTCCCTATGGTTATTTACACCAACAAATGGAGCACATATCAAGTTATATTTGTTTGTTCTATATGTTGTATCAAAAATCAGTACATCACCATATATGTCATAATCTTCCTTTATCATAGAGTCCCTCCAAAAAATACTAGATAATATTCCTTCATCATTTAATCTAACTTTATAGAAGAAGTCTTCTTCCTCATCAGCTTGCTCTTGTATCATTTCTATTATTTTTTGTGCATCGCCTCCTTCTATTGATTTCATTTTGAAATGATTAATGTAGTTCAAATGATCTTTCATTGTATGACCAACATTTTCTTCCCCAGCATCATGCACCATGTAACGAAATGAGTCACTTGATTTTATCCCAGAAGATAACATATTTCTATGGCTTTACCTTTGTCACATGTAATTGATCTCTCTGATCTGTGTAGGTGGTTCCATTCTATTCTTGTGAGTGGATGATTATGAACTAGAACATGACCTACAACTTCATAAATCCCATCATCATTCAACTTGACGTTCATCAAAACCTTACAATTTGTTCTTGTAACTCCCAATTTTTTTGTTCTAATTATTCTTGTACCAGCTGATTTCTTCAATCCAGCATTAGAGCAAACAAATAACTTACCTGTTTGAATAGGGATAGTGTCTCTAGTGAATGTACTCGTTGATTTTCTAACACTAAAACCTATTAAACGTGCTTGCTTAGAATAGAGTTCATGTATTTCATCAATTGTTTTTCTTTTAATCCCAATTAGAAAACTAGTAATACTCTCACAATCATTATCCTTCTCTTCATTGGTTCTCACAATATTGTGTTCATCTTCTTCATCTTCATCAGTGGATTCAATGACTATTGTATCGTTACATTGACCTATAAATAGATACAGAACAATAATACTTTATTATGAATAAACATAAACATCAATACGAGAATAAATACAGGTTTCAACATAATACTAACATTATTCTGAATAAGCATGAACATCGACAAGTTTAATTATCTCTAGTTCTACAAAAGTATTTGCAGAACACTTACATAAACTTGTGAATAATAACAAATTACCTTCTTTATTTATACTTTGTATTTCTTCATCAATTTCTACGTGATTCACAATTGCATTATTGTGGAATGATTCTGTGTTGTCTATTGTGCTCATAACACGATGAAACAACTATAAAGAAGAATTGGTTGTTCCTCTTTGCCTCCAAATCGTTGTTATGAATATGTGTTCTTCATTGTGTTCGAGATTTCCATTAATCATCCTGCGGAAACTTCTGAGATGAATCATCGCCATCGTCGAATTTGAATTTCTTCAATACATCCAATCTGTTGTTCGTTTTTCCTTCAAATTCTTGAATCCAAAATGTTTGTAGTGAATTTTGGTTTTCTGGGACGAAAAATTCTCCTGATTCTCGAGTCTGCGCATCAATTTTTAGAAAAAATCCCTGTTATTGCTTCAATTTTTGCCCTTATTTTCAGAATCTGCTCTTCAATTTCGATTAGGGCTTTAATTCATAGTTTTTCCCTAAATTAAGATTGTCTAATGCCTTTAAAAAAATTAAGAGAAAGTCAAAGTTAGAAATGACGGGGTCAAACAGGGTCGGACTAGATCCAGCATTTATTACGATTTCACGCAAGACCTACTCATACTGATATAAAAGTGATTAAGAAAAATAGCATGTCAAAATTGTGCATGCCCTTAGCATTGCTCCTTTCTATCCAAAATAAACATCGTAAATACAAATATTAATATATATATATAGGAAATAATGCATACTTTCTACTATTAGTATCCCGATTAGTTTTTATTTTTATTTTTTGAGATTGTAAACAATATGTTAGCATAAAAAGAAAAATAAAAAATCAGCCCATGGCGGGAAAGAGAGAGAAGAGAGAGAATGTTGGTTTCTTTACATTTGAAATCTTCATGTTTCGTTGTATGGAGGTCCTTTCAATTTGAAGTGCCGCCTCCTCCTCCTCCTGCAAAGAGATGTGATGAAATGAAAGTAGGCGTCTGTTGGTTCCAGGCGATGCATGGATCCTCTCCTCCCACCCTTTCGCTCTCTTTATAAATCTTCCATCATTCATGGACCTTCCCTCACCAATTCCACTCTCCACCACACCTTCTTCTTCACCAGGTCTCATCTCTCTCTCTCTCTCTCTCTCTCTCTCTCTCTCTCTCATCAAGTCTTGCACATGAGAATTATTGCACATGAAATCTTGCTCCACATTTATTGTATGTATAACTGGTCTTGATCTCTTTCCCTCTTCAGCTGCAGATATCGCGACTTTTGTGTTGAGTACTTGAAAACTCTGCAAAAATGTTTACCGGCAATGGAGGTTCGTTTCCCCAATCAGAAAATCAGACTCACCCCACTTCTCATATGCTATGGTTGTGTATCTATTTTTATGTTTTTTTTCTTTCTAATAATGGAAACGTTTTGTGTGGGGCAGCGGCCGACAAAGGAAAGGCAGACGGCCCCCGTTTCGCTCCTCCGACTCTTCCACCCAACGCCCACTTCTCCGATGTCCAAAACATCATCAACAACGCCGCAACCGTCAAACCATTCTCTTACATATCGTTGTTGACTGCACCAGATGACGAGGATCGACTATCCAAATACATCAAAGACCAAATCGATAACATGATCATACTCCATGTAATGACTTTGATCCGCACTACTACTACGTCAAGTTTTCCTCTTCGTTTAATGTTCAGCCTTTAATTTTTTGTTTAAATTTGTTTGCACAGGGCCAACATCTCCGACAAACATTGGGAGGCGCGGTGGAGAAGCACCACCGCGAAGTCCTTCACGGGGCTGAGGAGAGGGCCACAAAGAAACTTAAACAGAGAGAAACAGAACTGCTGACCCGCAAGGATGAGTTGGAAAGGATGGTGGAGCTTCGCAGGGGGGAGGCGGAGCACTACAGGTTGCAGGCGGAGAGGATGTACATCAGGTTGAAGTACTTGGAGCGTGCGAAAAGGACGCTGACGGAGCGCCTGCAGGACGCAAACGCGTTCCACAACTATGTGGAAACGGCGCAGGAGGAAGCGGAGTCCTCATTTCCCGACCCCAACCGGGTGGGGCCCATAATGCTCGAATGCAAGGTCTGCGAGAGGCAGCTGGCGACGGTGATGCTGTGGCCCTGTCGCCACGTCTGTCTCTGCCCTCGCTGCGAGACCGGCGCAAGAGCATGCCCTGTATGCCGTGCGGTGAAGACTCAAAGTGTTGAAGTCCAACTGCCTGTCAACTAGGGAGGACAATGTGGAGAATAATAAGATGTTGGCAAAAATTAAATTTGTTCAATCATGTTGATTAACGCATTTCTGAATTATGGTTTTTTGTAGTGAACAGCATTGTATAAAAATGCTTAAAAACTAGCAAACGGGGAAATTAAAAATTCTCTTTATATATGCGCGCGTGCTTTTATTTTCATCATTGGACCGGGTTTTGGTTTTGATATTTTTTTGTGCTGGTTTTGGAAATTAGTCAGTTTATCGCATTCTGTCATCATGTGTACCTCAACAACAAACTCATTTGCTCATTTCCATGTCCTTCACAAATGATCGATATCGCTACAATTCATTTGTGAGAAGTTGAATGTTGTCACAAATGATCAATTGAAGGAAGCAGACAGAAAGACAATTTTCAAGACAGACAAGCTGTTGGATCTCATTAGTCGTATGTGTTTGCACTAATTTTTTTTTAAAAATATGTAATTTTTTATCATAAAAATATAATTTAATTTATATATGCATTTCATTATCCACACTTTTTTGTAGGTTGGAATATTAAGGATATTATTCAATTTATTTTATTTAATTTGCGATGCATGGATCCTCTCCTCCCCACCCTTTCTCTCTCTTTATAATTCTTCCATCTCTCATGGACCTTCCCTCACCAATTACACCCACCACCCCACCTTTCTTTTTCACCAGGTCTCATCTCTCTCTCTCTCTCTCTCTCTCTCTCTCTCTCTCTCTCATACACACACACACAACAAGTCTATGACTAGACTCCTACAATTATTCTTCCATTTCTCATGGACCTTCCCTCACCAATTACACCCACCACTCCACCTTTCTTTTTCACCAGGTCTCATCTCTCTCTCTCTCTCTCTCTCTCTCTCTCTCTCGCTCTCTCGCTCTCTCTCTCTCACGCACACACACATCAAGTCTATGACTAGATTGGAGCCGCGGTTGAGACTTTCTCTCTCTAGAGAGATGGCTTCTCTCTAGGATCCGCTTATCACAAGCTTCCTCCATCCGACTCCATGGGATTTCATTCTGCTCTTCATTCTTTTTGAAGATTTTTGGAAGAACAGCCTATTGATTCCATCAATTCGCTGGGATTATCATTTTTATTAACGGATTTTACCCAAAAAAAAAAACGAAATTTTTTTTGGGGATCTTCAATTGAAGGGTTTCAGCCATTTGTTCCTACGCTTCAAATCAATGAAGTTCTTGGATGAACAACATGTTGATTTATCAATATTTCTGGTAGTTTCATTCCTCTTCTGGGATTTCTCTATTATAAACAAAAAAAAAAAAAAAACTGTCACCGTGAAGGTTTTTGAAGGATCGTGTTCTAGGATTGTTCGTGAGTCAACTCGAGCGGCGCTCAGATTTTCCTAGGGTTCACCGAGTCCCAACTGAGTCAGACTCTGACTCAGTGCTAACTCAGTCCGATGCCCATCATTGTAGGACTCGTCTGTATCTTCATGGGTTGTCCATCCCAGTCTGGCAGCCCCAGGCGAGTAGGTATTGATATCCGCCCTATCTACTTGAGTATTGTGATGGTGGATTTGCGGTTGTTATTATCTGGCAGGCCCGGTTGAGTGAATTTGAGTGCTAATTTCAAAATATTAGCCTTCAATGTTTTCCTGTTAATTTTGCTGGATACTGGAATATCTGTAGCCTGTTTTGGGCTTTAATTTGCATTGATAATCTTGCTGGTTACAGGATGTTTTATTCCTGCTGGAATGCCAATTGTCTGCTATTGCTACATTGCTGATTTATTGCTGGGGTTACTTTGCTGTGTTGCGGGGAGCCCATTACCTGCGTGTGTTTGCTGGGATTGTGCTATTTCATAACTGGAAGGAGTCTGCTGTTGTTCGCTGGTGGTGCTGCTACTATTTGTTTGTTCCTGCTGATGGCTTGATGCTGCACTAGCTGATGGCTGCTGAAACCTGCTGCTGTTATTTGATGTACCTGCTGCCGATAGCTGCTATTTACTGGTTATTGATGCCCTGCTTCTGATAGATGTTCCTTGCTGATGGCTGTTGTCCTGTTGCTATTTCTCTGGCTGCTGATATTTACTTCCTGATGCTGAGACCTGCCAGTCCGTTTGTCGGTCCTGTTGTTCTTTCCTAATGGCCCCTTTGTTGTTGCTAAGTGGGCTACCGGCTTCTATGCTGGTTGATGTTCTTTCCTAATGGCCCCTTTGTTGTTGCTAAGTGGGCTGCCGGCTTCTATGTTGGTTGAGATGGATGCTTGCTGATGCTGGATTCCACTTTGGAATGCTGATACCAGTTTTTTTGAAGACACGTTTGGGGCCTGGAAATGCCTACTGGGAGGTTGTTTTTACTTCTGCATTAAAGTTTTCTAGTTTGTTATATTCGCATTTGTGTTAGTGGATTTTATGCCACTTATTTATAGTTTTTTAGGATACTTGTTCCCGTCTCAGTGCTGGGATTCGGGACTAGTTTTTGTATTTTCTTCGGGTATCGAGTTTTTAAAATAGACTCCTACTATATTTTTATTTTTGTTTAATGTAAAATTTAATATTATACTATATATATATATATATCAATTGAAAAGATTTAAATATCAATTGAAAATTATATATATATATATATAAGTATAGTATAATATTAAATTTTACATTATGAGATTTTTTGTATCACACGACAATTTTATCGAACATGTGAGCTATGATTGTCAGTTTTTTCCACTTCACACATCCACTTCCTCAATCCTTACATGGCACCTTCTTATTTTCTTGTTTTAGCTACCATAGAAATTTGAGGAACACTTTCTATTTTGATGCAGATTATATTTGTCTTTTTGGGATAGATTGGACCTTTCAGTGTGAGTTCTTAGGAATATGAGTGGAAGTAGGTCTGGAGAAACTCTCCATTGCCGATTGCAGTGGAGGAGGAACAAGGAAATCATCTATCTTTTGCGAGAAGAGGATATAGAATAACGAACGTGTGATTGATCTAATCCCTAACCTAAACCATTTGATTGAGTATGTAAGTGAGGCTTGACCACTGTAAGAGAACATTTGATTGCTCGATTGACTAAAAAAAAAAAAAAATTGTACTTTAATTAAACATTAATTTAAACAAATTAGTAATTTAAACAAGTTTATTGCTCATTTCTATCCAAAATAAACATGGTAAATACAAATATTAATATATATATATATATATATATAGAAAATAATATATAGTTTCTACAATTAGTATTTTCGATTAGTTTTTATTTTTAATTTTTTGGGATTGTAAACAATATGTCAGCATAAAAAGAAAAAATAAAAAATCAGCCCATGGCGGGAAAGAGAGAGGAGAGAAAATGTTGGTTTCTTTACATTTGAAATCTTCATGTTTCGTTGTATGGAGGCCTCCTCTTCCTCCTCCTGCAGAGAGATGTGATGAAATGAAAGTAGGCGTCTGTTGGTTCCAGGCGATGCATGGATCCTCTCCTCCCACCCTTTCGCTCTCATTATAATTCCATCTTTCATGGACCTTCCCTCACCAATTCCACCTACCACCCCACCTTCTTCTTCACCAGGTCTCATCTCTCTTTCTCTCTCTCTCTCTCTCTCTCTCTCTCTCTCTCTCTCTCTCTCTCTCTCTCACACACACACACTCATCAAGTCTTGCACATGAGAATTATTGCACTTGAAATCTTGCTCCACATGTATTGTATGTATAACTGGTCTTGATCTCTTTACCTCTGCAGATATCGCTACTTTTGTGTTGAGTACTTGAAAACTCTGCAAAAATGTTTACCGGCAATGGAGGTTCGTTTCCCCAATCAGAAAATCAGATTCACCCCATTTCTCATATGCTATGGTTGTGTATCTATTTTTATGTTTTTGTTTTCTAATAATGGAAACATTTTGTGGGGGGGAGCGGCCGACAAAGGAAAGGCAGAGCCGACCCCTGCACATGCACATCAAATCAACACAATCAATCTTGACGGCCCCCGTTTCGCTCCTCCCATTATTACTTGACCCTCTAATCTGCCTGCAGAGAGCGCGTCCCAGTACCCAAAGATGAGGATGTTGAAGATAATGATTTCGAAAAGAGAATTTCAGCTTCTGTTGCTACAACTCTTGAGAGCCCTCCAGGGGATCAAACTATGAATGGTACTCCCGAAAATGGTTCCAAGGGAAATTATAGTGCTCGTAGCATGTTAAAGAGTGCAAGTATCAGTGCTTCTAAGGTTTTGTTGTTGTTGCTTGTGAAGTCCACTTTGTTCAAGAGTACCAAGGGTTTTAAGCCGATTATCAAAATTTTCAGTCCAAACACAACCTTATGGGTTTCGTGTATATGATGATACTAGCAAATCATTTTCATAACTATACATTCTTTATTCAACAGGAAGAACCAATTGAGGAGCATAACGAGGACATTGACGTTCTTGTCTGAGAAAATTGCTGCCCTTCATGCTTGATTTATATTCCGATTTGTAATCTTGTAGATGGTACTATATTCTTACCATTTTGTGGGACTAAGGGGTTGCCTGGCCTTCAGAACCTAGTTGTAGTAGTAGATCTTGAGCATGATCTAAATGCAGTCAGCAGCAATATATTATATAGTATTTTTAATAGAAATGCTTTCCATGATTATAAATTCAGTTGTACAAAAGCGATGAGTATGATTTTCCATTTGTGTATTATAAAAACATAATTTCCATAGTTATTTTAGCTCATTACTTTGTACCAGGATATGGAGATACGCGCTTGTGCTTTGCAATATCAAATTGAAACACATAATTAATATAATCAACATTAAAAGGATTACAAGGAGTCAAGGATTATTATTACTTTTTTTTTCATATGCTACGCAGGTGTTTTTAAATGGATTGATTTTAAATTTTTCATATTTAGAAATCCACTCATTCCAAATCCAAATCTTTTGTTTGGATGTGTATGAGTTTGAATTGTTTGATTTTTATCTTGTTTGAAGCCTGTGTAATGTGTGTGAGTAATGTATGTAATATGTATAGTGCGCGTGTTTAGTATGTGCGGTCAGTGCAGTGTGTATGGTGCATGCATGTGTGCATGGTGCATGCATATGTGTATATGATTATATCATTATACACACACACACACATAAGAGGTTGAAAATATATTTTAAAATGATTGGGTTGTAGAATTTTTTGTCAAACAAGTTAATTGAATTTAATTATGAATTTTTAAATCATTCTCGAAATTCATTGTCAAATCTCTTAGATTGAATACAACATTAGGTTTGATTAAGATTGGCCATTAATGATAGGGTTAGTAGTAATTAATAGTTATTAACTCCAAAACCGTCAAACTGGTTAACATAATTGTTTGCTAATGTGGCAAGCTAACCAAATACTCCCTCGTGTATGCAAAGAAATTGTTGAGGTATTTTACTAGTTCATATTTTAGAATGGTATCAAGATTCAGTAAATTTGTTATTCTTTCACGAACTTCAAGAAGGTGCAAATCTTGGCTACAATTTGTGCATATGAATTTGATGGTTTTTTACTTGGAACTACAAAACCACCTTCACGGTCTACTGATGGAGATGAAGTTGATGTCAATCTGGAATATTTGATTTGGTTGCAAAAGGATCAATCTCTCTATAGTTGGTCACTTTTCACGGTTTCGAAATTTATGCTTGGGCATGTGAATCGATGTCTCACATCTGCTGAAATCTGAAGTGTATTCGATACTTTGTTTCACTCTCTATCTTATGCATGTGTCGGTTTCAAAATTTATGCTTGGGCATGTGAATCGATGTCTCACATCTGCTGAAATCTGAAGTGTATTCGATACTTTGTTTCACTCTCTATCTTATGCATGTGTGATGCATCTTCGACTTATCTGTTGATTAGTACATTCTCAAAACGCGGAATATTGGTCATAATTTGATGGTAGTTGGTCAAACAACATCTGATGATGATCTAATGCTATATATTTTAGGAGGTTTTGGTTATTAGTATTAATCGGTTGTTATCTATCTCTCCACTGGTGCTGAAACTCTTACTCTTACTGATGTTCACTAGAAATGCAGCTACAATAATTCTCTCATTCTAATGTTTGTGATGATTTTGTTTCTGCAACAAATTTTGTTTCTGGCCAACCTGGTAAATGAATTTTCTCCAATGATAATTTTGGGTCTCATGGTGGTTTTCATCACGGAGGTCGTAGTTGTGGGAGATTTAATAGATTTAAACCTGTTAGCAAGCAAAATCATATTGCTTCCAAATGCTATAAACGTTTTGATGTAAATTTCAAGGAATTAATCTCAATTCTGCTCCGGCTTACTTGGTTCTTGGTGGTGATAATGCAAAACAACAATCTATATCTTCTGGACCACCACATTCTAATCCTAAGGTTCACTTAGTGTCAACTAATTTTTCTGAAGATCAATCTGCTGATCAATCATTTCCTGATTCTCATTGGTTTGTAGATAGTGATGCTAGTGCTCACGTGACTGTTGATCCTGGACAAGTAAGTCTTCAGGCTCCCTATAATGGCTATGATAAGCTAGTTGTAGGTATAACATCTACTTTGAAACCCTTGTCATGCATAACATTCTTTGCGTAGTTGATATTACGAAAAATCTGGATGCAACTACTCACAAAATCCTGTTGAGAGGAGACTTAATTGAAGGCCTTTACACCCTGGATCCTCAATCAGCTCCATCGTTCCTTATCATTATAACTTTCTTTGCAAACATAGCAAAATGCACTGTCTGAATTTTCTTTAAATTGATAACGAAGTTATACAAAAGATATATTCCATCCACACACCTAGTGACACTTATATTCGACACTCATGTCCCCATACGCACCAACAAAATGGTAGACCATAACAAAAACATCAGCACATCATTGAAATGGGAATTTTTTATATTATCTCAAGCTAATCTTAATATGAAATACTGGAGGGATGCTTTCTATAGTGAAACTTTTATTATAAAACGAATTGCGCTACTTTCCCATGTATCCCCCTTTCAAAAAAAAGTTTTGGCCATTCTCCTCATTATACGTTCCTAAAGGTATTTGGTTGTAACTCTTTCCAAATTTTGCCCCTCCTCATAATAGTGTTTTACCAATTCATCATATTCCGTCTCCACCTACTTCTATTCCCATAGCTTCTCCAACCACTTCTTGATTCGCTTCTGTTACGTACCACCGTCGTCGTCACCAAAGAAATCACGACGGACCAGGGGCAGCAGCATGAGGGAGATAGAGGAGGGGAGGAGAATTACCGTTCACTTGCCCGTTTAGTTAGTTATAACAGTTTGGTTAATTAGTTCCTGTAGGAGTTAGTTAGTTAAGCAGTTTAGTCAGTTAGTTAGTTCCTGTAGCAGTTTAGTCAGTTAATTAGTTTCCGTAAGTGCCTTTTAAGCCCAAAAGGAATCAGTTAGTGAGAGAGGAAAAACTGGGAAATTAGGGATTGGGCAGCCTCTTGTGCTGTGGGATTGATTGTGCATTGCGAATCGAATCTTGTTCGACTCTTTCTCTTGCAATTTGAATCTTGAATCACTCCTCTGACTCTAACAATTTGGTCCGACCTGCCGGATCCCAATGACGAGAAGCGAAGAGCGCATTGGGGCTTTGGAAACCACGGTGGCCGCGCTTCAAGCGTCGGTCGCAACGTTGGAGAGAGGGGTGACAACGATAGACAACCGATCGGAAACATTGCAGACTGATGTGAACGAATTGAAAGGAATGATGCGCGACTTGTTGAAGGGTAAGGGAGTGGATCATGGGAAATCATCAGCCGTCCCGGGAGGAATCCGCGAACAGGCTACGCCAATCGGGGTGCCTGAAATTGCAGCTCGAACTCGGCCAATCACGGCCACGACAAAACTGGAATTACCGACGTTCACGGGCGAGAACCCCTATGCCTGGATCTCGCGAGCGGAGCAATTCTTCCGGTTGGACAACACACCGGATGATATGCGATTGGAATTGGCTTTAATCGCCATGGAAGGAAACTCATTACAATGGTTGCAATGGCTGCAAGAACAATACCCTGGGCTTAGTTGGAGGAAATTTACGATGGAGCTTCTCCGTCGCTACGGCGAGGACCCGCGCGCGGATCCGTTTGAAACGTTGGCCCTCACGCGGCAAACAGGGACTGTGGACGAGTACGTCGACCAATTTATTGGTCGAATGGCGGCTGTGAAAGAGCTTACGCCGAGTCATGCACTGGGATTATTTTTGCACGGTCTCCGCGACGACATCCGCCTTCGTATTCGGTCGAAGGACGCTGAAGACATCTGTCAAACTATGCACCTGGCACGAGAAATAGAACAGGAATTGGGGGGCTCTCGGGGGTTCCGACCTCTAACCTTCGGAAACAGAGGGACGGTAGTATCGGGCCGCTCATACCCACCGTCCTCGGGCCCGCGACCACAGGGACACTCCCAGACGAGAGCACCCACCCCTGCTACTCGCCCAACTGAGTCCGCGGCCTCTGTGAATCAGAATCGAACCCCTGGGCCTAAATTCATGTCGCATAACGAGTTTATGGACCTTCGGAGTAAGGGTCTCTGTTTTAAGTGCAAGGAGCCTTACTCTCCTCTACACAAGTGCGCGGCGAGGTCTCTGCGAATCTTAGTGATGGGGGAAGATGAAATAGAGGAGAAGGCAGTAGTGCCTGAGGAAAAGGAGACCGTGAGGGAGGCAGGTGAGGCGGACTTACAGCATTTAGAGGTAACTGCAGTGGCCGCGTATGGGTTCGATGGACCCCAAACTATGAAGCTGAAAGGGGAGGTGAAGGATACGCCGTTAGTGGTCATGATTGACAGTGGTGCATCCCACTGCTTCATCTCGTCTGCAACGGCTGCACAATTGAGCATTCCTTTCGGTGGCGGGGTGAATTTACCCGTAATTCTGGGCGATGGGCAGGAAACTAAAACAGATGGCGTGTGCTCCGGGATCCAACTGCGCATCGGGGCCACGACCTTCCAAATCGAGGCGTATGCATTTCCCATCGGAGGAGTGGACATCATTCTGGGAATCACGTGGTTAGCCACCTTGGGCGACGTCAAGGCCAACTGGGCCTCAATGACAATGCAGTTTGAGTATTGGGGAAAGACGGTGCTGCTACAAGGGGAAGCGGGTTTGGTTCGTCGCCAAATCTCTTCGGCATTGTCGCTTAAGCTTGAAGGTACCGATCAGCGGTACATTCTGTGGCCGTTAGAGCTCATGAAGACCACTGCTCCTCATTCGGCCATCGCAGAGGATATCCAAGCCTTGTTGGACGAATTTCCGTCGGTGGTGACACCACCACCCGGGTTGCCACCGAGCAGGAACTGCGACCATCGGATACCACTACAACCGGGGTCCGATCCAGTATCGGTTCGACCTTACCGATACAGCCCCACCCAAAAGGATGAGATCGAGCGACTCGTTCAGGACATGCTTTCGGCAGGCCTCATCCAGCCAAGCAACGGGCCGTATTCGAGTCCCGTTTTATTGGTCCACAAGAAGGATGGGAGTTGGCGTTTCTGTGTGGACTACAGGGAATTGAATAAAAGAACAATTCCGGATAAATACCCTATCCCGGTCATTCAAGAGCTCTTAGACGAGCTATACGGGGCTGCCTGTTTTACGAAGTTGGATCTACGAGCCGGTTATCATCAGATTCGACTCGCTCCGGAAGACATTGAGAAGACGGCTTTTCGCACTCATTCGGGGCACTACGAGTGGTTGGTCATGCCGTTTGGTTTGAGCAACGCCCCATCGACTTTCCAGGCAGCAATGAATGAGCTTTTCCGTCCATGGTTACGCAGGTTCGTCTTGGTTTTCTTCGATGATATCCTTGTTTATAGTTCGGATTACCCGGCCCACCTGAGTCATCTCCGAGTAGTCTTGAGTTCCCTCGCGTTGGCTTCTTTTGTTATTAATCCGAAAAAATGCTCTTGGGCCCAAGCTTCCATTGACTATTTGGGCCACGTGATAACTGGCGACGGGGTCAAGATGGATCCCAGCAAGGTCATCTCAGTTTTGCAGTGGCCCACGCCACGCTCCGCCAAGGCAGTCCGCGGGTTTCTTGGCCTCACCGGTTACTATCGCCGTTTCATCCGGGATTATGGCAAACTAGCGCGACCTCTTACCGATCTACTCAAGAAGGACTCCTTGCCGTTTCGTTGGTCTGCCGAGGCCCAAGCCGCGTTCGACGCCCTACAGCATGCCATCACTTCGGCCCCTGTACTCTCTACACCGGACCTTGGGGCGCCTTTTTGCATCGAGTGTGATGCATCGGGGAAGGGGCTCGGCGCGGTCCTTATGCAACATGGCCATCCCGTAGCCTATTTTAGCAAGGCTCTCTCGGACCGCAACAGCGCCAAATCGACTTATGAGAAGGAACTTATGGCTCTCGTTCTCGCCGTCCTCCATTCGCGACCCTATCTCTTGGGCCGTCGATTTGTCGTCCGCACCGACCACCGTAGCTTGCGACATCTACTTCACCAGTCAATCGCCTCCCCGGCCCAACAATATTGGGTGGCAAAGTTACTGGGCTTTGACTTTGAGATCGAATACAAAGCCGGCAACACCAACACGGTCGCTGACGCCTTATCCCGCAGGGATCTCGATGCGGAATTAAGTGTGGTGTCGATTCCGCAATGGATCGAGTGGGACCAGCTACGCGATGCAGTCACTGCCGACCCCGTGTACCAGCCCATCATCACAACCTTAGTCGAGGGGGGCACTGTGGCCCAGCCGTTCACTCTTGTGCATGGCGTTCTTTATTACAAGGACCGCCTCGTGGTTCCGAGTAAATCCCAATGGGTGGATCGATTATTTGAGGAATTTCATTCGACCCCAGCAGGGGGGCATTCGGGTGCATTTCGAACGTATCGGAGGATGGCGGCAAACGTCTACTGGCCGGGGATGTTGCGGGCGATTCGGGAACGCATGGCGGATTGTTTAGTTTGCCAACGCAACAAGGCCGACACTCGTACACCGGCCGGGTTATTACAGCCTTTACCCATTCCCTCTCGGGTCTGGGAGGATATAATCATGGATTTTATCTCGGGCTTGCCTCGTTCTCATGGAATCGACACGGTTCTTGTGGTGGTGGATCGTCTGTCTAAGGCCGCCCATTTCATCGGATTGACACACCCGTTCACAGCTAAGGGGGTCGCCTTGGCCATTGGGAAGGAGGTTGTTCGCCTTCATGGCATTCCCCGGACTATAGTACTCGATCGAGACCCTATATTCTTGAGTTCGTTTTGGCAAGAGTTATTTCAGGCGATGGGCACAAAGCTGAAGATGAGCTCGGCCTACCACCCGGAAACGGATGGTCAAACGGAAGTCATGAACCGCTGCCTTGAAGCTTACCTTCGATGTTTCTCATCCGAGCACCCCCGCCGCTGGGCACATTGGCTCCATTGGGCCGAGTACTGCTTTAATACCAGTTTCCATACTGCCACGGGGTGTACACCGTTCGAGGCCGTTTACGGTCGACCTCCGCCTACTCTTTCCCAATTCCTACCCGGGGAAATCCGGGTCCGTGCCGTCGCTGAAGAGTTACAGGACCGCAATACCATCCTTCGCAACTTGCGCGTCCAGCTAGAGAAGGCGCAAGCCCGTATGCGGCAATTCGCCGACCGCCATCGTCGAGACGTCCACTTCAAGGTCGGGGACCGGGTGTTTTTGAAATTCCGACCCTATCGCCAGGTCTCGCTTTTCCGTCGGCTGAACGTGAAGTTAGCACCTCGATTTTTTGGGCCTTTTGAGGTGATGGAGCGTATCGGCCCGGCGGTGTATCGCCTGCAACTTCCACTGGGGTCTCGGCTCCATCCGGTTTTTCGTGTTTCACTCTTAAAGGCTACCGTGGGGACCCACAGTGTCGACCCTCACTTGCCGCCCGACCTTTACGACGATGGACCGGAGTTCACGCCCGCGGATATTCTTCAGTGGCGAGAAATCTGGAGGGGGAATGTTCGGGTTCCACAGTTCCTGGTTTCGTGGACTGGTCTTCCGACCGAAGATGCGACGTGGGTTGACGAGGAAGTGTTCTTAGCGCAGTTTCCGGACTTCCGCCTTGAGGACAAGGCGTTTCTTAAGGGGAAGGGAATTGTTACGTACCACCGTCGTCGTCACCAAAGAAATCACGACGGACCAGGGGCAGCAGCATGAGGGAGATAGAGGAGGGGAGGAGAATTACCGTTCACTTGCCCGTTTAGTTAGTTATAACAGTTTGGTTAATTAGTTCCTGTAGCAGTTAGTTAGTTAAGCAGTTTAGTCAGTTAGTTAGTTCCTGTAGCAGTTTAGTCAGTTAATTAGTTTCCGTAAGTGCCTTTTAAGCCCAAAAGGAATCAGTTAGTGAGAGAGGAAAAACTGGGAAATTAGGGATTGGGCAGCCTCTTGTGCTGTGGGATTGATTGTGCATTGCGAATCGAATCTTGTTCGACTCTTTCTCTTGCAATTCGAATCTTGAATCACTCCTCTGACTCTAACAGCTTCTCTTCCATCAGCTGATTCTTCTCCATCATTACTTCTTAATACAATTCCTCCTCCAACCCCTTCATCCTCCTCTCATCACATGATTCCTAGATCAAAGTTACATGGATTCTAAGTTCAATTCATTACAACGGAAAAACACATGGTTTTTAGTACCATACTATGATGATATGAAGATTATTGATCACAAGTGGGTGTTTTGGATAAAGCATCGAGCAGATGGATCTATAGACAAATACAATGCTAGGTTGGTGACAAAAAGATTTCAACATGTTCCTGGTATTGACTATTTGAAACCTATAGCCTTGTTGTTCAGAATGTCACAATTCGACTTGTTTTCTACCTAACAAAATACTAAGGATGGATTATATAACACTCTTCATAATGGTTGTTTATTTCTGGTTCTTGTCTATGTTGATGATATTCTCTTTATTGGTAATAGTTCCTCTGAAATCCAAAATTTATGGATTATATAACACTCTTCATAATGGTTGTTTACTTCTGGTTCTTGTCTATGTTGATGATATTCTCTTTATTGGTAATAGTTCCTCTGAAATCCAAAATTTATGGATTATATAACACTCTTCATAATGGTTGTTTACTTCTGGTTCTTGTCTATGTTGATGATATTCTCTTTATTAGTAATAGTTCCTCTGAAATCCAAAATTTATTTCTACCTTAAGCAAAGCTTTCTCCTTAAAGGACTTGGGTGAGGTTGAATTCTGTCTTGGCATTTGAAGTTTGCAAGATAACACATGGGATTTCGGTGGATATTCCTTATTATTCCACTTTAAAACTCTCCAAAACAGATAGCAAGGTGTTTCTTCTCCTATAGTGTACATGAGTACAATTGGTGCATTACAATACGTAACTCTCACTCGACCTGCGAATGACTACTAAGATATCTCAAAGGCACTCTGCATAATGGTATTCTTTTCTAGGCTGCTCATAGATTTGTTCTTGAAGGATATTCGGATGCTGACTGGGCAAGCTTGTTGGATGACCATCATTCTATTAGTGGGTATCGTGTCTACCTTGGTCAAAATTTGATCTCATGGAGTTCTTGCAAACAAGATTTTGTAGCTCGCAGCAATGCAGAGGCTAAATATCGTGCATTAGCTACTGCTTCATCATAATTGATTTAGGTGAAGTCTTTGTTCCATTAACTTGGTTTGCAAATATCTTATCGTTCATTGGTATGGTATGATAATATCAGCGCCATAACCTTAGCCTCGAATCCAATTTTTTTCATGCTCACACCAAACATATCGAGGTAGATGTCCACTTCATTTGTGAAAATTTTTGAAACACGAAATTAGAGTTCGTATTTTGTTCGAAGATCAGCTCGTCAACATTCTAACTAAGCCATTGTCTGTTGCAAGATTTCACTCTCTTTATAATAAATTTCTCTTTGTTCACCCCTAGTTATGTTTGAGGGGGTGTATTAGACGAATACAACATTAGGTTAGAACAGGATTAGCCATTAATGATAGGGTTAGTAATTAATAGTTATTAACTCTAAAATCGTCTACGATTAGCAGAATTTTTAAGTCATGTGGCAAGCTCACCAACTACTCCATCACGTATATATATACAGTCTGTATGCAAAGGAATTATTGAGTTGTTTTACTAATTCATATTTTAGTAATGAGAAGGTCGAGGTTCAATTTGAAGTTAGATAGGCCTAGCCCATCCAGCCAATGGGTTTTGCTGTAGGGATCCAAAATTGTAATGTGAACCATTAATTAGGTATAATATAAAAAGTAGGTTTTCATAGGGATCCAAAATTGTAATGTGAACCATTAATTAGGTATAATATAAAAAGTAGGTTTTCATATGAACTTTTATAAGTTCCATCTCTTAGCTTCTTTTTCTCATTAGAGTATTTCCTTACAAGGACAATTTTTTCATGAAGTAACTGTAAGATTATTGTGGCCCATGTGCCACCAAATTATTATATTAAGATATTAATAATATCTTAATCTATGGTTTAAATAAATAAAATTTGTCGGATAAGTTTTGGTTAGTCATAATCTAATAAGCATTATTATCATGCTGATAGAACAAGACTAGAAAAGAATTCTGTGTTTAAGAACTTCATATGTTTAAGAATTCTATTTGCTTAAGAGTTATATCTGATTAAGAACTCTATTTGCTTAAGAACTCCACTGTATCAGAAGTTGGTACTCTCTCCGTCTATAAAAAGATTGCGGAGTTGCATTATTTTCTATCAATTGCAAATATTATTATGTGATTAAAAGTTAGATTAGAGGACAAAAATCAATTTCTTTCAACTCAAGGTGAAGAGTTCTATCTGATTAAGAATTCTACTTGCTTAAGAACTCCATTGTATCAGAGTTGGTACTCTCTCCGTCTATAAAAAGATTGCGGAGTTGCATTATGTTCTATCAATTGCAAATATTATTCTGTGATTAAAAGTTAGATTAGAGGACAGAAATCAATTTCTTTCAACTCAAGGTGAAGAGTTCTATCTGATTAAGAACTCTACTTGCTTAAGAACTCCACTGTATCAGAGTTGGTACTCTCTCCGTCTATAAAAATATTGCGGAGTTGCATTATTTTCTATCAATTGCAAATATTATTCTGTGATTAAAAGTTAGATTAGAGGAGAGAAATCAATTTCTTTCAACTCAAGGTGAAAGAAATCAATTTCTTTCATGATCAAAAGAAGGAAATAAGATTTGGTTTCTCAATGTTAGTCCCTTACTTTGATCTTGTATATGGAATATGAAATCATGAAGTTCTAAAAATTCATGTTAAATTATGATCTCGATTATGTTTACATGATTTATATCTTCAGTAACTAGGTTTTCTACACTTAAACCATAAATTAGGATATTGATTCAGTTGTTTGTTGTATGCACTACAAGAAATTTATAGAATATACAAAATTGAGTGATGTATAACAGGTGTTGTTAAATAACAGTAAAATTTAAATAGAATTATGAAGGAAAGTGACATAATTTTTTTCTTACATTATGAATGTTCGATTAGTGATGACAACTAAATAATCATGAAATAAATCCAGTCAATAAATGCAACGAAAAAAAAAAACTCTGCATTTTAGAATTCAACATTTTAATTACGCAATTCATCTCAAATGCATTATCTCTACTTTAGATTAGTGACCGATACATTTTCTTTTTCGTATGAATCTCTGAAATCTCTTCATATTAAAGTTTTTTTTAATATATATACATATATATATATATATTATCTTATATTTAGTAGTCATTTGGTGTACACTCCAACGCAGTGGATTTTGAGTTGAAACCTTGTTTTTATCATTCTTTAATTTGGCCATCTCAGATTCATAAGCTTTTAGATTTGAGAAAAACCAACTCATGCTAGATAAATTATGTAGTTCTCTCATGCCCACATATAATTTTCATGACATATTTCCTTTGGTAGCTTTCGATCTTTAATAAATAAGTTTTAAACACCTATAATTGTGATAACCTAAATTATTATTTCATTAATATTTTTTTTTTCTTTTTATAAAAGAATTCACAATCATAATTTTTATGATTTAATAATATATGAAAGGTTTATAAAATTTCATGTGAGGATTATATGACCTTCATTTCTATTATTTATAAAATAATTTGTATTACACGACATAATTTAATTTATCTAATTTTATGTTCTAAACTCTGATAATTTTATGTAAAATTTCTTGATTAATTATATGACTATTTGATTTTATAAAATTAATCCATGATTATAAGTACAATTTATTATGGTCTGTTATGATTTATATACGGATTAAATTGGAATAAACTATGATTAATTGATCATATATTATTGGACTTATGATAAAAAAAAAAAAAAAAAAAAAAAGATATTAAGCTATAATTGAGTTTAATAAATCATATTTAAAATATGTTGGTCCACAGTTGAAGCCCGACATCTAATAGGAGACTCAAACTCGGATATAAATAGAAAAAAATACGCAGTTGAACAAATCAAACTCACTAACCCTTCTAACCATAAATCTAAATCGCTAAAATAAGATAATAGAGTTTTACTGAATTGCAATTATATAAAAATTGCTTATTCCAAGCAATGGATTGAGATGTTTTATTTTAGTTCATATTTTATTTTATATTTAATAATATTTATCACACGTTACATATATGAAGATATTACAAATTAACACATAGGATATATTAAAAATAATGAAATAAAAAATGAAACATTATAAAATAGAGAATTCAATCTACCAAACAACAAAAGAAAAAATTGTTTTTGCAGTGTTGTGATCCAAGATAACATTGTTTTCAAATGATGTCATTCTGATTTGTTACCAAAATAACATCACTTTAGATAAAATGACACCATTTTGCACACAAGATAGCACGTTGTGATGCCCATAGCAAGAACTCAAACCTAATAAAATTGCATACCAACCTTTTAGATCCAAGTTGCAGCTCATGATTGCCATGAAAACTGGACATAAATGTTTTTCAACCGGCGAGGTTTTTTAAGTGAATCCGACCTCTGTTGCTTAAGAAGTAAAGGATTGCAGTCAACCAGTTCAATCTTTGGTAAAGGTGCATAATTATTCAAATGTACCCCTTTCAATTTGTAGCAGTGTTTTACGCTTAGGAATTTGAGATGAATGAAGCTTCCGGGTTTCCCCTCCAATTTCACTAGATCAACATCTTCAATCTGTAGCATGTAAAGCTTTTGAAATCCATTCACTTCTACTTCCCACTTCGGGCCACTAAAGGCGTTGCATCGCAGTTTGAGTACTTCAA
Organism: Caryopteris x clandonensis; assembly: GCA_028749325.2. Classification (NCBI taxonomy): domain Eukaryota; kingdom Viridiplantae; phylum Streptophyta; class Magnoliopsida; order Lamiales; family Lamiaceae; genus Caryopteris; species Caryopteris x clandonensis. Next base: position 5,081,641 of record JAPYKT020000021.1, read on the forward strand.
GATTTGGCGTCGAACCAACCTTGCTCATCTCTTCCCAAGGATAGCCCAATCCACTAAGATGCAATTTTTTCAAATTTGAAGGAAATTTTGAAAGTGGAACGGGTGGTGCAACAACCTCAGACTTGATTCTTGGATTTACGACGGCACATTTAAGTGATTCCAGTTTATTGAGAAGGAAAATATGATCAAAGCAATACAAGGGTTGTGCCACATCAGGCATCAATTCAATTAGAATTCCTAACTTTTTAAGTTCTGGGATCCTTTCAAGAACACTCCTAGTGCAACTATCATTGCTCACATCTGAAATTTTTAAGAGGCTTGGCAAGGAAGTGTCGTCAGGATCAGGTAAGTCCCATCCCATGACCTGAAGACCCTCAATTTTTTCATATCCCATATTTCCATAGGCAAATACGACAAAGATCCATGGGAGGTGATGCTCAAATGTCGATTGATAATCAAGAACTGAAGTTTCAAATGAAACTCGTAAAAACGGATATTGACAGCATCGAGTTTCTGGAGCAGCCTTAAACCAAAACAGATTGGTACTGAATATTGATGATAAGGACCAAAACAGAGGAGAGAATGTGCAGTGGATTCACAGTTTTTTACGATTGAGTTGTACACAGCTTTGATGCCAAATAAAACGTTATTATGGATGCTCAGCCTACTTTGACCTCTTATAGCTTCTCCAAAACCGTCTTCATAACTAGCTAGAACATGAAAAAAGTTCTTCCTGGCTTCTCTTTGGCAGAAGTGCCACCAGGCAGAATGAAGGACACAAGCTTCTGAATAAACTAGTACTTCTTTGGAGGATCATAACAAGACTATTTGAACAGAACCACTGCAATATTTTTGTAGCTTTAACTTCTAGAGTATGATCGATTATTTTTGTAATATGGTCCTCATCTATCCACAAATTCACGAGTTTAGATCGAGGGATTTCGTATTTTTTTGGGGAAAACTCCCATGTAGAGAAAGTGAAATTTAAAACTGCTGAGTAGGTTCTGGTACCTTGGATGTAATACCTTTGAGATTTCATCATATGCATCAATGAAAAGTGGATGTTTCTTCTGTGCTGCTACCTCAATCATGAGTGATACTGGTTTCGTCTCCGCCTTTGACAGGAGATTGGCTACAGTGACGATCGTAAGAGGAAGACCATCACACTCCTCGGCAATCTTCTTTCCAGCTTTTTCAAGTTGTGGAGAGCACCACGAGTCTTCACCAAATACTTTGTCACGTAGAAGATACCAACTTTTTTCTTTATTCATCAAGCGCATTTCTAAGAGCTGTGTAGAAGTTGTATATTGACGAGCTACAAAGTAGTTTGTAGTCGTAAGCAAGACTCGACTTCCATTTTCGTTGTCTGGGAATAACCGTTTCAAATACTGCTTACTCTTACGCCATACATCATCCAACACAATAAGGTATCGCTTGCCCTTCAAACTTTCTTTCAAGTGTTGAATCATTTCCTCATATCCAGCTCCTGTAAGAACTTTATGTGCGTGAGGGTGGACCTGAGCTAGAACTGCTTGTGCCATTTCTTCTAGTTCGTATTCTCTACCTAGTTGCACCCATGCCCGGCATTCGAACCATTCCTATATATCCAAATCTTCGAAAGTTTTCTTTGCAAGAGTGGTTTTACCGATGCCTGTCATTCCAAAAATTGAAATTACATGATTCTTCACCCGGTGAGATACAAGGCGTTCTTTGAGTACATCAGATAACCCAACCGTCTTTGACTTGTTTCCACCAGAAACAACTCTTGATGATGATGATGAAACGGCTTTGTCTTCATGCTGCAAGAGATCATGATAGTACTCCTCCTTCGTCTTCTTCAATTTCTCGATCAAAGAATAAGTATCTTGTTTAAGATTTTCCTGTTGATCTATGGAGATCGCTAACACAACTCCTTCTAACCTTAGTTTACTACAATGAGATTCGAATACCTCCTCGAATCCACATATTTCCTCTGGGATTCGTCGAAGCGAAGCATTCATCCTCTTCCTGCTGCTGCTATCCAAACTTTCCAGAAAGGCTTGGAAGGACTTCAACTCATTGAGGGCAGATTGCAAGATTTCCAAAAGGAGGGGAGAAAGCAAGACTTCAAAAGCATCTAGAATGGCCTCAATTGTTCGCTTGAGAGGAACGACTGCAGCATAAGCCGTCATCTCTCACAGTAGCTTTTGGAAATGCATCATAAGACATAACATTATAAGTATATTACAATTTATAAATACAAAAATGAAAGTTGAAAAAAGAGGGACAGCAGACAACAACACATTATTGGTACATCTGTTAAATGAAGTGGTGGAACGTGGGTGTGGAGTTTTTCCCGGATCTATGGAATCAAACACAACCGTCAACTATCTCTCCTCTTTTCTCTATCGTCGTTCTCTTTTTTTTTTTTTAGACTAGATGGCTGTTCAGTATATGAAACATAATATATATTTTTATATTAATAATATGATATAATTATATCATTATTATTTATAAAAATCTACATAATAACTATTTATGCTAATTATATTTATATAAATATTAAGCATTTTTTTTGTGTAACTGAATATCCTGATATTGAAAATGAATTAACCAATTTCTTGTTTCGGTTTTGATTTAATACCAAGTCAATGGTTAAATCGAGTTGTTGATCCACGATTTGAATCGTCTGTCATGAAACGACAAATAAAAAATATTTTACAATAAATAAATTAAATTAATATACTGAAAATATAAATTTCTATTTTAAAACTTCTTTCAATTTTTATTATCTTAACCCCTCCTCTTCATTTAAATTTTCTTATCCTATTAATTCTATATATATATATATATATATATTCATTCATTTTAAATATAATTATTTATTTTAACATATACAATATTACTGTCAAATTAAATATCACAAAAAGAAGAATAATTTAATATATTGTCTTTTTAAAAAGGGACTTATAACGAAAAAGTTGTTTGAATTTTTTTATTTTAGTAAAAAGTTAAAATATGAGTGAGAGAAAGTGGCCGTTAAAATTAAAAAAAAAAATTGAAAAATAGAAAAAAAAATCTCCAATGCATCACATTGCGGAAAAATAACTCATTTTTTATGACATTTAATAAATTGACTTTCTTTATGACTTAAACTAGATCTTCGCTCATATGATGCACAGAATAAAATATATCTTATTATATTAATAATATATTATAAAATTACATTATTATTATATAAGATATATATAAGTGATATGAAAAAAATTAAAATATATAATTATATAACAAAGCAAGAGATAATAACACAAACAAAATACTTATAAAATATAAAATGCAAACATATATTCAATACATAATACTTACAAATATAAAATCCAAACATATATTCCTATTGTCACGTGGATTTTTTGTAATATGTAATCATCCTACATGAGAATAAAATAAGCAAAATATACTTAATAAATTTTGAAATTTTAGTTATTTAAATGCAAAAAAAATTGATAATTGTTTAAAATCCCAAAAAGAGATTTCAAATTTTTTTTCTCAATTTGAAGAAATATGCATTAAATAAAATTATTAGAAAATAAAAAACAGAGGCAAAAATGCCATTTTACTTTTATAAAATATTATTGTCAATTTAAAAGTCAAATTCACAGTCAGAGGTTAGGTGTGAAAATGGAGAACTTAATTTAATTTAGTGTAAAAGTGGTTACATCCTTTGAAGAAACAAAACGTCTCCAAGCTAGTCGGATTACTTATGCAAATTTTGAAACTCTATTATATTATGTTAATAAATTGGATTAATTTACAAAAATACTAAAATACCACTCAATTATTTAATTTTTTTAATCATTTATAATTCCTGTACAATATAGATAAATTACAATTGTAATCACTAATAGAAATAAAATTTTATATTTTTCATAAAATTCAATATAATTAAAAATAAATTTATTTACATAAAAAATTGATATTAGTTTGTGAGTTTATTGATATATTTTGTTGATAGGTATAAAATTTCATTTCTATAAATTACAATGCCTTAAAATTATAAACTCCACACCATGTGATAGATTTTTTTTTTTAATATTATTACATTTAAAATTTTAAACCTCAATTTTTATATTGTTTTTAAGTGGATTTTATCCAAGTTGCAACCATAAGTATGATTGATCAATCCCCTAAGTTTTGCATGCTACTCTGCTACATGCTCCTAAGTTGTAAGGTATGTCTCGAAGAAATCTGTGCATACATCCCTAAGTTACAAGGTATGTTTCGGTTCAACCCGTTCATAAATTCATAAGTTATGAGGTATGTTCCGATGCAACTCGTGCATACGCCTATAAGTTATAAGTTATGTAAGTACTTGTTGCTTACCCCTAAGTTTTATGACATAAGTTGACTGTTATTACATGTTTTACTATCAATGGTGTGATTATTATTGACAAGTTGGACTTTCACGAGTTGGATATAGCTCACCCCCATTATATTCCCACATTTCAGGTTAAATAGAGCGAGAGTTGGAGTCGAGGCGGAGCAAATAACATATGATTAAATTGAGATCATGATTTCTTATTTTAAGTTTGGTTAATTTGGTTGGATTATTTTATGAATTATATGGTTATGGTTAGAAGGTCCAGATATGTGCTTATATGTAGAAGTTGTTTTCTATGTATAATTGATCTTATTTAATAAGTTATCGTTAAAGTAATATATGTTCTATTTTACATTGCACATGACAAATATGGTTATCAATATTTTACCTATGCATTTATGAACTTATTGAATTGTTTATGATGAGTACTATTATTTCAATAAGCTATATTGCTTTAAATATTAATTGATGGATTTATGAAATCTTAAGTGTTTTATTTGAATTATGATATTTTCTTTGTTGCTTATGATATTTATATTATGTGATGAAAGTTTACTTTAACAATAGTATGCATTGGTGAAATTCTTGGCTTATGGATTTACTTATATTTATTGGTGTATATTAATGTGGATAAATTGTCAATTAGATTATGAACATGATTAGTTACCAAAGTGATATGTTCGTACTACTATATGTGACATGTTATGCGTCATTACTTTCAAGATTATATTAATTGTTGATACATTATTGGACTTATGAAATTATGCTCATTAATATGCTATTATGCAATTTTATTAATTTATATGAAAGATGTTTGTATTTGAGAAGTATGATACAATTATTTTAGGATAGTTCATTATTCCATGATATTTGAGTTGCATTCATCCCCATGAATTAAATGATATTTGCTAGCTTAAGTATATTTAAATAAATGTTTATATGTAAGTGCTTCTCTAAAATATAATTTTATTTTGTTCAAGTTGTAATAAAAATTATATATATTTTTTATATTCTTGCTGCTTATAAATTATATGAGAATTAAGTAAGAAATTATATTTATTTTGCTGTCCATCATTATAAATATTGTTACGAATATTAACTATTTAATTAGGAGCTTCCTTTATGATGTCAACTCTTCCACCCAACGCCCACTTCTCCAATGTCCAAAACATCCTCAACAACGCCGCAACGGTCAAACCATTCTCTTACATGTCGTTGTTGACTGCACCAGATGACAAGGATCGTCTATCCAAAGACATCAACGACCAAATCGATAACATGATCATACTCCATGTAATGACTTTGATCCTCACTACTACTACGTCAAGTTTTCCTCTTCGTTTAATGCTAAGCCTTTAGTTTTTGGTTTAATTTTTTTGCACAGCGCCAAAATCACCGACAAACATTGGGAGGCGCGGTGGAGAAGCACCACCGCGAATTCCTTCACGGGGCTGAGGAGAGGGCCACAAAGAAACTTAAACAGAGAGAAACAGAACTGCTGACCCGCAAGGATGAGTTGGAAAGGATGGTGGAGCTTCGCAGAGGGGAGGCGGAGCACTACAGGTTGCAGGAGGAGAGGATGTACATCAGGTTAAAGTACTTGGAGCGTGCAAAAAGGACGCTGACGTAGCGCCTTCAAGACGCAAACGCGTTCCACCACTATGTGGAAACGGCGCAGGAGGAAGCGGAGTCCTCATTTCCCGACCCCAACCGGGTGGGGCCCATAATGCTCGAATGCAAGGTCTGCGAGAGGCAGCTGGCGATGGTGATGTTGTGGTCCTGTCGCCACGTCTGTCTCTGCCCTTGCTGCGAGACGGGCGCAAGAGCATGCCCTGTTTGCCGTGCGGTGAAGACTCAAAGTGTTGAAGTCCAACTGCCTATCAACAAGGGAGGACAATGTGGAGAATAATAAGATTTTGGCAAAAAAGTAAATTTGTTCAATCATGTTGATTAACGCATTTCTGAATTATGATTTTTGGTAGTGAACAGCATTGTATAAAAATGCTTTAAAAACTAGCAAAAGGAAATTAAAAAGTTTCTATATTATTCAACCAACAGCATTTTATGTATGAACAGTAAAGGCCAAAATGTAATTTAAAAGAATTATATCATTCTACATTTGTGTTCGTTCTCTCTATTCTCCTCCATGGGAATATTTTACATCTTTACATTTATTGCTAGCTTGTTGTGTTTCTTTTTCTAAGTAATCCCTGGCTGTTTAAGAAGAACTGTGTGATATTTTTGTTTTCTTTAAGTTTAGGTGTGTTTTTGTTTTGTTTTTTTGATTCTGTTACAGTTCCTCTTTTTTGGTTTTGTGTGTTTCTATGTTTTTGATCTTTTTTGGTTCTATGTGTTTCTATGTTTTGGATCTTTTTTGGTTCTATGTGTTTCTATGTTTTGGATCTTTTTTTGTGCATACGCCTTTTGTGGTGAACTCGTTTTCATTATTTCTATGTTTTGGATCTCATTTTGTGCATATGCTTTTAGTGCATATTGCAGACACCCGCAGAGTTTGGGGGGCGCACACTCCCATTACATGGCGCACGTATCAGAACCCATTTCTGCAAATTCAACTTCTCATATTACACCTCAAACTTCCCTTCCAATCTCAAACACTTATTTTCCAAACCCACCTCCGCCGCTGAACTAATTCCGGATGTTGTAAAGCCCCCAGTTGAAAATGCAAATCGCAACAACAGCAAGAAAGCCCGAACAATGGCCGGGCTTATTAACACATAGCCCAGGTCGGCCCAACTTGAAACCCATCTTTCGACCGACAATCCTCTGTCGCAAACGACCTTCTTCCAAACTCTCCGCTGCATCAAAACCCCTTCTAAAACCCTCCGTTTCTTCAACTGGGCCCAAAATTCGGGCATTACTCACGCCCAACAGTCCTACTTCATGATGCTTGAAATTCTCGGCCAGGCACGACACCTTAACTCGGCCCGCAATTTCCTCTTGTCGATACCCCAGAAATCTAATTATACAGCTCCGCTGACTGACAAGTTTTTCAACAGCTTAATTCGGAGCTACGGCGATTCAGGGCATTTTTAAGAATCCATCAAGGTATTTAAGACTATGAAATCAATGGGGATTTCCCCGTCAACTGTTACATTCAATAGTTTGTTCTGTTTAGAGAAATGGAGGGCTTTGAATCCCAACCGGATATGATAACGTACAATACCATTGTTGATGGGTTGTGTAGAGCTGGAAAGTACATCTATATTGATTTTGTGGTTATTTTTCAGACAAAACCCCACCAACTCAGATGCCTCCACTACTTGCCTATCCTCACAAAGGAAGCAAATCAGTTCTTCCATGTTTACAATGTAACCCTTCTCGTAAATACTTTTAACAAGCTGTAATGCCCCTTCCTGCATGCTATTCTTGAACAGTAGCCGCATAACATATGTTGAGAGATTGATATTTGTTCTAATCTAATTATCCAACATTAACACCATCAACCTTCCAGGTTCTGGAACCATTTCCAATAAGTTCCATAAGGACACGATGGAACGTTGATGTTCTTGGAATATGTGAACTTCTCAACATCTTCTCCAAAGTATCAAGGGCGAGGCCTGCTCCTAAAAAGTCCCTTCTTTACAATGTCCCAGGATCAGAGTTTCAAAAGCAAGAGGGTCCTATTTGCTTCGTTTCATAAGCTGCCTTAACACTCTCTCGGCTTTCTTAGTTTTTCCATTTGCGCATAAATACTCAAAGATAGGATTGTATGATGCAACTAAAGACATGCAATCATAATCACGCAACAAAATTTCCTTCTCCAGTATCTCATCCAACAATTCTTCTGCCCTGCCAAACTTTTCCTTTTTGCATAAAGTGCGTATTAGCATACTGTATGTAGCTAATCACGTCCCACATTCAGCTCCTTCATCTTCTCGAACACTTTCAAAGCCTCATCCAAATTCTCCTGATTGCAAAAGTACCAATTATCCAGAACAAATCCTTCACCCACTCTCTGGCATTCACCTAAAATCTCTTTCACCATATCCAACTTGTGAGACTCACAAAAACCTTGTATGATTGTGTTACAAGTAATTTGGTTTGGCTTAATCCCTCTACCAACCATCTCCCTGAGCACATCCAATGCCTCATTAATCTCTTGATTCCCACAATATCCTCTGATCAAAGTGGTGTAAGTAACAACATTTGGCCTCAAATTCTCACACTTCTTCTGCATACCGTTTACCACATTACGCGCAACATTCACCTTTCCAACTCTACACAACCCATCAACAATGGTATTGTATGTTATCATATTCGGTTCGCATTCAAAGCCCTCCATTTCCCTAAACATTCTAAAAGCTTCATCTACCCTTGAGTTCTTACAAAACCCTCTTATCAAAACGTTAAGCGTGCACAAATCCGGCTTCACTCCGAACGTCTTAAGCATTTCATCATACAACTCAAAAACCATTCCTTCCTACCCCTTTTAAACAAAATCAAGAACAAACTATTGAATGAAACAGTTGACGGGGAAATCCCCATTGATTTCATAGTCTTAAATACCTTGACGGATTCTTAAAAAAGCCCTGCATCGCCGTAGCTTCGAATTAAGCTGTTGAAAAACTTGTTAGTCAGCAGAACTACATAATTAGATTTCTCGGGTATTGACAAGAGAAAATTGCGGACCAAGTTAAGGTGATGCGCCTGGCTGAGAATTTCAAGCATCATGAAGTAGGAGTGTTGGGTCTGAGTAAAGCTCGAGTTTTGGGCCCAGTTGAAGAAGCGGAGGGTTTTAGAAGGGGTTATGATGCCACGGAGAGTTTGGAAGAAGGTCGTTTGCGACTGAGGAGTGTCGGTCGAAAGACGGATTTTGAGTCTGGCCGACCAGGGCTCTATGTTAATAAGTCCGGCCATTGTTCGGGCTTTCTTGCTGTTGTTTCGATTTGCATTTTCTAACTGGGGGCTTTACCACATCTGGAATTAGGTCAGCGGCGGAGGGGTTCTGATACGCGTTGATGATTGCGGGCTGCTTAGAGAGAAAGGAGGCGCCCGCGTCATGTGATGGGAGTGTTCGCATTTTTGTAGATTACCGATGGCAGCCAGTTTCGTCCGAAGTCGTCGTTGGTAGCTGTAGAGGTGGTATACCGTTGACGCCATTTAGCCACTTACATTTTCGTTACAATATGCCAATATCATACAATCTAGAATTTTTCGATGTTTTATGTTTTTATTCTTTTTACATTTTGTTTGAATGGTTTAATGGTTAATTTGGTGATTGAACATCTCATCTTATCCTATGAATATGATAATGTGTTTGTAAATTATCAAGATATTAATAGATGATTGTCGTTTTAAATGTGATAAATATAAATTTATTTTTAGCATCTTAATTTCAGTACACACTACTTTTTCTAAAATAAATTCATTTTCTTTTGTATAATGACTAATTGGGCATACGACTACAAAATCATCTCTAAACTTGGAGTCAAGGTACAAGCATCTTATTGATGATAAAACATCATAAATCTTGATTTAAGTGATTTCTTAATTGAAAAAAATTTCAAAGATAAACAATTAGAATATGACATAATTTATTTGAAAACTATATCAGCTTACACCAGTTCACAAGCAAGCTTCTTCTTTTGTTATTTAATCATTAAAAAACATGATTTAAGCCAATATCTCATAATCTTGAAAGCTTGCAATTAATTTCACTTATCAAAAGTTCCTAAACATATATAATTCAATGCCATGTACTCTACACAATACTAAAATATCAATATTAATTAAAAACAAAAAACAAAAAACTATAGGCTTAAAACAAAGATGGTTACAATTAATTAACTTATTTAAACCATCAAATTAAAACATATTATGTACTTCATATCACTCATTATCATATGATATCATATCTATGACTTTTTAATCATTAATTTGGCCTTCAATTAATGTCCTTAAGAGCAAATGTTACAGATTTAAAAATTAAAAAAAAAAATTATGTATTATAATAAAAGGTTTATAAGTTAAACTAAATGGAGTTTATAAAACAAACTGGTTGCAATTGAATGGGGAAAATGATTTAAATTGTATTTATAATTGAGTTTGGGATACTAATAAATGTAATTCGTCTAAACATCTGCAATAGTTTCTTAAGCAAATAAATATCCATGGGCTTCAAAAAAGCAAGTCTATTGGGCCTCATTCCCTTCATAAGATCAGGTCCAATTTAACAGCCCTGAGTTTCTTCTGTATGTGGCCCATCATGCACCAAGTTCTCAAACTGCAATCTCGTTCTTCCTCACATCCTCCATTTTCCCCCAATTCTCTTCGTCAGTCCCACGCTCAGAGAAACTCGCACTCAGCCTCCTCAAAATGTTGCGACAAGGTCCACGTTTCCTCCTCAACCGAGCTTCTTCCGCCTCGATGCGGTGGTGCCGGCAATTTTCCACCGATCTTCCGGCGGAGGCCGCCGAAGATTCCAAGTTCATTGAGTCTTGGAAGAAGGTGATGCCAAATATAGATCCACCGAAAACCCCATCGGCTTACATGGCTCCTCGTCCGCCGACCCCATCAAACATTCCCTCAAAACTCACTGTCAATTTAGTGCTTCCTTATAATTCAGTTTTATCCGCCAAACAGGTACTCACACATTACCCTTATATTGTTATTTATGGGTGTCTAGAGGCGTGTTATTACTTTATTCTTGAGCGAAGCTCTTTAACATGATCTGGGAAAGATGGGTTGTTAGCCATGTCGGTTTTGAAGTGAATTTGGTGTGATATTTGGAGCTGACGCTTGCTGTGATTCATGCTTATGTTTGATTTGATCTCTCTCTACGTAGTATTTGTTTTTAAGATTGGTATAGGTTAGTTTTTCAGCTGCCACCCGGAATAATTTTCTTAGGAAGTGTTGGTTGAGGATTTATATTTTGTTACAGAGTCGGATCCATGATTTTGGCCTAGGCTGAATCTTTTTAATTATAACATGAAGTAAAGGCAATTTTTTTACTAAGTGGGTGAACTCTTCTTCATTAACGGTATAAATGAAAAATACGGGATAAAAATACATATAAATATAATTTCATAAAAATCCATGGGGTATGACGGGTGCCCCACGCCTTGGTGAAACCCTATTGCTGTAAAAGGTATATCTTACGGATGCTGTAAGTTGTCATTGGCAAATGGAGGCTATTACTAAATTTGGTTTTTAGAGCTTCAGGGTGTTTTCTCTGTGCTTATATTTTGGGGCTCCCTAGAATTTGGTAGAAAAGTTTTATGCTACGATTGGAAATGTAATCTATTTGTAAGAAAATACGTTAGGAAGCTTGAATTTTGTTGGTTATGATTTGAGTGAGAGTAATGTGATCTATTAGTAAGAAAATACGTTCAGAAGATAGAACTTGTTAGTTATGTTTTGAGTTAGAGTAATGTAATCTAATAGTAAGAAATAGCGTTAGGAAGCTTGAATTTGTTAGTTATGTTTCGAGTGAGAGTAATGTTGTCTATTTGTTTAAAAAATACGGTAGGAATCTTGAATTTGTTGATTATGTTTTTAATAAGAGTTGAGAAAGAAAATATTTTGGCAAAACAATAATGATTGTTTTGAAACCTTTTGTACTGATTAGTATTTATCTTCTGTAAATTTGAATTCTTAAACTGGAAAATGTGGGGTTTCAGAATACTTTCTTCTGCCAAATAAATCATAGTACAGAATGATGTTTCATGAACTTATTTCCTATCTTGATTACAAGGCTTGATTTCTAGCTGGATTCAGTTTGTGGGATTCATTTGTAGTAAGTAAATGGCATGAATTACACTTATTTTCAGGATTAATACCTTTGTTGTATCCTTTAATTGGTTGCATTAAAATCATGGTATAATCCAGCCTGTAAAATAATATGTTATTCGTAAAACTCATGACTGGGACCTATGTACGCACTTTTAGGAGTTTTATTGTGTATTTTCATTTTCTCTTCCACGATAAACTAGATTCTTTTATTTTTTTCAAGAACTAGAACATAGATTTTTGGTTTCCTCTCTATTTGTTTGACTCATTTTTAGGCACTTTCATATTTATGTTGAGTTTGTGGATGAAGTTCATTTTTGGAAGGAGCTGTAGATATTGCTTTTCCTGATATAGGTTTTTGATGTTTAATTGATACTCCTTGAACATTATTAACTTTATTGTTGGAAACCTAGGGTTGTCCAGTAGCAATTGTTCCATCTGCCCCAAAATAAGTCTTGTTTCACAAAGGTACAACTTTTTGATTTTGGTCAATTAGATGAAGGCACAACCTTCTAAAAACCAAAATTTCTCGCTTATAGGATTCATTTATTAGTTGATTTGATTTATTCAATCACACGTAACTTATTCATGAAATTAAATTTAAAAATTGTACTTTAACTAAGAAAATGATACATTGACTTTAGAAACAATACTCTAATTTTAGGACAAAAAATATTTTGAAACAAAATTCTTATTTTGGGAAAGAGGGAGCACTAGTTATTATTGCTGAACCCAAAGGCTTGACAATAATTCCTCATGAATCAAAAGCTGCTTGGCTGCTCTAGTTGTATGACCTAAAGTACCAAAGATCCTTTTAATTTGAACGCCGGTGCTCGCGACATGTGGTAAAAATAATTGATCCTGCCCTGTCGTAGGGTTATATCCAAATTATGAGGCCTTGATCAGCTGACAGGTGAATCTCTTGCCGCATGATAGTACATTAATGAAGTACAACAATAGTCATTCCCAAGTTCATTCCACACGGCATCTCTGATATATTTCAGTGCTATGATTCCCTTAGAAATTCCTATTCTTAGAAGTATGACATCCCTTCTATCCTACATGATTATATGTACGGCATTCTTGTTCAAATAACGCTGCTATTGGCCATAAAAGTTTATTTATGGTGAATAATATTGAGGAATAGAGAGTTTACTTTGAGAACCTATTACCTTGCGGAGGAGGCTTAAATTGTAGAAGCCACTCATGTTTGCTATAATAACGACCAAATCCTGCATCATGTAATATTACTTATTTTTTAGATCAAATAGTTATAGGTGCTTGATTTGTTGACTTTTGCCCTGATTCCACGAGTTTCCATGCTTGGTTCATCGAAGATTAAAGTCTATGAAATTTGAGTAATTGATTCAGTTCAGTAGGTTATCTGAAAAACATCGGACACGTTATTACTGATTTATTGAAGACGAAATTTGTGAATATCTATTTTTTTGATGTTTAGGTTCTACTGACATTAATCTTAGGCATAATCAGTCTCTATCAATTGAATTTTCAGGTTGATATGGTCATAATTCCAGCTAGTACAGGACAGATGGGTGTTTTACCCGGTCATGTTGCTACAATTGCAGAGCTAAAGCCCGGAGTTTTATCGGTTCATGAAGGCAATGATGTGTCGAAATATTTTCTAAGTGGTGGATTTGCTTTTGTCCATGCAAACTCTGTTGCAGATGTAATTGCAATTGAGGCTGTACCAGTGGACAACATAGACCCAAGTCAGGTTCAGAAAGGCCTTGCAGAGTTTCAACAAAAGCTAAGCTCAGCATCGACGGAAGTGGAGAAAGCTGAAGCTCAAATCGGCATTGATGTGCACAGTGCTCTCAATGCTGCTGTTACAGGTTAAAGGGCTACAACATGGACAAGTCTTCAAAACAGCTAGCGGTGTTCTTGTTCAGTGTTCGTATTTGTTTGAGATGACTCATTTTGTACCCATTGGCAGAAGCTTGTTATTGAACAAAGATATCAAGATCTCTGCTATGAAAGGGTTTCTTGAATAAATTTCGCATCCAATATCATATTGAGTTATAATTGATGATAATTTGGGGCTTTTGGTTTTGCCCTGTGTTCTTGTCTTATTTGAGTCTTTCAAAGGCCATATACTTTATTATATGTGCGGTTTAGTGTGTACACAACAAAATAATCTTTTTTTTTTTTTTTTTTTTTTTGGTAATTACTTTTGTTATCAAAGAATATATGAGCCTTTTTCGGATGTGTGGATTGGTTTTTTAGGTAAGGGAGTTTCTATTCCCACCATATTTTTTACTTTGCACACCACACAAATTTTTTTGAACAAAAATAGACATAATATAATTAACTAATATACCCTTATTAAAACAAAAAAAACAAAAAAAAATGGTTTTTCAAGCAACCATTTCTTCTCAATATACCCGTTCTTCTCAGCAAACATTTCAAACTCTAAACATTTCAATCTTAAAAATTTTATCTCTTCAACATCTTTTTTCCTTAAATTCATGGACAATCAACATTTATCTGTAAATTTGGTAAGTTTTTCAAATATTTTATTGTAAGTTTCATCATTTTATATATTCAAATGTTAAGCGTTCGCCTGCATCCGCCGAACATAAGCAGCAATGTTCGGCTGATATAAACCGAACACTTTACAAGGCGTTCGGCGGATACAAACCAAACACGTCTTGTAATGTTTGGCGACCTTAGGCCGAACACATCCTGTTATGTGCGGTTTTTAAATGTCGAACGCATGTTCGGCTGTTGCAGGCCGAACACAAATTGTCACATTTTTTGAACTTTTTTTTGTCGTTTTATGTTTCATTTTATGTTATTTGCAGGAGACATCAAGAACAAGTACTTTTATTTCAAATAACAATGAGCTGGTTGTTGATTACCAAGATGTCTTTAATACAATGAATTTGTTTGAATCACGAGAAAATGTTGGGTACGTGAAAAGGCTATCTCATTAGGCATGGTAGTGGTTGTGATGAGGTCAGAAATTGGAGATGAATGGAGACAACCTCGTTTTTGGTTAGGTTGCGAACGAGGGGGTAAATATCGTCCACGGAAAAAAAACATTTCACAGAGAAAAGTGAAAATCAAGAAATAAAAGAATATGGAAGAGAAGAGGAAGAGGAAGAGGAAGAGGAAGAGGTAGAGAATATAACAATTGAGAATTGTCGTCGCGAAACCAAGAAATGCGATTGTCCATTTCGTCTAAAAGGAACATATTATAAAGAGACTGATGCATGGGCCTTGGAGGTTATTTGTGGTTCGCATAATCATGAGTTGACAAGATATTTATAGGGTCACTCTTATGATGGTCGTTTAACTAAGAATGAATTGAAATTGGTGTCTGATCTGTCTACGGGTAATAGCCGTCCTAGGGACATATTGTTTATTTTGCAGAAGAGATACAGAAAATAAATCCACGATAAAGACTATCTACAATATTCGACAGAAGAATAAACAAGTCGAACACTGTAGCAGGTCACAAATGCAATATATGATGGGTAAACTTAAAGAGAATGCTTTTTTTTTTCCATACTAGGCGGTATGAGCAAACAGATGCTGTCAAATATATGTTTTGGGCCCATCCAACAAGTGTGAAGTTGTTGCGTGCATTCCCAAATGGCTTGTTAATGGATTGTACATACAAAACAAACCGCTACAAACTACCGTTGTTAGAAATTGTCGGGGTGACTTCCACAAACATGACCTTTTCAGTTGTATGTGCCTATCTAGAATGTGAAAAGGAGGACAATTACTTATGGGCATTCAATGTCCTTAAAGATTTGATGGATCAATCCAACCTACCCAAAATATTTGTAACCGACCGAGAACTTGCATTGATTAATGCAACCGAGAGGACTTTTTCTAGTTCTCGTCATTTGCTATGTCGGTGGCACATCAACAAAAATGTAATGGCCAAATGCAGGAAGTACTTTAGTATAAAGGAACAATGGAATTCTTTTTATTGTAATTGAAATTCTTTGATCTTTGCCGAGTCCGAGCACATGTTCGAAGGGTTGCTGAAGAGATTTGAGAATGATTTTTCGTATAAAAAAGATGCTGTAAAATATGTCTTGGACAATTGGATCAATGGATATAAGGAACGATTTGTTTCTTGCTAGGTAAACAACTTGATGTATTTTGAAAATACCACAACAAATAGGTAATAAAAAATCAACTGTCATTTATATGCTATATCATTTTTTTTATTTCTGTATATATTGTATGATATATGATCATTAATGAATTGATTTAACATTTTTTTTGTAATATAGGGCGGAGGGCCAGCATGCCAAGTTGAAAAAACAACTTCAATCGAGTACAGGCAATTTTGAAATGTGTTGGGAAAAAATTTTCATTCTTCTCGAAACATCGCATAATGCAATCAAAAGTTCGTTCGAGAGGAGCATCAATATAGTCCAACATTGATACTCATCTCATGTATTCAAAATGTTATGGGGTATGGTTTCTATCTCTGCTTTTGATATGATTTTGGATTAAATGGTTAGTGTCGGAGAAAATGGCGTAGATCCTTTATTATGTGGGTGTATTTTGCGAAAGACTTGAGGTCTTCCATGTGCTCATGAGCTAGCTGAACATGTTCGGGGGAACATGTCCATCCCTCTAGATAGAGTTGATAAATTTTGGAGAAAGCTTGATATGGAACCTGTGGATGGGGTAAATAAAAATATAGGAGAAGACATAAATAATAGTGTCAAGAAGACACTTGGTGAAATTGTCAATCAGTTTGAAAGTGCATATGATGAATTAGAGAAGTTGTTAGTGTTGAAGAGGTTAAGAGAGTTTACAAACCCAACTACATCATCCCTCATTGAACCACAAGTCCAACCACATACACGTGGACGACCTACCAAAGCAAAAACAAAAAAAAATTCACCTAAACCAAAAGAGATCTGAGTGCATTTGAGTATGTCAAATCCATCAATGATAGTTGTTCGCCAGTGGAGGAAACATTTATCATAAGTGGAGAAAATGTGTCAAGTGCTATGTTTAGTTTGACTCGTAGAGAAAAGCAAAAGGTAATTTTCATTGATAAAAAAACTTGTGTTTTGTTTTTCTTTTCTTTTCCATTTAATTTATGATAATTGTAAGGTTTACAGGTGGTTCGTCGTGCATCTAATGTTGCTACCACAAACAAGGATATAGAATTTTTTGAAGATATTCCACCTATCTTTCGGCCATATGTTTATGGGACTAAGAATGTTAGAGGACACGGACATTGCGGATTTCGTGCAATTGCTGAGTTAATGAACTTCGGGGAAGAATTGTGGTCTAGAGTTCTTTATGACCTCATTCATGAATTACAAAAATTTGGGGAAATGTATGCACCAATATTCAAAGAACATGGACGTGTTAGGGAAGTTGAAGATGCATTACGTTGTTTTGAGGAGAGAGCCTATAGACGACACTGGCTAGATATACCTGATATGGGACACGTGATTGCAACTGTCTACAACATAGCACTTGTCGTGCTAACACCAATCGCAAACTATACTTTCCTTCCCCTGAGGACTGCAAATCCAGAAGATTTGAAACTTATTTGCATAACATTGGTGGACCAAAGCAGACATTTTTGTGGGGTGTGTTAGTATTATTATTATACATTTTTATTATTATTATTATTTTCATATTAATCTTTACGGAGTAGTAACTGTACGTGAATTGTGGCAGATCTCATTGATTTATGGATGCCCATTGCCTCATGTTCTGCACGTATGACATGAACATCGTAGTACTTGTGCAGCTGGATGGGAGATATTCTACAAAACACGATTTCAAATGTATAATGCAATTTGTTTAGGAAATGAATGATATGTACTTATACATTTTTTTTTCTTGTTTGAAATGTTTTAAGTGTTGAATAATTTTTCTTTAAAATATTACATCTAATATTTCCTACATTTGCTAAGTTTAGATGGAATATGTCCGACACAAATGGTAAATCATGGAATTTTTCCATTTAGGGCCTTCGGCCACCCAGGGCCAAACAAGTTATAACGCGTTCGGTCAATAGCAGCCAAACATGTGTGAAAGCGTTCAGCCAGTACTCGCCGAACACTATGTAGTGTGTTCGGCCAATGTTGGCCGAACGTCTTGCATTATGGTTCGGCCCTTGTTGGCCGAACGCCCTGGCAGTTTAGTTTTTTTTGTTATTTTGAAAATTCTTACTTAATATTTTGTTATTCTTATGTTGTGTATTTTACAATTAGATAGTAGATTAAAAAATTGTGTGTACATTATGTTAGAATATTGGCATTTGAATCGCACAACTTAATATTGACCAAACACTAGAATGTGAAAAAATCGAGAATACTAATGTAATTCAAGAAAACATTTCATTCAATAGTCAACACTCAAATCTAGAAAAGGTCAATCTAATTCATACATCCATTCAATCAATCTAGGTCAATTCAAAGCTAGCAAATCATTTTAATCACTACTCATTCGAGTCCTGTCCATCATCCAATGCGAGACCGTGGAGTACTCTTGCAGCTTGCTCAACTCTTGGCATAATGTAATCAATAGATAATTTGTGATCATGAGTTATCCACATGCGAACTAGTGGGTTGAGAATGTTTCGGGCCTCAACATTTCGAACCCACAATTGACTGGGTTTCACATCAACAGGACAGTGTCGTGCTGCAGATGTATGATCGGGGTTTTGTACCTGTGGATGGGAAAATGTACGGTGCCAATATACTCAGGTACAGTCTCCCATATTGGCTCAGCAAGTCTCCCCCGTCGTTGCATGGATAAAATATGGCTGTTCCAGGACAAAAACATGGATCCCAGCACACCCCACGCAAGTATATACTGCCCAGGATTTTTTCCTCTTCTTGCATAGTTTGGATCCAATGGAGGCAAAGGTATATGCTAGACATGGCCAAACTGCCTCAACATACGATCAGGATGTTATGGTTCGACAATGTCAAACGCCCTTATGCAACCATGATAAAACGTCACTTCAGGATGTTGAAATCGATCACGCACCTGCTGGTAAGGATCCCAGTTTACCTACGTATTGAATTGTTCAAGTTATATATTTGAAAGACACATATATTTGAAAGACACATATATTTGAAAGACACATAAATAAAAAGACACACTTACTTTGTGAGCTTGAAGTGAATCCAACCACTCTCTACAAGCCTGCAAGCCCAAAGTATTGGCTCTACCTTGTCCCTGTTGTGACCATCTCATTGCAAGTGGATATCTAGGATCATACTCAACACTGAGTTGAGGTCGTGGGCTAGTCGAAAAGTGCTCGTAAATCCATGCCTACATATATAGAAATACAATGGTACAACATATTAAAAATTATAGCATAATGTTAAAATAAAATTATTTTCAAACAATGACTTACCTCCGATAATGTAAGATACCCAACTATTTGCTTCACACCCGATCTTAATGCAGATCCTAGTTGCCTGTAAAGATAGGCAAGAGTTGCAGCACCCCATGCATATTCCCGAACAACACTTGTATTTTCTAGTAGCTTCAAATAGCTAGCTGCAATTCGAGTACCACTTTTGTCGGAAAATATCGTACAGCCAAGAATATATAGTATATATGCTCTCGCTGTTTTTTCTGCAATTGGTCTCTCCGAAATCTAACATCTGTCTAAGAAGGTGCTACGCAGCCACTCTAACTTCATTGATTGCCCCCTCTTGTCATTAAGTGCCGATATGACATCCTCAACTGACACACCTAACAGTCGATGAATCAGAGCAAGCGAGAATTCTGAAGTATCATCTACGACATGCACTGGCTGCCCTATCACTGGAAGACCAAATAGACACGATACATCATCTAATGTGATCCTCATCTCACCAAATGGTAAATGAAATGTGTTGGTCTCCGGCTGCCAACGTTCTACAAATGCAGAAATCAAGTTTTTGTTGGGAGCTTTATATGAAATTTTGCTCAAAATGTGAAGCCCAGACCGTTTGACATACGACCTCCAAACTCGTGTTGCCTCATCTTCTGGATACACCCATTTCAGAAGCTTAGAATTGTGATAAGGGTATTTTAAAATACCTCTCTCCATGTCATTCCAAACGTCGGCAGTTACATGGGTTTTAAAACTTTGTAACAATGACGGATCATAAGGACCGCCAGGAAATGGGCCCATTAGGATCTCATCATGCTCTGCTTGTCTCTCTTGTTCTTGAGGCACATCATCATTTTCCTCTTATTCTTGAGACACATCAGAAGGACCTGCCACAAATTCAGATTGTGGTGCAGCCCTTAATTGTCTATTTGATGCTATTGGGCGTCTTCTTCTTCTTTCATAAAGTATAACACAATAATGTTAACATTTAGATAAATGTTCACAATACAGCATTCACTGCCCACAAATTCGTGCCAAACAAATAAACTTTCGGCCAATGCACGCCGAACGTTTTTAGGATCGTTCGGCCAGTGCATACCAAACGTATTAGGTTACGTTCGGCCAGTGATTGCCGAACATGCAGGAAAGCATTCGGCCTGTGCACGCCGAACGCCTGTGGTTGAGTTCTGCCTGTGCACACCGAACGCCTTTGGATGTGTTCGGTGCACCAGAGCCGAATGCTTCGCAACTTGTTCGGTTGACCAGCGTCGAACGCATCGCGGTATGGATGAAAAAATAAATAGCATATTTTGCGAGAAATATTACCTGGAGGACTCGACACATTATCGTCTTCTGCATCCATGGTCTTCGCGTGATGAGGGGTGTGGAGAGAAGGGAAGAAAATTCAGATTTTCGGCGCCGTAGGGTTTGAATGGTATGTTCGGCAGGCAGGCAAAGAAAATTCAGGAGAGTCGCGAGGGTTTGGGTTTGGGGAGAGAGAGAGAGTGAATGATTTTCTGTTTTGAATTTTTTTAAAGGGTATAATAGGTATTTTGGGGGTGGGTTAGTAAATTTGAATTTTTAAATAATTTTTTGTGTGGTGTGGATAGTAATTGTGGTGTGTAAAGTAAAAAGGGTGGTGTGTATAGAAATGCCCTTTAGGTAAACTTATTCCGGTAATTATGGTTTCCTAATTCTGCATGAGGTTTGTTTGCGGTTTCATAATTTTAACTTATGGTATATTTTCAGGATTTTCAAAAAAAATTTGTTATATTTGATTTAGTGATAAATTTCCACAATAATCTATTATTGTATGTAACATATCTTTTTTTTTTTTTTCACAAATGAAAAGACTGAGTTTTAGGAAATGTTGTTATATTTCTAACCAATAAGTATACATTTTAATATATTTATAATATATTTTGTTATATCTGATTTAGTAATATTAGAAGATTTAGAAGGTTGTTTTTAACTTATCAATCCCCACAATAATCTATATGATAGATACTAATATGTATCAATCTGTTGAACTATTCCTATTTTTTAGCAATACCTTTATATGTACCAATCTATTGAACTGATTCCTAAATTTTTCAGCAATACCTAACTATCTATTGAACTGAATTTTTATTATAAATAGTGTATCATTTTGTGATCTACTGAACTGATTCTTATATTTTTCAGCAATACCTAACTATCTATTGAACTGAAATTGTATTATAAATGGTGTATCATTTTGTATCGTCTCTATCACTATTCATATGTTTTTTTTACTTTACTTTATTGATCTGTAATGTCGACTATTTTCAACTTTATGAAATATCTTCATCCAAAAATAAGGGATTGGACTTTTATAATATACCTACTACATCTACAGACAAAAATCAGATCTTCAGTTTTGAAATAGTATGAAACATGCAGTATTTAACATATTTAATTTTATTATTTTTGCAGGGTGATACTATTTGTGGTCAAGTAAGAAGTTCACACATCAATAGATTTAAAAAATTATTATTTTAGGAGAATTATATATTGTCTCTGATATCATGGTGTTAACTGACGAATTTATATTCGAAACAGCAAGCCATGAATATTAGTTCAATTTTTATGTCAAAACAAAGGTTCACGAGTTTAGGGATTCATGGTTTCATATGATCATATTCAACTTCAAAGAATAATAAATTGACAGTATGAGATAAGTTTATTGAGAAATTTGTGCCTTATATGAGTTTATTATCTATATGTATAATATATAGTAAACTGATGGTTTCTATATCTGTTATTATCATTTTTCCTATCCATTTTCCACAAATGGAAGGCGATTTTTTAGAAAATCTTGTTATATTGCTAATCAATAACCATTCATTTTAATATATTTATAATATATTTAGAATGCCGATATGTACCGATATGTTGAACTAATTTCTAGATTTTTCAGTTTTTCACGCCCATTTTTTCATACCAAATTTTTAGAAAATGTTGTTATCTTTCTAACAAATAAGCATTCATTTTAATATATTTAGAATATGGATATATACCGATCTTTGAACTGATTCCTAGATTTTTCAGCAATACGTACCTATTAAACTAAATGTTCGTAACAGTAATATATATCATATCTAAATAATTTATTTTCATTTTAATATATTTATGATATATTTATAGTTTTAGAATTTTCAGGAAATTTTGTTATATTTGATTTAGTAATATTACAAGATTTGGAACTTTTTTCCACAAATGGAAAGATGAATTTTGAGGAAATTTATTATATATTGGTAACTAATAAACATTCATTTTAATATATTTATAATATATTTTCCACAAATGGAAAGATGAATTTTGAGGAAATTTATTATATATTGGTAACTAATAAACATTCATTTTAATATATTTATAATATATTTTGAATACCGATATGATATCTAGATTTTTCATAAATATCTATGTATTAAACTAAACTAGTATTTCTCCCATGCGTTGCACGACTTGTAATATAATAATATTATAAAAATAGCAATATAATTTTTAAAATAAAATAGTAATTATATAGAATGTATTTTTGATAAAAATTATTTAAAATAAAAATATCTCATGATATAAAAATATAATAAATATTAAAATATACCACAATTAATTTCTAAAAAATTATATTTAACATTAATACTTTTATATATGTAATATGGATATCAAATTGAAGATCATGAAAAAATAATTAATTTGATATATTTTTTATAAAAAATGGAGTTGAGATGAAAAAATTATAAGCATTTAAAATATAGAATGAAAAACAAAAGGAGAGAGGGAAAAAATGTGATTGGATGTTAAACTTTCTAAAAACATAAAGAAAATTTCGGCGGGAAAATAGCAATTTTCTAAATATTCTCACTATGATGTTATTATATAGATATAGATATAGATGTTCGTAACAGTAATATTGGATTTAGTAAAATTATAAAATTTGAAAAAATATATCTCATATCTAAATAATCTGCAACAAAGAATGTAGATATGTACGGATCTATTGAACTGATTCCCAAATCTTTCAGCAATATCTAACTATCTATTGAACTGAATTTTTTTATAAATAGTGTATCATTTTGTGTCGTCTACATTGTGCATCCTCACTATTCATATGTTTTTTTTTTATCTTGCTTTATTGATATGTAATGTTGACTATTTTCAACTTTGTGAAAGATGTTCATCTGAAAAAAATGGATTGGACTCCTAGACTTCATGTAAATGATAAAATGGGTAGTATGAAACATTCAATATTTAACATATCTAATTCATTATTTTTGCAAGATGATACTATTCGTAGTTAAGTAAGAAATTGGCACATTAATATTTTTAAATAACTATTATATGAGGGGAACTATATATTGTCTATGATATCATGGTGTTAACTGACGAATTTAAATTCAAAACAACAAGCTACAGATATAAGTTCAATTTTTCTGGAAAAACAAAGATTCACGAGTTTAAGAACTCATTGTTTCCTATTAACATATTCAAGCTCAAATCATTCAATTGGATATCTAGTCTAAAGAAAAAAGATGAAACTCTTTTGTTTGGTACTTTATATTTTAGTTATTATAGTTTAATTCTTTATCATTTTTCTATGTGTTATTCTAATATGATATATTAATTTTTTGTGTTGATTTATAAGATGTGATTGGTCGAGTTTATGGGATGCAACCACCTAGATCCATGCCGATGAAGAATGGCTCGAAGAGGTTCACAGAGATAACTCTTGAAGATCACATGTATTTTAAATTTTCTAGATTATATAATATATTAATTTTTCAACTTAAATTTAAATGTAAGACTCAAAATTATTGTTAATATTGGTATATTTTTTATATTGTTGAAGGAATAATAAACTGACAATGACCTTGAGTTTATTGAGAAATTGATTAACTTTTTATTATTGTATAGAATAATAAAGTGATTGTTTCTATTTTTGTTATTACATTTTTCCTGCCAATTTTTCTTTCCACAAATGGAAAGATGGATATTTAGGAAATCTTGTTATATTGCTAACCAATAAATATTCATTTAAATATTTTATATTTTTATTTGTTAATATTGGTAATGTTACTAATTTTATCAAAACTTATAAAAAAAATTCATGTATCTTCATAATTACTTGATTTTAACAAATCAGTTATGAATTTGCAGCAAATTTGATGGTATATATAATAATAAAAAACGTTCACATTGATATACCATATTTTATTCAATTTTCTTGATTTCAAAAGAAAAAAATTTATATTTGGTAATTTGATATTTGTATTTTATGAAAATTTAATTCATGTTCACATATGATTTTATATATTATATTTATATTCTTATTATAATCATGGTACATATATAGATTATTGAACACAATTATATATATATATATATATATATATATTTTAAAAATATTAATTTATATATTTCTAAAATTTAATAATATTATACTATAATAATAATATATTCGTGCATCGCACGCGAGAACAAACTAGTGGTATATAATAATAAATTGACTGTTTCCATATTTGTCATTTTCATTTTCCCTCAAATTTTCTTTCAACAAATGGAAAAATAATTTTTAGGAAATGTTATTGGTAATCAATAAGAATTCATTTTAACTTTTTTATGTTTTTATTTGTTAATATTGTCAATATTACTAATTTTAACAAAACTAATAAAAGAAATTCTTATATCTTCATAATTACTTTATTTCAACAAATCAATGAATTAGTGGAAGATTTGATGTTATATATAATAATAATAAATGTTCACATTGATATACCAGATTTTATTCAATATTCTTAATTTAAAAAGAAAATACTATATATTTGATAATTTGATGATTGTATTTTATAAATAAAATTCATAAATGTTCACATATAATTTTATATATGAAATTATTGAACATAATTATATATATATATATATATATATTTAAAATATTATCTTTATATAGTTTTTACATTTAATAATAATATACTATAATAATATGTCCGTATATCGAACGGAAGAATATAGTAGTTGAAATAATGTTAATTATACAGCTAAAGTATGACAAGTTATACAATTTATTTCAATTGCAGCATTCGTCCTTTATTTTCTATGAAATTTTAAAATTTCAAGAGTATTTCAAAAAAAAATTCAAAAATTTATTTTAAAAAACCAAAATATATTTTACAGATATTTAAATTATTCTAAAAATCAGGAAATTAATTTAACAACTCTGAAATAATTTGAAAACTATTAAAATTATATTAAAATATCTAAAACTTATTAAAAATAAAAAATCGAATTAAATGGCTAAATTTTAGAACAACAAATTGTTTACAAAATCTTGCCCGAACAGCCAATCAGATTGTTTACAACAAATTGTTAAAATAAATTTTGGTTTTTAATTATATTTTCAGATAGTAAATAATGTTAATAGTTATCTAAACAACTTTCAGATTCATTTAGAATTGTTTTTCAGATTTTTTTAATAAGATTTTATAAACAATTTTAAGAACTTCTAAAATTATTTTCAAATTTTTAACATAATTGTCTTGTTTGTAAAAGTAATTTCAAATTTTTACAATAATTTAAGGATTTTAAAAAGATAAGATTTTTTCAAATTATTTTCTTATTTACTAATTTTAAGACTTCTTACTGTTATTTTAATAAGTTAAAGATAATTTTAGATTTTACAAATAATTTTAAGAATCCAATAATTTTTAGAATTTCAAAATAGTTTTTAGAGTAATATAATATTTTTTAAGAAAATGACTGAAATACCCTAAGAAGTTTTATTTGTAATTGGAAAAATTCATATACTTTAGGTGCAATCGGACACAAATAAAACTTTATGTACCAACGTGATGAAACCCTTATATTTAAGGATGCATAACGAAATTAACCCTACAATAAAAGTACAAAGTTATTTAAAATAAATACAGGAACAAGAAAAATAAATTAGATAGCTGAGTATGGAAAATAAATCTGAAAAATATTTAAATTCCGCAATCAAAATATTAAAAATGCAGAAACGATTATTTTAAATTAAAAATAAACAAATATAACTAAAAAATAATAATATGAAAGAAACTAAATAAATCTAAATTATTACATTTAAATTTCAGATTAAATTTAAAATGTTTTAAAAAATCAGTTTAGTTAAAAATAAATTAAAAAATTAAAAATATTGGAAAAATTACCAATAAATTATATTAATTACAAATATATTTGAAAAATTTCAAATAGTATTTTATAATTACAGATAAAATTATTGAAATTAAATAAACTTAAAATTGTAGTGATTCGGAAAATTATAAATGAATTCTGAGAATTAAAATTGAATTCTGAAAATTACAAAATAATCCATAAAAGTACAAATAAGTTCTTTTATTTTTCGTAGTTTGTAATTTTCAGATTTATATATCCTTTTTTTTTTAAATTTATTTGTAATTTTCATAAAGAATTTGCCATATTCACTTCCATATTTAATTTTCAAAATTTATTAGTAATTACAGAAATTATTTAAAATTTTCTGAATTTGTTTGTAATTTTATGGAATTATTTATAATTTTATAGAATTTATTTGATATGTTTGTGAATTTAGTTGTAAGATTTTATGTTTTTATAATTTAATTAATATTTTTGTTAAAAAGAATTTGTGTAAAAATTTTAAGTTTGAAAAAGAAAAAAAATTGGTTCTAAGAAAAATATGTGAATATGCTGCCTATATTTAAGATAAAGAGTGGGAAGCATGCTGAATATAGCAGCGAGATTTTGAAAATATCGCAACATTGATGAGAAGGTAGGCATACATTCAAATTATAGCGATATTTACAGATAAACTCATGATAATTTATTTATTTTCAAATCAAGCCGGATTTAACATAATTTACCAACCATTTTTTTAGAAAAGCTATAACAAAGCCCAAATCAAGCGGTCTTTGACACAATTTAGTAACATTTTTTTTAGAAAAACTATAACAAAGCCTCAACATCAAATATTAATTCATGCACTATCATAACATTCTCTCATCTTCATCATATGCATGATAAATTTCTTTTTCTTAAATACTCTAATGTAAGATCTATAGATGGATTGAACATGGTGGCCAGATATTTGAAAACCTAGGTATCCCTTGCTATTTACATGTCGGTCTAGTTACCATGTGGCTTTATATGACACAAAATTTTAATCTTTTTATGTTGGAATAAAATGAAAATTTTATCTACATTGTAGAATATTCAATAATTTGACACATGTCTTACAAAATGCTACTCTAAAATTCAACATTAAATAGATAAAATCAATAGATTATATGTTTAAATTGTGTTTATAAGACCATCTTCAACATATTTTGTCTTTTCCATTAAACATATATTGTACCTAGTTTTTTATTTTCTAAATGTTAAGGTAATAACTGAGCCATATAATTAATGTTAAGTTTGTGAT
Source organism: Caryopteris x clandonensis (assembly GCA_028749325.2). NCBI lineage: Eukaryota > Viridiplantae > Streptophyta > Magnoliopsida > Lamiales > Lamiaceae > Caryopteris > Caryopteris x clandonensis. The sequence goes on from JAPYKT020000021.1 coordinate 5,109,550, forward strand.
ATAGAACCTGACAACCGAGCAAAAGCAACCTGCAACATGAGATCATGATGATTGACTTCTTTAGTTTATATGCTGACACATTTTTATAGCAACCTTTCAACCTCAATGTTGACCCCATAGTGAAATCAATCAAGTGAAATAAAAGAAATTTTGGAGTAGAGTGCAATAGAGTGATAAAAGAAGAGGTCACAAAACAAAAATATGAGAGCTACATAGTAGAAGCTTAATTTATTGATTGACTATCTAATGTGGTTGTTATACTCAAAAGGTTATTGAGTTAGAGGTGAGATGATAAGTATGATGGATGTATGCGAAGGGTACCATCAAATCTTCATGGTTGAGGAGAGAACATTGCAAAGACACATTTTGTGGTTGATAAATGTGTTTACTGTTTCAAGATGTCGTCATTTGGGCTAAAAAATGCAAGTGCCACATATCACAAAATAGTTAACCAAATGTCCAGCCAATCAAGGTCTATAATGACGATATGCTAATGACAAAAATCAAACAAGTTCATCTAGTTCACTTAAAACAAACTTTCATCATTGTGGAGAGGTGTGGTATAACACTAAATCCAAAGAAGTGCACATTTGAGTTCGAGGAGCAAAATTCCTTAGATACATGGCCAATGAAAGAGGGATAGAAGCGAACATTAAGAAAATAAAACAATCTTGGATATAAAGTCATCTTCATCAACTATGGAGGTTCCAAACTTATTGGGAAAATTGCAATAGTCAATAGATTCATTTCAAAAACTGTAAATAAGAATCTGCAATTCTTTAAAAAACCTTACGAGTGATGAAAAAGTTTGATTGGATCCAAGAGTGTCAACAAAATTTTAAGGATTTGAAGAGACATCTATCTTCACCACCTCTACTATCAAAATATGTCTATGGTGAACCTTTATACTTGTATATAACGGTCTATGATGTTATTGTTAGCTCCATGTTAGTTAGAGATGACAATAAAAAATACATATTCGTATATTATATAAGTGGAATACAACAAAGTGTTGAGAGAAGGTACTTGGAAACTAAGAAGTTGGCATTAACATTGATTTGATTTCCTAAGAAATTGTGATCCTACTTTCCAACACACAAAATCCTTGTTTTAACCACTCAAAGAAGTTTTATCAAATTCAAACTTGTTAGGTTGACTTGTTAAATAGTCTATGGAGTTGGTGAATTTAACATCAAGTTCCACACATGCTTCATAGTTAATCCTCAAATCATCATCAATTCATTATCAAATTATGACAATTAACCCAATAAATCAAAATATAGCATACAAAAACTTAAATGTGACATGTTGTGGGTAATCATTGACTTATTCAAGAGGCATGGGGATATTTTTGCATGATTCAGATGACTTTGAAGTTGAGATGACATTTAAAGCAAAATTTGAGCTCACCAACATTGAGACCGATTATAAAGCACTCGTTTTCAGACTTAATGTTAGTCACCCAATCGAAAGTTAGTAAACTTATCGTTTACATAGATTCTCAACTTGTTTCCACGTAAATCTATGAAGCTTATAAAACTAAAGAAAATAAAATGACCAATTACCTTAACCAAGTTAAGAAGTTGATTGAACCATTCGAAAGTTGTCAAATATATACGATCTAAAAAATGGACAATGTCAAGGCAAATGTATATGCACACTATGAAACTATGGTGAAAGGTGTGGAGACAAGAAAAATAGTTATCATATTAGAAAGTAAACTATCAACCTAAAGTCAATAATTAAATTAGAAAATGTGAACACTATCAACTTGACTTTAATTTGCATCATAAAAACTCATTACCGTTGTAGATGATCAAATCAAATGCCCATTTAACAAATGAGAGATTGACGTCATATGTTCTTTCCCACATGATGCACAAAATAAATATATATTTGGTTCCATAAAATGTTTTTCCAAGTGGAAGTTATCTCTAAAATATGGTTACTCAATTTAGAGCACCCATGATATTAAGTTATAAGAAATAGAATACCATTACAAGGTCATAAGAAATTAGATTAATGTGAAGAAATGAAGATCTAAAATATATTTACTTTGGTTGGCCACCTAAGTAAATTGATGGATCAAAATGACCAATATCACTATCCTTCACTACTTGAAAACTCAATCAAAAGAGTGTAACACCTACTGCCTCGATGAACTTCTCAGAGGTTTATCCATTTATCAAATGACACCAAGAATATCGACTAAGGAGACATTTTTTACCTCGTCTAGGGTGCATAAGCTGAGGAGTCTACTTAGGCAACAACAATGTTCTAATGAGAAGAATGACGATACTGGTCCTCCCATACACAATTTTTTTTTTTTTTTACCAAAAAAAAGGAAAAAAAAACATATTTTCTCTTTCTAAATTAACCATATCCACCCCTTAAACCATTAACCTAACAAAATACAAAATTTTCCTCTCCTGCTCCTACTCTCACTCAGTTTTAACCTCAAATCATTCTATTTTCAGTTTCGACCAACTCAAAATACAATGATATGTGGTCTTTGTTTACTCATCTAAATTGACTGTATATTAATTTTGATTTTTTTATTATTAATTAATTCAACTACGATCACTTTATGATAATATTCAATTTTAGGTTAGAAAATATCTAAAACCCTCTTTCTTTCTAAATTGTATGTATATCAGTGTATATATCATCCTATACAACTCTTTCACCGCCAATGCCACGCAATTGCCAACCTCCTATTTATTCTCTTCAGTTAATATATAAATCCCCTCCTCCAAAACTTTGTTTCACTTAGTCATTCTCTATTTTTAATTCTTCGACAATCCTCATTCAAACATTCCCACTTAATATTGTATATATGTTGCTGTGATAAGAAAAAAAAATTGATTTGCTTAGAAAATCATAAGCACCTTTTATAACAATATCATTTTATGAAAACACCTCCACCCAACCCTATTCAATTTAATTATCTTTCTTTCATTCAATTCATTTTCTCTTATTTTAAATTGCTAGCCATTATTTTTGCGTATAAATTTGTTGTTGACCTTGACATGTGTCTTAGTTGGTTTCACTTGTTGAAATTGGAGCATGATACAATGATTTACGCATAGATTTATTTTTTTGCAAATTCAATTTTTGTATATTATAGCAAATGTATTTGGATGTGTTTAATCATTTTATTTTATTTATTATAATAAATTGTCCCTTATCAACTCTAGCAGATATGATGCTCTCTTTCAATATTATTTATATAAGGAAACAACAAATTAATTCATATTTCAAACTGAATTTTATCAAACCTAATATTTCGTAATAAGATCTTGTATTATAATACGATCTAACTAATTGTTAATTTTGTATAAAAAAAGATATTGGATTGCTTCTAAAAGCATGCTTTAATGAAGATCGTTTCTCGTGTACTTCTTTGCTCCAATTCATATATGTCTTCTCCAAATTGTCAAAACTTCTTCGATGTTCTCCCTCAATCACAATTTTATTGTGTGCACACAACTTAATTTCTTGGACTACATAATATGGGAGGACTTAAGAGAATGAGAAGATTTAAAACAATAATAAGACGATGCTGGTGTATATTTTTATATATCATGTCTTTTTTTTCTAAGTAACATAGTCAAATGATATAGAAGTTGATATTGAATATAATTATGAGTCTTCTATATCATAATATCAATACATTATTGTCACATGATATAACTATTAATTGAAATTCTTAAAGCAAATTAAATTAATAACCATTGTAGAACTACCAAAGAAACTTTGAACCCAATTAAACTAAGGTTCAATTAAATCGATTATGACTTTATCACTTTTTCATCAGTCATATTACATTGTTAATCTGATTTTATTCCACTAAATGAATAAGATTCCATCCTTTATTTAATTGAAACTACTAAAGAAAATAATCAATAATAGTATCCTCGGATTGATCGATCCAACAATTCTTTATTGATAAATGTGAGAATAGTTTTTAATGTCATAAGAGTTAAGATTAACATAATCATTAATTATACATTTATGACCTTGTTTGGATTTATGAACAAGATTCAAGGATAGTTTGAGTTTAGTAGAAATGCATTATTCATAGATATATATTATAATTAGTTTTGATGATGTGTTTAGATTGTATGATTTCAAATTTAAAAACCATGTTTTATTTAGATCAAAGCATTATGTATATGATTATGTTGAACTCTCTAAATAGCCTATAACAACTAAAATATGAAGTTTGATAATGAATTTATTTTTGAACCTACGTATAAATATCATCATGTATGTTCAATCTTGTTAATTTTTTTTGAATAGCATTGTTAGAGATAATTAAGGATAGTATATATTCCTGATTTGAATTTTTCTATGTACATATTAGATTGATTTACTTCCTTATTTATAGGATCTCTTGTTGTAACTTGTACCCTATATATTAGTGAATCATTGTTTACGATCCTCAATTGAGGAAAACTAAATCCTATCACATGGTATTAGCCTAATTTGTGCTGAAAACCCTATTTTCCTTTCTTTCTTTTCTGCGTCGCTACACATCACCATGACTGGTGATCCTATGTCCTCGGCACCATCTGTTTTTGACGCCACCCTTTCTCTCCAGGCCATGACACACATGGTGCTAGTGAAACTCTCTTCGACAAACTACTTGGTTTGGCATGCGCAGGTTCATCCCTTGCTTGCGACGCAGAAATTTTTGCCATACCTTGATGGCTCTTCTCCCCCTCCGCCGTCTACACTTGTTGATGCTGGTGTTTCGAAACTGAATCCCGCGTATGAGGCCTGGGTGTCTTGGGATCAGATTGTACGAGTGTTTCTCATGTCCACTCTTGCCACCGAAACCATGCCGGTAGTGGTTGGCTGCCTTACTTCCGCTGACATTTGGATTACGTTGGCCACGACTTTCAATCGTTCGTCGAAAGCTCGCGAGCTTCGCATCAAGGATGAGTTGCAGTTGATAAAGAAGGGAACTCACTCTGTTTCTGAGTTTGGAGCGCACTTCAAAACCTTGGTTGATCAATTGGCGTCCATGGGTTGTGTCTTGGCCGAAACTGACAAGTCCCACTGGTTTCTCCGTGGGCTTGGTCCTGATTTCCTTTCCTTTGCTACATCTCAAATAAATCTGGTTCCACTTCCCTCGTTTCCAGATTTGCTATCGAAGGCTGAAGCGCATGATCTGTTTGCGCGATCTTTGGATGGGGATTCTGGTTCTGCTTCTGTCCAGTACGCCTTCGCTGCTTCTCAGAACTCCTCGCGCTCCTCTGGCAGTCATTCGGTCAGTGGCTTGCATGGTCAGCCTGGTTTGTCGCATGGGCCTCCCAATTCTAGGGATTGTCATTCTTAGAAGTCAGGAGGGCGTGGTCGCTTCCCCCCCCCCCCCCCCCGCTGCCAAATTTGTCGCACCGATGGCCATTATGAGACGTATTGCCCAGAACGTTATAAGTAGCCTCCTTCTCAAGCCAATCTTGCAGAATATTTTCGTCAAGAATGCTCTCTAAATTCATCTCCATCAGGTTGGTATGTCGACACCGGGGCTTCCGCGCATATGACGAATTCTGCTATTGGATTGGACTCCGTCTCCTCTTACTCTGGCAAAGATAAGATTGTCGTTGGCAATGGTAATTCCCTGTCCATTTCTCATACGGGTACTCAGGCTCTTTCATCTGATTTGTCATTGCTAGATATTTTTAATTGTGCCGCACCTTACGAAAAATTTACTATCTGTTAGTAAGTTGACTATTGATTTTTCGGTTAACGCTGTGTTCACTGATAGCCTCTTTGAAATTCAGAATCGGGTGACAGGGTTACCTTTGGCTCGGGGTAGACAGGAAAATGGCTTATATATTCTGGAAAGAGGACATGCGGGACTTGTTGTTGCGTTACGGTCTCGCAAAATTAGAGGTTCTTTTGATTTATGGCATCGTCGTTTAGGACATGTCAATTATGATGTTATTTCTCTATTGAATAAATTGGAATTTTTATCGGTTACGTCTGTTTTGCCGAACCCTACAGTTTGTTCTTCTTGTCAGTTAGCTAAGAGCAAACGTTTGTCTTTTGTTTCTAATACAAAACGTGCCACTTGTGTTTTTGGATCTTATACATTGTGACTTGTGGGGTCCCTCTCCTGTTAAATCTTGTGATGGCTTTCGTTATTATGTCGTTTTTATCGATGACTACTCCAGATTCTCTTAGATTTATCCTCTACGGTTAAAATCGGATTTTTTTGATGTCTTTATTCAATTTAAGACTTTGGTGGAAAATCAGTTTGGGCACACTATAAAACGTTTTCAGTCTGATGGGGGTACCGAATTTACCAGTTCTAAATTGCAAAATTTATTTCAGAAAAGTGGGATAATTCATTATTTGTCTTATCCGTATACACCTGCTCAAAATGGTCGAGCTGAACGAAAACATCGACATATTACTGAAATGGGACTTTCTATGCTATTTTATGCTTCCGTTCCTTTGGAATTTTAGGTTGAGGCTTTTACTACAGCTGTGTACATTATCAATCGTCTTCCATCAGTTTTAGTACAGCAGAAATCCCCATATGAGCTACTGTTCTCCACTCCACCTGTTTATGAGAATTTTCATGTTTTTGGATGCCAAGTGTATCCTTGTCTTCGTGAATATGCATCACATAAGCTCTCTCCTCGTTCGGTCCCTTGTGTATTTCTCGGTTACAGCACCAACCAAAAAGGGTTTCGCTATCTCGACCCCGTCACTTTTTGGTTATATATCAGTCGTCATGCTCAGTTCGATGAAGCCTGTCTCTCGTACACTGCTTCGCCTGTGTCTTCTTCGGATCAGACGCTTGACTTTGACTCCTTCATGGATCCTCATCCGTCTGACATCGTTTCAACCCAGTCAGTTCCTGTTTTGCCTCCTGCAGATTCTTCTCCATGTTTTATTTGTCCGGATACAGTTCCGCAGTCTACACTTTATGCTCCTTTGATTAATCAGCCAGTCACCGAGGCCCCTTTGCCGCCTTCCTCTACTCCTACACCATCTTCCAGTACCAATTCGCCAGTACCTCCTCCACCTGTGATTCGTCCTACTCACTCCATGCGTACGCGGTCTCAGGATGGGATTTTTAAACCTAAGTACCCGCCATCCACTGCTCATATTGCTCACAGTGCTTTTCTTACCACCTTGCACTCCACTAAGGAACCCAAGGGTTTTAAGTCTGCTGCTAAATCACCTCATTGGGTTCGTGCGATGGATGACGAGCTTCGTGCACTTAGTGTTAATCGCACTTGGGACTTGGTTCCTCAGCCTTCTGGTGAGAATATTGTTGGTTCTAAATGGGTCTTCCGTACCAAGTTCTTAGCTGATGGTTCCGTTGACAGATATAAGGCACGTTTGGTCGCTCAAGGGTTTTCTCAGCTTCCTGGTTTTGACTATGATCACACCTTCAGTCCTGTGGTCAAGGCTTCTACTGTCCGCATTGTTCTTGCCTTAGTAGTAATGAATGGCTGGTCTCTTCATCAGCTTGATGTTAACAATGCATTCTTGCATGGGGTACTCTCCAAACCGGTCTATATGTCTAAACCACCGGGTTATTCTGATCTTCTCCATTCGGATTATGTGTGCCGTCTTAACAAAGCAATCTATGGTCTCAAGCAGGCTCCTCGAGCTTGGTTTCAGCGCTTTTGTGATTTCTTGATTGGATTAGGTTTTGTTGAGAGTAAGTCTGATACTTCTCTCTTCGTCTATTGTCGTGGTTCTCTTCTTCTGTACCTCTTGGTGTATGTGGATGATATCATCATCACTGGCAGTGACACTTCTTTTGTTACTCGGCTTGTTGCTCGAATTCGTAAGGAGTTCGCCATCAAAGACCTTGGTCGTCTCAACTATTTTCTTGGTCTTGAAGTGTCTTACACTTCCTCTGGTTTATTTTTGGGACAGTCTAAATATGCTCGTGATGTTCTTCTCCGTGCTGATTTACTTGAGTCCAAACCCATCTCTACTCCTCTTGCTGCGGACGAATCATTTCGAGTTGATGGCACACCTTTTTCTGACCCGATGCTACATCGCTCTCTTGTTGGTGCTCTTCAGTACTTAACTATCACTCGTCCAGATCTATCATTTGATGTTAACACGGTCAGTCAGTTTCAGGCATCCCCTACTACAGCCCATTTCCAGGCCGTCAAGCACATTCTGCGTTACGTCAAGGGTACTCTTGAGTATGGTCTTGATTTTTCTCGCGGTACCTCTACTCTTGTAGCTTATTCTGATACTGACTGGGCTCGTTGTTTGGATACTCGACGATCGACGTATGGGTATTCCATCTTTCTTGGTCCAAATCTTGTCTCTTGGAGTGCAAAGAAGCAACCCACCGTTTCCCAATCCAGCTGTGAATCGGAGTATCGTGCTATGGCTAATGCTGCTTCTGAGGTTATTTGGGTTACTCTTTTACTTCGTGAGTTGCATGCTTTGCCTTCTACTCCACCGACTTTGCTTTGTGACAACTCAAGTGCTTTGTTTCTTAGTCAAATTCCTGTGGCTCATAAACGCGCTAAGCACATCGACATTGATTATCATTTTGTCTGTGAGCTTGTGACTGCTAAGCATTTGCTCACTCAGTTTGTTCCATCTCATCTTCAGATTGCAGATATTTTCACAAAGAGTCTTCCGCGGCCTCTTTTTGAGTTTTTTCGTTCCAAGCTTTGAGTCTGCCCGCACCCGCTTCGCTTGAGGGGGGGTGTTAGAGATAATTAAGGATAGTATATATTCCTGATTTGATTTTATTCTATGTACATATTAGATTGATTTACTTCCTTATTTATAGGATCTCTTGTTGTAACTTGTACCCTATATATTAGTGAATTATTGTTTACGATCCTCAATTGAGGAAAACTAAATCCTATCACAAGCATTGATATTAAAGAGATAAATTTATCCGAATTATTATAAAAAAATAAGCACTTAATAGATTTAGTCAGCATTTTTGGAATTCCTATTGTGCACAAAAGATGTGAAATTTTGGAAAGGAGAAGCACTAATACTTCACGTTGTAAAATATCAGATATGTTAAAGTACTATTACTAATTCTTATAGAAATTAAACCCTACAACACAGGAGTCATATTGACTTTAGCATGTATTTATATTCAAAATAGCACAATAATTTTCATATAATTCATCTTTAGATATAACATGTACGGTAGAGTGATAAGTTATAAGAAAAGTTGGTAAAGATAAATAAGTAAATAGAATCATAAGAATTTGAATCTCAATAAATATTCGATAGTTTAAATTTGTAGAAAAATCACAAATTTAAGCCCTGCACATATATAGTCTCACAGTTAGATCACGACTATGTGCACAACTTCTGATGTAAGATTTATTTGAATTTGTGTTTCCAAGCTTTGATTATATTTTTATTTATTATTTATCTTTCTATACTTTACTCTATTATGTACATGTATATATATAATTAAATTATTTTAATTAGTCAATCATACTTAATTCCTCGTGAAAATTATATTCTCATACTATAACATGTCCATATGACCATTCACTTAATGAGTCTACGATTTTCATGTATAAGTTGGTTGGTCACTCCACATTGATATTTTATAAATCGATAAAATTATTTCTATTTTCATGAATTTGAGCAAAATTACGTGGCATTACTACCGATTTTCCTTCTCTCTTTTTTTTTTTTTTTTTTTTTTCTTTGGGCTGTAAAGAATCATAATTCCTTGCTATAATCTTCTTCGCACATGAGTGAATTCTTGAAAACTTAGTATTTTATTATGTGTTTATTTCATGTTGCCTTTCCCTCTACTTTATTCGACACGTGTAGAATATTTAAATCATTCAAAATTAGTAATTGATACTATATAAGCTATACATGCATATGACAATGAAAACATGTACACGAGGACATGCATAATAGGACTCCATACTCATGCATGCGAATCGACAAAAATAATTTAAAATAGAATACTCAATCCTGCATGACAAGATTAATTTAAAACAAAATATACAACCACACACATGATCTAACTGCACTCTTCACCTATTTTATTAGCCTCTAAAATGTACATACTGCATTTAAGAAATATATAATTATGATTTTAAATTTTATAATATCAAATATGCATACTCAGTTTTAAAATTCTAAATTCGCTACCCTGATAATATTTCATGAAGAAATGTAGAAGATTCATAGCAATTTCATTTGTAATCTAATATTATGGTAATGGTGGCACAAATTAAAGTTATTGCGATTGATTTTGGTCGAATTTTGCTGGTAAAATTAATGAAATTTTCGTTGATTTTAACCATCAGTATAACCAACAACTAATGATGATAATATTTCATGAAATGCCCTCCTAGTTTTATAGTTTGACCTATGTTATTTTTTAGCCATGTACTAGTTGAATTAATAAACATACAAACTCATTAGCATCTCTCGAATGATATCAGCACATATTTTTTTATTGTAATTTAGTATAAAACCAACTCAAATTACATAAACAAAAAAAAAAAAAATTGATAGAAGTGTGTGAATTATGAGACTGCATACTATGACTTCTTTATACTAATAATAAACCAAATAAATATAGGTGGATTAATAAAATGAAAAATAAATTTAAATATGAATAATCCACCATAAATAATTATATAATTTTTAATTTTAATATGATCTTTGATATATATTTTTTCCTCTTATTCACATTATTATTCACGTCAATTTTAATAATTAATCTAGCCTTAATCAATTATATGATAAGCACCATGTAATAAATATTCATTACTAATGGTTAATCTTGCAAAAGAAAAAGAACTCATAACAAAATTATAAGATCATATTTAATATAAATAAGATGATCACTATTAATATAGATTAACGTTTCTATACAAAACATTAAATTAATATATTTTTCATATAAATATTGATGTGAAAATCAAGTATGACATGCACTTTTTTATTGAATAATATAATTAATGTGTTAAAATTTGTGTTATTTAATATATTTGGTGACTCTATTAATAATATAGGTAGATGATACGATTTTAACCTATTTTCTTGCCTTACTACATGGACCAGATCTTAATAACTTGTGGGTCTGAATCTATTTTCGATATTTTTGATAAATATATATATATATATATATATGTATGTATGTGTGTGTGTGTGTATTTAAGAGGTATGATACTAATATATAAAACTAAAATAAGATAAATTAATATATAAATCAATATTATCATTTAACAATAAAAATCAAGAACGAAAGATATAATGGATAAATATTTGAGGTTTTTGCTAGAATTTCAGACTTTCATTCTATTATAAATTATAAATTAAAATTATATGCTTAAAAGATATTGTAAAATCTTCTCTAACTGAATGTATTGCGCCAAAACTTTTGTAATTGTTTCTTAAGCAAATAAATATCCATGGGCTTCAAAACAACTAAGTCTATTGGGCCTCATTTCCTTCATAAGCTTCGGGATGTGGCCCATCACGCACCAAGTTCTCAAACTGCAGTGACTGCAGTCTCGTTCCTCCTCACATCCTCCATTTTCCCCCAATTCTCTTCGTCTGTCCACGCTCAGAGAAACTCGCACTCAGCCTCCTCAAAATGTTGCGACAAGGTCCACGTTTCCTCCTCAACCGAGCTTCTGCCGCCTCGATGCGGTGGTGCCGGCAATTTTCCACCGATCTTCCGGCGGAGGCCGCCGAAGATTCCAAGTTCATTGAGTCTTGGAAGAAGGTGATACCAAATATGGATCCACCGAAAACCCCATCGGCTTACATGGCTCCTCGTCCACCGACCCCATCGAACATCCCCTCAAAACTCACTGTCAATTTAGTGCTTCCTTATGATTCAGTTTTTTCCGCTAAACAGGTACTCATACATTACCCTTATATTGTTATTTATGGGTATCTAGAGGCGTGTTATTACTTTATTCTTGAGCGAAGCTCTTTAACATGATCTGGGAAAGATGGGCTGTTAGCCATATCGGTTTTCAAGTGAATTTGGTGTGATATTTGGAGGTGACGCTTGATTAATGCTTAGGTTTGATGTGATCTCTCTCTACTTATTTGTTTTTAAGATTGTTATAGTTAGTTTGTCCTAGGCTGAATCTTTTTAATTATAACATGAAGTAAAGGCAATATTTTTACAAAGTGAGGGTGAACTCTTTTCCACTAACGGTATAAAGTAAAAATATGGGATAAAAATACATATAGAATATAAATTTCATAAACTCCATGGGGTACAACCACTGCCCCACGCTCCCACACGCCTTGGTGAAACCCTATTATTGTGGAAGGTATGCCATTGGCTAATGGAGGCAATTTCTAAATTTGTAGAGTTTCAGGGTGTTTTCTCTGTGTTTAAGTTTTAGGGCTCCCTAGAATTTGGGTTAAAGTTTTATGCTATGATTAGAAATGTAATCTATTAATAAAAAAATATTTTAGGAAGCTTGAATTTGTTGGTTATGATTTGAGTGAGAGTAATGTAATCTATTAGTAAGAAAATATGTTAGGAAGCTTGAATTTGTTAGTTATGTTTTGAGTGAGTAATGTCATCTATTTGTAGAGAAAACATTAGGAAGCTTGAATTTGTTGGTCATGTTTTGACTAAGAGTTGAGAAAGAAAATATTTTGGGAATACAAAAAATGAGTGTTTTGAAACCTTTTGTACTGATTAGTAATTATCTTCTGTAAATTTGAATTCTTAAATTGGAAAATGTGAGGTTTCAGAATATTTTTTTCTGCCAAATAAATCATGGTACAGAATGATGTTTCATGAACTTATTCCCTATCTTGGCTACAAGGCTTGGTTTCAAGCTGGATTTCAGTTTGTGGGATTCATGTGTATTACGTTAATTGCATGAATAACACTTATTTTCAGGATTTATACCTTTCTTGTATCCTTTAATTGGTTGCACTAAAATCATGTATAATCCAGCCTGTAAAATACTTAAGTCGTTCGTAACACTCATGACTGGGACCTGAGTACGCACTTTTAGGAGTTCTATTGTGTATTTTCATTTTCTCTTCAAGAATAAGCTAGATTCTTTTATCTTTTCAAGAAGTAAAACATGGATTTTTGGTTTCCTCTCTATTTGTTTGATTCATTTTTAGGCACTTTCATATTTATGTTTAGTCTGTGGATGAAGTTCATATTTTGGAAGGAGCTGTAGATATTGCTTTTCCTGATATAGGTTTTTGAGTTTAACTTCTTTATTTAATTGGTCCTCCTTGAACTTTATTAACTTTATTGTTGAAAACCTAGGGTTGTCCCGTAGCAATTATTCTCTCTGCCCCAAAATAAGTCTTATTTCACAAAGTTACAGCTTTTTGTTTCTGGTCAACTAGATGAAGGTACAACCTTCTAAAAACCAAAATTTCTCGCTTATAGGATTCGTTTATTAGTTGATTTGATTTATTCAATCACACTTAACTTATTCATAATATTAAATTTTTAAAAAAAAAATCTGTAACTAATAAGATGATACATTGACTTTAGAAACAAGAGTGTTATTTTAGGACAAAAAATATTTTTGAAACAAAATTCTTATTTTGGGAAAGAGTGAGCACTAATTATTATTGCTGAACCCAGAGTCTTAATAATAATTCCTCATGAATCAGGAGCTGCTTGGCTGCTTAGGTGTGTGACCTAAAGTACTGAAGATCTTATTAATTTGAATTCTGCTGCTCACGACATGTGGTAAAAATAATTGATCTTGCACTTTCGGAGGGTTATATCCAAATTATGAGGCACATTGATCAGCTGACAAGTGAATCTCTTCTGGCATGATAGTACGTTAATGAAGTATAACAATAGTCATTCCCAAGATCATTCCACACAACATCTCTGATATATTTCAGTGCTATGATTCCCTCAGGAATTCCTATTCATAGAAGTATGACATCCCTTCTATCCTACATGATTCTATGTGTGGCATTCTTGTTCAAATTTACGCTGCTAGCTTTACAACATAGTTTTTGGAAGTTCGAGTTTATAAACTGCACAAATTTGTTGGCCGTAAAAGTTTATTTATGGTGAATAATATTGAGGAATAGAGAGGATGCTTCAAGGACGTATTACCTTGCTGAGGAGGCTTAAACTTTAGTTTGCCACTATATAGGATCTACTTTCCATGTCTACTCTAATAACGGTCAAATCCTGGATCATGTAATTTTACTTATATTTTAGATCTAATACTTATAGGTGCTTGATTTGTTGACTTTTGCCCTGATTCCACAAGTTGCCATGCTTGGTTCATGGAAGATTGAAGCTTTTGAGATTTGAGTATTTGATTCAGTTTAATAGGTTTTTTGAAAAATTATCGGACAAGGTATTACTTAGTTATTGAAGATGACAATTTGTGAATATCTATTTATTATTGATTTTTAGGTTCTACTGATCTTATCTGAGGCATGATCAGTCTCTATTAATTGAATTTTCAGGTTGATATGATCATAATTCCAGCGAGTACAGGACAGATGGGTGTTTTACCAGGTCATGTTGCTACAATTGCAGAGCTAAAGCCCGGGGTTTTGTCAGTTCACGAAGGCAATGATGTGTCAAAATATTTTCTAAGTAGTGGATTTGCTTTTGTCCATGCAAACTCTGTTGCAGATGTAATTGCAATTGAGGCTGTACCTGTGGATCACATAGACCCAAGTCAGGTTCAAAAAGGCCTTGCAGAGTTTCAACAAAAGCTAAGCTCAGCATCGACCGAGGTGGAGAAAGCTGAAGCCCAAATCGGTATTGATGTACACAGTGCTCTCAATGCTGCTGTTACAGGTTAAAAGGCTACCACAGGGACAAGTCTTTAAAACAGCTAGTGGTATTCTTGTCCAATGTTCGTGTTTGTTTGAGATGACTCGTTTTGTACCCATTGGCAGAAGCCTGTTATTGAACCAATATATCAAGATCTCTGCTATGAAAGGGTTTCTTGAATAAATTTCGCTTCCATCTTGGTTTTCATTCTTCCCCTCAACTTGTGATTAGGTACACCTTCATCATATTGAGTTATAAATCGTGATAATTTGGGGGTTTTGGTTTTGCCCTATGTTTTCCATTTTGGGGCTTTCAAATGGTCCTTTATTATATAATTTGGTTCTTACTCTCTTTAGAAGTATTTTAGGATAACCCTTATTTATGGACTGGAATCCGACTTGCGGTTGAGTGTATGCACTACAAAATAATCTATTGGCAAGCACTTATTTGCATCTCCCGAATTCAATTTGACAATCATGAAAGCTTGAATAGTGGCCAAATAATCTTTACTTTAATGAATGTAAGAACATATATAACTGTGTAATAAGAATGAAGACTTAAATATATTCAATCATCTATCATGCTATCCATCAAACTATATAGACAAAATCTTAGACAAATTTACACTCATCTAATTAAATAAGAAAATTAAGTAAAGGAATGAAAAACCCATCTCACATTCATGAAAATATGAGAATCGAAATATATCATGCATATATTCAATCAGGTTCAAATAAATAAAAAAGTATGTTCCACGTTTTATATGATAAAAGATACCACTAAAAAGTAGTTACAGAACAAATATAATTTGATGTATCATTTCTATAACATATGAAAATTTGAAATAATGCTTAACAAAACTATAATATAGAATAAATATGGAACGCACGTAGTAACTATTAGTGTGTGTGTGTTTGCTTAATCCTAGTATGTGTGAATAATTTTGTTGATTATCTGAGAAAACAGCTGACATACAAGATAATGCAAATAAAGCCTTAATTGGAGTTGGGTTGTTTGGACACGCGGCGTGTGCGATCCAAATGTATTTCGATCCGGGGCCATAATATCCAAGTAAAATAATAAATAATTTCTCCTCCATTCTGTCTTGTCCTCGCTTTTCATGCAAATCTACGTACCTACGTCCATAATAATGTTGTATATTCATTTAGTACACTTCAATCTCTTTATAATTTTAATTATCAATAACAATCACAAACAAACATTATTTGTTTCTATTTTTTGTCGACACATGTTACAATTGCTTAACACAATTTGATCAAAACCACCACCCTTTTTCTTTTTTTTTACAATTATTTCTCTTATTGTAATATTCTTAATTAAAAAATACTAAAGTGATGATTACAATTATTGAACTGATTGAGATGATTTAAGTGTATGAATTCGCTCAATAAATTAATAAATGACTAGAAAATAAACAGGACTATTACATTAGGCTCTATTATTTCAAGAGTTAAAAGAAAAATAAAATACATTCCCAAAGCATGGATCATGAAATACACCTCGCCCTAATTAAGACTATATAATCCCTCAGGACAAGATGGTTTATTTATAAAATATAATAAAATAAAAACTGAAAACAAATTAAATTCCGCGCAAGATTCCGGTAGGGTTGGAAGTATAGACGTACATAGTGTATTCCATGATACTGTTCCAGGTGTCAGGGTCCATGACCAAACAGCTCTTCAACGCGATCCCACGCGCCATCAGGTACTGCCCGGTTCCGCCCACAATCGACAGCTCCCCCTCCTTAGCGAACGCCACCAGCCTTCCCAACACTGTGATCGTGCTTCCGTCGTTGAAGATGAAGTTCCAGTTCACGCTTATTGCCGGTTCATGCAGGTCAGCCATGACGTGCATCCCCTGGACCCGACCCACTTTCTCCGAGTCGAGTTCCGGCCCGGCGGTGATGAGGTGGTCGGCGACTTGGACCTGGCCGAAGTAGGAGGAGGAGTGCGACGTGATTGATGATTCGGCCACGTTGTAGACGGACTTGTTTTGGCCGTTGACGAAGTCGTGGATGAAGAAATGGAGTTTGGTCACCTTCTCTTCCTCCGCAGGGTTGAGGTTTCTGAACCATTCTTCGGCTGACGGGTGGTTTCTGGAGGAGGACTCCGGCATAACGATGATGGGGCGGCTGGTGGCGGAGCCGCCTAGGATGGCCGCCGTCAATGTTGAGAAAAGAATGAAGAGGTTTAGTGTGCTTGCCATGGCTCTCTTTCTCTCTCTCTCCCCCCTTGTGTTGTTGTGTGATGGATTTTGGGGGTTGTAAGGATGGACTATTTATAGAAAGATAGAAGGAGGGAGGAATTCCAAATTTGAACTTGAGGTTCGCGAGGACGTTTTGTATTTGTCGATAAATATAATGAAATGTCAAAATTCTCCTCAGCCAGTAAATGTTTGGACATGGGGCGCATGCGATCCTCGATCCGGTCCGGGCCATGGGGAAACAAACAGCCCTTGCTTTTCATGCAAATGCACTATAATCCACTAAATACTCTTCAATCTCTTTTCCAATTTTTTATTTCTATACGACTTTAATTAATAGCTATAAAAAACAAACAGTGTTTGTCTTTTCTTTTCTTTTTTTCTTTTTTTTTTTTTTGGGTTAGTTATAAAATAATGTGTGATTTTCACTTTTGTAATTTAATTATATTTTTTTAACATTGCAATTTAATACATGAATTTTTTAACTTTTGTAATCCGATGCACACTTACAATTTATTAAAAAATTATTAATGATGTGTCATTCGAAACTAGAAAACCTCTGTGAATGTCACATCACTGAGCAAAAAAGTGTTCGACTAATTTTTTTTAATTAAATTGGTATATGTGGGTTAAATATAAACAAAATATATCACAAATTATGAGTATTATAATTCAAAAAAATTATATAGGTATTGTTCATCATGGCTGTGGGAGTCGAGTTTTGAGAATTATATCATTAAAATTATATCGAAAACTTGACCTGAGCTTTAAATTACAAAAATAAAAATGTTCATGCATTAAATTATAATTTTACAGTATTATGATTAAATTTAAAAAATAAAATAAAAATAAGAGCAATATTTTATAATTAACCCTTTTTTTTAATCAAGACACGTGTACATTTTGTATCGTGATTCATTAGCGGTATTTTATTCGAATATTGGCACTCGAGAAGCACGGCTACCTACGTACAGAAATATGTCTGTCTCCATTCAAAATTATAACTTTTCTTTTTTCAAATTGTACCGAAGTTAGTTTTAAAGGAATAAAGATAAATCGCTTCACATACAATTTTTTTAAAAATATATTGAAAAAGCTAAAAAATACAATTTCTTCATTGCAAATTGTATTCATTTAATTTAATACTTCAGAACATGTTAAATTTTATTGCTTTCGTCTCAAAAAGAATCTTATTTGTATTATTAGATTTACCTATATAAATGGAATTCTTTTTTTATGTTATGATAAAGGAAGTGTTAATTATTTGTTAAAAACGTACCTAGTATTGGTATTATAACAACAACAAAAAAGGTCTTCCATGTATACTAGTTATACATAAAAAAGAAAAAAAGACTATTTTCTTAATACAGGGACTTTATTATTTATTTCACTTTAATTTTAATTTCAAGAAAATAATAATCAAAGAAGATAATTACGTCGATCAATAACATATGATGATGTATATTAAAACTAATGGAAAATGAGAAATTTAAATATGACAGAGAATCTGAATGACAAATATAAAAGAATATCCGAAATCAAAGACATATGTACGAATTTAAAAGAAAATCGTTACAGAGCTAATTTGGAGGAAGTCATTAGTTGATGGAGAATCTAGAAATATTGTTGTTACAATCTAAAAGGAGTTTCATATTGTTAATAAGAATCATCATATATATATATATATATATTGATCATATTAATACTTCTAAATATTATCAAACTTTAGAGATAAAAGTAAAAACAATCATTTTGTATAGGCAAAAATATTTTTTAGTTGCTTGATAAAAATTAAATATTTTTAGCTATTTTTCGAAGCTCACAAGTTTTTTCAAAACTTCACAACATATTCAAGTTTATGAGTTAAACTATTAACAATGTTAGGAACAAAGATATAATATCTCAAAATGTTAGAAATCTCGAGAAATAATATTTCAGGATGAGTTTGAAGATATTATATTTCAAAATTCACCCAATATATCTTGAAAATCATGAACTTTAAGACAGGTTAAAAGTATAAAGATTCAAAATATATACAAACATATTTTGAAGCCCATGAGTTATGATCTTCAAAATTCATAACATGTTATTAACTTGAATAAGTGTCATGCACTTTTATAAAGCGATAAAATATATATATATATATATATATTTGAATTTATAGCATTTGACTAAAAATACTCCATAGAAGTAAAACTTTATTATTACATAAAGAAAGCATCAAAATAATACAAAACAACCCGAAAAGAAACCCTAATCCCCAAAGAAACCAACTAACTAGGCCGTTCGAACCGATCCGACCGTCGATGGCGTCAGTATATATATGACATACACATAGACACCAGTTTGTGCTTTGGTATCAACGGAATAAGTAGAAGCCAGCACCATCCCCTTCGCCATGCGATATAACCCTGTACCACCAATTACGGACATGACCCGAACCTCCTCGGACACGGGTTGTCTTCCGAGGATGCTGATGGTGCTGCCGTCATGCTCCCCTCCGGAGAAGATCATGTTCATGCTCATATCTGCAGCTGGTACATTGAAGTCGGAGTATGCGTTCATGCCCTGGTAGTGGCCCAAACTTTGTGACTCGGGATCCAGCCCCACCGTTAGCGGGTTGTCGATGACTATGACCCACCCGAAATGGCTCGGTGACTTTGGAGTGATTTCGGCGGAGGCGACTTGGAAGACGGTTTGGTTGGGGGAAGAAGTGTCGAAGTAGGCTTGGATGTAGACTTGGAGCTTGGTGAGGGTCTCCCCCTTCTTTTGGCTGACGTTTTCGAACCAACGATCTGCGGAGTGTGTCATTTTTTCCAGGGTGGCGGTGGTGCCGGCGGCGGCGGCCCCCACGACCAGAGCTAAGATTGTTGAGTAAAGCATGACATTAATGGATTTTCCCATCCTCTCTCTCTCTCTCTCAAGCAATTTGATGCGTGTGGAGGGAGGTTCAAGAAAGGAGAGGTTATTATAGGTGAGGAACTGTCTTGTCCTCTAAAAAAAAAAATAATAATAATAATAAGTAATAATAATAATAAGAACAACTACTATAATAATAATAACAATAATAATAAAACAAATAAACATATATTTTGTATATTGGCAATGCATTAATAAAGTGCGACAATTTAATATCTTAAATGAACAAAAAGAATTAAAGGATCCTATTGTAAACAAGGTTTGAATCTTTTGTATTTCATCTTTTATTATTTTTTATTTTAAAATATTTAATATACAATAATTGTTAATCAATGATGTTATAATATATATATATATATATATGTATCATATGATGATTATTTTAAAATAAAAGATAAAATATAAAATGTAATAGAATATTTCAATTCCTGGAGTTTACACTATTTTTAATTTTATTTTATTTTTCTGAATTTTTATGAAAATGAATGTGTGTAACTTATTTGTAGATGAGAGTAAAGATGATATGTTTGAGATTACAGTTATTTGTAGATATGATAAAACGGTGTCTGCCTAAATTGGAGTAGGGTTGTTTGGACATGGGGCGCATGCGATCCTCGAATTGCACACATAAAATAATAATTAATTCATGCCCTTGCTTTCCATGTTGACAACCACGCACTATAATGCATCTAATATATTTTCAATCTTACTAAAATATTGAACAAATATAAATTATCTTATGAGTTATTTTTTCATCACTTAATAAAATTTTATTACAAAGTACACGTAAATCAAATGTATGAAATTACCCCAAATCTCCTTTGAATTTTATGTTTTATTCAAGTTGTAATAGCAATCACAATCAAACAATTTTTTGCCTTTTTTCTTATTCACTATATAATCTTGTAACACAATTGAATATGAAAAAAAATTATATTAACTTTTGTTGGGTTCAATATATTAAGCTCATTAACTTTTTATAGGTTTTTTTATAATAATTTTTAATTTTAGATTTTGTTCAATTTATGTACAATTTGCTGGAGTTTCAAAACTTCATAAAAAAGCTACTAATGTCATGACACTCATAATTTTACTTGTCATGTAGCCTGTCCGACTATTACATCACTATTTTAATCAAATTTCAATCAAATCAGGTATAAATTGCACCAGATTAAAATTTAAAAATTAATATTAAAAACTATTATATTGCACATAACAAAACTAAGGGATGTGAATTATTTTCCATATTTGTATTTTCTCAAATTTGAGTTGTTTATTTGATGATTTTGTCTCTTGTAGACTGCTTACTTAATATCCGGGGACACGTCTGTTATTAGTCCAATTAATATGGTTTATAACAACAACATAGTAGCAAAAAATTTCGTCTTTATTAAAATAAAAATAAATAATAAATAAACATATAAACAAATTATTACATTACTCTATTTCACGACTTAACAGAAAAATAAATATTGTATAAGCATATTGGATCATCATAGGGAGTTAAGAAAATCACTAATTATTATCGGTACTTTAATTTATGAAAATATTGATATATTTATCGATAAAAAAATAAAAAAAAAGGGGGGAAATTGTATGAAAAGTTGGAAATTTAATAAGATTTTTGAGAAATATTATTTAAAAAAAGTATAATAATACATAAATCAGAAATATTACAAACGTTTCTGTAATAAACTTTTAAAACAATCCATACAAATTTGATAAAAGTTCAGAATATTTAACGCACAATTACATTACTAAAATGAAATCTTATGTGGGTCAAAAAAAAGAAAAATGGAATTTCGTTCTCTAAACACTATCTTTAGTAGCTTATTACATGAGAGTGATGTGAATTAAGATTTAAAATCTTTATAGGGAGCATGTGAATAAATTAAGGTCTTTTGTGTTAACTATTTAATAAATTAATAAAATTACAAGTGGTTGGAATTATTTTAATCAAACCAAATATATATTTTAAACATTTTTCAAAGATTAAAAAACTTAAGAAAATCAAATTGTTAAAATTGATAAATGATTTTTTTTTTTTTTATATATGACATTCAATTTCACTAAATTTTTATATTGACCTCTAAATTTTAATATTATCCAATTTATATCCGATTTGTAGAAAGTTCAAAAATTCTACTAAAATGATGACTTGTAATGCAAAATTTCATTTCTCACGTAGGCAATCCAACTACATGTCAACAATTTCTATCTGAATTTTGAGTCCCAATGAAAGGGGATAAATTGAACAAAATTCAAAGTTAGAAGTTATTATAAAAAATTCATAAATTTAAATGTCATATATTGGATAGAGCCAAAGTTAGCGAACATAAATTGTGTTGGTTCTAAGTTAAATATCCTCTTTTATCCTTAACTTTTATGCAACAATTAAAAATATATCTCTCAACCTATCTCTGAAAATCTTTGTCCTAGAATAATAACAAACTTTGTTAATCTGAATTGCCTCTTAATTTTAGTTAATTAAAATAAGCTATTTAACTATGCACAATCAAATAATTTAGAAAAGAACTCTTTAGATTTAATTTCAAAAACATTAATTTTGAAGACTATGATATACTAGAGTCTAAATTAATAATTCGATTCAAATCATCTTAATTTATGTTACCCCTGACGAATAAATCATTATTTGATACTGGTGAATATAAAACCATAACAATTAACAAATTATGATTCAAGAATCTAGCTATGGATAACTCAGTAACCCTATCTAACGGGTCCTATAAATTAGATTATCAAACATCATACGTGAATTAATTAAACACAAAAAACATGAGAGAAAGTGATCCCTTTGAACTGATGTGTAATAGTGTAGCCATGCATCGTAATTTTCATGCTAATGTTATTACCAGGGAAAAAAAAAAAAAAAAAAAAAAAAAAACCATAATTTCTTGTGTTGTTGCTCTCCAATCTTCTGTTCGATGTGCTTTTCCTCCTTTTAAAATACTCTGATAGTTCAAAAATATTTTGAAGTATTCACGAATAGTTTGATTAATCATATAATCATATTACAACAGCAAAAATATCTATAAGATTAATAGTTGGGACCGGACATTTGATTAAACGACTCAACGGGGCACTGGCATGATATCTCAATGAAACAACAGGCGAACAAAACAGCAGTGAATGGCAAGTCAATCTCCAACAACCCAAAAACTAATAACAACTGACTCAGCTTTCGACTAACTAAAGTTGAAGATACGCAAAAAGGCAGCTCTTGGATGAAATCCAATCCAATTCTAAAGCCGGGAGGCGTCAAGGTTGTTACAAGTTTACTTAAAACCATGACCAACGAAAACGGAAACAAACAATTAAGCAAGAAAAACGATCCTCAATGCTTGAAGATTACTCATGCCCACGGAGATTTAGTCTCTCTGGCGGCATCGGCCTTGATCAACTTCTGAATTGGTTTGATGACAAGGAAGTACTGTCATAGTTGAGAGGAAAAAAGGCATCAGATTCTACCCTTTAAAACTCTTATACTGAATGGTGGAGATGTACAGACAACAGAAAAGCTTACTTGGAATGCTAGAATTAAAGGGATGAACATCTTTCCCCTGTCGTTAGCATTTGGCCCTTCAATCAACTTCTTGTCAATGAGAATACCCGCTTTTCCATTTAGGGTGACATCAGTGATAGTTTGCACCAAATTAGGAATCCATGGAGTACCAGTTGGAAGGATCTGAAATGTCCTCTCAGGAATCCAAGAGTTAGTATGAAAACTCTCTCCAACCAAAAAAGAAAAAGGATGTGGGGTGGGGGTGTAGAAGTTAAGAACTCTGGTAGAAAAAAAAAATTACCTTCTCATCATGTTCATTCTTGTTACACCTCCCACTGTTTTCAACCAAAGCAACAGGAATGGAAAAGCTCTAAAAATAGCAATAGAACCATGGTTAGAGCAAGAGCAATCAGAGGCTAAAATGGTCCTTTGTATGTACATCGATCCAAAAATATAAAGAATGCGAACACAAATGCAGAATCACCAGAGGAAGGGAGCCAAGATATCAAATATTAGACAATTATAAACAAGACATACAGCTGCAAGAACATGGTCTCAATAATATATAATCTATTGGATATTACAATTTGGATTTGAAGGAAACAAACAAGCAATAATGCGACCTAATCTTATTCAAGCTCTTGTGTGAGAATTGGAACCGGAAATGTGGTACTTCATCCACCCACCAAAATTTATCATGCATAAAGGGGCAGCAAACCACAGCTATGATGCAGACTTGCAGTTGAAATGAATATATTAAACAAATGTATTGAGATGAGAAAAATGTCCTCATTATTTTACATCTTTAGAACATTAAAATTTCATTTCCAGACATCACTTGCATTAAGAGCAAACATGTTCCTTCGGATATGAGAAGATAACCACAAAGATTGCAAGCATACAGAACATATTAAGCATGGAAAAAATAATAAAAAATTTTAACCACTTCTTTCTTAAACCCAACAGCAGTCAAGGTCATCAAGCATCAGAACTCTAAACCTTTGTCCAATATCACTGACATGGAATTTTGCCAAAGAGACTGAACCTATCAAAAAATACTGAAAACACAAGAAACTACATTAACATAGGGTGGACTGTTTAGTCCGTCCAGAACCACTTTTCTTCCTCAAGGAATCCATAGAATCATCACGGCTTCCCCAAATCACTCTTCCAAACACAAGATGATAGCATTTTGGCATTCAATGTTGAATCGACCCAACCTCTCTTGAAAATGAAATCTTCCAATTTTCCAGAATACAAGCATCACACACATACCAAGTGTTTCTAGTAGATGCTTATCACAAGTAACTTTTCAAGAATCTGCGTCAAAGAATGATTAAAAAGGTGCTTGTGGGCGAACCCAAGGTGCATAGACAAAAAGGGCATAAAGGAAACATAGGCAGACACTTCTGCTATAGGCCTCTGGCACATGCATCATATTACTTTCGTACCCAGAAGCTTCTCTAAGCTTAGATTCTCATTTTCAAATTCACAATTGCACATTGTTGAAGAATATTCATTATTTATTTCAAAAATGTTACTTTCGTTTTAATCATAACACTTTTCTCACTGAACCCAAACATGCCTTCATCTTCAGTTGCATCAAGATCATTACACCTTTATCTTAAGAGTTGCATCACTGCTCTACATGTGGGTTCATGTGCAGGACCTTGCCCTACCATGGTAGTTCACAGGTCATACACCCCAGTTTCTAAAGACTAAGCTCCAGGACAGGTGCAATACCTCACGTAATGCCTCATGCTTTTGGCAACACTACTTGTATCAATAAAGCTAAGAGTATACAGCTCAGTCGTTTAGCAACAGAATTACTGGGCTAGGGAAACAACAGTGCATTGTTTCTAGATCCATTTTAAAGAAAATATGCATTTATTGTCAAGTTTATGCGACAATTCACCAATTTAGGAAAGCACATGGAAACACATTAGGATTAAAATCATGAAGGAAAACAATTTCACTAATCTCAGATATAAATTAGAAAAGGAACAAATTTGTCGACAGCTAATAATTTGTCGTCCTAAAGAGAAACCATCCCCAAATATCACCATAGCACCAGAGATGCAGTTATGTACATGGAAGCCTAAAAATGTTATCCCAATAAATCTACTTCAATTGTTCCATACAAATATCATCCTTTGAGAGTTGATACCAATCTCTGCATTAGATCTGTACTACAATCACAATATTGGTAACTTCCAGAGAAAAACAAACCCAGGATCAAGCATAATGACTGCAGACTGCATCCCAAATTGATTATGACAGCGAAGTTGTAATAGAACTATCTTCCCCAATTGGCCCTGACCAAAGTACATAAATAAATCTCAACTATAAACGAACTGCCGCAACTAACTCAATTATATTAATCAAGAAAAGGGACAATAAATTTTCCCTTATAGCAGGCCCCCCAACCCAACCTTCCTGTTTCCCCAATCACCATCTTTTTCTCAGGAAAACCAGAAAACATAATCAAAGTCAGGCTCAAACTGATGAACTTAAGATGTTGTAACTGTGAATTAGTATATTAATGACATCATAGAAACCGCAGCCTTAACATGAGAAAAAAGAAGGATATAAAATTGGAGCTACCTGAACTTCCTTTTTGCTAATCCGAGCTCCTTGTCGAACACACTTCAAAAGAGACTCTGATCTCTTAGAAAAGAACTCCTCATAACTCAAAGCATCTGGAGGTGAGAGCTGGGCATGAGTAAGGACAACCATTGCCTTATTCCATATTTCTTTTCCAAAACTATCAGCAATGGCTTTTACAACCTGTTTGTCCAAATTATCCACTCTATATGCATCCAAACGGTCCACATACAGCAAGACATCTATAGTCTTCTTCATCAGGAACCTGCCCAGAAAGCTACCCAAGAAAAAAGTTAATAGTAACAAACCAGGCATCATTGAGAGAATAATTCAGAATCACAGAAAAGTTTTGGAACCTTGCAGTAATAAAATCAATTACATGCTAGTGCTCACCTTTTAATGGTATCCAGAACTTGGTCATTGACATATCCTCCTTCAATGAGTCCTGGGGTATCAATGATATTCAATGTAAAACCTGATCGTGACCGTGAAACCATCACTGGCCTTGGGGTTTCTGACTGAAATAAAATACAAAACATTTTCCTTAAAAATCACATGCAACATAAATATTGATTCCACAGAAATTCGGAAAGAAATTTTCATCTAACACTCACAGGCAGAGGATATATATACCTGAAAAGCACTGACATTCACAACTCGTTCCCCTATGATAGAATTAACAGTGGAAGATTTACCAACACCTCCTTTCCCCATCACAAGAATCGTTAATGTGTTAACATCCTACAAAAAGTAAAGACTACATAAACATCGATAAACCAGCTAGCATGAAGCTACAAGGATAATCATTCAAAATTTAATCAATACCAATAAAGTGACAATCCAGCTTTCATATGTGCTTCCATTTTTAACAAAAGAAGTTTGAATTTCATTAAATCATTGTCTACTTTTCTGTATATAATGCAATGCCAATAAGTTACGATCAGGGCAAAATAATTGAACCTGGTTCTTTAATTTTGACAACAAGTCAACCAATTTCTCCTGGGTGGCCGTAGGAAACTGCTGAATAGTCGTCCATTCTTTAATC
The DNA here is from genome assembly GCA_028749325.2 of Caryopteris x clandonensis. Classification (NCBI taxonomy): domain Eukaryota; kingdom Viridiplantae; phylum Streptophyta; class Magnoliopsida; order Lamiales; family Lamiaceae; genus Caryopteris; species Caryopteris x clandonensis. Next base: position 5,136,619 of record JAPYKT020000021.1, read on the forward strand.
ACCTGTGCCGCCATTTCTGGCAATCATCAAAACGGAAACTTCAATATAAATTTTTGGAAAGAAGAGGATATTAAAAGAAGAAAAATAAAGGCGTGAAATTTTATAAACACAAGCTGATTCTAAACAAAATTCCAAAAGCTAACTCTAACTGAAACAAAATAAGACAAGATAACTTTCTACGCCAAAACAATCGTAATTGAAGTTGAAAAACTCCCCCTCAGAGAAGAAAAAAAAAAACTTCGAACACGCAAAATACACTGAGACATACATTGAAGCCCAAAAAGAATCGAAGATAGAAACAGGATACATTCAAGCCCCAAAAAATATCGACGATAGGAACAGATGAAGGTGATTAGAGCAATTATGAAAGAAGAGAAAACAAAGACGAAGATAAGAAATGCGGAAATTGACAAATCTTACTACGTTAGGTTTAATCTCCTTCAATAGCCTCTACTGGTAGAAAGATCCAATGCCGGAATGGATAGACGGGGGGGAAGAACAAAAAGAAAAGAGAAGGGTTTTGAAAGAACCCCTCACAGTATATTGGAGTCGATAGCAACCTTATCTTTCTCACTCCGCCGCCCCAAACACTTTCTCTCTCTAGCTGACTTGCTTATAGTTCGTGCTTCGTATTTTTTATTTTTTTCCTTCTTCCTTTAGTTTTCTTTTTTTTTCTTTCAAAGCCGTCCGTATTTAGTACTTGGTATTCATCTATTATATATATATATATATATATATATATATTAATAAAATGATTTTATACCTGAATATTTTGTCGTCTGTACCAGATTTTGTTGCTCAGTCATGTTTACCATGAATCTTAATATAAGTTTCTAATTATTATCTAAAATATTAATTTTACAATACTCATAAAAACTATTTCAAATTATTGCTTTTTTCCGACTTTTAGGCAGAACTAGTATTTTTAGCTTGCGTGGTACCATTTATAATAGTTGTAATAATATAGTAAATTATAATTAATAGTAATATAAGTATTTAATTGTACATGTAAATTATAAGTAATAGTAATATAAGTATTAAAATATTTATTTCATTTTGTGTCGTATTATTGTGGCGGGCAGATTTTATTTTTTTATGTAATAAATAAATAATTTTATAAAATAATAATATATATTTTTAAAATATAATTTATAATGTATAAAATATAATTTTATTTTACATAAAAATATCTTACAATTTTGTTTTATATAAATATCAAATATATTAGAATTAATTTTAAAAAAATTATATTTAAAAAAATATTTTAATATATGCAATATAATATCAAATTAAAAATTTTTAAAAAATAAAAAATTTTATAAAAAATAAATTGAGACGAAAAGATTAGGGTTTTTTTTCAAAATAATGCAAAAAAAAAAATTTACAAAATAGGTATGTTTCCGAACAGTTTTTAAAAATAGGTAAAACGTCACCGCTGGTGACGTTATTTCAAAAAAACGTCACCGGAGGTGACGATAAATTAAAAGAAAGAACGTCACCTAAGGTGACGTTCTTTCTTTTATGATATAATTATATATGTACATACATCATATATATATATATATATCATATACATGCATATATATATATATATATATTATATATAGATACTGACATATATATATACACATATATATATATATATATGTGTACATATATATATATAACCTGTAATATATATATATATGTATACATATATATATATATAACCTGTAATATATATATATATATATTTCAAATATGTATATATATATATATATATTTTAAATTTATTAAGTGAATATATAAGAAAATATATATAATAATAATAATAATATATGTAATAATAATATACAGAAATATTTATTAAATTAAATAATAAATTTTTTTATTAATTCATATCTTTTAAATTAATAATATATATAATAATAATATATATAAATTTATATATATTATTATTTATAAATATATATTTTATAAATATATATATATATGTGTATATATAATATATAATATATATATATATAACTAAAAACCTTAGATGACGTTTTTTAAAGGTGAGGTTTATTGTATTTTTTTTTAAATTTCATATATATATATATATATTTATGTATTATTATTAATTGGCACAAAACTTTGGGTTGGAATGTTCATTATGCAAATTTATTTAATTTTTTAAAAAATTTGGTTAGTAGATGTAAATGATACAAAATAATAAATAGTTTGGATTTTAAATTAATTGTGGTGTGCTGTTTTATTAATGGACGACTTGTATAGAATGTGTAACAATTATGCAGTTAATTAATTTGGAGCGAAAATGAAATGCTAAAATAAAATATTGAAATTAAAAAAAGTACATCTTCGCGAAAAATTTCTTTTTGTTATGTATATACTATAAATTATAAGTAAACATAGAAAATAATACATAAATAAAGAAAATTCAAATTCACTTGAAAACTAATATGAAAAAGAATATCAAAATTAGATGCAAAATTATGGAAATTGCAACTAAAATTTCATTGTAATGAATGTGTCATGGGTATAAAGTAAGTTTTTCTTTTTTTTTTTCAGATCAGTAAATAAAAATAATTGTTTGTTTGTTATGATCTATATTCACATCTATTACAAATGACCTCCTGTACCACAACCTCGATTTCTTCTAGTTCGGCGACCTCTTCCTTCACCTTGCCCGACATTTCCTGATATTTCTTGTTGTCTCCTTCGAGTTCCACCTCGTCTACCTCTTGTGTTGACAACGGGTGGTTGTGGCTGTATGTCTTCTTCGACGTCATCTTCCTCCGAGGTTGGTGTCAAATGAATTGTCATTCTGCTGGAGGATGACGTAGAGTGGTCTGGTACATCCCGGAAAGTAGCCACATCTGAATACTGGAATTGAATCGGAGTAGGACGGACATAGTCGTAGTTTGGCATATTGCTCGTGTCTCCTGCTCCGAGGTCAACGTTCATACCAGGAAATGGCGAGTGAGTGGACATTAATGGATGGTAGGGTGTCGGAGTATACGGTGGTGTACTCATTGAAGGCCTATATACATCCGACATATGTCCTTCAGTTTGGTATTCGGGCCGCGAAGATGTTGATGCAAAGTTCGCAGGTGGTGGCATTCGAACTTCAGGGGAACGACGCCTTCTAATTCTCATATGATTTTCTGCTTGACTTTGCGTCTGTTGTTGATGTACAGGCTGGGTATACGTCATTTGCGGAGGCTCGGGGGACAGTCTCTCAATTGTTCGCTCTATATTTTCATACAATGAGAGCTGTTCATCTAACAAACTATTAAGTTGGTCAATGTCTAATCTATTTCTATTCTGTATATTTCTCTTCATGGGTTCCAATTGTTCGATCTACAAATAAGATAAAAGATGTATATTAAAACACCAATCATGTTGAATAGATATAAAATTAATTGTAGAACTGCATATATGTTGCGTACCATGTAGTGCATCAGTGAAGCATCTCCAGTTTTTGGGTGCATTGCAAAAGTGGAACTCGGGCACCATTGTAGAGTGGAAACACTATGACACCAACGTCCCACATAAAAAGATTATCAAATATGTTTTTTGGGCGTTCGAGCCTTGTTATACTGGGTTCAAGTACTGTCCACCGATTATCAGTGTTGATGGGACACATCTATACACAAAATACAAACATAAAATGCTGATAGCCGTTGCGGTGGATGGAAACAAACAGATATTTCCCCTAGCATTTGCTATTGTAGACGAGGAGAATTTTGAATCTTGGAAGTGGTTTTTGGATTTGATTTGCAAGTACGTCATACGTGGGAGGGCTCAGATGTGCATTATTTCAGATAGAAATGCAGGTCTTTTAAGTGCAATCGAGTCAATACCAACATTTAATGCCCCACATGGAGTGAGTCGTTTTTGTTTGAGACATGTTTGTTCAAATTTCAATTCGCATTTTAAAGATGTGCAATTGAAAGATCTGTGTTGGCGTGCTGGATCTGAACACCAAATCATTAAGCATAACAGTGTTATGAATGAAATCAAAAATCTGAATCCAGCTGCGTTCTTGTATCTCAATGAAATCAATAAAGAACAATGGGCTTTCGCGCATGATGGTGGCTGGCGACATGGTATTTTGACCACTAATGTGTCTGAATCGTTTAACGGTGTCTTAAAGGGTGCTCGACGTCTTCCTCTAACAGCTATAGTGGAGATCACGTTCAAGCGATGCGTTGCATATTTTAGAGAACGAAAAAAAGCTGTGAGGAGAATGCAGAGTAATGCACAATCATATACTGATTTTGCTCATTCAAAATATCAGTATTGGTCTCATATGTCTGTGGGTCATGTGGTTACCCAGATCGATTACCATGAGCAATCTGCTATGGTGGTCACGAAACCAAGACCAGGCAAAGGGGGCCACATGCATGCTGTTAGGCTTTCTACTAGAGACTGCTCTTGCAGCAAGTGGACCTTATATGGTATTCCATGTTCTCATGTGATGAGTGTATGCGCTGATTTACGGATTAATGCTACTTCATTTGTGCAACCGTATTATTGCTTGGTAAACTACAAGCGAACATATGCAGCTGCATTCCAACCCTATTTAGGGGAGGAATATTGGGATGAGCCTGATTTTCAGTTATTTCATGACACCACTTTAAGAAACATTTATCGCCGAGGAAGAAATCGAAGGACGCGAATTCCGAATGAGATGGATTGGCCTCAAGCACGAGCTAGACAACATAGTAGGAGAAGATATGCTCGTCGACAAGGAGAAGGAACCAGTCAACAACCTCTTCGACATTCTCAACATTGCAAACACAAGAAACTCAACAAGCAAGCTCACCATCTGAAGATTTCTAATATCATCTACAATCCTTATGAAAATTTGTGTAATGTAAGTGATTATGTTAAAGGGAAAAAACCATGTTATATGTGGAGTTTCATGGTTTGATATATGTGTAATTTAATTTCGAATTTTTTTTACGTCACCTCAACAAGAAACAAATATATATATATATATATTATTGAAGTATCAAATATATATATATATATATATGTCAATATCATTTACCTGCTTTCATTTACGTATGCTTTCTACATTTTTCTTTATATGTTACTATGCAATTAATACAAACGTCCCATCAACAGTTTTAGTAACTTTATGCCCAAAAGCAAAAAAAAAAAGAAAAAAATAAATAAGGGACCAGGAAGAAACCATTATAAATATGCGTGTGCTGAGTGATTTTACTTACCTACAAATATGGATCATCCCCTAGAATTCTCTCCTCTTCCTCCACAATCAAAATGCTATAACATGTTTGAAGCTCAGTTCTACTCCAACACCGACTGGACAAAGGAAATGGAGACCGTGCTTGTGGATACTCTTGTGAAGGACGTCGAAGCAGGTGATTGGAAAATCGGTAACCATAATAGCAACTGCTTGTTGAACGTAAGAAATGTGTTGAAGAACCAATTCAAGGAGCGTAACTTCTCTTACGTTGATGTGAAAAGGCGGGTTGATTTGCTACAATCGCGTCACTACACATTCAAAAAAATGATAATAACGGTCGGATTACGTATGGTTGGTGAAAGACGGTATATAAACCATAAAGACTACTGTTGGCGTTTATGGGTAATTTTCTCTATACTTTAAGAAATCATTTATTTTCTTCATTGTAAATATATAATTCACGCTTCTATTACTTATTCTTACATTTATAGGATCGTGATCCCAAAATGACAAATACAATTGCATACCTAATGGATGATGAGCCATTCTTCGACCAACTTGAGAAGCTTTTCAATTTTGAAGATAATGATGTCGTCAGTGGACCATCTTCCTCAACTAGGCAATAAAATGAATTGGTTTAGCTATGACTGCTATTTCAAATATTGGACTTTCATGAATATTGTAATGGTATTATTGTATTAATTATTGTATAGAGTGATATATAGGTATCTTAAGTTTGTAAAAATTATGAAATAATTTAATAAATAAAGTTCATTATTATTAGATAACATATATATAACACAACAACAAACTATTATACCGAATAAAAGACTGAATTCAATTCACGAGACTCTGTAAAAACTGACAATTGACGAGAGTCTGAAAACTGAAAAAAAAAATTGATTCATTGAAATAAAGAAATAACGAAAATTCAATTATATATTATTTTAAATTATAATTTTTTCATCTTAAATCATGAATTTCAAAAGTAAATTATTATGATGTTTCTTAATATATATTTTATATATTTAGTTAATAAATAAAATATTATATATATATATATATATATCTATATATAATATATAAAACAAATAAAAAAACATCATCTTGCCGTTTTCTTAAAATCTAGCGTTTATTCAATTATTTTTTTTACTTAATAAATAATATATATATATAATTATTCAATAAATATATTTAGAATATATATATTTTATAAATATATATCTATATATAATAAAAAAAATAAAAAATTGTTAACTTAATTGAAATTATGATTTAATATATATTTTTACTTAATAAATAATTTACTTTTAAAATTTATAATTTAATATATGTTCTTACTTAATAAATAAAAATATATATATATTCAAAATATATTATATACATATAATAACGAAATTAAAAAAAAAAAAACAATAAACGTCACCTTAGGTGACGTTTTTTAAAAACGTCACCTACGGTGACGTTTTTAGTTATATATATTATAGGTTATATATACATATATATATATATATTTATAAATAATAATATATATAATATCCGAATATATATATATAAATTTATATATTATTATTATTATTTTTTTAATATAAAAGATATTAATTAATAATAAAAAATTATTATTTAATTTAATAAATATTTTTTATATTATTATTATTACATATATTATTATTACTATATATATAATTTTTTTATATATTTACTTAATAAATAAAAATATATATATAAATATTCAAAATATATATTCTTATTTATAAATAATAATTTTATAAATACATATATATATATATATAATATATATATTATAAAAATAAATTTAAATATTTCTTTTATCTTAAATAAATTTATAATTTTTTTATTCTATTAATTATATTGTAATATTTATTCTTATATATTTACTGAATAAATTAAATATATTATATATATAATATATATATATATATGCATGTATATGATATATATATATATATATATGATGTATGTACATATATAATTATATCATAAAAGAAAGAACGTTTTTTTTGAAATAACGTCACCGACGGTGACGTTTTACCTATTTTTAAAAACTGTTCGGAAACATACCTATTTTGTAAATTTTTTTTTTTTTTTGCATTATTTTGAAAAAAAACCCGAAAAGATTATAAGCTTTTGAAATCTAAAAACGGAAGAAGCACTCAACTCTCATCTGGGTGCGTTTATTGTGAGGCACCTGACACTTTTTTTTTTTTTTTCGTCAGAACTTATAAAATAATAATATGAATAAAGAAATGATATTTTTGTAAGTTATTTTTAACTATCCTACTTGTATTTAGTTATGGATTCCAACCTGTATATAAAACTTAAGCGATAGTCACAAAGCACGGGGCAATTTTATAATTAAGAGATTTAAATGAAATTACATAAATAGTGCACAACTCTCTATAAGTCGGCTGCGGCCTCATTACATATACTCCTTCAATTTCATACAATATGAGATGGAGATTTCCTCTCAATTTTACTCCCTTCAATTTAAAATATCTTTTATAAGTTTAATTTTTTCTATTTTTTAAATGAGAATTAATGTTATTCTTTTATTTATTTTTAATTTGTTTTATAAATATATATATATATATATATAGTTATTGTATTTTTTTATCACTAATCATTAATATTTTTCTTTACTAATTAAAGATATAATAGGTACTCACTTTATTCTTTAATATATGTGAATTTTTTTAAAACAAGATGCTTCTAATTGCAAACTACAAATCTAGAGTACAAATTCAAACATATATATATATATACATACAAACTTAACTAATATTATAATGATAAGTAACTAAATATTAACTAAGAAAAATATTGAAAATAACTACTTGAAATAGACTAAAAATTGGAAATCGAGAAGAGAATGTACAATTACAGAAATGGAGAGATTGAGATTTGTTTGAAAAAATAGGATGGACGAAGTATTTATAGAAAATTAGATAATTAATTTTAAAAAATACAGACATCCACAAACTCGCGGGTCTAATCGAAACAATTATTATTTTTTCTTTGAACCATTGTGTAAGATTTTTAGAAACCTAAAAATGAAATGGAACCTGATAGATATAGTTTACTATACTGATTTGGAATATAAATTAGGCAACCACAGAATCTTTTATGATTTTTTAAATTGTTTGGGCACATGTATTATTAGGTGACCTCACCATTACACCAATTAATAAATAACTTTTTTACTTGTTCTGTAAAGTAATTAAACTTGAAAGTCTTCATCTTTTATATCTTCAGTACTATATAAATATCTATTGTATATTAATTTTTTGCTTACGAAAATTTGGTTTTAAGAAGTTAATAATTCATCTTGATAATATACTTCAATTATATAAATATGACACAATTCCGGTTCTGAACTGAAGCCGGTTTAGTTTAATTAGTTTAACTATTAATTCAAATTTCAGTTCAGAATCAGAATTTGACTGGTTCAATGCGGATTCTGGGAATCCACGGTTCTGATTTCAAAAATATCGGTTTCAATTTCAATTTCAATAAAAAATTCCTGGTTCTGGTTCCAATTCAGCAGTTTCAATTATAAAATAAAAAAATAAATAAATAACTAAAAAATCAAAACTGAAAAATCATCGATTTCAAAATCAAAACTAGAATATTAGTCTAAAAGCATACATTAAAAATTGACATTAAATTCCTAAAAAAACGTAACATTTGACCATCAGAAATTTGACCAAACTCATACCACATCCCAACTTCTCAAATCAAAATTTCTAATGATCATTCAAAACATAGATATATTTTTCTTTTTCTTTTTAATTAGGTCCAGTAGTAAGGATCGATTTTGTAATTTATTTGCTATTACAATTTAGAATTAAAAAAAAAAAAAAGAAGAAAAAAAAAAACTCAATAATAAATCACATACAAAGTATACTCCAACGCTGCATTACTCCTGTGTTCGGCAGAAGAATACGTATTGGTCAGCGCAACCCCACGGGCCAGTCGAAACAGGCCCGACCCGCCCACAATGGGCAGCTCTCTTTCCTTCTCACCCAACACGTTTCTTCCCAGTATCTCGATTGTGCTTCCCTTGTACTTCCCCTCACTGAAAACAATACTCACAACCATGTTTATGGCTACCTCATGCAAGTCAGCAAACCCAACCAACCCCTGGGCCCGGCCCACCACTTCCGATTCGGGCTCGGGCCCTGCAGTCAGCAGGTTGTCGGCCATGTAGATCGTCCCGAAATGCGACGGGGAAGAAGGGGTTTTCTCCGACTCAGCCATCTTCCACACAGTTGCGTTGTCTCCGCTTGTGACATCTTGAACGTAGAAGTGAAGCTTGATCGACTTTTGCTTTGTTTGGTTGAGGTTTTGGAACCATTCTTCCACTGGATTGACAGCGGGCTCTTCATCGGGCCGGGAATCGGAGCTTGGCATCGTTATGACGTTGGAATACGTCTCTGGAATGGCCATGCCCATGGCTAATGAGCAAAGAATGATGATAAACTTTATGCTTTCCTTTCCCATTCCCACCTCTCTCTCTCTCTCTCTGAAGTTTTTTTCTCCTTTGGCCAATATATATTGTGGGTTATATCTATATTTCCCTCCTTTTAAAAAATAAAAACCTACTATTCAATAATCAATCCTTGTTAATGGAATCCTCACCACAAATTGAATTAAATTAACAGCTCCAAATTATTTTGAGAATAAATAAATTAATAATATTCCTTGGATTAGGTATTAGTCGGCGGCTAGTGAGAGTGAGGAAAGTGTTTCACGTTCCATTGACTACTAAATTATAAGGTACCACATGCCCTTCTCCGCCGCCACCCCCCCCCCCCCCCCCCACTCCCACCCACCCAGATTTAAAAATAAATAAATAAATAATAATAATAATAATAATAATAATAATAATAATAAAATAATGATACCCTAGTGTAACTTTTATATGATTACACTAAATTTATGTTCTATGATTAAATCTCTATTTTCTAGTTTACAAATTATTACATTTATATTTTTATTTTCGGCAATATTCTGAGTCAAGCAACCACGGATCTTTTACTCTACTCAAGGTTACAGAAATCAAAATTGTTAGTCGAACATTTTAGAATTGTCCATTAACTACACTGATTAGATCTCGACTAGACAATCACCTGCATTTTATTTTATTTTAAAAAAATGTTTACAATATTTTTCCCTTATATCTTATATCTAATATTTTCAAAACACTATACCATTAATACATAATTTTAACATTTAATTATGTATAAATTTTAAACTAAAAAATAAATCAATTTTTTAAACAAAAAATTAAATAAAAAATATAAATATATATATATTGACCGTATGGGTTGGCTAATCATCACCCTAGTATGCCTAGGCACAAAAAAACATCTGATATTATTATTTTTCATATAATTAGATTATTTAAACACTGCTTAGATGGTCACCTGAGCCAATTCTTGTATAACGACTTCTAGTATATATTATATATAATAGTGATCCACCAATTGAACACATGGACTATATAATATTCGATATAAAGAACATATAAAATATATTGAATAAATTTTACTACATAAAAAATATAATACAGTTTTATATATTCTTTTTTATTATTAAGATACAAAATATGAAGACTAATGATGTTTGTCTATGCTCTACTATATTTAGTAAATAAGACTACTGAATATCTGCAGGATATAGAAAAATAGAAATTAACAAAATTAGAAATTGCAATATTTGAAATACTTTCTTATAATTGTTGCAACTAACTCCAAACTTTGGCATTGATTTTTAGAGTATATTTATTCTATGTGGTGAACAACTTTATAAATAACATGAGTCCCAGGGGCATTGATGATTTTCCTTTTCCTTTTGTTTGCTGATTCATATTGCCTGATGCATTTGATAATAAAATTTTATTTCTCGATTTATTATTTTTAGGCTGACTTTTGTTTTCATATTTTTACGAACCCCTTCTTGGGATGCTTTAGGAGAAGAACTAGAATTGCATTTATCGAAAACGTGATTTATTAGCTGGAAAGTTAAATTGGAAAAGGTGAATCTGTTTGTTTCTATTTTAAACAAGGAATTTGTTTGTAGAAGAGACAACCGAAGCAAAATGTTTGGGCTATCGCACGATCTTGCCTTCCCGCAAAATGTCCACGGACACTTCCCGCTCAGTCCAAACACGACTTATGTTTGTAACACATTAGTAAATTAAACAACTCCATAAACAATAATAAATCTCAAAAATCTAACAAAATACTCCAAATCCTATAAATATCTGAGATAAAAAAATCTTGAAAATCTTTATAAATTGAAAAAGACAAACTTAATCCTATCTCAAATCTCTGTGTAGGAACTCGTCGACATCTTCCAACACTCTCTTGTTCCTTTCTAACAAAAGAGACCAGCACAATGCTTTAACAATGACTCCCCAAAGCAATCAACCCCAAAGGTTAGACGGGAACAATTCGACCATGCTCGACAAGGTCAAGCTCGAGAAAGAAAGAATGGGCATTGCAAAATAAGGTGATCCAGCTCTTCAGATAAACCTAGGGATATATGAAGAGAAAAAAATACCACCAACCATGAGAAACCTTGAACCTTGTTAGGCACAAACACTTTCCTGACCAAATTGATTCCTAAAATCAAGCCATAGTGACAAAGACTTGGTCCATTGGTGGTTTATTCAACTATTTTCGAGCAATCTAAGGCGCATTTCGAACCGAAACAGCTGAGAAGCTGTGAATAATTTTGTGATAGGCTTCATGGATCCTCTTCTCCACCATACTTCACCAACAACATATACATACCAAACCAAGAAAAGCAACTATTTGTTTCCATTGGCTAATCATCCACTATTTGTTTCTGATGCAAAAATTACTGAGAGAAGTGAAGCTTGGAGCGAATCCAGAAGAAAATGAATCAGTCAACTCAACATCTGAATCCTCAAGCATACTATATCTTTTTGTCTTTAGATCAATAGATATTAGACTCTGACTATACAGACAGGCCATCAACAAGTTCCCGTTTCTCAATGTTACAATTGGAATCAAACGATACGAGGACAGATCAGATGGTATCCAAAACTTCAATTTTAAGATTCGAGTCCAAGACTCAGATACTCCGTAGTGTTTCATTATCCATACATCCACCTGAACCCCACTTGTGTTCTCAGTTAAACAAAGATCATTATTCCACAAAGCCAAGAAACAGTCCCCTGGTACATCTCCCAGTCCCGGAGGAAGTGGCATACACTTTCCTCTTTCTTCTGCAACATCAAATGCATAAATAACACCACCCCGCCTATTATCACCAATCCAATTCACAAATCCATTCAGCATGAGTCCACATGAAAATATATAACGAGGAATAGAAGAATCCTCAAAACATCTCCATTCATTGTCTACACCTAAGGTCAAAACCTCACCAAATATTTTAATTTCATGTCCAACACCAAGAAATATGTACCTGGTAACCAGCCTGATAACCTTGTATTCCCCAAAACCATAAATGACACGGTAAATATCCTCAGCATTTATAACATTTGGAAGCGTAATACAGTTTCCCAACAAGGGACTCACAACACAAACAGTTTGATTATTGTAAATGCTGTCATGATTGCCAATATAGTAGCCATGGCTTTCATTTTCGAGCCGTGGGCTCTTTACTAAACAGAGTTGGCCATTGCAGGAGCCTATCACTTCGACGATCTCATTTTCTGGAAAATGAGGCAGATCTGGAACGAAGGGCGTGCGCATTACATCGCCATTTATTCCAATTTCAAGAATTTGGAAAGGCACGTCGTTAAGCAGTTTGGTAAAAGTCTTATGCGCAGAACAAACAATAGAGGCAAAGGGAGGGTTTTTATGGTAGGTGCTAACGAAATATGGATCTGAAATGAGGTTATACCATGATTTACAAACGCATTTGCATCGAAAGATGGTGTTGATCGGGAGTTTCAAGAAAATTTCAAGAATCACACAAGTGGGTAGCTCAGTTACCCCAGGCGAGGTAGCTGAAAAATGATTCAACGATCTGGAGACGAGATTGCTTAAACAAGTGACGATACCTTGGAACGACATACTGTGATTACACTTGATTAAGGCTTCGAACTGTCGTTGTTTCCGCTGAACTGGTATATCAATGGCGCTCAGTTAATTTGGGGGCTTGGAAGACTGTAAGTTGAGATTATATGCTTGGACCCATTTTGTACAAGTACAAATTTTAAATTTAGAAACAGAATCAAGGAACAAATCAAAACATTCAGTTGAGAAATCGACGCTTCCATAAATCAAAAAATTCAGTTGAGAAATCAACGCTTCCATCTCCATCTCTCTCTCTCTCTCTGTGGAGTCAAGAACACAAACTTGGTATGGGACTAGAATGTCCGCGTGACTGCGACACTGTGTGTATATTAGGTGCTGCTGGTATATATAGGATATGGAGAGGAGGTGTGGAAATGAGAGGTGAAATGGGTTCGTGCCACGTGGCTGGAGGGTTGACGGCGCGCTCCCAGAATGTGATATAAGGATGCCACGTTGCTTTCAAGATTTTGAATAATAAAACGATTTTAGAGCCTCACGTTACGTTAGGAGTGAGATTAAAGTGGTTTGAATTCCAAAGATTCATCAGTAAAGAAGCCAATTCGGAAACGGAGGATCAAATTCCACAACGTAAAGTACAAGTCTTACTTTAATGCCTCATCAATTTGCTTATATTAAACTACAACATACTATTTTTAAGATTAAAGACAAAAAAAGAAAAAAAAAATATTGTCTTTTAAATGTAATACCATTATTTTAGGAAGTAGGTATAAGTTTGACCAAGTTAATACAAAATATTGACGTCATTTGTGCTTTGATTTCCGCAGGGGAGGTTTTGTTATTTCTTCACTTTCAATTTCCATCTTATAATATTTTCAATGTGGTTATCTTTTATATATATATATATATATATATATATATTAATGTTTTTACTTTTTATTTTTCCATTCAATTCATATGTTTTTGTTTTGAAATATGCATCCTTTTATAAAATATGAAAAAAAAAATCTGATGGGAGAAAATATTTGTATTCATGTATTTAGAAAATTCAGTTTGTGGTCCTGTATTTACGAAATCTGTTTTCAGTCATGCATATACATGGATTCAATTGAGATATATTTTGAAAGATGTGGAATAATCATTAGTCATGTATTTAAGAAATTCAATTTTTAATTATGTATTTAGGAAATCAATTTTCAGTCATGTATTTATTTGTTATAATTGCTGAATTTTTATGTGCTTTTGAAATGTATTGAATGATAAGATTTTTAAAAATGTCGAGTTTCTATGTGTACAAAATATAGTATAAATTTATATAGATATTATATAATATATATCACTCCACAAATTGTGGTTATCATGTTTATTGAAATTTATATTTACACATTATAATTAGAATGACATCTAAATAGATTTGAGCAAATATTAAGCTTAAAGAAATGGAGGAAATTCAATCTTTAATTAAAGATGTTACTTCCAAAATGACTTATTGGAGTCTTCAAGTTCGTCTTTTTCGACTCTTTGAATGTGTTCTCCGTGATAGTCAAATATTGTTTAAAGAAATTATTTCTTTAATTTAAAAAATGTTTTACTAATTTAATTCTTATGATGGATTTCATATATATAATTTTGAGGGTGATACAATTAATTGTTCAGTTCGATCTCCATATATTCAAAATTACAAAACACAACTTGAGGATGGAAAATTTTATGAAATATATAATTTTGTGGTGACAGTGAATGATATTAAAAACAAGTGCAAAACTTATACTCACAAATATAAGTTTAACTTTCGGGTAAAACAAAAGTGAAAGAATTTATGAATTCATCATTTTCAAAGAATTTCTTCCATTTCAATATGTTGGGTGGATTTTTGAAGTTGCAAAAACATGATGAGACTATTGTATTTGGTTTGATTTTTAAATATGTATTGATCGTATGTCAATAATAAATATCTATATTTTATCATTCTTATGTTTTAGATGTGATTGGTAGAGTTTTTGCTATACAAACACCTTAAGATATGCCAAATAAAGATGGTGAAAAATCACGTTTAATGGAGATTGAACGGGAGGATTTAAAGTAAGTTTTTTATTTATTTAATTTCAAATATATATTTTTTCAATATGTTTAACTTTGATTAATTCTGGATGAAGTAACAAGAGATTGACATGGAGAGTGTTAAGAAATTAATAACTGATGACAAAATATAATATGAAATGTAAAACCAACTCAATCAATTCATTTGATCTACTAGTATATATATGCAACAATGAGAAACGGTTATGCTGACTTCAACATTTTAACCATCTAACTATAATTAGTCATTATCTAACAAAATCCTAACTTCTAACTAATAACTATAATTAGTTATTATCTAACTAAATTTCAATTCCTAACTAACTGGACTTACTAGACTAATTGTTCTACTGATTTTTCATTAATAAGATCCTTCCTCATCCCCTTCAAAACACAACTGCCCCAACAATTGTTGTTATCTAATTTTGTTATCCGGTATTGTTTACAGGTAAAGTTATTAATATTTTATTATATATATTCAATTCATTATTAATTCAATTTTTTGATATAAAAAATTGCAAATAAAAAAGAATCTTTATATTTTAAGAAACAAGAACATTTTAGATATGAAAACTTAAAATTTGTAAATTATATCCATTAAGTATCAGGGGATTGAGAGATGTATCTTCGTTTTTATTTTATTTGTTATCTCCAAATTTTCTTCTTCTTATTATTGTTATTTTTAAATTACGTTTTAGTGTATTCCAACATGTATTGTACAAAATTTCAACTTTCAAACAAACTTTGTAACTCAATAACACAACACTATCTTAGATTGCACAGGTGCAAAATCCAATCTGCAGGAATAAACCTATATTCATTTTTGACAAGATTATCCTCATCTTTATGAATCACTGAATTGTTTCTCAATTTCTCAACTCATAAAATTTCAGTTGTTTCAGCCAATAAGTATTTTTATTACTTGTTCGATTTCACCTGGGATTTTATCTGAGTGCCGGAGTTGCTTGTCCATGTGAACTCTGTGGTTCAGAAAGGTCTTGCTGCGTTCCAACGGAAGCTAAGCTCGGCATCGACTGATGAGGAGAAAGCTGAAGCCCAAATTGGTATACATGTACACAGTGCTTTCAATGCTGCTGTTGCAGGTTAGGACACTAACAGGGACAAGTTAAAACAGCTAGCCGTTTTCTTGTTCATCGTTTATGTCAGCTTGCTATCAACTGAATTTGTTAGAGAGTTCCTGTAATAGTTTGTTCAATTACATATGAGCTTTGGTCCTTTTTGCTGGCAATGGTTAGGCTGGACTTGGCCCAGCCGGAATGCACGATCCCCCCTTCCAGCAAAATTTGCCACGGACACTTCCGGCCCAGTCCAAACATGACTTATGTTAGTAACACATTAGTGTATTAAAGAACTCCATGAACAACGAAAAATCTCAAAAACTAAACAAAATACTCCAAATCCTAGCAATATCAGATTCCGAAAAATCTTTCAAATCTTCATAAATTGAAACACACCAACTTAATCCCATCCCAAACCTCGTCCAGGAACTCGTCAACATCTTCCAACACTCTTGTTCCTTTCTAACGAAAGAGACCAGCACAGTGCTGTGACAATGACTCCCCAAAGCAATCGACCCCAAAGGTTTGACAGGAACAATTCGACCATGCTATATGTAAAACCTACACAAGGCCCCAAGCTCGTTGAGCACTCTGTTTCATAATGCAAGAAAGAAGGAACTAATCAACAAGGCACAAGCTGTCTACAATGTTAAGGAGAGGAACAAGAGAGGCTGTTATTCCGTTGGCTAATCATCCACAACAGACACTGTGTTTCTGAAATTACTGAGAGAAATGAAGCTTGGAGTGAATCCAAACAAAAATGAAACAGTCCCCTCAACATCTGCATTTTCAAGCTTACTACATCTTTTTGTCTTTGGATCAAAAGATATTAGACTCTGACTATTCCGACGGGACATCAATAAGTTTCCGTTTCTCAATGTTGCAATTGGAATCAATGGATACGAGCGCAGATCAGATGGTATCCAATGTTTCAATATCAAGACTCGAGTCCAAGACTCAGCTACTCCATAGTGTTTCATTATCCATACATCTACCTGAACCTCACTGAAGTTATCAGTTAAACAAAGATCATTATTCCACAAAGCCAAGAAAATGTTCCTTGGTAGATCTCCCAATCCCGGAGGAAGTGGCATACACTTTCCTCTTTCTTCTGCAACATCAAATGCATAAATAACACCACCCCGCCTATTATCACCAATCCAATTCACAAATCCATTCAGCATGATTCCACATGGAAATATGTAACAAGGAATAGAAGAATCCTCAAAATATCTCCATTCCTTGTCTACGCCTAAGGTGAAAACCTCACCAGATACTTTAATTTCATGTCCAACACCAAGAAATATGTACCTAATAACCAGCCTGATAACCTTGTTCTCCCCAAAACCATAAATCACATCGCGAATATATTCAGCATTTGTAACATTTGGAAGCGTAATAAACTCTCCCAACAAGGGATTGACAACACAAACAGTTTGATTTTTGTAAATGTGGTGACGGGTGGCATAGTCGCCATTTTCGAGCCGTGGGCTCTTTACTAAACAGAGTAGGCCATTGCAGGAGCCCATTATTCCGACGATCACATTTTCTGGAAAATGGGGCAGATTTGGAACGAAGGGCGTACGCATTACATCGCCATTTCTTCCAAATTCAAGAATTAGGAAAGACCCATGGTCAAGCGGGTTGGTAATAGTATGCGCAGAACAAACAATAGAGGCAAAGGGAGGATTTTTATGGTAGGTGCTAACGAAATATGGATCTGAAATGAGTTTGTACCATGATCTACAAACGCATTTGCATCGAATGATGGTGTTGATCGGAAGTTTCAAGAAAATTTCAAGAATCACACAAGTGGGCAGCTCACTTACCCCGGGAGAAGTATCTGAAATGTTGGATTCTGAAAAATGATTCAGAAATGAGGAGATGAGATTGCGTAAAGAAGTGAATATATGTTGGAACGACATACTGTGATTGCACTTGATTAGGGCTTCGAACTGGTATTCCAACGGCGACTGTTAATTTGGGGGTGCGCAACGACTTGTTGGAAGACTAGAAAGTAAAGATTGTACTCGATGTTTTCGTAAAATAAAGAAATTTGTCCACTTGCCAATTATCTGCTTGGACCCTACCCTGTTCAAACCCCTCTTTTTTATATGTTTGATTGTCATCTGTTGAAACAACATTTTTCTCAGGTGTTCGTGTTCTTTTTGGGTGGCAATCCCTTACAATACATAATTACAAATAGCCATAATATACAAAATCCATCAATTTTTTGTAACATTACAAAATTTAGTTCGTTCAAGACATAATTACAAAAAGTGTTTCATGCTGAATTCAGTTGATCGCTCCAAATTAACCAACACATCCACATGTATATAGAAAAAAAAAAGAAAATACAACGTCAAATATTGTAATGTCATCTTTAACAATACTGGATTTGACAACACTTATTTTAAAAAACAACAAAAAAAATTCCACTGCCTCTTACATTTCTCCTGTAGTGCCTTACATTCAATAATTTGCATCAACATGTTAAGGGTGAGCCACTTCTCACCGTGGATTCCACCGTACATTACCCATCATCCAACGGCACACAAACACACACCTATTCGTATATGTATGTACAGAAACGATCATACTCGTCAAATGTAGGAGTGACTTAAAATTAAAGAGTAGATAGATGCAGGGGGAGATCTAGGGGGATTGTTGTTTGAGTGCCTGGAAAACCCTGGAACTCCTGTCAAAAATGAGAGCCCTCCTGTTGTAATCAGTGGCCTCTCTTCCTTCGTCTTCCCCCATTATTGCTTCTCTCTCCAAGCACTCCATCAGCTCTATTATCCCACCGCTTTCCCCGCAGCATTTCTCGTTCAATTTCATCATCGCAATCACTTCCTCCTCCGTAATCATCTCCTTCTCCGCAGTTACTTTCTCTGCTTCTTTGCCACACTTGATTGCTCTTCTTTTCAGCTGTTTATCTTCAAATGGTACAGACACAATGGGGAGGCAGGAAAACCTGGTTTTGGGTGTCAAGGTACGAAATTGATGCACTGTTTTCAGTGGAGAAATCGATGCTTCCATCTCTCTATCTCTCTAGAGTGAAGTACACAAATTTAATGAAATCGACTTGAGATGGGACTAGAATGTAGGCGTGATCGTGTGTTACTGTGTGTATATTGTTTTTTTCTATGTTCTGCAAGTATATATAGGGTCTGGAGAGGAGGTGGGGAAATGAGAGGGGAAATGGGTTCGTGCCACGTGGCTGGAGGAATGACCACGCGCCCCCCAGGGTGTGATATAAAGATGCCACGTTGCTTTCAAGGTTTCGAATAATAAAAGCATTTTAGAGCTTGACGGTACGTAAGGAGTGAGATTAAAGCGAATTTGTTGTGTGCAATCCAAAGTTCATGAGAAGCCAATTCGGAAACGGAGGATCAAATTCCACAACGTAACGTACAAGTCCTACTCTCTGCTTATATTAAACTTCCACATACTATTTTTAGTATTTAAATTCAATAATTATATGAATTGATTGTAGCAGGACATCGCTTTGAATATTGTAAGTAGATATAATATATTTTTTTAAATAACATATAATAATGGATCCCATTAAATAGTAAATTTTAATTTATTGTATTATGTTATAGGAGTGTAAATGATTTGAAAAAAGGTAATAAAATAAAAGGAATAAAACATACATGATTTGGACATTTAGCATATTATTGAAATATAATTCACAAAAAAAAATGGACATAGGGGTCATGAAATTGTCAGTGTGGGTCTACATTATGGAAATTTATTAATATATACAAAAGAATGTAATTTCCTAGAAAGATGTAGAAAAGGTATGCCCTACAATATACAAACTAAACTGCCTTTCCTACTTATACATGTCCTCTATTTCTTCATCCCTGCCTCTGCCAAACCACTGAACTTCATCTAGGAAGGCTGAAAATCTTTCTTAACTACATCGGATGATGTTTGTAAAACTAACAGTAAGGATGATGATAGCAGAAAAGCAACACCCAGAGCAATGTGTATTACAATCCTACACCCGGTGGAGTGAACAGTGTAATCTTCATCATATTCACACACACCCGTGTGCGCATGTGTAGTATATACATATGTATGATATATAATTTATGTGAATCGGGGGTGATTCCACAGGGAGCGCACTCCACTAGCGTAAGGATGTAATAAACCAGAGACTAATGTGGAAAGATCTCAACCATTGGGTATTGTATACTTTACCAATCAATCCGGCTTCAAGATTACACTCTGTTGTATTATTCCTGCTATTTTTCCGTGTCCATTAATCTTCTTTCAGCTGCAATAGCAGAAGCCACTGAAGGAGGGAGATCTCTCAAGCTTCCAGAAGGCGTCTGATCCTCTGTTTTGGGAGCAGGTGCTACTCTGAATAAGGACTCAACATCTCTGAGGGTTAAACAGGGCTGATCTTGGTTCTTTCTGTTCATACTGATAAATGAACTTTTATTCCTACTTTTATTCAATTTATATATGCTTTCCTCAACAGTATTTTTCACCTGGACATTAGAAGACAAAATGGGAGAAATTAGGATAACACAGATGCAACATGTTTATGTACCAAAACATTTTCAGAAATTGCCAGCAGATAGTTTTTGGAGTGGGTTCAAATTATATATCCACCATAACTTCTATCAAAATTGTGCATGCTTAATATTGAATACTATTCCATTCTCTGGTTTAGCCTTCAGATAAAAGAAAAGGGCAAACTACACTTAAGGTTTGGCCTTACTTACACGAAAAACCTATAATGTTTTGAAAAAAATGAAAAAATATAACTTAAGGTAGATTTCTATATTTCTCAAATACCTCCCTCATCAGGTGAAATTTGTGGGAAAAAACCCGTCAGTGATTGTAATTTGTAAGTTTTGAAAGAGTTTTTTTTTTTTTTTTTTTTTTTCTTCTGTAACTAGGCTAAACCAGGGATAGCTTTTGAATTATCTCTAGATAGAACGAGAATCTAGAGGTCATTATTTATTAAGTACCCAAGCACAAAAAATTATGGGGAAATACGTACAATAAAACGGTGCACGAGTGTTTTATGCTCCTGTCCAATCCGGTGTACCCTGCCAACTGCTTGTGCTTCAGCAGCTGGATTCAGCAGTGGCTCTACTAGAATTACATGCTGAGCTTCCAAAAGATTTAGCCCATTAGCTCCATGTTGGATTAAGAGCAGTAGTACTTGGGGTGATTTGGTGTCTGTTTTATCTTCGGGCTCATTATTGCCTTCATTTGCATTGCTCTTCTGTCCCCTGAATTGACTGATAGCAATTTGTGATTTCCTGCAGAATGACACCAAGATGAATTAAAGTGAGAAGGTGTTCGGGTGACCTATAATTGAAGGATATTTATATTATAAAATCCATCATCTAAGGTCTCGGAATGAACTGCATCTAATTTCTTAGGATTTTCCAAGCTGTCATTTACTATCTCTCTCTCTCTCTCTCTCTCTCTCACTAGTATCAGTAATTTATTCATACGCATATATCAGGACCCATAAAATCTAAATCAACATTTTGCAGCACATGATAGATCAGCATGAAATGTGACACCAAAGGTATTGACTTCTGACATACACAGCCTTCTTGACTCGAGCATCCCCATTCATGATACTCATTCATGAGCATTTCAAGTAAATCCTTAAAAATTAGATGATAAAGAGGTCGAAAAGTTAGAAAACCAACATCGTGGCATCAAGTCAATATACACCACAATTTGAAAAGAGACTGAATAAAAAATGAATCATTGCAATGAAACTTGACAAGAATAAGATAAGGTAATTGTAATTCTATTAAATTCTCTCCAGGAAAAAAAAAATTGTATCTTGCTGGATCACAATTTCTATTGCCTGACACTAAAATATCAGACAGGCCCGGACATACATCTCAATGTGTGTGCTAATGTTGGCTGATTGTTTCTTTCTTATACAAGACTTGCTTTGGTAATCAACAGTTCCTTGACACACTACATTTAAGCAACGACAAACTTTTGGTATGACTTCAGTTATCCAAAAGGAATGGATAGGCAAGATTTGTGTACTATCACGTTATTGCTTCCAATGGCACATCAGCTAGCAAGGTTTCAAAAATTTTACATCAATCAAAAATTCAAAAAGTGAGAACCACCTACCTTCCCCCTTTCATCCTGATGTAGCTTATGCTGTTGGCTGTGAAGGCATGCTGCAACACATCAAGGACATCATTCCAACTAGAAAAAACAAGGATCTTTGCTTGGGGTTCAGTTGAACTAATCCATAAAATTCTCCTTGTCACTGCTTCAATCTATGAATGACCACAATCCAATGCAAGAGAGAGATCAGAAATTCCAAGAAGTAAGGAACTACCAAAAAAAAAAAAAAAAAAAACAAAAGGGAAAGCAAAACCAAACATTGAAGTATTGTGTTGGCAATCAATTTCAAAAGCTTTGGTTATATATTGAACCAAAAATCAAGAAACCAAACATCTGCAATGCCTTAATGCTAGGCATGCTGGTCTTTTATCTCATTAGTTCAATTGAAATGATAATTTACCTTTGTACTGTATGAACCTTGGACAGTTGTAGAAGCTTCAGAGTTGTCATAAGTGTGGCATGGTATATTTTGTCCATCATCAGCAAATGCAATATTCCCAAAATCAGTGGGACGGCGGCATGTTGGGCATATTATCCTATTATCATGATGAAATTTTCCAGGTGAAATCAGCCTTCTCTCAGTCATTGCAAATAAACCTGTGACAATGACATAATTGTTTGAGAATCAACAGTGAAGCAAGAACATATACTCACAGTGCCATACAAATTATGGGTTAATGAGGGTTGATAATAATTTTTTTGCAGATAGAGCTTTTGTTGCTTTAACTCATCCCCTTCATGCAATGTATAGCTATGAACGAAGTATTCCTCAGGCACATAAGAAAAAACTTTATATTTAGGAAAATATTTCCAGCAGTTCCCAGATCCAAGTCCACACATGATTCTGCAAGCAAATGATTATAAGACCAACGAAGCCCCAGTTCGCACACCCCAGCACATGGTAAATGCTTTCAGATTAAAGTCTAATGACAATCAGTATTCCATTTCATTGTCATTCATTATACTGTGTGTATCCCATAATAAAGATCAATGTCATGACTATTTTGTAAATTTGCAACCCCTACAGTGATAAATATAAAACTGGGGCTGTGACTCTGTGAGGGATTACAAATATCATGCTATAATAATCTATGTTCCTTCAGTACTGCAATTTTCTTTTATCTATCAACAATCAATTTAGTCAATCCCAAATTCAGATCGTAACCTACATTAGGCCGAAAGTGATATTCCAGAAATAGGGAAAGCACAATTCAAATGTCAATGTAAACATCATAGATACAAGGAAGTTTTTAAGATCAAGGTGAAATTACGACATGGATGAACCATTTGTTCTGGGAAAAATGCAAGTGACAACTCAATAAGCAGAGACGGGCTGCCAATGACAGTAAATACAATGCCATTGCATATCGACTGAAATCTGTTACTTGTAATATATTTGAAAACTATGCGACTGTCCAAACAGGTAATGAAGCTGGCTAATTCTCAATGTTTTGTTTAAGGCAGATACTTCGAGATGTTTTTAAGGTGAGCTTCAGAACCAGCCATAAAATAATGTTTTTCCATCTTCACAAAGTACACTGTTTCCTTAATTGTTCAGGGCATAATTCCACTCTACGAATAATTCTACATGATTTTACCATGTTTCATCTGTGATCTGTATACATGCAAGTTGGGAATAAATAGAGTTGTTGGAGATTACCAAATGGGAAATACTTCCCAAAGCAGTAAATGATCCTTTTGGCTTTTGTTAACGCATAAAAATCTTGATTCATCACACTATTTCACTATCAATTATGAAGTGGTTAAAGCGGTCTCTTCAAAACATGATTGGGAGGATGCAAAAGTGAGAATTACTAAACAAGAACAATCTCTTCATGCAGAATATTTGTGCAACAAAAGACGAACATATCTAATTGAGACTGACATTCAGACTATCCATCAGTTATGAAGTGGTTAAAATGGTGGCTCTTCTAAACATGTTAGGAAGATGAAATAAAGAGAGTGCTTAATAATGTTTACGCAACAGAAATGGGAATATGGCCAACGAAAACTTACATTTACAGCATGTGATGTGGCCACATTGAAAAACCATTTTCTTACTACCAAGTTGCTCTTGACAAACTGGGCATGATTCTGCATCAACTTGTGTGCTTACATTTTCTGAGAGCCTTGTCACTTCAGCTACAGCTGAAGCATTGATGAATTCTGATTTCATGTTTTCCTTAGATTTCACCAAACCCTGGAAAGGATAAGCACATAGCAGCGATGTGAAGAAAGAACTACAATTGTTGCAATGTGAATATGAATATAAATAGATTGTATTGTACCAAACCCTGGTAAGGATAGCACATAGCAGTAATGTGAATATGAATAGAAAAAACTCAAATTGTTGCAACGAGTCTAACAATGACCAACATATAAAATATGTTTATTTTTGGATCCAATAATAGATGCAACAACCTCTATTTCTACATTGGCTAAACTAAAAAAGACATCTTGCTTGAGCAGTGCTCATTATCTCTAAATTCATAGGACCATACACAACCAAGAAAAAGTAAACCTCAACTTTCTCCTACGATTATATTGAAACTATTATCTATTCACAAGTTGATATTTTAAAGCGTACACCAACTAGCTATTACAGTTTTAAAAACAAAAACAAAACAAAAACAAAAATGCTATTTTAGGAGCATCCTTTCCTCCCGCCTTCTTTTGTGATAAATCAGATACCATATGATCTATAAATCTTAATCTTCAGAAAACAAATTCTGATTACGAAATGGATTCTAACTGAATCCTATATTAGTAACCACTTAAACTAATAACAGAGCAATTTCTAATACATTAGTGATGACATAAAGCCCCTAGAGGACACGGACACACAATACAATTAGAATGAAATACTCAGGCCTCCAGTAAATATACAGTTTCCAAAAGTTGCACTAGGAACTTTCTGATGGATATTATAGCTAATTATGTACCTTTGGACATTATTCCAGGGAATTTATAATGAAAGAGCAATTTAGAGTATCAGCAACCATTTCAATGCATAACACAGTCATTATGAGCTATTCATCATCTGATGCATTAGACTCAATTTTGAGTAACCTAAATATATGGACACAAGGATATTACAGGAACAATAATTTTGTTTTAGGAAGGCGATCACAAAAGCAGGACCTAAGAAAAAGAACCACAATACTGAACATGCTGCCAAAAGAATTGAGGCTCTCTAGCTACCTTCAAATACCGAAGCTGTCCTTTTATACGTGACAAGGAATTCACTGCTACAAATTTTTCACCAGAATTTTCAACACTAGCTATATCCAACTCTTCTGGACTTAAAGCATCGATGGATTTATCATCCTCGTTTTCTCTAAGACGCAATCTTGAGGTAGCCATCTTTATTTCATCATGAGCACGCAAAACATGTGCCTGAGAGATTGCCAAAGACCTTGCTAGGGCATACTCCTTGCGCAATAACTGATTAAAAATAATAGACAGGGGGAAGGGAATGTGAGAGAGAAATGGGTCTACTAACCATAAAAAGGACAAAATATACAAAGTCTTGTAAGAAATAAGTCCATTTTTCTGTATTACGGCAATAAGTCCAAATAAATATACAGTGGAAATGAAATGAAAGAAATGCCACCCTGAAAGGGATGCTTAATTGCTAAAATAAATAAATGCAGAGTTTCAATTAAAAAAAGTTCTCCAATCATCACAATTGATTAAAGGAGCGTAAAACATATAATGAATTAGATTCCACATGCAGACATGGATGGAACGGAAAAATATGCATCATACCTCAAGAAGATCGAGCTGCTTTCTGGCTGCTGAAATTCTCTCTCTTTCTAAGAATCCCCTGGAGTTATTTCTGATTATCGTCAGCACGATTTCCAACTCAGAGGGTGACTTTGAGACCTGAAAGAAATTTTCATGAGCAGGACATAATGTTAAATATATTAATCAGCTCAAATCATGGCATCCATATACAAAATGCTACCATCAGTAAAACAATCAACTAAAGCAGTAATCCAAACTTATGGTCCATGTGTGAATATAACATTGTAATTGTAACAGATCCTTCAAAGAGTTCCACAAAGTGGGGTTATAAGTTTCAAAAGGATCTTAGAATCTTCTTCGTTCTCAAAAGGAGAGGCAAAAAAGAAGCAAGTTGCATAATTTTCTTTTCAACAACAGAAAAGAAGAAAACCTTCACAGGGGGTGAGATATTATTGTTTTGTATTCTCACTTTCTCAGCAATTGCTTTTCAGAGAGAAATTGGAAATATAAATTTAAGCAACCTCCCTATCTCATAACCATCACATATTATATTTAAAAAAAAAAAAAAATATAGGATAAGCATTCAAGATTTGCGTGAGTCTATTAAATGACTTTTCCTTTTTTCCATTTTTTATATATTTCCAAATCTTATTATCAAATAAGATTTGACAAATCAAATAATGTAACAACCGTCACTTTCTCCATCATTTCCCTCTTCTTTCCATTATCTTTGTCGTCAGAAGCAGATGAAGTTGCACTTTTGTCTTCTCGTGACAAATTCCAATAAAACTGATTCAGAGCAGACTGCTTCTTTTGTAGATTTACTGCCTCTTCTACAGATGTGATCACCTCTCCATTGGTGCTTTTGTTAAGGCGAAAGAGCCTAGCTTCATAAACCTAGTCAGAAGAGAGAATTATAAAGCACATAGAAGGAAGCGCATATGCCAAAACAACTTTGCAAAATGGCAAAATTCAAACCTGAAATAGTTCATCCAACTCACAATGGGCGCATGCAGGACCATCGAAGTTAGAATTGCACTTTTTACAATATCTCACACGTTCAATATCCTCCTCTCTAGGATTTTCCATTGTTTGGTCAATTTCCAAGAGTCTATCAAGTAAAGTTGTTCTTGACTCTTCCAGAGCATCCAAACCAGTTTGAATATAGTACTTTAGAGTTGTTATGCTGCGGAAGCTGTTTTAAAACACAGTACAGATATTAGTTGCCAAGAAATCCTTGTTTGATTCCAGTCTGCTCAAGGCCACTTGCTAATTTGTTTTCAAATAAAAAAACATGAACATGAACACAACGGGATTAATAGTAGTCTCAACTCCAACAGACAGAAAGAAGATGCGATTTAAACATGAATTCTAGTTGCATGCAAGAACAAGACCTGATATTCTCTCTGCAGGTATCGACATAACAGGCCACTGTGCATACAGTAATTAAATTGACAAAAGATCCTTACAAACTTCTGATACAACAATTAACTCTACAGTATAAATCCAAACTTTTTTTTGTGGGGGGGGGGGGGGGGGGATCAGAAACAATAAAAATTATATTGAAGAAGGATAATAAAATGGGACCCGATATCCAAACTGGACAAGAAAAGACAAACTAGACGACAACTCCAATCTCTAGCACTATCACATGTAAGACATACTTTGAACTCTTTATGGTTTCAAACCATGAAGCAACCCTGAACTTTACCCTATGCCACAACTCATCAATGGATTCCTCATAATCCTGAAAAACTCTTCTATTCCTTTCTAACCAAACCAACACAACACCAGACCCATAACATCTGACCCGTCTCTGCTCATGAATCTTCCTAAATTAGACGAAAACAAATCAGTAGCATATCATGGCATAACCCATAATATACCCGCCCCTAAACACCATGCTCCACAAATTAAGAGAAAACAACCAATGTAGAAAACAGGTGAGACAAAACTTCAAGATCACCTACACGCCAATTTTCGGTGACAAAAAAGACGTTTGAATGACAATTTGTAAATGTTTACAAGTGAGCAGCTTACCCATAACCATCAACCATGAAATAACTGAATCTTCATAGAAGGGGAAACCTTCCAAACAGCATTAAACAAAGAAAGATAGGGATAAAAGTTGACAGAAAGAAAGAAATGAAATAGATTGAAGCATCAAGTTATCAGAATGTCAGTTGTTAGCTTCAGTTTACTTGGTCCATCTGTTCTCCAATACTAAATCCTCCACTTCGGGGAGCCTTATTATGAAAGAAATTTCCATTCAATCACATTGAAAGAAAATAAAAGCATGTTCAATGATTCCCAGGAGCATTGATATTTGAGCAATTGAAATATTCTTGCACATCCCTAATTCAAGATAGGCGAAGTTCTTGTTGCAGTGCATGATTGTAGAACCCTAGCCACTCATAAGCCCCCAAATATTATATACACCACGAAACTCCAGTCCTCTGCCCAGACTTTGCAACGAAACACACTTTTCCATTTCTTAGCGGATCTAGAATCCAGCTTAGTATGTAGGTGTCCAACCACTTCAATAAAATCCACACATACAAGCACATATATATGTGACATTACATACTTAATTTCAGAGATACAGACCAATCCAGAAATCCTGAGCTACATGTCACGAAATTGGGCCTCTTGGGCCATTTTTACACTTGGACTTAAGAGGTTTATACCTTGTCAAGCCCAATTTCCAAGCCCAAACACTTGGCCCACACTTGTAGCCCATTGTACATAGAATTCTCTGGAACAACATAGAATTCTCTAGAACATTGTAGTGTAATGTAAGAGTATTCTAGAAAATGTGTAGAACTCTCCATTGTGTAATAACTTGTAGAGAATTCTGGAGACTTAATCTCCACCATAGGATCAAATTGATCACCACCCTCCGTTGAGGAGGTGGAGTAGTATAAATAGGGCCATTCACTTCATTTGTAATCATCAAGTGAGTTTGAGTGAATATAGTTTTCTTGCAAACACTTCTGCTCTTTACTTTCTTGTCAACACTTTCGCACACACTTCACTTACAAGCGAGGCTGACTTAGCAGCCGCAAGGGGCGAGCTAAGGCCGCACGGTTCATTGTTAAGGGAACAAGTCCGTGACATACAACTTACATGTAAAATTTTCTAAAACTTGATTTAAAAAATACTTAAATAAATAAATAAATTGCAGTAAATGGATTTCCACTTAATCAAAGAATTCAAGCCACAAAAAAGTAAACTCAGAAAGAAACTTTTGCAAATAAAGAAACAATGATAATATTGACTAGGCTATAGCAAAGAAAACTTGCAGTGCTAGTTGACTATGGTGGAAGTACTTCAGGGTCAGATGTGAATCTATCACTGACCTGGCTGAAATTTTTGATTTCTTGTTCAGATTCCCAGAAAGAGCTTCTCCTATTTTTTGGATCAGTGTATTAGATGAATCCTTATTTTGCTCAATGTGATGCAGGGCATCTAACCACCAACTCATATGGTTATTTTTCCTTTTTATAAAAGCTTCACAAGCCTTCAACATAGAAAGAGAAGGAGAAAGAGTCAGCAAAGAGAAAATACTCTATAGCAGGATAAATAACTAATAGTGAAATAATATAACAGAAGTTAAAAATGACCTGTTCGTATGACCTCCTAAAGTCTTGTTGCGCAAGGGATAACTTTGAAGTAAAAATTGACAAGAATTTATGTTTAAAATCTTCACATGTTGATCTCAAACGTCGAACACGTAGATGAACATTAGAACTTGTTTCACCATTTCTCAACAAGTTGGATGAAACATTGAGTGAATCATCATAAATTACTTTCATAGTGTGACTACATCTTATCATTTCTTCCCTTTGAATAGGGTGATCATTTTTCTCATCTACATCACAAGTAGTCTCAGACGGTAACTTTTCAGAGTCTCCTGAAACAGATTTTCGGTGTAAGCTATTCTCAGTGAGCAGCAGTGCTTCGGCGAGATTATGATGAATGTGAATGTTCAGAAGAGGATCCAAGCGGAAATCATTAGAATGCTCATCAACTAAATCCATTGCCTCTTTATATAATGATACAGCTTGAGAAAAATCTTTCTTGATTATAGATATTCCTGCAAGCCCATTCAATGCCACAACTAATTTTCTGAGAGCTTCCTCACCTTCTAACTTTGTTTTGCTAATAAGAACCTAAAGAAAGAAGATACAAATTAACACACAGACAACAGTATACAAAATTGGGAAGTGCTATTAACCAAAATAATAATATATACTCATTCTAAACCCACCGATAGTATCTCCTCCATGGTCATTGGAGACTTCTGCAAAGAACGTAAACCAGAACTTCCCACTTGAGGATGACAGCACGCTTGACGAAGCTTTAGAAGTGAGTTAAACAGCTTTGCAGCCTCCACGTGGGTGATATAAGATTCACTTTGCATATCAGATGTCATGGAATCTGGACAGGTATTATAATCAGATAATTTGAAACCGGAGATAATGGAAAATTCTATGTATAGCTAATTTTTAGGTCCTGTATGCTTCACTAGTTTCTATATCAAATAATAGAACAGTAAAACCTGCTGTGATTTTCTTTCGAACATCATCCTTAAAGCTTTCAACAACTTCACGAGCATCATCTACACAAGTTTCATGTTGCCTCTGGTAGAAGTGCTCTTCAATTGGTGAGAGTGAGAGCCAAGAGACACATTCCTCCTGAGGAGGAAGTTGCAACTCATCCCATACATGTGCTTTTGAAGACCGCCACATAAGTTGTTTAAAGAAGTTATGAGTGAACGCCATAGCTGCTGCATCTCCCCTCTGCCAAATAAAATTTAGCAAAAACTACATACCAGAATTTGACAGCATGAAATCAACAGCCCATAAGACAGCCACAGACAAGCACAGCTAATTGCAAGCCCTTCATAATCCAGATTATTTGACAGATTTTAAGTTTTGAACAATCATTTTACTATATATAACCAAGGTAGATAGAAGCAAAGAATGGCATCAGCTTTTTGCAAGTAATATAATCGGCTACCTGTGAATGGAGAATCCTTTTCCGCTTACGTTTTCTAATAATTAAGTTTAAAACAGTTCTGGACATTTTCACCCACATTATTTCTCCAATAACCGCATATTACCTTATTATTTAAATTTGGATTATTTCTCCAATAACCGCATATTACCTTATTATTTAAATTTGGGTTAAATACAAATATGAATTCTTATATTAAGCTTATTTGCTTTAAAAATTATTATTATTATTATTATTATTATTATTATTATTAGAATATTGATCTTTAATATTACTCGTATTATTTATATTAGAAAGTACTATTATACTAAAAAGAGCATATAATTATTGTTATATAAAGTAAATATATATACAAGTACACATGAATGTATATATAAGTATATATTTGCAGTTAGTGACTGATAATTTTCAGTTATATTGTATTAGAATATTATTTGATTATTAAAATCATCATTTTTTATTTTTTTTACTTTTGATTTTATTGATAATGCCAATGATTACAAGTTTCAAATCTCTAAAAGAACTTATGACCTGAAATCCATCATGCAGTTCTAATATTTAGTTTGTCCCATACTTCATCTATAGATTCTCTACATTTTAAAAATTCTTCTACTTCTTTCTAGCCAAATAGACAAGCATATAGCTTGTACAATGACTCCCCAAAGTATCTTAGCCTTTTCGCCTATGTAACTGCCCAGGTTTAGCAAAAAGCAGTCCTTTATATACTGAGGTGCAGTCCATGACACGTTCCACTCCAGTAGCGCCCTGTTCCACAGGGATATAGAAAAGGGGCAATGCAAAAAGGTGTTGTCCAAGTTCTCTGAATCACTTTTGCATAGCACGCACGAATTGGGGAGATGAGAGTACTTATGGAAAGTGTTATTTAATTACATCCCAAATACTCTCCCTAATACCAACAACCATGAGAAAAAACTGAACCTTATTAGGCACTGCAACTTTCCACACGGATTTAAAACATTGGAAGGCTGGGTATTATCCTTAGGAAAAAGGGACGCAAAGAATGATTTGCAAGAAAAAACACCTGAAGATTCTAAAGTCCAGATCCTATTGTCGTCCTTTCTAAGGACAATTTGACTTTAGCAAGAGCTTCTAATAGCAGACAGAAATCATTTCAGCATCTCATAGATTTCTGAAAATATGTAAATCCCAAGAGATGGAGGGTGAGTCCACGATAATGGGGTTCACGGAATAGAAGACATGGGTTTATTGTGAAATAATTTATCCAACTCACGTTCAACGTCATAAAGCACAATATAAGAGGTTGCATGTGTGCTTCCTGACCATCCCAAACTGGAGCACTAATAGATTAACATTGATCAAACCAAATAACACTTGCTAAAAACATATGTATTTCAAAATATGCCAAAGCTATTATCCATTCAAAATCAATGGGGGTTCGCCAGTCTGTTAATTTCTACACTTACAATCCAAGAGCAAAAACTGATGCATAGTAAAGTGATTGAACATCAACAGCAGAAACTTATGTTTTTGTGAAAAACAAAATATTTTGCATTCAATGGTCCTAAAAAATAAGACTGTCCATTCAAGTTAACTCCATGACTATTTTCAAATCTCATAAGAATGATCAATGAGATGTGGTCATGCTTACTACTGAAAGTCTTATACTATGAGCAATTTTATTGAAACGATGAGCTTTCCTACATTTGCAATGACTAATTTGAAACATGTGTGCAAGTGCACAGTACTGGAGCATTTTTTACGAAGTGTGTCAAACAGTGAATAGTCAGTAAGGACACTCATCATCTGATATATAGAACATTAATCTGACCTACATTCTGAGTTTCAGTTAAGAAGAATCAGCATTGTAATATTCGCATACCTGATATGGATTAGAAATGACATCAGTCCACCATCGCAGGACATCAAATGGAGTGGATTGAAGGAATTTCAGAAGCCCATAAAGGTCGTCAAGTTTTCGTTGTATGGGAGTTCCTGTTATACACCAACGATGTTTTGCATGTAGACGTAATGCTAGTTCTGTTGCAGCAGCAGCATTGCCCTCCACCATTTGAGCTTCATCCAGACATACTCTCCACCATAAAACTCTGGTTAGAAGAGTTGGCACTACCGGGTATCTGCAACATATATCCAATTGATATTGTAACCAAAGATGCTTACAGCCGAAGCTATGGGAACTTAAGTAGAAAAAGGACTGGTCCTCAAATTGAGCAATAATAGGGAGACCAAAGATTCAAAAAATCAAGCTAGAAAGCAGAACCCAGAGAATGAGAACAAACCGAATAAACTAGGCCAGACAACTGGCTTCTTCAACTTAACGGCAGCTCAAATAAAAGAATTTCTCAGAAAATATATTTCTAAAAGAATGCACAGATAAACCAGCCTTTTTACCTCCAATTTACACATAAGAAGACTACTTCAAACTATGCTAAAATTACCTCTTCTTGTATCTCATAAAACGCTGATCCCCTTCATGTCTTTCAGAATCATGTGGCAAATCCTCTTTAAGAACATCATAAGTTGTCAAGACAATGTCAGCACTTAAAAGTTCATCAATACCAATAACAGGTTCATTGGAGAAGGAAGTTTGTTTAACTCCTCCATAAATGCATATTCTCAAAGAACCCGGATTTGTATGGCTGTTGAGGAAATGGAACACAACCAAAGAGAACATAAGCTAAGTGGAAAGCAGAACCAAGAGCATGAATAAGACAAAATTAAATAATGAACCAACATGTAGCTATTTTTCTTCTCTTGCAACTGCCTAAATGGAGCATAGAATCAAAGAGGAAGACAATACATTCCATCTACAACTGAAGTCATTTAATGATATACCTACTCTATAATTGGTAGGAATCAGTAATATTGAGAAATGATAGGTTAAATTACGAAAAATACTATCTCCATCTGGCTCAATATCTCAAAGGACTTAGTAATCTAAAATAACCTATTTTCAACACGGATATTGCCTTTCGCAGAAGACCTGGCTCCAATGGAACTTTTGAAATACTAGACAGATGAAACAAGAAATATTTCTAGATCGCAGTTATTAAATCACTCAATACACACAAAAAAAAAAAAAAAAAAAAAAAAAAAAGGTGCATGAAAAAATTGTGCAACAGAAGCTACATCAAGGAAACACTAAAATCAATGAAAAAGATTTATCAGGCAGTTTTCATGTCAGGGATAGTCTTTTAAGGCCCATAACTAAATCAACCCATCAGGGATATACATCCCAATCAATACAGATTAAGGGTCTTCAGAAAAATGCTGATATAATCTTATAGGAACAATATCATGGAGATAGTCAAAGAGCAACAAGCATAGATCACTGAAAGGCAAGTCAAATCATCTTGTTTAAGAGGGAAAAGTAGCCAGATTAAGTATAGCTCGACCAAATATAAGCAATCAGTGAATGAAGAAGACAAGATTAAAACCAAACTTTCTTAGCACGTGTGCAAGTAATAAAGATGACAAATTATCCAAATTAAAACAACAAAACTTTGAGTCAATGAGGCAATGCAATATATTTATGGTAGTTTTACTCAAAAGCAAAATTCAATAGGAATTTTCTGAATCAATGTACAACCAAGAAAGCACAACTCCTCAAAAATACTAGAATAGCTTTTCTTCTTCTTCTTTTTTTTTTTTTTTTTTTTTTTTTCTCTCTCCAAATCATGTTAGTTTGTAGGCGAAGGGCTTGTGTGTGTGGTTCAATAGAGAAATCAAATTTTAGCCAAACAGAGTAAGAATTTTGGGCAACATATATTGAAGTAAACATACTACATTAAATCCCAGAAATCGTAGTTATATTGTACACACTCCAAATAAGTGCATTGGGTAATAAAAGACCAAAACAGTTACCGGAGAATTTCAGCATGCCACTGGAGCAATATTGGAGTAGGACAAACAATAAGAGTTGCACCTGCAGCAATTGGAGATTCTGTGGCCTGCATCAGTGCCGAGCAAGCATGACATATGTACTCTCCATCCCTCTCAACTACTTTAGTACCATTGTTTCTTTTTCTGTACTTCCTTGAGTTTTCAATTGAGCTCTCACATTTTTCTCCTCCAGCAACTTTCCCAGATTTTGAAGTTTTTGTTTCAACTGAATAACCAACACAATCTGCATGTTGCCAAGCGTCACAGAAGTCACACTGCACCCATAAACCTTTGTACTTGTAGCTTTCAGTGACAGCACCACATAAGCATTCAACCCGTTCCCTTTTCAGCCTTTTAATTTGAGATCTTTCAACCTTCATTGAGTTGCAAGAACCACCAGAAACTTCAGATGATGGCATCCGGTGAGCAAATATACAAGAGAGCAGCTCAACAGTTTTACCGAGGCCCATCTCATCTATGTTTTGCAATAAACAATACCAAGAGCAGCCACCAAAGTCCCATCAGTTATCTTATTTTCAGCCCCGAATGCCAGATTATAGACTAAAAGAAAATCTACTCTAGATTACTTGTATAGTATTAGTTTGAGAATTCACTCCCAATGTTCCAAACTCAACACAGCAAAGCAACACATTTCAGATTCTCAGAAATTACAATTATCTGGAAGATTCCTCATCAAAGTTAAAGATACAATACTACAATTCTTACATGCATTGTCAACATTTTCTGGTAAAAAACCAAAGTAAAACATATCCAGAGAAGTTTTTAATGCCTGAAGCAAAGCATGAGTTCATAGCTTTAGAATTTGAGAATGTCAACATACCAGAAAGAATTCCACCAGAAACATATGATGCGCAGCAGCTAGCATGTAATGAAACGTTCCCACTGTCGCATAAAATACAGCACTCATTCAGCAGGTGTATTGTCAAAAAATAGTGCTCACACAAAATCCTCAATTGAAGTGGAAGAAGAAAAACAATAAAATTTCAATTACAAAATAGTACAAGCACATATCACTAATAATACACTTAAGATGGGTAGATGAATTAACAACTCTCACTATGTGGAGTTGGCTATATAGATCATATCTTGCTATCATGTTCGGTCGAAAGAGATGTTCTCATTTTTCTTTAAATATTTCATGTCTTTTACTAAAGTGGTTTTTAAATTTGGATTAACGATTCTCTACTTTACACGCCTTATTGGTGTCATGGACATCTAAATATCTCTTATGCATACTTCCAAATTATCTAAGTGCGCATTTTTATCTGATTTTCCATCTATTGAGCCTACCTCCCACTTTCTTTTCAATGCATTCATTGCTTATTCTAGCAATTAGTCATACCTTAAAACCACATAATATACTCGATATAAACACCGATATTGATGAAATCCACATCAGGTTACAAAAACATTCTCTATATCCCGATATTTTCTTGATTATTAAAAGAGCATGTCTCAAAACACACTTTTTTTTTAAGATTACAAAAGATCGCAAGTTTGATATGAATGAAATTTTAGGCAAAACAGAATTCCAGACTCCACAGAGACCTTTCAAGGACAAATACAATACAGTAGAAGCAACACATAATCGAAACTTGAAGTTCAAGTCCAACCTGTCCATTCCCGAGTCATAACCAGCCTGTGGTGAATGGTTCAAAAAAATCGACCCTTGTAATCGGACTAGAAATGTAATAGGCTAGGACCTCAGGCTGTTTATGGTCCCAACATTCCAAAAAACATGGACTAGCAGCTCATAATTTTACCGTTGGATCAACATTCACATATGTGATCGTATGCAACAGCGTGCAGTCACATTTGTGCCAAACAAGAAATGGTTACATTTGTAACCGCTTGTCAACAAAGGGTAACAATGTTAACCACTTCTTTGTCTTTTCTTTTCCCTTTCTCTTTTGTTACTTTTTCTTCAACTTTCAATTACAAATACCCATGAGCAATAATCACTTCCATTTTGTGCCACACAATTTACAATCTCCAACCCCAATGTCCCATCTCCAACTCCCAATTTACAAGCTACTAAATTAATTACAATCTCTTTATTTTTTAAAATTATATCATTATTAATTTTAATACTCCCTTTCTTTCAAGTTTCAACATTAATTCCTTTATTTCATTTCAGTTTCTTCAATGTTAATTTTATATCTCCTCCAATTATCAAATGACCACTCAAGCAACAGAGATAAGAGAAAGATACTAGAGTTTCCTAACATGTATGAACACCATTTGCTCAACATAGAAAGTAGTGATGCATCCACTGGTATTCAGCATCTTCAATCTACTACAAATCAAAAGCCTACTATTTTCATCAACCATTTATGTAAATACTCCGACTCTAAGCTTTTCTGTTTTCTTCAAGAATTTACATAAGGTGACACTTTTAAATGAACACTTGAGAGCAAAATGTAAGAATTGCTCTCAATCATATAAAATTCAGCTGGAGGTGGGTTATAAATCCTCAACAGAAGATAACATTTCTATCTTATTCAAATATCCCATTATGAATTTCAGTGGATAATTGGCTACATTTATTGTTGTTGAAAATCTCTCATCTAATTAAGGGTAAAAATAACCCTTTGTTTGGAATCAACATTTCTTGTTTTCCTTTTCCAAAAGAAAAATGCATTCGTTTCTTACATTTTCCAATCAATAATGTTTACATTCTCCAAGAATCTCATGTATTCATCAACAACAACGTTAATCATACTATGTGGGGTTGGATATATGAATCATATCTCGCCATCATGTTCAGTTGTGAACATGCTCCCGCCACTATTATAATATAACATGTCTTTTCTAATATTCCCTCCTCCCAAAAAAATTAAAAAATCATGTTTCAAAAAAAAAAAGAAAATCCCAAAAAATCCTATTTGAAACGTCAAAGTTACCTATTAGTTGAAATTTCAATCTAGAACCCACTGGACAAAGAAGGATGTGCTCTAATACCAATTCCTTTTTTTAGATCTAATACCAATTCCCTTTATATCTAATACCAATTCCCTTTTGATCTATTCAAGCCTGGACCAAACTAGCAGTTCATCAGGGCAGAAACGCCAATTTTCAAAGATGCCAGCCTGTTATGGTTAAAGATCAGCATTTTTTGACCCGGGGACAATTCCAATTAAAGAGCCAGTGGTTGCTACAACATGGCCACTAGTAGCTTGAGTAATTTACTATCATTTGAATAATTCAGGTGTCTTAAGATAAGATTTGAAAAGGCTATT
Organism: Caryopteris x clandonensis; assembly: GCA_028749325.2. Taxonomy (NCBI): domain Eukaryota; kingdom Viridiplantae; phylum Streptophyta; class Magnoliopsida; order Lamiales; family Lamiaceae; genus Caryopteris; species Caryopteris x clandonensis. The sequence goes on from JAPYKT020000021.1 coordinate 5,175,065, forward strand.
CCGAGGTCAGATTCAAAAGAAACACTCAACTGAAAAGGTATAAAAGTTTATCGTTAAGTCAGGAAAATGTTAGGAGTAAGAGACATATTATTATAGCATGTGTTTTTAATTTAAAGATTTAATTTGAAGAATTGATTTGAAGAGAAGAATTTTTAATGACATAGATTCCAAAATCCAACTCATCTTCATGATTTGGAGCTTAGTATTTTGCTTGGAGGAATGAGGAACGTACCTAAAAGGATTGTAATAAATTCTTCTAGACGAGTTGATCAATTTTAGAGGCATACATAGAGGAGAAACAACCTGACTTCTGTCATTTCCATCTAAATGTTCAAAATCACCTTTCTCTCGTTCTACCATCCAGTAAGCTGCACGGCGCTGGTATGGTCGTAGTTCAGGAAGCAAGTCTGGAAGGTGATCCTCCAGCATCGGTGCATCCCTGTTAGAGGAGGAAAAGAGAGGGTCAGATTAGTCTTCATTAAAGACATACCCGAATAAGTCAAAACCATCATAAAAGGAAACTTCAACCTTTCACAGATACTTACTTTGATGGCTTAATAGCTTCATAGAAGCTAAAAACTTCAAACCTTGTTTGTTGACTTGATGCAGAGGGATCATCATCAGCCAGAAGAGGCTCATCGCACTCCATTGTTTTAACACCATTATATCCATATCTAGTTTCTGACGTCATAACTTCCGGCCGTAGCCATGCCATAGCAGTCATCATACTTTTCTTCCAGAGCTGCCTTGTATTATCAAGAAGGGATTCGCACTCATCAAACACACTCTTGAGAATCTCAACGCGGATACATATTGATGACATCCCCTCCAAGAATTCAATTCCTAAAACAGGCCGAATACTAAAGTACTTCAACCATACCAAATGAACAAGACCCGTAACTCCTTCATCAGTCCCATCAACAGTTCCAGATATCATTACGTCATCCCTCTCCGCTCCCTCTTTTGTGCGTTTCATAATAAACTGCAAACATATATTACTCTCAGACATAACCGGCCAATGCCCTAATTTAATACGATCAAGATGCTGATTCACATCACTCAACTTAAACCTCAAGAAGCACCTTGAATCCCTGTAAAACTCCTCGGTCAGCTTATAGCCATGAAACTCCTCAATCACCCTCAAATTCAATAAAACAATCTCAGCGACATCATAATGCTCCTCAGAAACCCAGCTAGACTTATCAATTTCAATAAAAAATGGTTCTTCAGCGTCAACCATGTCATGTTTTCCAGGTTGTTCATTGTTATCTTTGCTGTTATCTGATTCAGAAGACCGCCTTTCTAGTATTACCCCTGACCTATGCGGCCGAGTTTGCTTCCTCCTACCCATTACTGCACACAATAATTTGTAGTTACTTCTACAAAAATTAAAAAACAACCCTGAAATTTCAAATACATCAAAACAGCAGGCTCAGCCTGATAGTATGCAACAAGCAAAATTCAGAATCAGCAATAAATCGAAAGAAATACGCGCATTTTAGCTCTTTTTTGTAGGTGCAAATGCAAGCAAATCAAACACAAGTATAGCCATACGTGCAGAAAAGGTGATTCCGTGAGAAGGTTTAGCTTCGGCTTTCGTATAGCTACAGAGAATTTCTGAGAATGCAACTAAGGAGTAAGAATTCTCACAGTTCAGAGCCCTTAACCCCGCTCAATGTGCGTTGCTTCGCCAACGGCGACTACGTCCGTTTCCGCGGATATCTGATGGGAGGTATTTTTTCCTATAACTATAATTTTCCTTTGATTTGTAATAATATTTATTTATTTATTACAAAATTAAATAAAAATAAACATTAAATAGATTAAATAATTTTATTTTTTAAAACAAAAAAATACTCAATAAAATATTGTATTTCATTAGAAATTAACTTATTTTTATATATACTCAAATCTAATATAAATAATTCAAACCACTATTAATAAAAATATAATCTCAATAGACCACCAAGAAAAGAATTGTATCTCCAAATATATATTTTAAAAAATACAATATATGATCAAATTAAAGATCATAAAAAAATTAATTTGATATATAAATCAATCACACATTGTCATCTATAATATTTGCTTTTCTTTTTTAACATAAAATTGTCCAAATTATTGAATTTTGGCGCACTTTTTACTGAAAATATATATCCTTACTTTTCAATCCCGACTTATAATATTAAGGACATGTTTGCTTCATGGACAAGAACTTAATAGATAGAGTATCACTCTTTATCTTATGTTTGTTTTGTAATATTTAAACACAATATTATGGATTTCACCTCATAAGTGGAATTACATTTCACGTCATCTAACATTGGATTACCTAAAATATTCCAACTCTGTCTTTAATTATTTCAAATTATAAAATAAAAAAATATGAAACAATTTACATATTATAGTAACCAAATAACTACATGAAATTAATTGTATGCAACATATGTCCAAATTTATAAATATCTTTAAAAAATTATTATAAATATTTTTTTGAATTATAGATATTAATAAAATCTAAAAAAATATGATAACTTATAAAAAATAAATTTGGTAGTAGAAATATCAAAATCTAAAAACTTGAAAGAAAAAAAAATAAAAATTTGGTAGTTTAAAAAAAAATCTGGAAATCTAGAAATATTAAAATTTTAAAATTTTAATATTTTTTCTTAAATTAACATAAAAACATGATACTCTTAAAATTATATTTAAATATACAAAATAATATTAATATAAAATCTAAAAATTATATCAAGAAATAAAATTATAAAATTATAAAAAATGAAAAATAGGAAATTAGGAAATCACGATTTCAAATTAGAGATAATTATCTCAAATTTTGGAAATTTAAAATAAAGGAGAAATTGTATTTAGACTACAAAATAATATTTCTAAAAACTATAACATTATAAGAAAATTTTGAAACATGAAAATAATAATTTTCAAGTTTTATTTGATTTTGTAACATATGCATTTATAATTTTATGTTTTATGATTTCACAATAAATTTTTATAACCTCTAGTTTTTCTTAATAATTTAAAAAATAATATATTTTCATTATGATGTGTAAATTTTCTCCCACATTTTTTTACATTTAAAAAAATTATTAATAGTGGGCCACATAATTAAATCAATCGCCACGATAGGAATTCATCGCAAAAAAATTGAAACTCTAATGAAAATCGATCCAAAATTGAAAGTTAAAGAACAAAAAGGTCGTAAAACTAGAAAAAAATATTAAGTTAAATACAAGTTATAGAATTTAAGAGGAAAAAAATCACTTTATTAAAACTCTACCAAAATTTCATAAAAAAATAAAATAAAAAAAAAAGACAAGAATGCAACAATTGTACCCTAAATTATATCAAGTACTATTTTTTAGCATATTTACGTCCGTGACTTTTAAGGTATCTTAATAAATTTTAAAATTAAGGATCTCATGATAAAAAAAATAAAGAAAAATCTAATATTACAAATTATCTAATGCAAAAATCTGTAAAAATCTGTAAAGAAAGTATTGAAATTTATGTTGTGCTTGTTCGGTTCTTAAAATAGGATACAAGAGTAAAAACATGTAGAAGCAAATTGTGAATTTTTTTTTTTATCAAAATGGAGATACGAGCAAAGTGACTAATATTAAAAATATTGGTGGGTATAATAGTCAATATATATGTTTTACATAATTTTAATAAATTAAAACAAATACACTATTATGTATTAATATGGAATATTATGTATTGCAACTTACCAAACAAACATTAAAATGTAGAATTAGACACCTCACATTCAAAATAAAAAATTCCATTAAAAAACTATAAAATAAAATAAAGAAAAAAAAACTAACAACAACAAAGAGGGTAGAAAATCTGCATAACTGACCGCATGCAGATTGTTGCGCTTTCCTCTTTTCTTTTAGGGTGTTATCTGGAGCTCTCCATCTTTTTCTATTTATTTATTTTATGTTTGTCATTTTTAAATGAACTTTTAAAATATAATTTTTTTTTTCTTTTTGAATCTGATTTTAATTTATAATATATCAAATTAAATATTTTTACAATTTTTTATTTGATATTTATATTGTATATCATAATAAAATATTACATCAAAATATGAAATATGTTTTTTTATTAGTTAAATTTTGTGTGTTTGGTATTGAAATCTTTTTTTAATACTAGTACACTAATTTTGTGCTACAAATATTATAACTAATACTAAATAATATCAATAAAAAATTAAAATTATTATATTATTTTATTTATATAATTTATTGTTTCAACTTATATTGCACCCTGATTAAATATATTTTCATTGAAGTTGAATATTAAATTATTTGAATTAGGTTTTGGTTCCAAAATTATGTTAAATATTTTTGCTAGAGTAACTTTTTAAGAGAAGGACAACTACAGCATCAAATTGCATGAAATTTTATGATATCAGTATTGCATATATAGAAATATTATATCTAAGATATCCATATATTATTTTATGGGTTAAATTAATTTTTTTTTATTTTCATATATATGTTGAATTTGAATAAATAATAAATTAAAGTCTTATACAAATTTGTGCTGAAACATAAATTTTTTTTTAAATATTTTTTAATCAAAATCAAAATTAATAAGTATATAATCGAGTTTAAAAAAGAAAAGAAAAAAAAAGATGTATGATATGTCCAACATAATCAAGCTATGTTAAGCGGTGATTACTCAGTTTAGGCTAAGTTGAAGAGGGTCTTCGCCATCAATAGCTTCGATTAGCCTCCTTTTCGTGTCAAAATTCAACAATAAAAATTAAAAAAAGAAAAATGAAATTTACAATAAAACTACTAATATTTCTATTTGGAAAAGAAAAACATATTATTATTTGAAATGATGTTCTTGGAGTTGGACAAATTTTTTGTTTACAATCTTTGTGTTGTGCTCCTTGAATTTAATAGGATATTAATAATTTTACAAATGCAAATGGATAGGTATATTTGGATTCTTCAAAAATCAACTCTGTGATCAACAGAAACAATGAGCTGTTTAAATGATTATTATTTTTTTGTACATAATTTAAATAGTTATTATTAGATAGATGAACTGGATAAAACAAAAGCAACATCTATTCGAATTCTATTGCTCCCATTTTGCTTGTTCAAATGCACATGAGCGACGAGATCCTCTATTACACCCGATGTTTTATCATTTATTTCACAATAATCATTATATATTATGTGTAATAAAATAACACTATTAATTAACATGTGAAATATTTTAAAATATTGAAACACAAGATAAAATGCCAAATGTAACCGAGGTTCCCGACTGTCAAATGACGTCTAGTTTTGAGGAAGATCATCAATAAACATGAATATGGAGTCTTTAACACTAAATTAATGGGCGTAGTATACATAACTGAACAAAAAAAAAAAAGGCTTTATTTTTATTTATCATCTATAAATACATCATGATTTATGAGACAATAAATCAATATAAACTAAAAAATTCTCACCAGGGTTAAACATGGACATACATAACATAAATGCCCCTTATCTTAATAACTATACCATGACACAAGCACATTTGTATTCTAGCTGTAAGAAGAAAAAAAATACACAGAACACAAAGAAGACAATAGGAGGGACAGTTTTAGAACCTCTTTTAATCTGAGATTGATTGCCAACTGTTGCCTTCAGATCATCTGTTCAACACTTGGCTAGGGGATTTATACCCCATTAGTTGATGAAGTGGAGAATTAGACGATGGAAACACTTCTTCGATTTCTGAGGTAGACTTTCTCCACACTGGCATTTTCGATGAAGGCCCGACTGATCCAACAGAGTTCGGCAAGCTCTCATTCTCGCTCTGAGGCTCCTTCATGATACCTTTCATCTTTCTATCTTCCATGGGCTTGAAAGAACTGCATGATGACATCTTTCTATTGTAAGATTTTGTGTCAACTTGATTGACCGAAGGCAGGACAACTGAAGCCTCTCCTTCTGTAGAGCAACTTCTACCAAGTGACTGTCCATAGTCATCAGAATACGATACAGGCTCCAGGTTTCTTTGCCTGGGAGCTTCACTGAAGTCGTCGGCCTCACTGGGCGGAGGGGCAGAAGCGTCATTTACGTACGGAACAATATGAGTTCCTCTCAGTACTGAAAATTTCAGTACCTTCTGACACGCATTGCACATTAGCCGATGATACCTTCTCTTGAAGAGGAGAAAGTCTGCGGGTAGCTGCAGCAGTTCCCAACAATGATAGCAAGCAACGACAGGGGCCCCACCTGCTATGGGCCGGAGATGTCTCTTTGCCGTGTGGTATTTTTCTCTCAAATGTATCCGTTTTCTCTCACCAAGCCTCTGGTTGTCGGACTTTGTCTCACATCCCCATATTGAGGGCTCGGAGCTTGTGTAGCGGTGGGGACTCGAGGCATTAGAGATATTGCAGCAATTGCGTGAAGGCAACTGCACTGAGTAGTGCCAGTCTTGCGGACAGCAGTGCAAACAAGAGCAGCTAGCTTGATGCCTATAGTGTGCAGCCTCCCCTGAAAAAGCCAGTCTTGAGACATTGCATCTCTTAGCACAACCTTCTGCATGATAATGCTGCGGGTTATATCCACTGGGATCGCTCCGATCTGCATATATATCCCTATTTGGTGCCAAGTGATCATAGTGAAAAGGAGCGAAATGCATCCTATTGAGCTGATCTTTCAGTTCACACACTGTCCTCAACAAGTCAATTTTATCTGGCTCCGAGTACAAAGGCTTGTTTGGTAGATTTACACCTGGACGCGGTGGAAGCGAATTGTGCTGATATCCTGGAGTTCTTACTATTCTGTGGCCAGTAACGCGATCTCTTGAAGTGAATGGTAACCCAGAGACATCCCCTTGTTCTTCGATTCTCATCCTATGCCCAGCGTTGTACCTACTGGCTTCAGTAGCTGTACCTCGGCTCAAATGGCTGCTTCTCATTGCACAATGCGAGGAACCGGTTGCCCTATATGGCCTCTCTGGTTCGCTTTTCACCATGTCGTCCCTCCTTAATCCATCCTTTCTGAGCATGTTATTCTTTCTTGAGGGATGTGAAGTATGTCTGATGATTTGATCGTCAGTCCCATCATAAGAAGATTCACTACCATCATAAGCGTAATAGCTCCCATTTATTGGATAAGTAGACAAGGGCGTGTGTCTATAATTGAGCTCTGAGCTAAGGTCAGCAAGATGTGAACTTCCCAATGTATCTATAGAGCTAAGTCTTTCGAAATTAAGGGCGGCTTCACTTTGAGAATGATCCAGATTTTCATCATCAGATGTAAGATAAAATGACACAAGACTCTCATTTTTTTCTCTTCTGGTTCTTTCAGAGCCATCATCTACTTGTTCTGCTGATGGTGGTGCAACGTCATTTGCATGGGAGAATCCACCATGCTCAATTCCTCCATCAAATTCTCCACTTTGATCAGCAGAACAAGAATCATTTTCTGGTGGGACATAGTTAGCTTTTATCCTTTCCGGTAAAACACTCTCCTGATCTTCCTGCCTGGGCGAATTCTGGATTTCTTCCTCAATTTGATCTACCTTGTTGTCTTGATGCAAGTCAGTATGGTTCTGTGGTTCCAAATGTACACTGGCATCCAGGGTGTTATATGCTTCGTCTTCAAGAGTAATTTCACCCGAGCTGGGGAGTTCATCAGAAAAAGTAGGGCCCATGGACCGTTCTCCATCATCACCATCAAATTTGCTTTGATAACCTTCAGGATTTTGATCTAAAGGCTTGTGTTCTAGAGATTCTTTAACCTCTACGGGTGGAGTGATAACATCCGGTGAGCTAGAAAGCCCATCAGAGATACTCCTCTCTTGACAAATCCCCCTAAAATTGTCATTTTCATCTTGATTTGAGCTTCTAGCTTCCTCCTGTCCTAAAGCATTATCCTGATGACTTTTTGCTACAGAATCTGGTTCTCGCAAGGATAATTCGGTGTTGTTCGTCTCCAGTTTCCGATTTTTAGCTGTATACAGATGAATAACAGAAACGAACGTAAACAAACAATGTTGAGAAGAATCAACTAATGATGAGTGGCAGAATTCGAAAAGGCAAATACCTTGAAGAATAGTGCCACATCCTCCACACTTGTACAGCGAAACCTCAGGCAACTCTGCTAGAACATTACGGCACCCAGGACATCTTACCAAACGAACTTTTTTGCTCACTTGAGTAGCAGTCATTTTTGCCAGTACTTCACTCTGACCAATCCACGATAATGCTCGAATAACCAAATTCTGATAGAAACACATATTCACATATAAAAATCAAATTTGAAGGCTCGCACAGGAAACAAGATTATAGTTCAGTGTCAGCAAAAATCACAAGTACTTGGAGAAGGTCAAGATGACAACACTAACGAAAAATCGGACAGAAAAATAATCGTGCCTGCTAATACAACCAGTGCCCCATTTAGTCCCAGCCTAGCCACGTTTAGGCTGCCCTTGATAGCTAGTTCACTAGAATGACAAGTAGCATTATCTAAAAAAATTGGTGAATTTGGAATACCAAAATCCTGTAATCTTTGATTGACTTAGCAAATGAGGTATAAAAATGGCCAGTGGAGTTCTATGAAATCAATAAAGAACGTATTCAATTTATTTTATCAAGGGTGGATACGGTCAGGACACAACGGCATAAGTTCGATATCTTGAAAATCCCCTTTCTCCTATCCCATACTAGAATGATTGAGTGCACCATTTATAATAACAAATAGAAGGAAAAGAAAAGGACTGATATGATAAAAGAAGTTGAGCAGAATTTGGCCTTAGAAAAATATAACAACGTTTTAGGAACTGCTCTGGAGAGCATAACGTTTCTGAGTTGCATTTCAATCAGATTTCTATTAGTTTGGCTATGAATTTATCTATTAAAAAAAGAAAAGGCACATAGAGCAGAAATGAGTCAAGTTGCGCAATACTTGGGCTTTGTAACTGGAGAATTGGTAACTATTCTTCCTAAAATAACTTCAAAGGGATAAATCAAGAAATGCGAGGAGACGATTATACTGATTCAAACTCAATTAGAAATATCAAAATTCAAATATTGAATATATATTTAAAAAATCATGTAAAAAATCAAACGCAGATATTTTCTCACAATCACAGATCTTACCAACTATGATCACAGTTTTGCAGAAACAACAAAAAATTCCATCGCCCATCTCTGAACTCATTTATAAAAAAAAAAAAAAAAAAAAAAAAAAAAAGTACAGCCAAGAATAGGATAGCAGATGAGCAGCAACAACGCAGAGTAAACAACAAATATCACAATCAAAACCGCAATAAATTCAAGGTATAGACTTAGAAGTAAAAATAAAATAAAATTAATAACTCTGAATTTGGTTCCAGCAATATTCTTATCAAGATTCACCGTTCTTCACATTTACACCACAATTTGGAAACACCCTATCAAATCCTTAGGCATGTGTCACCCCCAAAAAAGGAAAAGATTTAAGATTCAAACTTTGAAGTGCAAGCATAAGAAATAAAAGTCAACCCGAACCTATTTCGGAATTAACAGATCCCATCAAACTGCAACTCATTAATCCATCACAATCTTCATCAAAACCCAAAAATCATACCTTATTTTAGTGAATTCCACCAGAAATATCAACAAAAATCAAAATTCAGCAGAAACCCATTTCTTTCGAAGCAAATATTGAAGAGCACAAACTGTAAGAGGGAGCAAGAAAGTACTTTTAAGCTGTAAAAAGAAAGAAAATGAGTCAAAGTGTGTGAATAGACAAACCTAGTATGAAATGGGGTCGGAGAAACTCATGTGGAAAATCTTTTCTTTACCGCCAAGTATTTCTCACCATATAAGCTTCTCTCCTCCTTCCTGGTATTTTACACCCCTCTCCCCCCCTCTCTCTCTCACACACACAGAGAGAAACAATAATGGCGAAGTCTTGCTGCCGTGTTTGAGAAGATTGGCAAACCTAAAAGTCTATTTTCTGGGGTCATTGTTAGGGTGACTAAGAACACTGTCTGGAAAAACACACACTAATATTGGCTGTGAACACAAGGGAATGGAGTCGGCGCGTGGAATGGCGCTTCTTGAGCTGGGAGTCAAGCTACAAGACACATTTGAACGACCTTTGTTTTATTTTATGTTTAATTTACCAAGTCAACGTCTATTTGTTATTATTGCATTCTGTCTTCTTTCTTTTTAAGGAAAACTCCTCAGGAATTTCTTTTTATTTATTTATGTTCATAATTAAATTTTAATTTTTTATTCAGTTAGAATTTTATGCTCCCGTTGTTTACTATTTTTCAACTGTTATTACTAAAATACCCGTAATGAATGACAGACTTTGTCAATCCTATCAACATATAACTTTAAAATAATGGTTAAAATTGTAAAATACTATTTTTATTTTATTTTATTTTTCTACTCAATTGTAAATATGAACAATTTTTTATTTTTGTTCACAAACTTGGTGTACGGACAACTTATTGTGTTATCACTATTCATTTGTTATTTATCCTTTTTCTTTTTTAAATAAAAATATTTTTTTTGCTTTTAATCTGTTTTTATGTTTGATATTCAAATTAATCTTTTGTTCAACATCTTTAGTTTAACAATCATAATGCATATAGTAAAAATAAGATATTAAATAAAAAATTCAAATATATATTAACGTAGATTAAATTATTTATTATGATGAGTTAGACTATTTATATTATGTTTGAGTTGTAAATTAAAAATAGTCAGACACTTTATTTTAATATTATTAGCAGATAATTTAATTTTTTAAATATAATAAATCAATTTATGTTATTTTAATTTTTTAATCTTAATTATATTAAATGAGTAAATCATATCTATACTAATATAAGTATATATAAACATGATTAATTATATAAAATTATTCAAGTAATTAATCTAATAAAAGAATAAAGAAATATTACATGTGTGTTTTATCAAACCAAATTATAAAATGAAAATATGTTAAATTCATCAAAGAACAACTATAATAGTTGTCACATATTTATACAAAAGTTTGGAGGCTCAAAACTAACTTATCAAAGAAGTTGTAACTACCTTGCAAGTTACATAACCATCTAACACATTTCTAACTAATTATCTAACTTGTGAAACTAATTTTAACAACCACGCAAGTGGCATAACCGTCTAACTAATTTTCTAACTACCGTGCAAGTGGCACATATACTTAATATGCTCCCTTGTAAGCTCAACCGGGTTCAGGATAGACAGATAACTTTGAACTTAGGAATTGAAACCGAGTACAGGACAAGGCTTTGGTTAGTATGTCTGCTGTTTGATCTTCAGACGGAACAAATCTGATATCCAAGTCCTTGCTTTGCACCTTCTCTCTAAGAAAATGAACATCAACCTCAATATGTCGAGTTCGAGCATGGAAAGCCGGATTAAATGCCAATTTAACTGCTTCCAAGTTATCACAACACAAAACTGAAGGTTTAACAATAGGCAGACCAAGTTCAGTAAAAAGACTACGAATCCAGATCAGTTCAGTGGTAGCCATGGCAAGAGCCCGATACTCAGCTTCGGTGCTGCTCCTTGCCACAGTATGCTGCTTCCTAGAAGACCAGGATATAGGATTGGATCCTAGAAATATGCAAAAACCACCAGTGCTCCTCCTATCATCAACACAACTCGCAAAATCGGCATCTGCATAACCTTCAAGCACCATTCTAGAAACAGGTTTAAAGAACAAACCAGTGGAAATAGTGCCTTGTAAAAACCGCAATACCCGTTTTCCAGTTTTCCAATGATTGACAGTGGGAGCATGAAGAAATTGGCTCAATTTATTCACAATATAAGAAATATCTGGTCTTGTCATAACAAGATATTGCAATGCACCAACAAGACTTCTGTATTTGGATGGTTAATCAAAAGGACGACTGTCTTGCAAATGTAATTTAATCCCAGAACAACAAGGAGTAGGCAGAGGCTTACATTTTTCCATATTATGTTGATGTAGAAGATCCCGAATGTACTTTGACTGAGTAAGATGAATGCCTTGAACAGTCCTATCAGCTTCTAGGCCAAGAAAATAGCTCACTTCCCCTAAGTGTTTTAAGGAGAATTTCTTGTTAAGATCAGAGATAAGCTGTTGAATCTGAGAGGGATCATCACCAGTGACCAAAATATCATCAACATACACAAGTACAATTGGCATTTTACCATTGACATGAATATGAAAAAGAGAATGATCAGTGACAGACATTTTGAGGCCTTTAGAAAGCAAGAAACCTTTGAGCTTGTCATACCATGCTTTCGGAGCTTGTTTCAAGCCATAAAGAGACTTCATTAACCTGCATACATAATCTGGTTTGGAGGAATCTTCATATCCTTCAGGCTGCTTCATGAAAATAATTTCTCTTAAGTCTCCATTTAAGAAAGCATTGTTCACATCGACTTGTTGTATTTTCCAACCCTTAGTGACAGCCATGGTGAAAATAAGTCTGATTGTAATCGGTTTAACAACCGGACTAAAAGTATCAAAGTAATCCACTCCGGCATTTTGCTGAAAACCCCTAGCAACCAATCTGGCCTTGTATTTATCAATAGTGCCATCGGACTTTTTCTTAATTCTGAAAATCCACTTGTTAGTGATAAGATTCATGTGAGGATGAGCAGGAACAAGAGCCCATGTATTACTCTTCATAAGAGCCGAGTATTCAGAATCCATAGCAGATTTCCACTCAGGAGAAGATAAAGCTTGTTGCACAGTAACAAGTTCAACATTTGAGTGAGACAAGGCCGTATTGTATAATTTGGGTTTGAATATCCCATTTTTGGATCTAGTAACCATACTATGGCTAGAAGTGTGAGGTTGTGGTAAATGAGAGGCAGATGGCTGAGAGGAAGTGGATGGACTAGAAGTAGGTAAGTGTTGAGGCGATGGAGGTGGAACATCTTGATTGGTAGGTGGAATAGGTGTGAGAATCGGAAGAACGGGAAGTATAGAGTTGGAGTGTGTGGGTGAGGAAAATTGAATGGTTTTAGGAAAAAGTGATTGATATGGAAAATCAAACTCATTAAATTCCACAGTTCTAGCAACATATATCTTGCCCGTTGAACTCAAACACTTATAACCTTTATGTGAAGCACTGTAACCAAGAAAAATGCATTTGGTACTTCTGAACTGTAATTTTGAGGAATTATAGGGTCTAAGAAATGGAAAACAAGCACACCCAAATGTCTTGAGGAATGTGTAATCAGGACTATTTTTAAAAAGAACCTGAAACGGAGAAGAATTGTCAAGAACAGGTGTAGGAAGTCTATTAATAGTATATACTGCAGTAAGAAAAGAATCCCACCAAAATTTAGGAGGCATGGAAGCTTGAGCAAGTAAAGATAAGCCTACCTCAATAATGTGTTGATGTTTTCTTTCAACTAAGCCATTTTGAGGGTATGTGTAGGGACAAGAGTGTCTAGAAATAATACCTTTAGTTTTGAGGATATTTGATAATGATTGAAATTCACCCCCCATATCACATTGAAATATTTTCAAAGGATTTGAAAATTGTCTTTCAACCATGGCAAGAAAGATAGGAAAGACTTTTGCAACATCAGATTTTTGAACTAAAGGATAAATCCATGTAAATCGAGTGAAATCATCCACAAAGATAACATAGTATCTGTAACCATCTGTAGATAAGGTGGATGCAGGTCCCCAAACATCACTATGTATTATTTCAAGAGGAGAAGTAGTTGTATGAATGACGGAAGGAAAATGCATTTGATGAAATTTTCCAAGTTTACATGCTTCACAAAAAGAAAATTCTGAATGAGCACATGATATCTTCAAATCTTGAAGTACTTTATTCAGAGTTCTACTACAACAATGACCCAAACGTTTATGCCAAAGGGTTGTGGTAGAATCTGTGGAATCTGTGGAATGATTCACAGAGGCTGTATGAATGCTTGGAGAAGTTGTGGTAGAGTGTGAGACAGAATGATTGAAGTGTTTTTGCATATGAGAGAGGTCAAGTTGGTAAAGCCCGTCCTTAAGTAGTCCTCTCAAGAGAATTTTGTGTGTTTTCAGATCCTTGACAAAACAGCAGTCAGCATGAAATTCAACATATACGGAATTATCTTTTAAGAATTGAGAAATGCTAAGCAGGTTTTTAGTAATGTGCGGAACATGAAGAACGTGATTAAGATCAAATAAAACTGAAGAATGTAGGCTAGGTAGAGTAGAGGAACCAATATGAGAAATAGGAATTGAACTTCCATTACCGACAACAAGCCGTTTCTTACCATGATAAGGAGTCTGCACATGGAGATTTTGAAGACTTGAGGTTATATGATGAGTTGCCCCACTGTCAACAATCCAATCAGAGGTTGATCCATACCCAGAAGGGGAGGAAGAAGAGCCATAGCCATGCACGTCAAATTTGAACTGACCAGAAGGTGTAACGGATGTGGAATTCTAACTTCCATTAGGATAAAAAATTTCTTGTTGATGTGAAAAATGAGCCGTAGGCTGAGAAGCAATGCCTTGTTGAGCAGAAACCACATTTGCTCGTGGAGAAGAATAATAACCTTGTCTTGAACCTGAATTCTCAAGACCTTGATAGTTCACATCAAATCTTTTATAACACTTGATCGCCACATGATTATTCCGGCCACAAATTTGACAAACCATTTGAGAGCCTTGAAAAAATCGACCTCTTCCTCTATTTCGACCAAAATGTCCACCCCTCTGTGACCGAAAATTTGTAAAATTTTTCTTCTCAGTAAGATGAAGAGAAGGATTCTGAATACTGTTGAGATTAGGAACTGTAGAACTGGTATACATTTGAGCTAACCGTATTTCATGTGTTTGTAGAATAAACTGTAATTCGGATAAGGGAACTTGATCTCCTCTAGTAGTAAGATTTACCACAATACTTTCATACTCGGATCCTAAACCACCAAGGATGTACAAAACTAAATCATCATCTGTCATAACTTGACCAGCTGCTTGAATATTGTCAGCTATTCCTCGCATCTTAAGGACATATTCCTCTATAGATAGATCACCTTTCTTCATTGTCTGTAGTTGAAATCGAAGATTCATAACTTTGGCTTTAGATTGAGACCGAAACAAACTTTCAAAGATCTCCTAAACTTCAAAAGAATAAACGCATCTAGTAACATGACCGAGCATCGTTTCACTTATTGAATTCAAAAGCCAGCTCAATAAGAACTGATCCTTTCTAATCCAGATAACATATTCAGGATTAGGAACCACAATATCATCGCCATCATTTGCAGAGCTAAATTGAGATGGAACGCTCTTTGAGTTGCAAAGAAGAAAATCCTCGTAACCATGAGCACGCACAGTGGATAGAACTTGAGACCTCCAATACACAAAATTGGTACGGTCTAGCCGAACCGTCAACGTATGAAACATAGGAAGAACAATTTGTGCCATGAGATATGTCGGAGAGGATGATACTGGCTCAAGATACCATATCAAACCAAATTATAAAATGAAAATATGTTGAATTCATCAAAGAACAACTATAATAGTTGTCACATATTTATACAAAAGTTTGGAGGTTCAAAACTAACTTATCAAAGAAGTTGTAACTACCTTGCAAGTTACATAACCATCTAACACATTTCTAACTAATTATCTAACTTGTGAAACTACTTTTAACAACCACGCAAGTGGCATAACCGTCTAACTAATTTTCTAACTACCGTGCAAGTGGCACATATACTTAATATGTTTGACTATTATATGAAAATTAATTAATTATAAAAATACATATTTACATATATACATATATATATATATATATATCCAATTGGTAAATCACAGAAAAGGATTGCTAGTAATAACATTAGCATAAGCTTAATACAAAATAGCTGATAAAATAAATTTGTTATATATATTGGATAAAAAGCCAATTTCCATTGAAGGAAGACTTTAAAGAATTCTGAATGACACTGTCAGAATGAACAAACTGACAATTCTATTCTTTTATTGAAAAAATAAAAATGTTTATAATAATTCTCTTGCATCAAATTAAACTTTGTGTATTATATTTTAGAATTTTTTTTCTATATTTAATACTAATAATGCGTCTATACAACCTACAATTTCTAACATATAATGTAAATTTAAATATTATTTAATTTTAATATTTAAGAATATATTATTTATTATAAAAAGATAATTAATTTGATATATTATTTAATAATTAAACTTAAAAAAAATTAACATTGACAGTCTTTCTTGAAATCCGTTAATCAGGTATATGCTTCACTAGCTCTATTTTTTTAGCAATTTATTAGCCAAAATAGGCTCACATGAAATTATTTTCCCAATTTAGTAGGTTGAGGAAACGTCTCAGCCTTTCTATTTTGGGTACCAACTGTTTTTATATTAGTGTTTGTATAAATATATAGGATACTTTTTTGACATAATATATGTGGATATTAGCCTATTTCCATGATAAATATTTTGTTACTTAATATTATTAAAAAAATTTGCAATACTCTCCTTGTAAAAATATTTATAATATACGTTGTAGTTGATTAATATTAAAAATAAATATTAAAAATATTATATTATTTTACTGACGAAGATATTTAAAATTTATATTAAAATATCTCTAGCTCAAAATAAGAGTTTTGTTTCTATAATAAATTTATTAATTGTTTATAGATTAAATTGTTTAATAACAATTTATAAAATTTATTAGTTAATATTTATTTGTAGTCCAAATTCAATATTATAAATCAAATATGTATTTTAATTTATCCAATATAGATGTAAAATTAAACATTGTAAAAGACAAGCGATTTAATCTATTATACGTGAAAAATAAAACAAATCAAAACTTGGCGCATTATTTTTTTAAAATATTTTTATTTTTAGAATCTGAAAATGAACAAAAAAAATTTACTTGAAATTATTTTATTATTTTTGTTAGTATTGATAGAATCTACAATTACAAAATTGATCAAGCCCTAAGTTGATAATATTATAATAACGAAGGTAGAGAGAGGAATTAATATGGCTAAGTTTAAAAAAAGAGAAATTATTCTTGAATTTTGCAAAGCTTATTGGATATTATTTAGATTAAAAAAATAAAATTATTGTCTTCATTAAATTGTGGTTAGACAGAGACACTTATCGTTGCATGGTGGCGACATTATTATTTTTTAAATAATAATAATAATAATAATAATAATTATTATTATTATTATTATTATAATAATATCGTGTAAGTTCTGGTAACTTAAGAATACAGAAAACTCGGCGAGGAGAAAAAGTCAACAGAGTCAAAACCTCAGCGTGTGATGACTGGTACAGTCGCACTGACACCGATATTTCAGCGTCACAGCTGTGAGATTCCACGTGTCTGTGCGTGGCTCTTTCAGCACAGCACGTAAAGCTGACGGCGATTTCCTCTACAACTCCTCGTGGGCCCTTCTTTACTGGTGACGGCTCGGCGAGCCATTACTCACCCCGGGCCACACAACTTAATGCATTCGCCGACCACGACGGTAACCGTTGCGTAGTTGATAATACACCACCAATCATTTCATGACACATGGCAAAATTTGTAACGCCAGGATGACGTTTCCCTGACCTGTCCTTGAAAATAATTGTTTTTATTTTTTTTCAGGCGTTATCCGAAATTTATGAGCTATTTTATGGTTGAATGAATGTTGGTGAAAATCCACGGACCACTAACATCTTTTTGTTTCTTTACAACCATTACGTAATAAGTGATACTTAACAATAATTAAGTTTAATTTAATTTAACTAAATTAAAGTATAAAAGTTTTACTGAAAACAAAAATAATTTAATTTATTCATTATTAATTATAAGACTGTAGAACAAGAATTATATTTTATCGCATATATTATCAATAGAAGATAATTTCCTGCATATATTATCAATAGAAGATAATTTCCTGCTTCATTCTCATTACTCAGTAATGTTAATATACAAGCTTCCATATAATCGGAATCCCTACAACTTAGGAATATTTTTTACTATATCAAACTAACATGATATAAAGATTTACATCATTAATATGTAGTGGGAGGCTGCTGTAAGTTGAGACTGTCTCGAAAATCATCAAATAACACGCGTAGAAGTACTTTGGTGAATATGTCTGCAATTTGATAACGGAAAGGTACATGAAAGACACGCACTTCACCACGTTGGAATTTTTCACGAACAAAATGAATGTCCATCTCTATATGTTTTGTGCATTGGTGTTGAACTGGATAACTCGAAAGATAAATGACACTAATATTATCGCAATAAACCAAGGTTGCTTTATGGATTGGACAATGCAACTCCAAAAGGAGATTTTGAATCCAACATGACTTAGAGACAACATTTGCAGCCCCATGATGTTCCGCCTCTGCACTTGATTTAGATAGAATGGGCTGGCATTTGGATGACCAAGAAATTAAGTTATCACCAATGAAGACACATTAACCGGAGGTAGAGCGTTGAGTATCCAGACACCCACCCCAATCAGCATCCCTATATGAGATCAGTGAATCAATTTCGGACTTAGCAGATGCAACAAATAAAATAGTACCCTGAACATACCGTAGAATACGTTTGAGTGCTTCCATATGCTCAATTTTCGAGGCATGCATATGTAAACAGACTTGTTGGACAACATATGATATGTCAGGTCTTGTGAAAGTGAGATATTATAAAGCACCCGTCAATTGACGGTATTTAGTTGGATCCTCATAAGGTGCACCAACTGAAGCACTGAGTTTACCCTTAGGGAATGTTTAGACTAGGCTGTAGGTCTCCATAGCACAATCGATTATGAGGTGTGAGGTTGTGTCACAATCAAATGCATAGTAGAAGGTGGTGTTTGTTTTGGGTTGTGATAAGATAAATTGTTATTGACATGTCAAATCAATATGTTTAGTAGAGTTTTGTTTGTATTATTATATTATGAGAGATAAAGATTTGTGGATTTAATAATTGGTGATGAATTAATATATATATATATATATATATTCTAATGGATGTCAAAATAAAGATCTTAAGAAGAGAATTAATATGATATAATTTTTATAAAAAATGGATTGAAATAAAAAAGTAATAAGTATTTAAAAAATTTGGGTGAAAAAATATATATTGAATAATTTTCTTGGGAATGATGAGAGAAGAGAGAGGAAAAAGAGGTATAGAGTAGGTAGGGTTGTGGATGGAACAACCACAACCCACAACTTCGTAAACAAACACGGGCTGGGTTGTGGCACAACCCATGACCGATCGTGCCCAACCCAGTCCAAACATAGCCTTATTGTTAGCAGGAGTGGGACGTGGTTTGCACGCAGCCATACCTGCTCGTTCAATAATTTCTTCGGCATACTTCGCCTGAGAGAGAAAAAGGCCATGGACACTATGAGTGACAACAATGCCCAAAAAATAACTTAGATGGCCCAAATCCTTCATTACAAATTCTGACCCTAATAATTTTACGATAGACAAGCGGAGAGTATCAGAAGAGATTGTGAGAATGATGTCACCAATATAGAGTAAGATATATGCAATATCCGAGCCATGACAATAATAAATAAATAATGATTTGAACTGCTGCGTTTGAAACCAATTTTGGCAAGATATTATGCAAAACGTTAGTACCAAGCACAAGGGGCTTGCTTCAGGCTGTATAGAGATTTCTTTAGCAAGCAAACATGATCAGGATGTTTTGGATCATTAAAGCCCATTGGCTGATGCATATACACAGCCGCATTGAGATCCCATGCAAATAAACATTCTTGACATCCAATTGGTGTACTGACCAAGATTTTGATAAAGCAATACTCAGAACTGTTCGAATGGTTGTTGGGTTAACAACCGGGACTGAAGGTCTCATTATAATCAACTCTATCTTTTTGAAATCTGCCATCACCTACAAGACGGACTTTATACCTTTCAAAAGAACCGTCAGATTTCTTTTTATGCCAAAAAATCTACATAGACCAAATTATATTAACATTTGATGGACGAGGTACTAAATCCCACATCTTATTTTTCATAAGAGCATTAAATTCATCCAATATTGCTGATTTCAATTTATATCATGGAGTGCACTCAATGGATTTCGAGGAATAGAAGAGATCGAAACTGGAGTAGAGGTAGAGGCACTTAAATTGTGATACCATATTAGAAGATAATTCCCTGCCTCATTCTCATTGCTCAGTAATGTTAATCTACAAGCGTGCATACAATCGAAATCCCTACAATTTAGGGATATCTTTAACTATATCAAACTAATATGATATAAAAATTTACATCATTCATATATATATATATATATATTTACAAGAAAATTCTACATATATTCTGTCAATTATAAAGTTTTTTTTTCTTGGGGCAAAGATCAAGTAAGCGAGCAAAATAGGTAATTTTAAAACGTTTTCATATTAAATGTTTACTATTAGCAACAACTTTATAATTCTATACATTTATAAAGTACAAATTTTCAAAATATTAGTATAATAATTTACAATTGATTGTAGAATGCGATTGCTAGAATGCAATTTTGTTACATTTTGATGAAAGTAATTTATATTTTTGAAGGGAATGCTTTGACAAAATTATGGAGAATGAATTTGATTTTTACCGAAGAAAATTGTATTGCGATTTTTATCCAATACAAAATAGGGGTTGGTGCTGGCAAGCATGGTTTCAGTTTGAATTATTCGTCGTTTGGAATGTGGAGTTGCATTTAGAATAATATAGAAAATAACACAAAATTAAGAGTTTATTCTATGCGCCTTAATTACATAGTCCAACGTTAAATTGCACTTATGAGAAGCACACCTCATTAAAATACTTCTACTAATACCATAAATACTTTATCATACCGATTTAAAATTAAGAAATAAAATAAAAAATAATATAGAAACTCCACGAAAATGTTGTTGCACAAATGATGATTATTCAACAAGGCGAAAAGGTGCAAGAAAGAACTTTCCAAATGTGGTCTTCTTAATTATAATATTTAAGTCTAATACAACTTTGAATCTAGCTAAAAATCAATCTTTTTAATTTTGTAAATAATAAAATTATCATAGAAAGCCATATAATTCTGAAATTGGGACTTGTAAAAAGAAAAAGACCCTCTGATGTGAAATGGAGAACGATAAAGGTGATGATGCCATCCTGAGAAGAGTAACACGCACCTTCAATTTCTTTTAAGAAGCTTCTAATTGGCCTTGACTTTAACTAATCTTGGATCAGACGTCCCTATCCTGGTGTGGAGACTCCAAATTCACTAATCATTATCCTAAATAAGTCATATTTTTTTAAAAAAATTTAATTTTAAATAGTTAATTTATTTTTGTCTAATACAATTCACTCATTAGATAAATTAAATATAAATTAAATCAGTTATTTCCACAAGTACATGGGAGGCACAAGTGAGAATTGGTAACTTTTAAAATTTGTATTTTCATTCAACAAATTACCCAAAAAAAAAGTTTTATCAATATAATTTTATTTTGGATTTGGAGACGGATCAAAGGAAGCAAATATTAATGTATTAACTGGCTCAATTTTATAGATGTTGCACCTAGACATAGGTACGATTTTAATTTATTTGGATCCAAAGAATTTGAATTGTGGAAACCAGTTTCTGGTTTAAGAACCAAATTAAAATTGTGTAGTCCGCAATTCAAATATAGGTAGGGGTAGCGATTCCGAATAAAATAATGGTTCTACCAACTAGTACTAACGATTAACTTTTGTTTTCCTAAATGAATCATATAGAGAGGGAGATGGATGGCCCAAATACATTAACCGTCAGTTGAAATCTTATAATTAGAGGAGATGGTTTGCAAGACTTGGTAACTATGTATTGCAATAACTTATTTCCTAACAAGTTTATTGAATTTGAAACCCCTATCCATTTCCCTTAAACTCATGTTATTGTTGTCACCACAAAATCAATATTTTATGAAAGCAAAAGAGGTGAGCAAAACCACTTTTACGAGTGATTGAGCAGTACCACTTCTTAAGTAAGTTACAAGATACGAGAAATATGTAGGTTTTGATTCCTCAACTAAAAGGATATGTAGGTAACTTGATTACAAAATTAAAATTTTTAGTTTCTAACTTAGAAATAAGATCAATTCTCCTTTTTTTCAGCCCTTTAGACTTGTAAGTAGTAATTCTTCCTTCTCCTTTTTTTTTTTTTTTAATTCTAACTTGTAAGTTGTAAGTTTTATTTTTTGCAATTTCTAACTTGTATTGTAAGTTATAATTTTTTGTGGTAAACTTGTGAGTTGCCATATATATATATATATATATATATATATATTTCTAACTTGTATGGTAAGTCGTAATTTTTTATTGTAAATTGTACTTTATGTCATTTATAATAAAATATTTTAAATACTACTTGTTGTAATTTAATTAAAGCATGTTCATGATATATATATATATATATATATATAAAGTAGAACGTGAAGCCTTCTACATCTGGTTTGAATATGATTCCTCCACCGATGATTCTGTAACCGTGTCTATGTCTAGTGGCATCCGGACCTGGAAAAATTAGTCCGACCCGACCATCACTACATTTTAGATGATAAATATGATCGATTTATTTAGTTTGACCCAATGGGTTAATGACTTGCTGGCTATGGGCCGATCGAAGGAGTTTTAATACATTTTAGGATTATTTGGATGGACTTGACTTAATTTTAAACGATTCGATAAAATTTCAGATTGAACTAATTTAACTTTGAACATTGACCTGCAAATTTGGACCGGCAACCCGAATTGGGACCTCCGATTGCACCTATTACTATAAATTGCATTTGAGTGTACACAGTATTGCATGTATAACAATAGTCAAGAGACGGGTCAAGATGGTCGTTGGTGGGGTAGCACCCAATTTTTTTAAGAAATTATACTTTATATATATATATTAGCATTACTTTTTCCCCGCCTCAAATCTTGACAGTTTTAGTTAAATTGTATTTTCTAGTTTATTTACTTTATTAAAAAAAAGTTATTGTCCATATATTGATGTGACCACCTAATACAAGATCTCCATATATTAATGTATGATATTATTGTTCATATTTTAATATTAATGTTAATTATGAAGAAGTAATGTGTGTACATAATACAGTCAAAGTCAACCCAGCGGAGAAGCACATATCACTACGCACCCAAAAGAGAAAAAAAAAAAAAAAAAGACTGAAACCCAAAACGTTGAAAAAAGAACCCTTAAAGAGTTGTTATGAGTTGTACGTAGTGGTGTGGTTGGTGTACAGTGGAGGGTGTTGGTATGTAAGGAGGAATGAGAAAAGAAACGGTAATAATAGTTGCGTGGACTGAAATGGATTTGCTCAACATAATTGTGATGCTTCATTAATTATGGAAATGATTATCATTTCCTTCGCTATTGCTTGGCTTTAGTGAAAATCTTATTTTATCTTTTGTATTAATTTATTATTTAATCTGTGATCTAAATTAAAAAATATTAATTTAAAATACTATATGCAATCTTTTTATAAATATTTATATATTCATATAATAATTATATATGCATATAATTTTAATATATGTTTACATATTAATAAAATGATGTATATATATATTTATATTAGTAAATAAATTGTATAAGGTTATTATATATTTTTATATATGTATATATAAATACATAAAAAACATTTCCTTTCAAAATATATTTATTAAATGACTTCATAAATACAAATATATAACAATAAATATAGTATTTTATAAATATGCATTAGTTTATACCCATATTAATATATATTTATACATATATACAAAAATAACTATGAAATATTTATATATGTTAAAATATGCAATATATTTATAACATATATACACGTGTGTGTGTATATATATATTAATTTTTATTAGTAATTAATATCACCTAGAATGACTTTCATTCCTCTCAAAATAGTGAGGAATGGGATTCCTTTTCAGGGAATGAAATTACTATTTAAGGAATGATACATTCTAAGGAACCATCCATCTTCCATTCCACACCTATTCATTAATACAAAAGTCACCAACCAAGCACCCCCTAACTTTTGAACTATGAATGTACGGTTAATTTTAATCGTAATTTGTAATACTCCATTATTTTTTTTAAAGTCTTATTTTAAAAATATTTTTGATCTGATAAAAATTATATTAAAAAGTTAAAATTAGTTATTAAATGAAGTTTTAATGGTAACCTTACAACAATAATATTTTTGAGTAAGATATAAATGAAAAAAAATTCAAAATTACCAAATAATAAAGAAATATAATTAAAATTAATGGTTTATAATAAATTGTACTTTTATTTTATAAATAAAAAATTAAAAAGTTCTACATTATTAAAAAAAAAATTGTGAAGGGAGGAAGTGTAACGACTATTCTTTTCTACTTTGGTATCCAAACCAAAATAGATATGGGGGAAATTCTACTATACCACTACAAATAGTGTGCACTCTTTTTAGATAATTTTTTTTAAGAAATTATTTTTTTATTCATAATTCTCAAATTATTCTTAAATAATTTAGGCTCCCCAATCGTATAAGCTTTACAAAGGAAAAAAATTTGTGTAAGGACAAAAAAATCAATGGTAGAACTTTTCAATGACTGATTTTCTATCAACAAAAATCCATTATTAAAAAAAAAAGAAAAAGGAGAGAGCTATGGATTTAAATCCTTCGTAAAACAAACAAATGGGTTTGTCACTATGAATTTTAAATCCATCAATCGAAGCTCAAGCTACCTTAGAACAGTCGAAGAACAAGCAAAATCATACAGCCAAAAATGGTGATGCTAATATGTTGTTGTTAATGCATCAGGGACTGAATTTCTATCACAGAAAAACCTTAATACTGCATCAATTGGTTCAGTTTTCTTCACAATCTTTTCATTATAACATGATCAAAAACAAGACTAGAAATACTCAACTCGGGGAGCATGAATTCGACTCGGAAATCGCCATGATTTTCTTTTGAAGCTCTTCCTTGTTAGCGCCCACAAGTTTGTCGAGTTGTCGTCCCTCTCTCAGGAAAAAGAAGCTCGGAGTTGCTTTGATGTCCCATGTACTACAAAATTCCTGCACCACAAAAAAAAAAAAAAAAAAAAAAAAAAATTCCTTTAATCTTGTTGGTGCAACTTACTCCAACATTCATCACCTTCTTGTATTAGTATTGGGTGTGCTCCACTGCTCGTTTTGCATGCACACACTCATCTGTCTGTGTGTGAAATGAACGGTGGACATACATCCGACACTACGCATCGGATGTAGGATTTGCATAAGTGTTGGTATACAAGGGAACTTACTGCTAACTTATCAACATCAACTGTCAGGAACAAAATTGAGGTATATTTATCAGCAAGTTCGCGATAAGTTGGTGCGATTTGTTTACAAGGACTGCACCAAGATGCACTGAAATTCACCACAACCTGGTGGAAGATACAAGAGAAATTTATGGACACTCAAGAACTCATAAAGAAGGGAAACAAAAACACACACTAGTGTTTTCGAAAAACTTACAATCTTGCCATCTTTATTTGCTTCTGACGTCTCCTTTTCCCACTTCTCCTTTGTAGTGACAAGATGAATATAACCACCCACAAGTTGCGGCATAGTATCGGCTTTAGTACCTCGTCTGCACGACTGCAATAAATTCGAAGCAGCACCTTGTCTGCATGACGCAATAAATTCAAAGTCTGCACCTACCAGATAAAGATTATGAAGAAACAGTTGATTCAGAACACAACTACATTTGGCTTAATCATCCAAAAAACACTATGGATCTAGTTCAAGAATAACACAAAAAATAGAACCAAGGAATGAATGGCATGTACTAACTATACAGGCAAGTTCAAGCAATGAGGAAAATAAAACTTCGTCATCTATTATCATTCGACACATTGCAAAGTGCTCTATATCAATTACAATTCATGTGGTCCATAAAGTAGTAATCCTCCATCATGGTAAAATTCTAGTATTCTTTCCTAAGAAAGTTACAAATTAAGCAAAAATCAAGAGTTTGGAACTTTGAAATTTGCTGATAGATACAGATTGTGAAGCAATGTTTTCATGAAAACTAACAAGGACAGAGATTATTAGTTTCACGAAAACCATTGAAAAATATCCATTACCTTAGTCCAGCACTGTCCCATCGACTATACACAGCCGAACCCCGGTCAGAGGACTACAGCAGTGACCTATATAAGTTGGAATATGTTAGCATTGTCCTAGATTACAACTGTCCTGAAATTTCTTGCATCTGTTTATGCTCCATAACATAGAATAAAATGGCTGTTAATGAACAAAATGACTGTCAATGAACAAAATGGCCCCTACGCAAGCATGCAGGACTGTTAACAAAGCGATAATAATTTTAAGGTGAAAAGTAACGCATTTCAAAAATAATTTAAGCAAAAAGTATTACCGTCGCACGGTCTGGAGACCTGCTCAATTAAGATTAATAATAATCTACTCAAAGACAATATGATTGCACAAGAAACATAATTTTGAGAAGAAATTAAACTCTGTTCAACATGAATATGATTGTCTTGATTTTTCTTGCAGATAAACAGGTCAATGGTGACGCAACAAACATCAAAACTAAATAAAAAAAATCATTCACCATTGTATGCATTATGCACATTCATGAGTGGGCCCTGCAAACATCAAGATTAAGATTTAATCTATAATTATTTCGTTAAATTGGGAACCCCAAGAAATTACATTATGAGCCATTAACCATCTTAATTAAAATTGATGCATTTTCTGGAAATCATAATTAATGTTACCTGAGGATTGTGCGAAGAGGAAGTTTTCGACAGAACGGCATTAAAAGGGGCGGTGATCGAGAGAGATTTCCAGATAAAAACAATGTGGAGAAGTTAAAATTTATAAAATGGAAATCTTGTGGTTACAGGAGAATAGGAAAAGAAACGTTTTTGTTTTTTGTTTTTGTTTCTCTTTTTGAGAAGATCACCGTGGGGGTGGGAGACTAAGAACTAAATCCGGACAAAGGTATCCGACTTAATAAAGATTATGTCTGGTCCACAGAGTCTAAAAGGAGTTCACGTGGCAATTTGGATTGTCCAGTTCGCCCCGCTCAAACCTGGAGGGTGGTAACAAAGTTTGAATCGGGTTGACTGGCTGCTAAAGTTTAGCTCAATTTGATTTAACATATTTGTTAGATCAGAATTTGTATGTATATGTAATAATTCAGTAGTAGTTCGAACAGTAATTAAACTTACGAAAGCTAAATAAATAACAATAGATTTTACGAGGAAGAATCCCTTTATTAGATGATAACTTGTTCCCACAAATATTACAAATAGAACTTACACGTTGAATTCTATGTAATGATCAATAAATTAAGTTAATTATATATCTATATGTATCAAAATCTTTGCACCAATCTATTCTATAGATATTGGGGCTGGAGTTGACAAACAATCAATACCAATATTATTGTTTCTTAGCCTCGATTAGAAATTGAAATGGGGAGTGGCCAAGTGGTAAGGCAACGGGTTTTGGTCCCACTATTCGGAGGTTCGAATCCTTCCATCCCGGTCTAGATCCATTTTTATGCCCCATTATTCCCATAGCAAATAGAAAGAAGTAGGTGGTGTGTAGGAGTTAATTAATTTAAATCTATGTGTCTGTTCGAATTTCATTAACAAATAATAAAGTTTCGTATTATATAGAAATATGTTATGGCCTAAATATCAGTCTACTTTTGTAAACACATCTTCTAATACCTTACTTGACCATCTAGTCCCCTAGATAGATTTTGTTGCAAACTCCCATTTACAAATTGCTGAGCTCTCCCGAGTCCAATCAGTGGTGGGACTAAGATATAATTTTGTCTCTGCTTCGCCTTGAGTACTCCTTCTCCTGAATCTGATAGCTTTTCCACTAGTTGTTTCACAGCTTCTCTGCTTGTATTGAGTTAATTGAATGTTATAGATATACTTTTCATTTTCTTTTTTACTCTTATTTAAAGCCGCGCTCCTCTTGAATATCCGAATGAAGAGTATCTTTTGCGTTT
The DNA here is from genome assembly GCA_028749325.2 of Caryopteris x clandonensis. Taxonomy (NCBI): domain Eukaryota; kingdom Viridiplantae; phylum Streptophyta; class Magnoliopsida; order Lamiales; family Lamiaceae; genus Caryopteris; species Caryopteris x clandonensis. Next base: position 5,203,141 of record JAPYKT020000021.1, read on the forward strand.
GATTTTCTGCGAACTTACTTCCACGATTTTTGCTAATCTATTTTTCTGGTATCTTGCTGATTTTGTTTTCTTCTTTCTTCAAGTTAACCGGTCTCCTTTTTCTAGTGTATCTTCTCCTGATTTGTCTTTCCTTAGGTGATGATCTTCATTCCTTTATTTTCTCCAACCGCTGACTTTTTTCCTTGATTTGAGTATCTCCCTCATATCCTACATGTAACATCGAATATAATTAGATTCTTCGAATATATGACAATTATTACCTCATCAATCTCTTCCTTGGACATACGGTTCGAAAATCTTGATCAAGTTGATTTCCTACAGGATAAGAGCACATACGAAAATGGAACTGGGATAGAGAGTAAGATATAGTTACAAGCTAAAGCTTAGTAAGGATAATCCACAACAACAACAGTTTTTAAAAACCAACAAAAACAACCTTAACAAGAGTTTTTTTGAAAAGAAAACACAAAAACATCTACTGACAGTCAGGCTCCCCCTTAATTCGACCCTTCTTCACTTTCCCAGTTCTCTTCTGATTCTTCTTCTCCACTTTCATCAATAAGCCTTTTTCCTCTTTGCTTTCTTGCTGCAACATTATGCTTCTTTTTCCTGCTTTCTGTCCTGGTGCTTGTGCCTGCAGTGTTCTCTCCCTTTTTCGAGCCTTGTGTCAAAGGGTTGGATGTGCGGGACGGACCGACATTGACAGGTACATCCAGAGACTTTAGAATGGTCGTTAGATAAAGCTTTTGAGCACTAACTTCAGCAACAAGTGTGTTTAGAATTTCAATTTGTTGATGAAGGAACAGTGGTAGATTATCAACAACTTCAGAGGGGCGAAGAGTTGGTGCAGCAGTCCGTGGTCGTGTATAGACATTTGCTTCTCTGGAAGCCATTTTCAGGGGTGGAGCGGACTGGCACATAACATCAGATGAATTGGATTGAATGCTTTGGTGTGAAAGCAGTCCCCAGATAAGACTGGGAAGGGCAGTTTCTTCCTAGGATCTAGTTTCTCAGCAAATCCCATAATTGTCTCAAATGCCACTTTTCCAAAGTCAAGAGGAATATTATTCAACACTCTATAAATGAAAACACATTGAGCAGCATTCAAGTGAGACTTGTTAGCAGTGGGAGTCCAGTTATGTCTACCAATCTAGTGCATCCAGTTTTTGTCATATGTGAGAATGGACGGTGGGACACCAGGCTTTGTCCATTTTGTCAACTGTCCCTTGCTCAAAAAATCAACAACCTTTTCCAAATCTAAATCATTCTCTTCTCCGTCTTATAAGTCATTCAATTCAAGGAAATCATTTATAGCAGGTATACTAAGATTCACAATTTTCTTTCGCACAATGATTTTTCCAAAGCGAGCAGAGTTGGGATCTTGGATACCCACGACCAGGTTAGCATAAAACTCATGTACGATGGTACCATAGTATCTTCCCAAATTTGTGATAGTTACTTCTAAGCCACAGTCCCATATACAGTTCATCACATGAGATTTATCAAAGCGTTTTAAATCCAGGTTTCGTTCCGGCCAAAAGTCCATAGAGGCAAACAGTTTGTAACGGTCATGAGTTGTTTTAGAATAAAATGTCTTTGAGAATGCATTACCTCGAATCATGGTGGTGGGTTCACCTGTTGTTCTTTGTTGAGCCGGAGTGGAATCATCAGTAGGGGAAACAGTTCTGGTGCGGTATGAGTGACGAGGAGGGGGAGATTTCGTATGTTCCTCTTCGGAAGCAGAATCCACAACAAGTTGTTGTTTTTTCACTGGTGGGGCCGAGGCTTTGTCACTGGCTTTGGTTTTATTTCTGGTGGTTGTTCATTTCGAAACAGGGTTCACTGTGGATTTTGGGGGACCAGTTGGTGGGTCCGGCATTGGAGAGGGAAATGTGTGTGGGTTTTCGGGTGAGGTGGCTGGTGGAACTGCATAATCGTTCAGTGTTGGGTCAACTGTGTGTGGCGATTGTGCAAGAGCTGGAGGGGCAGTTTTCTTTGCAACCGGAGCTGACTCCATCGGGTTTGGTTCTCTGGTTGGTGCCGGCGGAGGGTGTGGATTTTGGGATCCATCTGCTGGCAATGGTGGTAGGATTTCCAGTGGTTCTGGATCATGGACATGTATGATAGCCCAGCTCGGCCGGCGTCCACTCAACTTGCTGTCGAAATCATCCATGGCTGCAGAGAAAAAGAGACACACAATTTTCCTCCTTTGGTTCTGAACCAAAGGGTGAGTTATCGAGGACGAAGAGGACATAATATCAAACGACACTCAAGATTTCTATCAGTGAACATGACTTCTGTTCGTACGTAGTGGAATATAAATAAGAAAAGAATTATTCCAGCAACCGTCAACCCAGTCATTAAACACGCGACCACGTTCAAAAGAGAGTCACGTAGGAGGGTCATGTCTTCTAATCTCATGTACCATAACCGTTAGTGCCCACTAAGTGATGCCTACAAATGTTTCCTCCAACACAAGAGAAACATAACCGTGATACGAAAATCAAGAGAGAATTTTTTTATATGCAGTTAATGATTTTTGGTGGAGACATTATAGCGTTTCTTGTTGAATCAATTCTGAGTCCATGAAACAAACATTAACCACAGTTCAGGCAAAATGGTTTGCAAAATGCACTAAGAAAAATCCTTAATCTGTTCTAAAGTAACCGTTCACTTATTCACATTTCTTTAGAGAATAGAATAACCCTTACGACTCCTAGTGCCGAAACTTTGTGTAGTAGCTCTTAAACCACACAATAATATACTACACTAGAAAAACCCTGTGTGACGAGCTCAATTCCTTATAACCCCTGTTTGAGTGCGAACTTGCAGTGAACACGAAGTGGTAGCTTTCACAGATCTGTCATTTTCTGTACATGGTGCTCAATCATACGGTTGATAGCTTACCATTGCATCATTTCAAGATCGTAGCTCTTTTCGAAAACAAACTATATAGGATTCGAAGTTCAGAACAAACCAAATTTTAAACCTGTGTGTGAGAACAGTTTGTATCGCAAACAGAATATAATAATTTTTTTTTTTTAACTAGCACAGCAAATCCCTAATGATTTTCTTAGGAAAATGTATCTTTGAGTGTCTAGAGCCTTTGTGAAGATATCAGCAAGTTGGCTTACGGTGGGCACATGTTCTAGAGTAATGATTCCATCCTCAACTAATTCCTTGATGTAGTGATGTCTAATGTCTATATGCTTAGTTCTAGAGTGTTGCATGGGATTCTAAGACATATTTATAACACTAAGATTGTCAGAGAATAGAGTCATGGAAGTTAAGTTCATACCGTAGTCGCACAATATGTGCATCATCCATACTAGTTGTGAGCATGAGCTCCCAGCAGCTATGTATTCAACTTCTGCTGTTGATAAAGAGATGTTGTTTTGCTTCTTGCTGAGCCATGAGACCAGATTATTCCCAATGTAGAAGCATCCTCCTGACGTGCTTTTTCTATCATCTGCATAACCTGCCCAAGCAGCATCACAGTACCCTGCAAGGAAGGGTTTAGTGTCAAATGAGTATTTTAGGCCATAATCAGTGGTACCTGCCACATAGCAAATGATTCTCTTTACTGCCTTAAGATGTGATTCCTTTGCATTTGATTGATATCTAGCACATAATCCTACGCTAAAACTTATGTCGGGTCTACTTGCAGTGAGGTATATGAGACTTCATATCATGCTTCTATACAGGGTTGGATCAACGCTTGATCCACTTTCGTCTTTGGATAATTTGATGTTTGTTCCCATTGTTGTGTAAGCCGCTTTGCATCCGTTAAGTCCAAATTTCTGGCATATTTCCCTTAATGTATCATGATCCCATTTTTGTTGTGTTTAACTTGTAGTCCAAGAAAGTAAGATAGCTCACCAACCATACTCATTTCAAATTTGCGTGACATTACTTTGACAAAGTCATTCAATTTATTTCCAGATGTAGAGTCGAACACAATGTCATCCACATAGATTTGTACAATGATAATGTCATTGTTCGACCACTGGGTGAACAAGGTCTGGTCTACCCCTCCTTGCTTGTATCCTTGTGTAAGCAGAAATTTTTTCAGTCTCTCATACCTCTTGGAGCTTGCTTCAGTCCATAAAAAGCTTTCTTTAGTTTGTACACATGATCTGGGTAATGTGGATCTTCAAAGCCTTTTGGTTGCTTGACATATGCTTCATCTTTAAAAAAAACATTCAAAAAGGTATTTTTCACATCCATTTGATAAAGTATGAATTTTTTAATGCAAGAAAATGATAGAAGAATTCTTACATACTCCAGTCGTGCGACTGGGGCAAAGGATTCTTCAAAGTCAATTCCTTCAATTTGTGTATATCCTTGAACTACTAATCTGGCTTTATTCCTTGTAATGTTTCCATGCTCATCAGTTTTGTTTTTGAAGATCCATTTAGTTCCAATAATGTTTACATCGTTCGGTCATGGTACAAGTGTCCATACATCAGTTCTAGTAAATTGTTCTAGTTCCTCTTGCATAGCCAATATCCAGTTGTCATCTTTGAGTGCTTCTTTAATATTCTTGGGTTCAATCACAGAGGTATAGCATGCATGATGTACTAAACCCCCCATTTTGCGGTAATCGGGTTTTGGGTTTCCACGTGTCTTAATACCTTCACCAGGGTCTCCAATGATAAGCTCTTTGGGATGTTCCTTTTGAACTCTGGTGGAAGGTTCATGTTTTTCAGACCCCTCACTCTTTGGAGTCTGAGCAGTTTCTCCTGTTGGTTCATACTCCAGGTCGCCTGTAGGTCGTACAGCAGATGAACCTGCTTCGTCCAGATAAATATCATGTCTCTCCAATGAGTCATCAAAGATAACATTAGTACTTTCAATAAGTGTTTCAGTTCTTAGATTAAATATACGGAAAGCTCTACTATTTGTAGAATATCCCGAAAACATACTTGTATCACTTTTAGCATCAAATTCACCTAACTGTTGTCGGTCATTGTAGACATAACATATGCATCCAAATACCTGAAAGTGACTCAGGTTTGGAGTTTTCCCTTTCGAGATTTGATACGAGGTCATTCCTACTCCTTTCCTCAGGTTGACACAGTTTGAAACATAGCATGATTGTTTATTGCTTCGGCCCACCATTTTTTAGCTACATCCATTCCAATCATCATGGCCCTGGCCATCTCCTGCAATGTACGATTTTTCCTTTCTACTACCCTATTTTGTTGAGGTGTTTTAAAAGCTGAAAATTCATGAGCAATACCTCGTGAGGTACAAAAATCACTAAAAGCACTATTTTCAAATTCTCTCCCATGGTCACTTCGTATTTGAACAATGAAATCCTGTTTTTCATTTTCAAAGTAATCTTATTAGTTTTTTAAATTCTTCAAATATTTCTGACTTCTTTCGAAGAAATCTTACCCAGGTATATCTTGAGAAATCATCAACACATACAAAGATATATCTTTTACCTCAAGTCCATGTGCAATAGAGCCATAATATGTTTAGTGCATCTGTCTTGTGTTACCTTGTATGAACTTTTCACCTGTTTGCCAAGTTGACATGGTCCGCAAATTCCCTGATTTCTGTTTGGGAGCTTAGGCAGTCCACGGACACATTGGGATTTGGACAGGGCAATAAGGTGGTTGTATCCGATATGTCCCAATTTTTTATGTCATATTTCTATTGCTCCAGTGTTTGCATTATGACACACAAGGTTCTTGTAAAAAAGATAACAATTATTAGTAGATCTAGTACCGGTGAGTATGCATTGGTCATTATTGTCGGTAACCATGCATTTGTCATGAGTGAAATTCACTTGAAGACCTTGATCACAAATTTGACTAATACTTAACAGATATGCTTTAAGATTTTCAACAAGAAACACATTCGACAGTTTGGATAAACCACGTTCGTTAAGAGTTCCTTGTCTAATGACACGTTCACTTTTACCATCACCAAACATTACAGATTCCTCCTTTACTAAAGTAATATTAATTAGATAAGAGCGATCACCAGTCATGTGACATGAACACCTGCTGTCAAAGAACCAATTTTCAGTATTGTTCGCACCAAGAGAAACTATTGATGAAGTGAGACACATATTTTTAACAACCTATATTTTTTATGTGGTATTTTGTGATGGTTGTTTTTTGCTTTCACAGTTTTTGGTAATGTAGGATTTCTTACAGGAACACCAAACAAGTTTCAGTTAGAAATATTACCTGATCACAGGTCATGTTTCATTCTTTAGCACTTAGGTCGAATATGTGCAGGTGCATCACAGTAGTGACATATAGAAATGAATTTTTTTATATCTTGGAATTCCAGTTTCCTTGACTCAGTTGCGGTATTCCGACCTTTGTGTTGGATAGTTGGGGTGCTGGCTAGGTCAAAAACTGTTGTTCCAGACAATCTTTCTTCAGTGTATCCAAAACCTATTTTATTACTCTATGGTCTTCCATACGCTAGGATCTCATCAAATTTGGCCTTTCCCTTGTTCAATCCCTGAATACTTCGCACTGCTTTGTCTAGTTCAGACCATAGTTCAGCCATCTCGTAATCTTTATCCTATAATTTGGATACAGTTTATGTTAGTTTATCAGTTACTGATGTACTTACCTTGTGATTGTTGTGACAAGATTTATGTGTTGTTTCTAGATTGAATTTGAGGCACTCAATTTTCGTTTCTTGAAGTTGGACCTGATGTTCCAAATTTCTCACATTTTTCTGAGATGTAGTTAGTTCATCGCTCAGACGTTCATTGATCTCCCTTGTGATTTGTAGTTCATGTATTACCTGGTTTAGTTCTTGATGTTCCAAGGCAATGACTCATTTACTTTTATTTCTTTTACTTGATCATCCAGTCTTTGAATGACCTCGGTAGCTGTTGTGCATCTGGTTGTAACATCTAGGTATATTCATTCCAGATCCTCCAGAGTTGGGTCATCGAAATCTGGTTCTTCATTATTTTCCAGTTCTCCTTCACTTCGTACTGAGAATGTAAGACACATCAAGTCTTTTGACGATGTATAGGCAGCAAAGTTACTGGGGTATGTCGATTATGGTATGTCAGGTTCTTCTTCTTCCTCTGACTCAGATGCACTCCAAGTGGCTTTTAGTGCTTTGTTTTTTTCTTAAAAAATTTGGGCATTCAGCTTGATAGTGTCCGTATCCTTGGCATTCCCTGCATTGGTCAAAATCTTTTCGATTGCCTTGTTTGTAGTTCTGAGTTTTGGAACCTCCTTTTCTGACATGTCACCATAGTTCGCACTTTTGGTGAACTGCGGTTTCTGGTTGTACTTTTTGACGAACTTGCTGTAATTTTTTGTCAGTAGTGCCATTTTATCCGCAATCTCTGTTGCTTCATTCTCAATCAGTTCTATACTTGACTCCGACTTTAGTGCCATCCCTTTGTTCTTTGGTGCATCCATTCTATTGTTTATCTCAAAGGTCCTTAGTTCCCCCATCAAGTCATCCAATGACATTGGTGTGACTCTAATGAAGGATTCTAGGACCATAATCTTTTCTCTGAATCTAGGGGCTAGGGTTCTCATAATTTTCATGATTTGAACATCTTCTTGAATCGCATCCCCAAGAGTGTAGCATTGATTTACTATGTCACTGAATCTAGCAAAGTACAATTCATTGTTTTCTTCTACAGTCATCTGGATTCCGTCAAATTGTGTGGGCAATCTCTGCAGCTTAGATTTTCTCACCGATTCATTTCCTTCAAATTGTTTTTGTAGTGCATCCCATGCATCTTAACCGTTTGACAGTGTATGATTAATTTGTGTCTCATGGCGTCAACCGAGGCCAGTATTGCATATAATGCTATATAGTTTGCATCTTCAGCACACTTCTCTTCTATAGTCCATAAAGATCTTGGTTTCTCAACAATCTTAGTTATGTCTTTGCCATCATGCATATTCTCGGCCATGTCCACTTGATTTGGATTGCCTCTCCACACCGTTTGGATCTTAAGTAGATGATCATCATGGATTTTCAGAATGGATAGTTTTGACCATCAAGTGATGGTGGTCGTAGTGACGTTCCATAGAATCCCATGTATATGTCCCTAGATCTACCTGTTTTAAGAAAATTGGAACCTGTTCTGGTGCCAATTGTTAGATCAGAATTTGTGCGCGTGTGTAATGATTCAGTAGTAGTTCGAACAGTAATTGAACTTGGGGAAGCTAAATAAATAATAGTAGACGAGAAAGAATTCCTTCTTCCTCTCAAGTATTTTATTAGAAGATAACTTGTTTCCATAAATGTTACAAATAGAACTTACACGTATTAGCCTCCCCCTAAATACAAGTCTACTCTTGTAAACACATCTTCTAATACCTTACTTGACCATCCAGTCCTCTAGATGGATTTTGTTGCAAACTCCCGTTTACAAATTGCTTAGCTCTCCCGAGTCCAGTCAGTGGTGGGACTAAGATATAATTATGTTTCTGTGTAGTTCACCATCAGTTCGCCTTGAGTACTTCTTGAGCTATCGTATTCTCCCGAATCTGATAGTTTTTCCATCAGTTGCTTCACAGCTTCTCTGCTTGTATTGAGTTAATTGAATGTAACAGAGATACTCTTCGTTATCTATTTTACTCTTATTTAAAGCTGCGCTCCTCTTGAATATCCGAATGAAGAATGTCTTTTGTGTTTGATTTTCTGCCAACTTAAGTCAACCGGTCTCCTTTTCTGGTGTATCTTCTCTTGATTTGTCTTTCCTTGGGTGATAATCTTCATTCCTTTATTTTCTCCAACCGCTGACTTTTTTCCTTGATTTGAGTATCTCCCTCATATCCGGCATGTAACATCGAACATAATTAGATTCTTCGTATATATGACAATTATTACCTCATCAATATTAAATTTATCGAACTAATTTATGATCCATGTGCTATTAACCTCTCGGATCGAACCTAGTAAACCGATCATATTTTGATTCTAAAATTATATAATCCAACCGTACTTAAAATTATATGTTTCTTTCTTTTCTCCCCAAAATACCATGAACTCTACATTTTGAAATATTTATCAATATAGGAGCTAAAAAAGTATGACAAATAATTGAAATAGATTATATACGTTCCCCTTGTTATTTTCATCATTGTTAATGATAATTTTAAAATTTCGTTGATATTCTCTGTCATAGAAAAATATTTGACAAATAGATCGAACATTTTCTGACATGTTCAATCTTACAGTTGAACAATATGTGCAATATACGATCAAGTTAGTCGACTGACTTTTTAGGCTTAAACTTTCATTAAAATTCTTCCCTAATATAATAATTGTAATCATCTTTCATATAAAAGAAGAATAGTAAAAATTATGTTATTGTATACCATATTTATTTACAATAATAATTTTTCTATCCTTCTATAATATATAATTTTTTTTATTTTTTTTTTGACAGCTCAAGAAATGGATAGCATTCATCAACTTAGAGCTGTGTGTCCTTAATCCCGTGCGCGCGTCGACGAACAATGATGTCCAACTTAGCAAAATTTTAAGAATGGACAACCATGTAAATCTAAACTTTACAAATAAAAGCCAACAAAATATCAATAAAAAAGAAAAGAATTGGTAACACCTATTTTTAGTCACTTTGTGCACTTGTGGAAATGAAGTTGCAAGTCTTCCCACAACTTAAGTTTCGTATTTTTTAAAGCTATTCACCTGATTTTATTAGTGCAACCAGTGTTTTCATAACCGAATTGGAGATTGAACCGATTGAGCCATTGAGTATCGGTTCAATCGATCAGATCAGTCGAATCAACGGTTCAACTGAAAAAATAAAAATAGCCTGTTTTTTTATCACATATATTATATATTAACATTCACAAACAATAATTTTTGTAAATACATAACTTAAAATATGATATTAATACTTCATAAAATAGTTTTTTCTATTTTTTAAGTGTTAATTTTAATTAAAAAAAATTGGTTGGACTGGTTTTAAGCGGTTATACCAAGTTTGACCTGTTTAACCGTAAAAATTATTTTATTAATATTCCGGACCGATTCAGGCACCGGTTCCTGGTTTAACCAGTTGAACCGCCCGGTCCGATCCAATTATGAAAACAGTGGGTACATCATAGGATGGTACGATTAAAGATTTGTTGATAAAAGCTAATGTAGACGGTACAGACATAAAGATAAAATTAGGTAAATTAGGTAAATTTTAATAAATTTTAAAGTTATTATTTATTAAAACTTCACACGAAACTTCACTAATAAATAACACCACTTCATACTTGACTACAATGAAACTAAATTACAGTACAACATTAAACATTCCAAAATCTAGCAATGCAGGATGCATTCTTTAGCTCTAAATTCATCCAAGAATCAGCTAAAATTAAAAAAAAAAAAAAACTATCATGGTGTCTGCACATTGGAGTCCTTGGATCTGTTGTCCTCAGACGACGGTCTGTTCTCCATCTCGGGATGCCGAATTCTCTCAATCATGCCAACCACTTCCTCCATGGCCGGCCGCATCTCCGCCACCTTCGCCACGCAGCAGAACGCTATCTGCAGCATCTGCACCAGCTCCTCCTCAATGTTCTCATACTTCATTAGCTCTGCATCGAAAACTTCTGCGGTCCACTCCTCCCGAACCACCGATCTCACCCACCTGGGAAGGTCCACCACCTCATCGTGCCCCGGGTATCGGAGGGGCGGCTTTCCGGTGAGTATCTCGAGCAGGAGGACTCCGAAGCTGTACACATCCGATTTTTGTGTGGCTTTTCGTGTCTCGATGACCTCTGGAGCCCGGTAGCCTGCGACTCGGTATTTGACATTAGAATAGGTCATTAGAGGGCTTAGGCCGAAGTCGGAAACGCAGCCATCAAGGCCACCTCTGAGGAGTATATTTGTGGACTTTAGGTTTCCGTGGATGAACTTGGCTCCGCCTTCCGAGTGAATGTGAGCAATCCCTCTTGCTGCTCCTAGTGTGATATTTAGCCGGGCGTCCCAATCTAGTGATGCTCTTCCTATGTCTCTGTTACCTGTTTGTGGCATTTCAATGTACAATGAATGCAATAAGGCATTATGTTTAGGGCTGTGCAACAGCTCAGGTCAGGTCGGGATTCATGGATCGGGTTGAAACATAGTTATTATATATTTTGCACGAACAAAATAATAGTTACATTAACAATCTATAATAATATGTTCTAGAGTTTTTCTTATCTACACACAATTTTTCTTACAAAAATGAACTTGCATATCCTTTGAACTTACAATATTTTTTTGAAAGAATAATAATACGGGTTATTGGGTTGACCCATTATCTTTCCGTATCATTTGGGTAATTCAAATTTCGACTCTAACTCACTATATTTGTGTGGTTCGCCTCAGGTTATTGATTCGTTTGCACATTGTCACCCCTAATTATGTTACAGGTTGTATGTTGAGAAAGGAACAATACTTACTACATTTGTTATCACTTCAACATTCGACCGGGTGCAGAATCCACCTCGAATTCACACACATTTTACATACAGTCACATGGATGTACGTGTGATGTGAGTATGCGGTGGATTCAACACCCGTTATCGGATATAAGAGGCCCTAGCAAGACAAATATCCATTTAAGAGTTGTGACGTAATAGTTGGTTGGTTGTCTCAGGCCTAATACGTACCACTGCATATGTATTTCTATGGACTTGAAACAATTATTATATGAGAAGTTGCAGAAATTGAAAAGCAAAACATACCGTGCAAGGCAGCAGACAAACTGCTAGAGGGCATGTACTCATAAACAAGAAGCTTCTCATCCTTGGAGCAGTAGTAGGCAAGCAATGGCACCACATTTGGATGCCTACCAAGCCTACTTACAAGCTCCATATATTGATCGAAGTCCTTCTTTCCGACCCCGACTTCCTTCAGTCTCTTCACCGCGACTGTAGTTGCTTCGTCAAGAATTGCTTTATAGGTTGTACCGTATGTCCCTTTCCCGAGCACTTCAGCCGACGCCCTTAGCAAGTCCTCTAGATCAAAGTTGAACGAACACCCTTCGAAAACCACTAGCTTGATCTTCTCTCCTCCTTGTACTCCACTTCCGAAATCCTCTGACTTGAGATTTTCGGTCTTTCCACCGTCGGAGCTCTTCACTTTGATCACTCTAGTGGCACCGCCCCCGTCTTTCTTCTTCAGACAGCGGAATAGATATGTCACAGCTAGGAGAATTAGAATCGCCCCACCAATGGCGATAGCGCTGATCGCCCCCGTATTTAGTTTTCTTGAACTTGCAGCATTTGGTTTACTAGATGCTACAGTAGGAGAACTTTCAGGTGTAGGGGAAGAGAAAGGAGACGAGGCCGAGCAATTCATCAGAGGCAGCCCACACAAACGAGCATTCCCGATGAATGAAGAAGCCGGAAATTTCTCGAGGGATTTTGGAATGGATCCATTCAGTGTATTATGACTCAAATTTAAAAAGACAAGAGATGGAGTATCAAGATTAGGGACAGAACCGGAAATCGAGTTGAACTGGAGGTTTAACAAGGTGAGCCTCCTCAAACTCACTACCGACGATGGAATATCTCCGGTTAATGAGTTGAAGGACAGGTCTATTACACTGAGTCGAGGCGAAAGAGACAGAGGAATGCTACCCGAGAAGTTGTTATGCTGAAGGTATAGTGCTTGAAGGGAAGGGATGGAGAGGATATCAGAAGGAAGATCCCCACTGAGGTAGTTGGATCTTAGGCTGAGGACTCTTAGAGCATCTAGCTTGCCAATAGTACTGGCCGGGATGGGCCCGTACAGCCCAATACCGGGAAGATGCAGCCCAATCACCCTGGTTCTATCCTCCGAGCAAGTAATGCCGATCCACGAGGTGCAGATTGGACTAGTGGAGTTCCAGTCGAGCTTCCGGATGTGTGGAATGGCACCAGCGAATTCAAGAAGGGCGTTTCCATCAGAGTTGAGATCAGAATTGATGCATGGAAAGTATGCCAACAGCAGAATGAAGATTGGTGGCAGTGCCAATCGAAACTCGAGTTTCATTGTGAAGATTTGAAGCAGCCTCTGCTAAGAAATGTAGAATTCAGTGTCTTAGATCAGTATGAACTAGAAAATGAAGTATATAAAAGAATCCTACTCACTACTCAGTACGAACAAGAAAATATAACCATTTGTTCCTATTTATTCAAAAGAAAACACAATGATAAAGAGAGATACATACTAACATTATTTCAAGAAGCAATGCAGAATTTGATCAAGGTAAGGAAGGGCACATCATAATTGTTAACTCTGCGTTCAAAATACTCTGGACGAGATTAGAATCTTTCCATGTCTTTGCTGAGCTTAATCCAAGCAAGAATGTTTGTGTTACATTGAAAAGCAAATTATTACCAGATCATCAACAAAAAACATTGAATTAACTCTTTCAATCTTCTCTCTCTAAAGGTAGTGACATAGACTTATTTGGAAACCAAGAACCATTAGATGACTCAAATGGTTGAAAACAACCATTTATTGGTATCTTTTGGCAAAGAATCATTCTTTTTCATGCACAAAAGCAAAACCACTATGTTTCACTTTGAAACTACAGTTCAAAGCATTGAACTATAGATTTGAATTCGCCTAAAACAACATTGAACTTAAGTATAATCTTTTTTTCACAAATAATAAAACAGCCCGTAACGACAACGAGTACTTCCTAAGCTTGCTTAACAGAGAAGGCATCAACACTTATTTTTGTAAAAAAACAAGCTAACACATATCCAAAATGCCACAAATTAGTCAGTTCAGCTATAGCTTAATTATGAGGTACTTTATTTAGAAAAAGCTAAAGTTGGGAAAAGCAAAATATTCTTGATTCACTTTTTGAAGGTGGAAAAGCAGAAGCCACTTTATTATACTGCAAATTTATGCTATTTTATATTTCACAGTAGTATAGTATAAAATTTAGGGATCTAAAAATCCTTACAAAAACAAAGATGGTGCTCATCCATAATAAAGCAAAAGCAAAAGTTGAAATGCATACTAAAGTGAAGGTATACTGTGCTTGAAAGCTGTCTATCCATCTTTGTAATTTTATAATTTAATTATACCATGTAAATAAACAAAAGCTTAAGGCATACTATTCCAAATAACAATGATTGAGTTATAAGTTCTATGTTGGATTTAATCTGATAAAACCAAAAAGAACATCAATAAAACAAGAATTGTTTTTTTATTATTGTTTTTGTGTACTACATACAATAAACATTCTGGAAAAGAACAAACGATTAAGTTAAGAAAAAATCGAATCTTGAATAATAAACTACACCTCGAAAGCCCAGAACAAGATTTGCATTTTGATGGAAATTGTCTCTAGTTTCCATTATTTCACAAAGTGAGCACTCCAGCAGTTATAAATAATGTGCAAACACACACAGAGAGTGATACAGATGAAGACTTACAAAATGCTGATGAACAAATATCTCCTGAAAGTGAAGTCCTGTGACTGAATTAGAGTTGATTTATCAAAGGCCCTTCAAATTGTGTGTTTGATGCTGCATGTATTTATCTGAGAGGAGAATGGATGGGGAAACATGAACCTGGGATTAGCCCAGAATGGAAACTATTTGAAATGTTGAGCCCAACGGTACGCTATGCTCCAAAGGAAGTTTAGGGGGCTCAGTAAATATCATTAATGGCTCTTTACAGAGCAAAGAATTCAGCTAATTTAGAACATCAATTAATAATAAAGGGGGGAAATAAAATCTGGGCTGCAAAATTGGGTTTTATTCATCTTGGCTGCAACGTTAATAATTGCATTTAAGACTTTGTAAAAATGTAGTTACTGGAAAGGTACAGCTTGTGGATTATATCATTGTCACACTATTTTTTGAATTATTTTTGTTTGTGTGGCAATAACGGAAGAGGAGTGGGTTGAAATTGTGATAAATTATTTAATTTGGCAAAATATTGTAATTTGATTTATTCTTCGGGAACATTTGCAATTATGGAGTTTTGGCAACGGTTATATATATTAATTTTAGGTGTGGGGGCTTGCTTTTATGGAAGTCTTAATAATAATTTTGAATTAATTTATACTAATAGAATAATAGAACTATTTATAAATAGTTAAATGCCGTCAAAAATCAGTTTTCAATTTCAATTTTTTTTAAGAAAGATGTATGTATTAAAAAATTATATGTGTGAATGTGTGATTGGTTTAGATTTTTTTATGGAAAGTTTTCTTTCAAATATTAAAAACATAAATAAATTTTTGTTTTTTATAAGTTTTTAACCTATAATATTTTAACTTAATTATTTTTTCACCGTCTTTAATTTAACATTCATTTTCATATTTTAAATAAAATACTAGATTTAAAAATTAAATTATTTTTTGTTGATTATTTAGTTAGAATTATGTATTTGTTGTGGGTTGGACTATCTCTGATTTGAACCACATATAATCTAAATTAAATATTTTTAATATAAATATATTAGACAATTTACAATGTTTATTCTTTTAAAATATTAATTTAAATTTATTTTTTAATTACTTTTTAATAAATAAATAAATAAATTATGAATTGTACATGTCATGAATGGGAGTAAAATAGGCAGATAATGTGTGAAATTCACACGAAGTTATTTGCTCCCAAAATATATAATTAGTCACTAGCCGTTCTAATGAGGATGGTACTGTATTTCATAATGTAGGTTATTATTGCTCACGTTTGAAGCATAACTTAAAATATATTTATTATATAATTTGAGAAAATTATTATAAAAATTAATATCAAAGAAAATTCAAAGTATTTTATTGACAAATACATAGAAAGATATATAGTTTTGTGTGTCCATAAAAATATATATTTAATATTTTTTAATAAAAATATTAATTAATATTTGTTTACGGTCAAGATTCAATACAAATAATTAAATAATCATAAATATTTGAATATAATCTCAGTTATCAACCAAAAAAAATTATATTTTAGATTGAATAATATTTATAGCCAAAGTATGGATACATTTATCAATATAAAGACTCCGATCATATGATTTTGGCTTCTTGGAAAGATAGCATGAAGATCTGCAACTTTTATGGAAACTAAAAGATCTTCAAATGTTACTTCTCATTATGGTGAATGAACTTATAAACTCTTGTTGCTTCTTGGATGCTACTTAATTACATTGTTACTTGAACTTATAAACTCTTGGGTGTTATAATGTTTTATAGGTCCGGACATCACATTTATAGGTCTATTGGGCTAAATCCATTAAACTTAAAATACGTATATTCTCAAATATACAATCATACATACATACACTCGCACTGATGTAATCATGTGATACTTTTTGTACTTGCTACGTCATCTTTCTATGAAATAGTGTTCCATCCTTAAAATTTCCCGTATACATGTTTACTTTATTTATATTCAATATCTTATAAATAAGAATTAATATTATTTGCATTTCGATATTTATTATTAAACAACAAAAACTTAAAACATCCTTTGGATGAATTTTGCTACAAACAATAGGTCGGATCCCACCTAAAAATGATAAGAACATGCAAATTGTAACCACCCATTATACATAAGCTTTTGAACCTAATACTTTTTTGATAAAAAAATAATTTTTTGTTAAAAAATTATTACTTTTTTGGATAAAATTAATATTTTTTGTTAAAAATATATTATAATTTTAACTATGTTTTATAATTAATCAAATAAAAACAATATTTTTATGGTAAAACAATATTAATTTTTTAATAATCTAAAATATTAAAAAAAAAAAAAAAAAAAAGTTGGTCGAAATAATATCATGTTGCACATAGGTGGGGCAAATCCACAGGCATAATAGCCATCTGTCAGCAACTTTTATACAACGTCTGCAGAAAACTGTCACCAACTCAAGCTGCCAAATTCAGCAGCATAAACAAAAGCAAACTCCAGGAAAACGCAAACCAGAACGACCAACAACAGCTATTGAGATCCGCCTTTTTCAAGCTTCTCAATTTCTTCCTGATTTTTCCTTTCAGCTTCTTCAAGTTCCCTTGCAGCATCCTCCTCCTCCTCCTCCTTTTGGTCCTGCGCTTCAAAGTCCTTAGCAGCTGCCATTGCTTTCACAACTGGGTCCCGCAGTTCGGAGATTAGCCCACCACCAATCTTGTACTCTTCTTCATCCCCAATCAAGAACAGGCGTTGATCAGGCCCACTTGCCATGGGAACGTCCACTGCCAGTAGTTTCATATCGTACTGCACAGAATTAAGAGTAAGATTTGAGGACAACATTCCTTCCCATGAAAAGCGCAACCTCAAATACCAAGGCACATTTACTTGCTTGATATCAATGTGTGGTCTAAAATAGTACAAAACAGTCCTTGCATACTTGGAAGGATGGGACATGAATCGATAACAAGAAGCCCATGTTGTTTTGAAAACTTTGGACTAATCGCATGATGTGGTAAATTATCTAACATACCAAATAATTTGCATCACACTCACAAGTCCGAATTCTTATCAATGTCCATATATCCCATCAAGCAACTTAAACAAGCCCATAGCATAGCCTCAAAATCTATCCATACAGAATTATTCATCACACAGCTCAGTCAAGTTAAAAGGAAAAAACCACAAAAAAAAGATAGGCTGTATCTGGAGGAATCTGTATCACGAACTTATACAAGTCAGAAGAAAATCCCTTGTTTCAAGAAACAACGAGAAACTAACATTGAAAAGAAACATACAATTTATAAAACATGAAGACTCATGAGCTATTTGACTCCAAGACAGCATGACAACCCAAACTTCATAATCTTCACAAAATCTATCCAATAACTTCTACTGTATCCTAATTAAAAGGAATCAGGTTGGACCCAAAATCCATCCTCCTATATTCTACAGGAATAATGAAAGATAGAACCAAAAATATATCCCAGCGGAATAAATTGAAACATACTTTACAAGAAAAACTACAACAGATAGGTATTCATTAGAAAATATAATAATGTCCAGCATAACAAATTAAACATACTTTCTTCTTTAATCCACAGAATCTACCAATAACTTGTGTGTTATATTTAGGTAATAAAATATGTATTCATTAGATAATGAACAGAAACTTTAAGAGGAAAATAAGTATAGGCTGGATTTTAAAAATACCTGGCCTTTCTTCTTCTTGACTTCGACACTGACTAATCCCTTCCTTTCCGAACCATGTATAGGGAAAATGAGAAAACATCTTTTGCTTCTTAACATAGGTTGGAAATTCTTCAGGCTTATGCCGCCACCTGACATCACGTACGCCCTTAAATCTGTTCCAGTGAGAGGTGCACCCATGACCTCAAGAATGCCAGCCGATGTATTTAGCTTCCTCATCGCCATTCTGTAAACTTTATCTGGATTGATGGTGAATCTTGAACGGAAGTACAAGCCCTTGACATAAACAAAATAAAGTAAGATCTACATAGATGAGGGCTAGTCAGTTGAAAAAAACTACAGATATTGCATCAATTAGAAAGCTCAGGACATGGATTCCGTTGTTGGCTTAGGATGGAAATGAATAGAAGCAAAAGATACCATATTACATCATCATAACACTAGTAAAATGTAATATAACTTATTATTCACTTCCCTCCATCAATGTTCCTATAAAATGCATGGGCAATGATTATCACTTCATCCCTTTCCATTATAACCACTAGCTCCCATCCCCATTTTGCCATGAAAGAATAGCAAGTTCTTAGTAAGAAGCAGAAATATTGTCTAAAATTAATATCCTACATAGGTAACTAAATTTCAACATTACTCTTTTACTCAGCTCTGCAAGCAAGGAGCCCAAGGGTCAACATAAGGAGGGAGATGTAAGGAAACAGAGGCAGGAAAAGGTAGTGAGCAAATAATCACAATACAACAAGAAGAAAACTACATGCTAAACCTAGCCATGACACTCTATTGCATTGTTTGTGCTTTCTCGTCATGACATTTAAAGATGTAACAAAACAGTCAACTTGAATAAAAAAAATAAAGAAAAGGTTGGAATGAGTTGTGCAGAACAAATCATCTGTTCCAGACTACTATAGCTTCCACCCAGCTGCAATTTCTCTCTTTGGTCTTCTCGTATGTCAAGGAGTCAGCAGATGATTGTTAGTCTGACCTTTTTGTTCCTAGCTTTCTCCTTTAAGATTTTCAAGCCTTTTAATGTGCAATGGTGGAGTGAGGATTATCAAGAAGGAAAACTTGAACTGAAACATTTAAGTCAATGCATTCATAATGAAGACACTTAATCGGAACGAACTCAGAGTTTCTCTTCAATAGCCTGATCGTTTAAGATTTGCGCGGACATCTTCTGAAGCAAACAACTTATTTGTGGGAAAATTTTTTGCAATCTAAAAGTGAGATCTTAAAGTTTGTGCTTAAAAAATCATAACATAATGAGACTCTCAACTCATAAGACTTTGAAAGAAGGGAAGATAAGAGTCCAAAGGTCTTGAAAGACAAGGAGGGCACAGCCACAGGGTCTTGTAAGAGGGAGCTAGCTACCAGCGATTTCTTTCAAACAACAGTCAATACTTCATAAGAGGATATCATGCCTCAAACAAATCAGACAATAACTATAACATATTGATATCTACATGACAGAGCAAAATAACAATTCATGAGCGAAACACCAATAATCAGTATGTTCCTTGTTACCAGGCGATTAGAGACTGCTTTAGCAAAGAACATTAGTATATGATTAAGACACCAGCAGCTTAGAATCCCACAAAGATTTAGCTTCTTCATCATAACAAATCACTAACCCAAACCCAAACCCAAACCCAATTACAAACACAAAACACAAAACTTATTATCAGGTCTATTGAAGCCATCGGTTAAAACAAGCGCAGAACAACTCACGGTAAAAGCGACAATGGCGGATGAAAGGGCCAGAAACCCGTACTTGGCCATGCCCTCGGAGAAACCAATAAAAGTAGACGCGATCCCAAACAAGACCCGCCACAGCACAATGCACACCACAATCCCACCTGCACCCAGTACCACAAGATAATTCCTACTCCAGAAGGCTTCAATCTGCAGCCTCGCAGCCTCCTTATACCGCGTTAACGCACTCTTTAAAGCCAAACCAGGGTTTTTCACCACTTTTTTTGCAAAATTCTTAGAACCTATATCATGATTCGTCAACGAAAAGTACCTAAAACCCAAAAAATTTCTCCGCGGCAAAAATGCAGCATGTTGATATAATTTCCCACAAGAACCTTGCAGAGCAGCTGATGAGGAGAAATGGGTTCTTTGGGAATTCAAAAGCCATGAAAAATATGTAGGGTTTTCGATTACTCTAGGATTGTTTCCAATGAAATGGGAAATACCACTACTCGTGGGATTGCCAGTCGTCGAGGGTTTTGATGCAATTTGATGGAAAGTCCTGACGACAACAGATCTTGATGACCAGATTTTCGCCATTTTCTGGATTTTGGCCTGATGATTACCTTTGGCCTTTTGGGTAAAATGGGATTAGATTCACGAAAATCACAAACTCTAGGAGGAATTGATTGCCGAAAGAAAATCAATCCAACAGCTGCTTGTTGACTAGTTTACTACCTATATAGCGGATGATAAGAGAGTAGAACAACAGTGTGTACTTTCTTTCTTTCTTCTTTTTTTTTTTTTTTTTTTTTTCCGGATCGGCTTCATCGGGTCAGGTTGAGATCCCACCCCGTTTGAGTCATCCCGTCCTGCAATTTGTAGTGCGATGCGATGGGTTAGGTGCTTCTTTTGTTCCACCCGTCCGAAGCTAACTCATCATATGTTTATCTATTTTATATTATTATATTTTTTTATTTATATATAATATACAAAACTAAATATATCACTGTATTTACTATATATTATAAATAATAATAATAATTTATTTTTATAAATATTTTTAAAGATAAAAACATAATATAAAAAACAATATTATAAACTTTAATTGATACCATCATCTTCAAAACGTGAAAATGAATTCATAAACATTCTTCTAATATAATTTATTTATTTAAAATCATAGTCTTACATTAAAATTTTAAAAATAATACTATGTATTATTATTACAATAATAAAAAATTGACTTGGAATGAGTTGTCTGGACCCAGCCTATGACATGCACGGGTTCACTCTGTTTAAGAATAAGACGAGTATAAACCTTTAAATATTTATACGTTCAAAGATAAGATATATATGGATCTTCAAATACCCACTCCACCTCAACCTATTATCATCCCTATAAAACGGTGATGCCTTCATTTCATAATAGTTAATTTTTCCGTTCTCAATAGCCATGAAATGATCATCTTAGGGTGATCCTTTTGTCGACGGATGCTCGCACTTCCCACTGGATTTGCCTCTTTGTCTTCTACACAACCCCCTTTGGATAGGGCTTCGTCTTCTTGCTTCTCGAAGAAATCTCATAAGTAGGAAAGGTCAAGTCATGCTTGTTTTGGCTCTTTTCGACTCTGACTCTCCCACTCCAGTCGTTGCTTTTCTTTCTGTTACTTCGAAAGTAGTTTTGACACTTTACCATCTTCAATAGAATAATTTGAAAAAAGATTTTTTTATTGTTTTTGAATAACCAAGTCAAATGATGCATATGCAAGAAGCTTCACTTAATCCAAACTTAAAAAAATTTAGTTTAAAGTATGACTAAGGGTGTAAATGAGCCGAGTCAAGTCGAACATATTATTATTCAAGATTGTTTGAAATATTATCGAGCTTCTAATATTTTGTTTGAGATTAGGTTGATTATTAATCGAGTCGAGCTTGAACGAGTTTTAATCGAGCTGAACACGAGTCGAACTTGAGTAGTTTAGTATTTTTATCTTGTTTTAATGAATTTTGCTTAACGAACTCAAGGTCGAGTCGAGCTTTAGATTTTATCAAACGTAAAATTGTGTTCAAATTTGTTTAATATTATTATCAAACCAAGTTCAAACAAACTTTTAACGAACAAGCTCGAATCAAATATCGAATATCTTAGTTTAATTTTCAACCCTAAAAGTATTCTCTTATAAATGACCTCTTTACAAATGGGTTGTTAAAAAGACCCAATATGGTGATTTTTCACAAAATTAAGTTGTTCTAATTTTTTAATTTATTTTATAAAATAGGGTCATTTTAATAAACATAGTCGTGGAGCATATAAGACCCAAATCATTTTATAAATACATAATTTTAATCAGAAAATACTCTTATGAATCACTAAAAAAAATTAAAAATTTGGAGAGCATATCATAAAATCGAAAAACTTTGACCATGAAAATACACAAAAATCATCATTCATCCACAAAATTTAACCATAAAAACACACACTCCCCCAGCTAAAAACACACTCTGGAGAGTATCGATCATGAAAGTATATAATAAACACATAAAGAAAAGTAAATCATAAAAAAATCACAAAAACATACAAATAGATAGAAATCTTGAGAGTTGCTTACACTAAGAAGCACTTCAAATACTTGACCAAAAAAAAAAACAGTTAAGCCCTATAGAGAGAGGCGAGGTGGGGATTTTGAATTTTGGATTTGGATGAGATAATAAGAAAGAGATGGGAATTTATGAAATACTACATAATTGACTTCTTTTATATAAATGTTTTTTTTTTTAATTTTCTTCATGATTGTTAGGTGATTTGTGCACAAAGTAATTATTTTTCTTATACTTTTGTGAATTATATTTCATTCATGACTTTTCTTTGTTCTTTAATTGTGATTGTATATTGTAATATTTTGATTTTTTATAGTATAAGTAAAATTTGCAACTAAAATTAGTTTTGAGCATCGAGTTTATCGTGCATTCGATCTATAGTATTACTTGTTTACTTTGAAAGTGCTATTATTTTTTAAAATAATAATCAGCTGTAATACTTTTCAAGTGATCAATTAATATTTTTTAGCTAAACAAATAATGATGTAAATCGAAATCGACTTGCATGGTGCACCTGATGCCTATAATTTTTTGCGACTAATTATATAGGAATTTAGTGTTACTATGTTTTTGTTGATTGAAAGAAGGAAATAGATTAAGAGTGATGAAAATTTAATCATAAAAATAACTGATAATATTTATTGAGCTAATATGTTCATGTTTATTGGAAGAAGGAAATATAATTTTTAATCTTATTAGTAATTATAAATAAGCTTGAATGTGTAATTAGCGCTCTTCAAATCAAAATGCTTATAATATTTTAATCACCTTATTTTAGAAAAAATACATAATAACATAAATTATTTTTTACTTTTTAATAAAAAATATAACATAATTTTCCTAAAACTGTTGTTTTAATTGTAAATCAATATCAAAATATCAATCATTTAAGATATAATTTAAAATCAAAATATAATATTGATCGACCAACTATCAAAATATTAAAATATTACAAAAAGGAAATGTTGCGTCGCCATCTGTTGGATATACAAGGGCTCAGAGGGTGCTTGGGCTCGCCCCGATTCGAATACACAAGACAATCAACAGTGCACAGGAAGTCACACAAGACTTTCTTCCTCACAAAGCACCGAACCCTTCCCCGGTAACATTTCTCTCCGAACTCCTTACCCACTCAAGAACCCACAACCCTATACAATGTATATCTCACGGAAGAGATTGAACACTCAATATAGATGAAAGGAAGTGGAACGAAGAATAGAGTGAAACGTACGATTGCAATGCCTCCTCATCAGAACAAACAGAATCGTTCTTATAGGCAAGCCATCGTCGGAAAATCACACAAGGTCACACGGTTCAACTCTGCCATTAAGAGAGAAGACTGTCTTGAGTAGGAATTGGACTCGTCGAGGACGAAGAGATGAGAGGGGAACCGACGAGAAGGAATTGAAATAAAGCTACGCAGGAAAGAGGGTATCACATGTGGGGAATAGGGGCTGGTGGGCTAGGATTAAGGTGAGAAAGGCTGGGCCCAGTAAAAAACAAGCCCACCGAAAGAATGGTTGGGCCAATACCCAATAATTATAACAGGAACGGAAATAGATAGATATATAGATGATTATCGATATAGGGACAAAAAGATTTTACTAAACATGGCACACTTCCGTTGGTTTCTGTTTTGATCTTGGAACTGCTGGTTCCCAGAACCGTGAAGGGTGGAATCGAAATCGAAATCGAACCGGCATATAGCCTATTCTGATTCCGTAACCGTCAATTTCACTTAAACCAGTTCTTGGTTTTTTTTTTTTTTACAAATTTCACATTTGAAAATGCTGGTTTTTAACTAAAATCGATTGTTTTGGAACTGGAATCGTCAGTTTCAAGAATCGGGTATTTTAGAATTGGACTCGAACGGACCAAATTTTGATTTTAAAATTACATCAATAGTTAAACCGAATTGTTAATCATCAATTTTAATTTCAAACCAAAACCGTGCTCGTATCTAGATTCTAGTAATACAATCTCCAATAACATGCCGTGCTATGCTAAAACTGGTTTAAAACTTGTGATTTCAAGTTTTGTTGTTTTCTTGCTGTATTTTGCCTTTGCATGGTGGCGCTGTACAATTCGAGAATACCAACTTATATTTAATGTGTGTTAAATTTGAAGAAATTTGTATAATTTCATATATTGAAGTGTAATTAATTTGAGAAGAAATGGTTAGCAGAAATGGTTAGCTATACTATAATGAGATTTTATTTTAAAATTAATTGATCACAAAAATTAGAGCAAAATATTATTTGTGTGTGATTAGACTACTCTCTTTTTTATATTGGGTAAGTTTTAATCCTTGAATTTAACATATATCATAGTAGCCCTCATGTTCGAGCTGGATAGATTGTTGGTGAGGCTGATGAGGATGTACATAGGGACGGGGAGATACGAAAAATGCATTCCCCATCCCCGTCTCCCTATTATATTCATGTTTGGCCTCACCAACTTAATCCATGACGAGGGTTAGGATAGAGAGACGAAATTTTATTTCAGTAATTGAGATATTAACGGGAACTCGTTTAATTAAAATATATCACTAACACTAATTATTTGATATATTTCAAAATTAATGTATAAAAATTCAGTATAATTTATAATATATGCATATAAATATTCAAGGTACTCGAGGTCAAAACGAAGCGATGAATACTACCCGACCCCACTCCATCTCTGACTCAGAGGGAAATGAAATCAACTTAGTACCCATTTCATTTCCTGACGTATCGGGGAATTTCCACTCATTAGGGGCAGATCTTTGTGCATCACTAGCCACCGATTAGAGAAGATCCTATTTAAATTACATGTAAGTTCTCTTACATTGAAATATTGAAGGAAGTTTGATTAATTTATAAGTTAAGTGAGCTACTCATTCAATAACTACTGCAATTAATTATTAATTATATCCACAATATAATTATTATTTTCAATAATTTATTTTAGACAAATTTAATATTTATTTATGAAATATATTTACATCACATTAAATTTAGGAGTTTTATACCAATTAAATATATTTTATATGTATAAAATCGCACCAAATCACGAATTCCTTTATGTGTTAAATAATGGAGATAATACGAAAAGTGATTCACTCTTAAGAAAAATATTCAAGATTTGCGTTAGTTAACAAATTAAATTTAAAAGATCTATATACACCTTAACTTACAATTATCTAGCTAATGGTTTAAGTATGTATTCATTAAGAGTAACACTCTTGTGCAACAATTTCTAAATTTGTGCAATTAAGTCGTCAAACCCAACAAATTAAAAGACAAATATATCTGCCAAGCATGCCTAGCCGATTACTTTTCAAAAAATATTTATTTTTTCACGACACAATATTTTTTGAAAAAATTAATATTTTCCTTAACAATATTAAATTAAAATTATTATTTTTTGTAGAAAAAATATCATATCAAATGCTTCGTGCATTATTGTGTGGTCAAGTTTGATCACATAAACTCTGCATATTTTAGATTTTTTGGGATGAGATCCAACCCGTATTTGATCATGATCAATACATATATGAAATATAATATATGTAATTTAATAATAATTATTTTAACTTGTCAATTTTAATAACTTTTTATGGAGGGAAACTACATTGCTTGTTATATTTGTACTTATCTATATATTTAAATATATATATATATATATATATATATATGTGTGTGTGTGTGTGTGTGTGTGTGTAAATAGAAGATGTGGTTTTAGTGTGTTTAGAGACATAATCAAACCATCTAATTGAGGCCTGAAATCATGTGAACGCGTGACGTTGCTTTATGTTTGCTCAAAGCCCTTCATTCTGAGATTAATAGTTTTGCTTTCTTAGTTATTGCAAAGCTAATCATTGTAAGATTGACCCTTGTAATAGATTCGATGTCCTTGCTTTGAATTTGTATCTTTTTCATAATTTGCTTCCGTTCATTCTTCCGGACCCCATAATTCTGAATTTCATGTAAGAAACTCAAGATTATAAAATGAAGACTATAAAACAATTCCCAACATAATTTACAAAGGGGTAGAGTTATTTTTTTAAGAAGGGTAACTCAATTGCAACACATGTAAGAGAGGAGACAAATTCAATATTCTTACAATTCAAAAGGCAAAATGAAATCTGCGGAAATGTTAATCGATGTCATCAGCGATAATCTCGATTTATTATGTGAAGTTACAGTTGTACCAAATTGTGTTAACATAGCTTCTAGAATCAAGGCATCAACGTTTTGAATAAATGCTTTATATACTAATTGAGAGATCCACGTCACATGTAAAAAAATTAAATTGAAATTGTTACATAAAATTTCAATTAACCAATTAAAGAGAATATTAATTACATCTTATTATTATTGAATTCTGTATTAATTAAAAAAATTTGAAAAAGAAAGAAAGAAAATAATTAAATTTAATAACTTTTTAAGAATTCAAAATTTGAAGACTTCGAAAACTAGATCAATGATAGGAATATAAGAAATAATATTTTATAAAGTCACAACTATGTAACTTATTTGACAAACTGTAATAGTAAATCAATAATTTATCCTAAATGTCACTAAAATTGTGATTGATAGCAATTTTAAAAAATAGTTAGGGAGATAGAAGATGGCATCATGTCTTTTGCTTGGGAATGTGGCATTCTCTTCTCTTGCTCACGAAACTATTCCAAATCTCTCTCTCTCTCTCTCTCTTTCTCTCTCTCTCTCTCTCTCTCTCTCTCTCTCTCTCTCTCTCTCTCTCTCTCTCTCTCACAGCAACTTCAATAATAGGTTAACCCATATATTATTATTATTTTGTAAATATAAAAATAAATTATAGGTGTTAGCTGTGTTTGTGAAATTATTAGCATTTCATAATGTTTAAATTAAATTAGGATGGAATTGATCGTTACACCAAAATTTTTAATTTTTTTTAGACGTTTAAAATGAATTTTTAATAAAAGACAAGCCTTTTATATATTAAATATATATCATATATTCAATTTATAGTATTACTTATTTATTTAAAAAATATTACTATTTAATTCAAAAATTAATAATAATATTTTTAATTAGAAAAATAATATTACAGCATACCCAATACGACCGCAAAATTGATAAGCTTTAATTGATCGTTGCTACCAAATCCAATATAAAATGCTTTGTCTGAATTGCCCCCACATACTCTCTCCTAAATGCTCTCTCTCTCATAAACACGGTGTGTTGACTCAGTCCCAGTATTAAGAGATATTACACCGTAGCGGCAAGTTAGCAGCTCTAATAACCATGCCAAATTGCAATTATAAATTCGTTAACCATACGGCCCTCCATTACATTTCATCAGCTACACGTTTTCTCTTCTTTCCCAAAGAAAATAAAAAAACGAAGAAAATGATAAATCAGTTTCTTTATTGAATATTCTGTGTCTGCCATTATTGTATCTCCTTCCCTATGCTGCATTCTTCTTCCTTCATTCCTCACTCCATCTTCCCACTTTTGTTGATTGATTCACACACACACGCACACGCACACACTGACACGCACATAAATATATATACACAAATCTATATTTACATTTGTTTGTTTCTCTCCTTTTCTTGAATTTATTGTTTTTTGTAATTGTTGTCAGTTCTCACTCTTCTGACTTTTCTTCCCTCTCTCAACATCTATCTACCTCTCAGATATATCTTCATTTTCTTCTTCTCCAAGAATCGAATTTTTATCAATTGAATTTCTGGGTTTCCTTTTTTTTCTCTTGGTTATTTTCTTGTGGAGATGTCTAATTCTAATGCTACGAATTTGGATTCTGCGCCACCTTCATCACCAAGCAATGGAGGGGGAACCGCCAGAATCCTCCAGTTCCCTGCCATCCGGTTCTTGCAGTCCCCGATTACATCCATACTCGAATATTCCGGCGTCCTCCGACTCCGGCCGGAATATCGCTATTCCGAAGGCCTTCCTCTGATACCTGAGAGTACTAGTACGGGTGTAAATGCTCAAAATTCAGGCAATCTGGAATCAACCAACCGAAATGATGACGCTGATGGGAGTGGCAATAGCAGTTCTGGTAATAGGAGTAACAGTGGGGAGGTTACGATTCGGATTATCGGGGACCAAGATAGAGCTGGAGGCGAGAACGGTGTAAATAGGGCGGGATTGGGTGCGGAGGAGTCTACGGTAGGGGCTGATGATGTTAATGGGAATGGGGCTGGTAATAGTAGCGATGATAATAATAATCTCAGGGAGACATTTTCAACTTATCAGAGATTCGGACAGCAGGCAGCGAGGTGGATTGAGCAGATTCTTCCATTTTCATTGCTGCTGTTGGTTGTTTTTATCCGGCAGCACTTGCAAGGTAATCATTTTTAATTTCTTGACTTTTGATTGATATTTCTTCTAATTCATCTCAGAAACTCTCAATTTATTTGTGACGTTCAATCACTTTATGTTAAGAATGATGGACGAATCCGATTTTTCAACTAGTTTGGTATTGTTTTCTTGAATAGGCGTGCAGCTTTTAAACTCCAGAAGACATTATTCTGAAGAACCCTAATTAGTTCTGTTTTATTATTGCTGGTCACATATGAACATTAACAATGATGGGGAAATATCAGAGTTCTCTGTATTCACTTTCTTGGCACGGAGAATTTTTTTTTTCAAGTTATTTTTCTACTTTCTGATGATGGCATTTGAAATTGATAGTGAATGTTGAACTTCATTGGCCTTGGTACTGTTATATACTAAGATGCATGTACTGATTGGCTTACTTGATGGTACCTTAGACAGGTACCATTGGTGGCATGTGATTAGCTATTGTCTTGGCCGATAATTTTAGGATATAAATATAACCTATAAACTTATAAGGATTGATGAAATAAATGATGCTTGTCTGTTTAACAATAATTTGTTGATAAGAAGTTTTATTCTTTTCTAACATCAGGGTTCAGATAGGCTAGATTAGGACCATGCTAAGACAAAAATGCCCGAATTTAGGATGGTCTGTTGCATTTTGATGAAACAGTTGCTCTGCACTCTTTGAGCACTTGTGGCAGGCCAAGTTTTCGAATGAAAATGTATAAAAAAGATATGCATCTCCAAGCTATTTTTTGCTTCATTGAACACAAAAATTGATCGAAACTCAACCATACCTTGCCCCTCTCTCTCTCTCTGAAGCTTGTACACATATTCTCAACCTCTTTCCCCTCTCGTGTGAAAGAAGATTACTCACCCTTTTTAGATCAGAAAATCTCCTCTGGTGGAGTTGATATTTATCTACTTCGTTATGTAAGTACAGTTATTACTTTGGAATAAAACAATGACCCCCTTAAGAATTTGAGTTTTGATATTAACCATTGAAAGGAAAATATTAGCCCTGCACAAGGGAAAGGAGAGAATGCTTAAACATAGAGACTTAAGAGGGGAAGGTGGAATCGCCTAACTATAGAGCTATGTTAGTTATGATCATCTGCTTGGATCTTCTGATAATTGAAAAGAGGTTTTTGCATATGTTCTTAACCTTTAAAGATGTTGAAGGGCTGGGCTTTTCTCGCAAATGTGACATTTTTGAACTAATCCTTTCTGTTGGCGTGCTGGTTACAAATGGCTATGCATCTAGATGAAGCTGTTCTGTAATTAACAGAAGTGAGCTTTTAGAGACCGTTTCTTTATTTATTTATATTTCCTTTCATATCATGAGATGTCAATTTCAAGACTGGTCTTCCACTCTACGAGTATTAATGGTTAAAAATGATGTGGCCTAGTATTTTGATGTCCAATTTCTTTCGATATTTATCTGAAATTATAACCTCTTTTCAATAAAACATACAAGACATTCAGCTTCTACGAACTCTTATTATTAGCTTGTATATATGGTCATCTAAAGCTTTTGTTTTGGATCCAACCATTGACTTTTCAGAGAATGCTTTTCAGGATTTGTTGTTACCATTTATTCTACTGCCATCTTGTTGAAGTCAAATGACATTCTTCGGAAGCAAACTGCATTAAAGGTTCTATTCGTATTCCATAGGCTAATCTTCGTGTAAATGAAATTAAAGCCTTTCCTTTCTGTATAGACTTTTGAAAGTTAAATCAAACAACTTACAAAAAATAGCTTGCTATTGCAGGGAGAACGCAAGATTGCTGTCCTTGTTGGTTATACAATTTTTTTCATACTTCATATATTTGGAATCTATTGGTGGCATCGCAGGGATGACCTGTTTTATCCATTACTCATGATTCCTCCAAAGGCAATCCCACCTTTTTGGCATGCTATATTTACCATCCTGGTTAATGGTATGGTTTTTACCTTGTTATTTCTTTTTCCTTTGACTACTATCATAGATGGTTCCATTTGGCTAGTTGTTGATCATGAAATCATATTTTTTCTTTTGATTCAGCTCACCCCTTTAGCTAAAATAGTTGTTAGGCATTCAAGAATTGGCTATCCAAATTCATCTGCATTTTATGACCGTTACATGTTGTGAATGTCTGTTCCGAAAATGTATTGGAATATTAACCTTTGATAGAGGGCTTGAGAAACTCACCTCTTTCATCATTTGTTTTGGTGCTGGTGGTTTCTTATGTTCTTATCAAGAAAAAGAATCATACTGGAGGTGGGGTGAGGGTGTGGGTTGTAAAGCTATCTGCATTAGTGTCTCAAAACATTTTATCTGCGAATATTTACTTTGTAATTTTTAAAACTGTCAGACATAATGGCGAGACAGATGGCCATGGTTCTGAAGTTGGTTCTGTTGATGTATTACAAGAATGGTAGAGGACACAATTTCCGTAGACAGGTAACATAATCCTGGAGCATACTAATGATATTTTCTTGTAAATCATTTATAATCTAACAATGGTCAGCTATGTTGCTTATGTATCTAATACTAATATTTTGTATTTTTCAATCAGGGCCAAATGTTGACTCTGGTTGAGTACACACTGCTTCTGTACCGTGCTTTGTTACCAACCCCTGTGTGGTATAGATTCTTCTTGAACAAAGAGTATGGGAGTCTCTTTTCATCACTGACGACAGGATTATATTTAACTTTCAAGCTGACATCAATTGTCGAGAAAGTAAGTGTATAACAACTTTTTAATCGTTAGTTATCTAAGCTTCTAGTTCTATTATCAAACTAATGGACATTCTCTCTCTCTCTCTCTATAGGTCCAATCTTTCTTTGCTGCTCTGAAGGCATTATCCAGAAAGGAAATCCATTACGGTTCTTATGCAACATCAGAACAGGTAATGGTTTTTCCCCTTCCTAAATCTTTAAATGTTTACATGCCAAAGTCATACCCCCACCCCCCGAGCTGATTGATGAATTGCCTTGAGTGCCTGGCTCTGTGTCACAGAACTCTTGTAAACTCTTGCCTATTTCAAACGTCTATTGGTCAGATTTCTTGTTCATTAGAGGAATAGTTATTATAATAGACAATATCACATTTTCATATTCCTTCTCTCTTTTTTTATGCCAGGAAAAAAAAATAAAAAAAAAAATAAAGGAAAGATCATAGCAAATAAAGCTAGTTATGAGTGGGCTTACTTTGTTAATAGTCCATACTCCTATCGTCTAGGTGATTGAGAAAGCCTTACTCAACTTTTTAATGTCATCCACCCGATATGTTTTCCTATTTGGCTTTTCATGCTGTCAAGATCTTTTCTCCAATAACAAAAACTAACATCAGACATACTTTTAAGTCCTATTTTCTCACAAATTTCATTTGTTGATGATATGTTTGACGATTCTATAGATGTACAGAAAATATGCACCGTACACCCTAACAAAACCTTATGATGTTTTAACTTTAGGTAAATGAAGCTGGAGATCTATGTGCTATCTGCCAGGAGAAGATGCATTCACCCATTTTACTGCGCTGCAAGCATATTTTCTGTGAAGACTGTGTTTCAGAATGGTTCGTTCTTTCTCTCTTTCTTTACCCCCCACCCCCCAAAAGATTTGATTGTTTGGTAAACTGATCTTAAGAGTTTATTCATATATTTCATCATCTTGGTTATTATTTTTGGACTTTCATATATGCTTTGCTGAAATTGTAAAGTATGCACAGTTTTTGCAAAAACTTGTGAACTTTTTTGAGTCCTCATTCTGCAATATCCATTTCAAAATTTGACTCTGTTAGAAGTATTTGCCAATTTGTAGAAATAATGAATGTCTTTAATGTAACATGTGGTGTCACTGTGAGTGTGTGCGTCTCTCTCTCTCTCACACGCTACACATGGACTCTTTCGACATCCTTCATTTTTTATTCTATGGTATTATGTCAATGAACTCTTCATTGCTTCTCTCAGGTTCGAAAGAGAGAGAACTTGCCCCTTATGCAGGGCGCTAGTTAGACCTGCTGATCTTCAGTCATATGGCGATGGATCAACTAATCTCTTCTTCCAGCTATTTTAACCATGTTGCAGTAAACTTATGATCCATCGTTGGATTTCCCTAACCCCGCTCATCACAAACAACGAGCATTTCTCGGAACTCTCTTTCACGCAGAAGAAATCAATGTGGCTAAGGTACTATACATATGAAAAGGTTTGATTTGATGAATCTTTTGAAAGGTTGAAGTGGATGAGAGGGTTCAATCTCCGCACAATGTTGTTTATATTTTTTTCACATTTTAATCAATCACAAAAATATATTTCTTACGCTGGCTGTATCCTTCTATGCTTCAATATTAAATATACGAATGCTCTTATATGTATGCTATTTCTATAGTTAAATACATACCATACTTTATTTTTCGAATCGCATTCTTCTTGAATTTGCAAAAAAAAAAAAAAGAGCAGAGCGTAATAGAAGAATTAAAACTCACTAAAATTGGGTTCCTAAACTTTCAATTTATTTATTTATTTTAAAAAAAATTTGGGTTGTTGAAGTTATTTGTAAATATTTGGTAGTTGTATATAATTGGGTCATGTACTTTTGTTTGTGTCCTTGTTGTTTATATTGGGTCTCTATAATCGTGTCTTGTGTACGGAGATCTATGTTTAATGAACAAATGAAAGTACACAATCCGAATTCAATTAATTTGAAACTAAGTACCCAGTTGAAAAAACAAAAATTGAAAGTATGGAGTCAAGTAAAGACTCAATGTAAATAATAATAATAATAATAATAACAACAATAACAATAATAATAATAATAATAATAATAATAATAATAATAATAATAATGAAAGTTGAGTCTAGTCTACTAATATAATAGTAAAACTAGTATAGCACCCGTGCGTTGCACGGTTTATAATTACAAATATTTTAAAATAATAATTTTTTAATTTAATATTATATAATTATTAGTTTTTAATTTAAAATTAAATAATAAATTTATATTGCTAATTTATATTTATTTAACCTGTGCGTTGCACAATTATTAAATGTTATAATAAAATATATAATAATAGTAATAATATATATTGAAAGGTACTAATATTTTAATTGGTGATAAATTATATTCTCACAATACTTTAGTTTAAAAATTATATATAATACTTTTAACGAAAAAAGAACTAATACCATTCATTTAAATATGGTGAATAAATTTTCACAATATATTCACTTTTATAATATAATTAAAAAATGTATATAAATGTTAATACATTTCAAAAAAATAAATCATTAAATAAATTAGATATGAATATTTAAGCGAGAAGGTTATATAAATACCTTAACAACGACTCATGAACTTAAAAGCAAATTAAAAATATAAAAATAAATCCAAATGATTAATTGATAATGACAATATTGAAAAAAAAATAACATTGAGAATTTAAAATTTACAAAAAATTTAATTTCGCATGACGATGGTGCCTACGTAAACATAAAATTTCATAACAATAAACAAAAAAAAGTTAGCATCAAAATTACAAAGATTAACACCTTTAAGAATCATAGTAAATCATGAAGATTTTTGAGAAATAGAATGATCGAATTTAACTTGGTCTAAGGAGATGATTAAATGGGAAAATTACGAAAATTTGTGAGAAATATGTTGCTATGATTGAATAGTTTTATATCCATATAAGAACTATAGAAGGAATTTTTGACTTATCAATTGAATACATATATATTCCTAATATGCGTATTTATTAAATTAATTAGGGTTTCTAAGGAATTTACGTTTGCAAAGTTTGATTTGATTTTCTCAAAATTCGCTTGTTAGCCAATTCAGTTTGTAATGTCTATCAAAATATTAATAAATACAATTTATTTGTAAATTTAATTATAAAAAATTAAATAACATTAATCAACATGAAATTATACAATTTATTAAAAACATTATTTTAAATTATTAAAATAAAAAATAGAAAAAATAGCATGTGATATATGTTCCAAAAAAGTAGGAACTTTAAAATCTCTTTAAGAGTTATCTTACAAATCTTACCCAAGAATCTTCCAAAAAATGGACCGCAATTAAGTGAATATTTTCAATTAATTAAAAAAAGATGCAAATTTGACTTATATATATGTTAATGATGTTGAACAATTCAATTTGTGATAAACCACCAAAATTTCCACAAAATATGCCTCATTAAAATCCTCTAATTATTTGCAGTTTATTAAAAAAAATACAAATTTGCCTTATTATGTGTTAATGATGTTGAATAATTCAATTCATGGTAAACTACCGAATTTCCCTAAAATAAGCCTCATTAAAATGCTCTAATTAATTTATAATGATCTATTATGTTATGACATGTGTAATTCCAAATTAGTAAGAATTTTAGGTGGAAAAATACATAAATTTCTAAAAATATACGGCTTCTGCTATTATAGATATAGATATTGATATAGATTTATCTTCAACTCACCATGATTTAAGTAATTTGTATATAATATCATAAATTAAATCTTAATTTACAGATTTTTAAACAATGTGTGTGTATATATATGTAAGTGTGTGTCCATATATATCAATCAATTTATCACAATCATTAATCTTATTTCTGTAAAGGATATGTGAATAATCATCTTTTTTAGACTGTGTAGTAATCTTGTTTGCTTAAATTCCAGAAGTTTAGAAAATATTAATTTCCAATTATATACATTGATTTGATATTACAAACATTTTAGATATTACAAAATATATCTATTTTTAAATACATCATTTTAATGGTATAACAAATATATTTGTTCTTCTAATTTATGAAATTAATAATAAATTCCACAAACTTTAATAATATAAAAAATTTAAAATTTGTTAATTAATATACATAATTTATGAATTTTCCGGTTATGTGGTGTGCATGCACTCTTCCCATATTTTTCTTCTAAATTCACGATTAAATTTGTAACAAACTTAATTATATAACCAACGAATTTTTTTTAATAAAATTAGGTAAGTTGTCTTAATGTACATACACAACCATTCTTATATAAAATTCTTAAATAATATATGAAAAATATTAACTTAGCCATTCATCACATTTATTAATTATAAATTGAAATAGACTAAATAAAATATTAACTTCAAAATAAATCAATGACGATATTATGGCGAGAGAATTTTGGATGAGTTAATTACTTTTCTTATCTTCAATTACTTTCTTTGGTGACAGGAGAAATTTTATTTTATTAAAGTTTCATTATTAATAATTTTTTGTGTTGAAATCACACACATTTAATTATATTTGTATATAATTTGATAAATGAACATAATTTATATGTTTTAATTTGTCTCAATCAAGCTATCCCAATCATTAATCTGAATTATTTTGGTAAATATTGTCAAGATTTTATTTTATTACTCCATGAGAAATCAAAATATTATTCTTATTTAGATTGTCTTCCATATTAATATAATTTATTTTCAAATTATTATTTCATATTTAATTAATTTGTATATAGTATCATAAATGAATATAATCGCTTAATTTATGGATTTTGTTGACCAATATATAAATATATATTAATCGAGTTATGAGTATAAATTAATCTTGTTTTAGAATAAATAAGAGTACTACATCATATAGTATAAGTACATAATATAAATGAAGTTGTATTAGATAAATCTAAAAAAATCGCAAAACAAAAAGTTGAACAAAATTATAAAAGTAAGAATCCACAAAATTAAAAGACAAACTTATCAATTTCATATTTCAAAAATCATAAAACAAAAAAGAAGTTTTTCTACTTTATTCTCAATCTTCATTGTTGGTGACTTTGGCTTTTTAGAGAATCACTTGAAGAAAAATCGGATAATGATCTATTTACATTGGAATCATCTCTTAATTTTTTCACCAGTAGAATTAACATATATATTAAATAGAAAGAAAAAGCCATCAAATAATAATAATTTTTTAATATAAAATATGCATTAAAGAAAAACCTTTGATTTCTTTCCAATATTATCCACATCAACTGCAAACAAATTATCAAACTCCTACAACAAAGAAACTTTAGGTAAATATTTTAAATCATAATATTTCAACATTAAATCTTTTATATTCTTCATTTATGATTAAAATGTCTAATTACATATTTATACAATAAGCAACAAATAAAAACAAAACCACATTAAATAAATATTAACCCAAAAAATTAACATGTCTAAAAAAATACAACAAATAAAAAATAATAATACACATACCTTAATTTCTTATCCCCCAAATGTATTTCTTGTGTGAAAAAAACTGCTTAGAAAATCAATATATTAACTTGTATTTTACAAATAAAAAAAAACTGTAAAAGAATATATGAATAAAGAACATATTTTTTCGAAAATGTCTAATACTCACACTTACGATTTTGAAAGGTTATGAAGTGAGTGAAAACCTTTATGCATATTTATAGGGAAAAAATGTTAAATTACTTTGTCCAACTCTTTTGGAGTGAGAATCTCCTACAATTTTAATCATGGTAAATTTGACTTTACTAAAATATAGGTGAGAATAGTTAGATGAATTTTAAAAAATAAGGATAAATTTTATATCCTAAAGTATTATGTATCGTTAATATTATATCCAATAATTACTGTAATATATAATCTTTCATATATTATTTTCATTTATTTAGCTTCATATAGGATCAATTTAGCCTTAATTTACAAAACGTTTCCTTAATTATTGTAATATCTTATTATGAATAAAGCATATCCAATATATTGGATATAAATTACATAACCTAATAACATCATTATTTTATGTAATTCATCAATACCATATACATTTATGAAAGATATAAATAAACTGGATAGAATTATAATACATGTATAGACAAATATATTTACTGTAATAAAAAATTTCCATTCTTTCAATTATATTTAAATTTAGACTAAGTCGAACTAATTATATTATAACCACTTAACTACATAAGATATATCATATAAAAATTAAATAACAACTTCAATTTAATTAGCATAACTAATTACATTATTTTACTTTACAAATTATTACAATTTATATAATAACCGTAGCTTAAAATATACTTATATATAAATATCTTTTAGTTTTTTTAATTATAGTTAATATTAAGCTCCACTTAACTAACTAATATATTAGTAGATATAAACCTATTACTTAACACAATATTACAATATATTTATCTTACGAATTCAAACAAAAAATAACATAATATAGTGATTGATTTTTCTAATAAGGAAACATATTAAATCCTCGAAAAATGTTGCCTTACATATGACCAACTAATTAATTATTTAATATATATATATATATAAATATATATTAATTTAACTAAAAATATATATCTACTGAAATTAAATTACCAATAATGGAAATATATTTTGGGAAAAATATAACCATTTAATAATCGTACAAAAAAATACAATTTTATTTTAAAAGCAACATCTACTACATGTAATCAATATTAGTTTAAATATTTTTTTCTAATAAATAAAATTATGTCAATCATAATAATAAATAAAAATACATTCAACTATTCACATAGAAGGAAAGTTTGACCTAATAATTACTTATTTATCTAATATAGATGAGAAAATTATATATATATATATATATATAGATGAGAAATAAATAATAATACAATGTGATTGATGTTTTAATTAAGGAAACATAATCAATTGTAAAAAAATGTTGCATGACACAGCAATTAAATGTTTATTGTATCAATTAAATTTTTTTTACAAAATTAATGCATTATAAACTATAGGTTAATAACATTTTTAATTAAATTTAATTTTTAATAAATAGATCATAGGACATTTTAATTTCAAATGCAAT
The DNA here is from genome assembly GCA_028749325.2 of Caryopteris x clandonensis. Taxonomy (NCBI): domain Eukaryota; kingdom Viridiplantae; phylum Streptophyta; class Magnoliopsida; order Lamiales; family Lamiaceae; genus Caryopteris; species Caryopteris x clandonensis. Next base: position 5,241,737 of record JAPYKT020000021.1, read on the forward strand.
AGAAGAATCTAAAAATATTATATGTATAATAAATTTACATAAACTTTCGTGAACTACATAAACTAATTATTTATTTTATTTATAAAAAAAATGAATTAATGTAAGAAGTATATGAAGACAAGTGAACTTTTATAAAACATAATTATCTATATAATAAAAATCAAAGAGAAAATAAATTTATTCTTTAATTAGGCTATAATTTGCTATGACTTAATTAACATAAATTACCTTTATTACACATATAAATGGATAATTTCCAAAACTCTAGGATTGACATATTAATTAAAAATGTATCAAAGGAAGATTTTATTATAATAGAGAAAGAAAATTAGGAAAGATTATATGGATAATTTTGACTTTTAATTTTTCCTAAATTACCTAATTTTTATTTATTTATGTATTAAAATTAAGATGGCTTAATAATATTAAGTGGGCCCACACATTATTTAGTGAGCTTAAATATTATGTATCCATAATTGACACAGGGTTAAAATATTTAGTGGGCTCACACATTAAAAAACATGCATTATAATATTAATTGCTAGACTTAATATTTTATTGTTTTATAGATTTAATCTTAAGATTTATTTTTTGGATCGCAAAACAATAATAATCATGCTGATTGAACTCAGCTAATTATGCTTTAAATTTATGAAAGATATCTCATATTATGTCATAATTAATAATTCCATTCGGTGGTTAATTCAAGAAAGTCTTTGACCATGTTTAAATTAATATTGATATAATTATGATTTAATAATTATATCATTTTTCAAGGCCCATGTAAAACTGATTTTTCCAAGACTTTACACACGGCACTAATTTTTAATCTTTCAACTTACCTGATTATTGAAAATAGTAAATTTCAGATACGATTAATTATTAATTTTTTATATTACCATGTAATTATTTTATTTTATTATATTAGAACAATTTATAAATAGCATATTAATATTACTTAGTAAAATATGATAGTGTTTTATAAAATATACATTTATAAAATATGAATATTTCCTACAAAAAGCATTTAAGGAAAGTTTGACCTATTAATTAAGTAAACAATCTTATTGAATGAAAAACAATTAGCTTATTGTTCAACTTAAATATAAATTTAATAATATAAATTTATCCAATTAGATGATGCTGTGTGTAGTTCCAGATTTAGTAATAATTTTGAGCGGGAAAATTCAATGGTTTCTAATTATATACTGTTTCTGCTATTATATATATATATAGATAGTATAATTATAAATTCTTTTTGCCTATTTTTAACTTTTGAAAAAAATATATTTTTGAAAAGTAATGTCAGTGTTTTATTAGTTGATATTTATTTATTTTTTTGTTTGAAGAATATTTTTCAATTTGTTAATACAAGTTTTTTTGTTTGTACCTCGTATATTAAATTTATTCTTTTTTTTACGATATTTAATTTTATATCCACATTACATATATTAAATGAGGTATTAGATGTGAAAAATATAATTAATTTTTATCTATTATTTAGGGTTATATTTTAATAATTATTTTCTATTAAATTACTTGTATTAATTTTAGACTACAAAACTTTTATTTTGATTGACGAGAATATATATTGTTATACATAATTATATTTTTAAACACCTTCATATATAATATAATAAAATATTTATATTATATTTTGAATATGGCATGTAAGCATACTAATTTATTTTATAAATAAAGGGCAGGTATTCCTGTATCTGGTGTAAGATCTACCAAACCAAATACTACATAAAATATACATTTATTTATTATTTTCGTGGGGAAGGTTTAACTGGAGTAGCTTAGACATTTATTTGATCAACTCAAAACTTATTATACAAGTGCTATGGGAGTTGTTGTAACCTCATATATTTTTTCCATATATATATATATATGTATATAGATATATTTACTTATTAATTATATTTAATTTATCTTTTTAGCATGCTTCTTAAATACATGTTTAGATCTTATTCGAAAAATATTGAGGGATCATTTTAAAGTTGAACTTAAATTCATAAATTATTAAGATCTCTTTTGCGGGAAGATAGGAATCAACATAATTTTATAAAATATTAGAGTTTATATTTATAACTATAAAAACTCTCAAGGCGATGTTTATGTTAAGATGTAGATGTTTGTAGCTGATACGACTATGGACATTTCGGATGCGGTGAGATTAAATAAATAGTAAAAGTGGTATTTGAATTATAATGAAATAAGTTATGATGCATATTGTAAATGTAACTTGTAGGTTTAGTTAAAAATTGTTGAATTGATGGATTTATATTATTATATTATAAGAATATATAAATAATAATTTTAAAAAATGATCTAATTTATAAAGGTGATAGGGTATTGAATGAAAGCGACAAGACATATTTTTCATCCAAATAGGAAAGTTCGAATCCAAACACCCCGTATCAATATGAACAAGACTTCATATACAATGGGCTTAATGTTAACAAGAGTGAAGAAGTAATTACTTCTCAATAGATCTAATAGCCAATAATGTAACAAGGTACACTATAGACCCAACTACTTATAAACTAGAAAATTATCTAACAAAACCTAGGTTATGCGTCTAAGGTCTAAGGTCAACAATCTGATCCAGTCGTAGAACCGTCCATGATGACCATAAAATCATTGACACATGCACCGATGGTCACGAATAAATAATGAAACTAACTTCTGCTCATCTATATTTTTTAGAATGTTTATATTAGATTATAAATCTCGACCTATTTTAATCTGGTGTAAGCTTCATAATGCATTCATATAACTCCTAACAAACCCTACGTTTCTTGTTTTATAGATTTCGTCAACATTTGACCTCAATGTTTACCTTGAATTGATCAAGATCCAAATTTATATACCTATCTCTAGGATTGAAGTTGACCTGAGCACCAGAGTACACATAATTATATCAACAATCAACATATATATATATATATATATATATATAAAAGCATCAATATTCCTCTAGAAAGAGTTTTAAGATATAAAAGATAACTAAGTATGTTTGTATTATATTAGTTGGCTTATGCAAACTGTACCACATGTAATTTTGTGAATAGGTAATTAAAGAAAAAAAATTTAATTGCATCTCATTGTATATGAGATCTACCAATTACAACTTAAGTATTTTTCCAACTACTTCTCTAGCGAGAAAATTAAAAAATCAGAAAATATTTAAATAAATTATAAAAATTGAAAAATATATTCAAATTAAAAATAAATAATTTTGTATAATCAACATTTTGAAAAAATACAAATAAATTTTTAAAATTATTGGAAAAGTACAAATAATTTATGAGATATTATTAATAATTAAAAAAAGATAAATAAATTCTGAAAAATACACATACAAGTGAATTTGTAGGAACAAATAAATTTTAAATTTTAAAATGATAATAAATTTAAATGAAAAACTAAAACTTTTATCTACAGAAAAAAATATTCTAAATTTTAAAAATGAATATGTAGTAACAAATAAATTTTAAAAAATTCCAAAATTTTGAATTAAATTCAAGATTTCCAAAAACTGAAAATAGAAAAACAAAAACTGTAAAATATAATTAAATATACAAAATTATAGAATTTTCTTTTAAGAAATCAGTAAAATAGAAGAAAATCATAAAATTACGGAACAAAAATTAAATCCACAGATAAAAAAGAACCTATATGTAATTTCAAAATATAATTTTAATTTTTCAATTTATCAGTAATTTTCAAAACTATTTAGTTTTTATTTCCTTTTTATTTTCAAAATTTATTCGCAAAAATATTTATAAATTTCATACCATTTAAATTTTTAGAATTAAAGATTTTATTTAATTATTTTAATATCTTTATTTATTATTGTATTTTTCATACCAAAAAATACTTTAGATTGCAATTGGTTGATTAGTATACAGTGGAAAGCAGCTTGATTTGATTTTTTTTTTCTTCAGATACCAATTTGTTAAAATATAGATTGCAAATTGTTCTTTTTAAAATTTTGAAGGTAAAAAAATGATCGACTACCCGCAATTATGCACGTTTTAATATGTCTATTATTAATATATAAAATATTATTTAATATAATTATGTTATTAAAATTAACTAGCTTATCTATGTGTGACGCATTATGGTAGGTATGCATGTAAGCATCATATATCACCTTATTTATTCACTAATATATTTAAATTAAAAATATATATATTAAGCGATTTAAATATGTTTGATATTCATTCATTTTTTTTCATTAATAAGTGTATTTCAACGAATTTAGCTTTTTATATTCTTCATTTTCTGTAAATCTCTCGTAATTAATGTTTGGAGAATAAAAGACATACAAGTTGAAATTGTAGTTTTTTTTTTTCAGTTTTTTTTCTCATCAAATAAACATTCAAAGAAACATGATAATCTAATATAATATTTGGAAAATATGTGTTTGGGTCCATGAGTTGGGTCGGGAATAATTATAAAATATTTTTCAACTTGAACTCAACCTATTTGTTATACGTGTCAAATCAATTTTATAAACGTAGATCATTAAGAACATATAAATAGACAAAAAACAATCAAAATCATTATAAATGGGTTAAAAATAAATTGATTGTGGAGATCAATTAGAATAAAAAAATTAATTAATTATCATCTTATATGATAGAGGGAAAGAAATCAGCTAGAATTAACGCCCCAACCCAAACTACCCAATCATTGGGATAGGCTATAAACATTTATGCTCAGTTTCATCGGCCAATGCGTCATGGGCTAGTCTGAGTATAACATAATGGAAGCTCTTTGTAGTGGGTTGAGTTAAGTTACGAACTCCAAATCGATACACCTTGACACAATGCCTTGACCTGTCGAACTCGGGCCAAATCAGCTTATACTTACATAAAATTGATCGACATGCAAACTCACTTCATTTTGATCTATATTCGCTCATTATCATTTGAATTTGATTTGAGCTATCGAAATAAATAAATAAAAAAAGATGAAAAATCATGAACCCCAATGAAAAACGTTGCTAGGGTTCAAAACACTTAAATGATGAAAAAATCCACTCCTTCAATTAAGGAAAAATTAAACACATTGCCACAACATCGACCATAAAAAGAAAAAAGAACTCTACTTAAATATGAGACACAACATCAAGATTCATTACACGAAATCAATTTAACACGAACAAATACCAAGCATTAACAATTAAATTATCTTGTTTTCTTGAATATAACTTTTCACCTGAAATTCCACAAAAAAAAACACAAAAATGAAAGGAAAAACCAACCTAAGGCTATGAATTAGAAGCACCCATAAGAAGAAAATGAACCTCTCCCATCTTCTTAAAAGTAATCATAAACAAGAATCAACCACCACAACTCCAAGGTCACGCCCAAGGTCCAGTTAGGATTAATTTTTGGAGAGAGAGAAGGGTTTCTCTCTCATATACACACAATTATGGAGATTGAAGCAACCAATTGGAGCCAAGAATTGAATATGCAAAGCAGAATATGATGAACATTGACCGTCAAAAAAAACAATGTGAATAAGGCAGGCAGTCTCCTCCTACAAAAAGTGCAACATGACTGCACGAGTGGGGTACTGTCACATGTGGTGAGACGGTGTCTGTCCATTACCAAGTACAACAACAACATTAAATGGTCAAACTTACAAGACCACCCTGTTAAACGTTTTTGTCTATTTACTGCCTCTCCCTTCCCCTTTTCAGTTCAGTGCGTTCCAGATAGATTCAGTTTTTTTACTGTCCCTTTTTTATTTTCCCTTTTTGAGACAATTTCACTGCACATTCTGCACCACCACCCCTCTATAAATGCAACCAACATAAATGAAAATAAATTGTCTAAGTCGCTTTCTCATCTCTGATTCTCATGACGAAAATGACCCCTCATCTTCCTCCTTGGAGTAACTCTTACTCACTGTTCTTCATTTTAGTATACCCACAACTATGTTTTCTTGTTTTTTTTTTTTTTTTTTTCTTTGGCTCAAGAGTGATAAACAATTAGCAGATCCTCTCACCCGTTATCCTATCCTCGTTTTTCTTTCATTTTCAATTTGTTTGAACCATGAAATTGAACATATATGTCACTGAAGCATCAATGGGCGTTTAGGGTTTGTACTCCTGCGTATACAAGCCCTTTTTTTTTTTTTACTGCAGATATTAGGAGATAAGTAATGATTAGTCTCCTCTTACTTTTCTAATTTCTTTCAGCTTTTTGGGTTTCTTTGTCCTATATTAATATAAATATATATATATATATATATTTTTTCCATGAATTAAGTCATTTGTGGAGGTCTAATAATTTCATGTATCAGACACTTGACACTTTTTGCAGAGAATTTTTTTGCTTTTCTCTCTGCAATTCTTGATGTATAGTGGGTTTCACCATGAATACCTGCGGCCAAATGGGTTGCTGTTCTCCTTATCAAGATCAGCCATTAAAGTTAGGGTTTGTGTAAAAAGTTGCTTTAAAGCTAGGGAGAGAAGCAGGAGATTCATTATCTTGATAAAGATAAGAGCATTCATGAGTTTCATATGCCACAGTACCTATATTATAATTTTATCTATCTTTTCATTTCTATGATATTTCTTTTTTTGTTGATGTTTTGACGGTTTCATTCAAACCCAGAAATGAAACCGTATATTATTGCAGTGAAGATGCTGAGATATCAACTGCTTGTTGCATATTTGTAAGGTTGAAAATTTACAAATTCTAGCGTAAAATGCTTCTTTAGTTTCACAGTAGTGTCATTAGTATTAGCAGGAAAAATAATATTATTGATGTTAAGAGCACTGGGAATTATCCAACTCTGGAAAAATGCTTTCTTTTTTCTGGAATGTGGTATTTTCTTGTTCTATTTATTCTTCAAATAACTTATATTGGCTGCAGAAAGGGGTATCTAACTCACGACTTGGATTAGCTGATTCTTGTTCAAAATTATTAGCTGATTCTTGTTCAAACTTCTTATACAGTATGCTGTTGCAAGGTACCTATGTTGCTTTATTAATTGCATTGTTTTAATCATCTTTATTCAATTTACCTGGTAATTGGGCGACAAGATTTTCGCGTTCTTGCTGTAAATAGATTCATATTGCAAAACTTAATTATTAGGGATCAGAGAGTAGCTTGAATTTTGAGATGACTTTGGCTATTATTGTGATCTTCGTCATAATTTTTTGTTTGATCGAGATTAATAGCTGGGTAGGGATGTATGTGTTACTGCATTGAGGAATGGTGTAAAGGAGCTTCCTTCAGCCCACTCATGGATGAGATATGGGGTCGAACTAGCTGCCGACTCATTCATTTAACCACTCAGTAGAATGCGGGATGCTTACGCTCTACTGTGGTTGAGTGAATGATGCGGGAGATAGTTTCACGTCCCTCTCCGTCTGTGCTTGGACTGAAGGGAGCTCCTCTTGCTGTTTCCTTTCACTAGGGCTAGATTTAACTTGTCTCAATAACAAACGAGACACTCATTTTTCCGATTTTCCGCCACTTAGGAAATGTTGAATATTGTGAAGCTAATTTACATTGTTGTGTTCATTATTTTGGATTTTGGCTGCCGCAGCTAGCTTCATCTTGCTTCAATGAAGATGGCTTATTTACAGATTCGGCCACTTGGAGATAGCATTTGATGTTGTGAAGCTAATTTCAGTTATAAATGTTGAATCTTTTGAATCTCAAACTATCCAGGAATTTATCAGCCGATAAATTTGGATGGGATCCCAACTTTGGTGTTCAAGTACAGGTGCTAATCATACTCTCTACTCTTTTGTTAAGGATTAAAACTATTTCTTTGTTTCTGTAATTCATAACTTTACCATAGCCTATGTTGAGGTTGTTGGTTTAGTTGATACTGGTGTCAGTCCGCCGGGTCGGTTTCTTTATCCTTCCAGTTTCGAGTGTCTTCTTGGATAGTTAATGGCTAATGAAGAGATTGTCAGTGACTATTTGGGCATGAACAATCAACCTATGCTGTGAGCAGCTACAATAGAAATTGTGAGAAATGATCAGCTGGTGCAAGCCTGTTTTTTATTGTGATGGGGTTTTATTTTTGCTTCATTTCAGGTTTTAGAGCTCCTATTTTGCTTAAATAAATCAGCAAAACGCTCCCTCTTTTCTTCTATCTATAATGTTATCTTCTGTTTGTAGCCTAGCTACCTTGGGTTGCAACTTGAAGACAGTGAGATTTTTACTACAGTGCTGCCTTCATTTCATTCATCAGGTCATTTTGCAGATTTAAGATTTTATAATTAATGTTAATAATCAGCTTAGATAAGTTACGTACTTTTTCGATTTTGTACTCTCATATATATATATATATAATCTTTGTCAAAATCTATGATTGCTCCACTTGATTTTATCAGTACATTAAGATACATAATCTCCTCATGCATGGCTGTACTTTAACCCATTCTTAAAACCTTATTATTCAATCTTTTTGGTACTTCCACATATTTAATTGTTAAACTATCATTATCTTAATATTCTTGATCAGGTCCCTGCAACTTTTCTGTACCATTTTTCTCTATTTATTGTTCTTTCTTTTGGAAGACAGCAAAGTTATTGGACGAACCCCAGTCCCCAGAGCAGCTGCAGATATTGCCAAAAATGGATGGAGGGCATCTTCTTGTTCTTGCCCTGTTTTAGGAAAATGGAAAAAAGTATTGTTTTGAAATGATTAGCGATGTAAACCCTTTTCTGGTACTAATTTAATCGTATCTAAATCATGTTTATGGATATAATCAATTAGATTCCATTTGTTGGGTGGTCCCTGGTTTCTTCATGTGTTTTGGTTTTGTTTGTTATTGTTCCACTTCCTTTTTTTTATTTGGGGAAAAGGTGGTGCATTATTGGTCAGGCTGTTGTTTTCTTACACAGGTATAGTTTGAATGTAAAGGTGGGCATTCATTTTGAGTTCTCTGTAATAATCCAGTCTTCTTTATGGACGTGGACGGTAAAGTATGCTGGAATTGCTCGAGTTTGTCTGTGTTAAAGCTAGTTTCTGGTATTTTGGAGCTACATTAGTTATGAGACTAAGTTTGAACACCACGAAGTTATCTTTTAGCACTGTGTAAGATCAAGATTCAATTTTGGGTTGGTGATGATATTTTTACTTATGGGTTCTCCCTACTTGATGTAGGAAACTATTGATTAGTTCCTCCTCTCTGACGAGCTCTCTCTTCATCCCCTTCGCTCGAACGAAGGTCCTGGCGCAGGGACTCCGACATTGAAGTCAGAGTAGAGAGAGATTGCTTGTGAGAGAGGGTGTAGGATGTGTAAAATTTACTTTCATTTGTGAGAAATAAGACATACCCACACAAGTGTGCAAATATGGGCAAAAAGTTGATGAATGTTTTTATTGAGCCAGGAGGATCATTAATGATTGACTGCCCCAGTCAGATAGAGATTATGAACGAAGAGATATAATTTAGTCGATATCACTAATGTTAGCAACTCGGGAGTAACATGTGTTTTATACACGTGAGGATGAACCATGATTAGAATGTTCGAGCCAAGCAGGAACAAGTGAGGATGAACCATAGATAGGATATCCAAGTCAACTATGAACCAGTTGCAATTGCATCAAAATTTACCCATATGTTGTGTTAGGAGAAGGATGACCGCTCTGCAGGTTGTTCCCGAACAAGGTGCAAGCATAACATGATTGCGTCTGCAGGGTGAACTAGGGATAAGGTTGTCTTCTCACTCTCGAACGAACTAATCCCTCTTAGGATTAGTCGGGTGGGATTCTTGAGGATGAAACTAAAAAATTAGTAATATTATTATATACACATGATGTGTAGCAATTATTTTAAGATTGAATTGAATTGGGTAAAGCAGGCGATATGGTAGGTGGAAAATAGAAGATATAGTGGTGGTCCCGTATCTGGATATATGTATTGATGGCTAAAGAATTATGTATGTGCACATATATTTATCAATTTATATATAATATATTTGAATGGTAACTCAAAGTGGAGAGCAGTCTATTTCGGCTCTGCATGTGCTCCTTCTGTCCACCTATATTTACTGCTTCTGCTTCTGTGTTTTGATTACATCACACTTTAGGCCTTATCAAAGATTATGCAAATTCACTCAACTTATATTGGTGGGGGTCCACATACACTCTCCTGGATCCAGAGATATCAACTTGTATGAGTTGGTCCCATATAAGTAAATTCAGGCAAATACCAAGGATATGAAATGAACATATATCAGTCTTAAATTAATGAGCTGCGAGTACTTGTTTTCTAGTAAGAAATTACAATGAAATCAAAAGAGATAAAAACTAGATTAGTAGTAATCAAGAATCAAGATATTAATATTACTTGAGTTTCATAGTTATTACATCAAGAATAGAGAAAACTTAATTCATAGAATTAAGGGTGTTAACATATTTTTGAGTTCATCTTTATTCGTATAGATGATATTTTGATTGTATTTGAAAATAAAATCAAAATATCGAGCGCATGAGGAGCATATTGTGAAAAGAATTCCAAAAACATCCTGATCAAACTGATGTCAGATTTTCAGGAGTATAATGTGAACAAAAAAAAATCCTAATATTTTGAAAGATAAAAAGTAAATTTAAAGTATAAAAGAATATCCAACCACTTTTAGAGGAAACATAAATTTTCAAGTAAAACGGGGTAAATATCGACACTAAAAAAGTCCATCTGTTGAAACATATTTTTAAAATATTATATTTTTTTCATAAACGATAGAAGCAAGTGAAGCTAATACCATAATTATAATACATGGGCATCTTCAAGACACCATTTGGAGGAGCTAAACAAAGAGATTTATAGTGTGGCTATCAATTCCCAACAATCTAATTCCTCTCAATTCTATATATATATATATATAAGTAAAATGATGTTTTTATTTTTGTTTTTCCATCTAAATGTACTTATAAATTTAAATAGATATATTTTTATAACTAACAAAAAAATTGCAAATCAAAAGTAATCCCTATTAACATATGAAAACTTAAAATTGTAAATCATATCCATAAAAATAATGATTTTATTTAATCCAAAATAATTAAATATTTTTTTACTGATTAATAAATAATTAACTTTAATATTGTAACTATAATTTACTTTCTTATATTTAATAGGTAAAATCATGTGAACAGTTAATACCATTGACTTGATTAATATTTCCTAAAATGTAGGAAATTAGAAAATTCTCTTAATTATTGGATATGTAAAATGATTAATTAAGTTTTAATCTAATAGCAAGAAAAAAAATGATATTAAGTAACATATTAAGTATAATTATTATTTTTTTCTAATATTTTAGTACTAAATAAGATATGTTTTAATAATGAAAAAATACAAAAACAATTGGCGTGCATCACACGGAATTCAAATTATTATATATAATAACAGAAGCACTACTATTTTTACTAACAGTTATTATATTTATTTATTGCTTAAGCAGATTTTTTATTAAATAACTATATATATAATTATCATAATCATGTTACAAATACAAATTATTAAATATAATTATATATAAATAATTTTTTTAATATTTATATTATTTATTTTTAAATTTTAATAATAATATAGGAGAAGTTACTAATTTGTATGAAAAAATAGAGCCCATCTTGATGGTCAATGTTTTTGTTCTTTAAGTGGACTGGGCTTCTGGTGAATCTGGGTCTTGATTCACAAGCCCACTAGATAAGTACTTAATGTTGACCTTTTATTTGTGTAACAAAACGTAAGAAAAGTTCAATATTTTATGTCATTTCTATATAGTGAAATAAATTAAGAATGAGTTCCATGTCCCCAATTTTGAGCCCACTTAAACTTTTGATGCTTAATAAAGATTTTGGCATGACTTGAAGATTGGACCAATTTAATTCTTACCCCACATTAATTAATTCATTTCTACACATAATTTTTTAGATAGTATCTAAAAGTGTTTTAGTAGTAGTTTTTGAGGAGATTTTTTAATCTTAAGATCAAATCAATCTTGTATGTTAAAGAGATGGAGTAATATAAATATAAATACGAAGCTAATTTATAAACAACAAGATAGTTAGATTCATATAAGTATGTGTAGGAAACTATTATTTTTTATAAACAACAATTTTCATAAGTTAGTTTTTAAAATTTTCATAAGTTATTTTGGGATCTACTCGACAACAGATATACATATTTAATTCTTAATACATAATTCAACTTGCCAAACAGGAATTATAAAAAAAAAATTATCTATATACAAATAATTTACTCAAAAATATTACATCTTAATAATATTAAAAATATCATATTTGGAGTACATATGATATATATATATATATATATTATATTACAATTTACCCAAACACTATTTTTTTCTTTTAAAAGTTATGTAATATCAGATAATATTATTCCTCACTGCAAAAATAAGTATATATTTGGAACACCTAATTATTAATCAAAATCTTGCAACTACTATATCAATATATAATAAAAATATGGAAAAAAATTGCTCCATTTATTTCCCAAAGAAGAATTAAGATACTTTATCTTTCTTCATTTTCCACCACATTCATTTTCCACCCCACCTCACCTTTGAAATATTTATTTCCCAAAAAAAACAAGAAACAAAGAAATATTCTAAGATACTTTCTCTTTCATCATTTTCCACCACATTCATTTTCCACCCCACCTCACCTTTAAAATTTATTTCCCAAAAAAAAAAACAAGAAACAAGAAAAGATTGGTTGTACATTGATACTTAACAAGAAATTTGTGGACTGACATCAATTTTAAAATATTGTTACAAATTAACTCATAAAATATTATTACAATATCGTTAGCTTGAAATGCGATCGTTTAATATACCAATTCTAAAAAATTGCTACAACATCCACATATCATATATTGTAACGATACCATCAACTTAAAAGTCAATCATTTGTCTAGTAGGAAGTACCCCCAAGTGATAAGTGCTGCCAATCATTTGTTACTTGGATGAGTACATTAAAATTAAAATCATCTAAATGAAAGAAGTTTGCAATTGATACTCATCTATCCCACCATTAAATTAAAAAGGTTACATCATTAATTTTATAAAGAATAATCTCTATACTAAATATAAATAGTTTTGCTATTAAATTAAAGAGGTTTAATCCATTAATTTTATAATGAAATAGGTTTGTCAGATACTGTCTTCTCTTGTATTGTTAGTATTCTTGCAATTTTCTAATTAAAAATAATCAATCTTTTATACATAATTCAACTTAATAAATATAAATATAACAAATCAATTTGAGAAACCACCAATAATTATAAGTATAGAAATGATTTTCTTAAAATTATTAAAACTCAATATTATAAAGATATTATACTTGAAAATCTATATGATTTTTTTTTTTGTTTTTTTTTTTTGCAATTTCATTCACTTAATATTTTCACTATTAATCCAAACACTAGGTTAGTAAAATTCAGCACTAAAACTGTCCAACAGAATTAGTTTTGCTGATATGATAAACTAAAGAGCTGCTCCCTCTTGTATACATACCCTCTGAATGTAAAGAATAATTGAACTGATTTTATAATTGATATTTTAGTAATGATTTCTTATTGTTAAAAAAAAAAAAAAAAAAAAAAAAAAAAAAAAAAAAAAAAAACGACTCATTAATATATCAATGTTTGCCTTCAATCAAAATTCTCAACTACTATATAGATCTACAAAAAATCTTTATAAATTAAGAAAATAAAAAAGTATATTTAAATTTAAAAAATATGAACACAAAAAATGTTGCTAAAAAAATCAATCTTAACATTTTGTTTCACAAAAAGAATTAACAATAAAATTATACAACAACCTAAATTTCATATATCATCCCCACTTTCAAGTAGTCTCTTATAAATAAATATTTTTGTTCCGATTTTTTTCATGAAATTGATTCTCTCAATCAACAATTATTCGAATAACTCAATGTCACCTTTTGTGTTTTAGTATCTACAGCTCACCACATGATGAAATATTTGTATGTTTGTGAGTTTCACGCCCTCGACATGAGAAATTGGCACACCACACAATGGAACATTTGAATGTATGTGAGTTTGAAGTAAAAGATGTATTCCGAAAGCATATGGAATCGTGTATTGCATACTATTATTTATTTTCGCACGAGTGATTTTATTTTCAAGTTTAAATTTATACTTTTTTATGAACATATTTTCGTATGTACATAATTGTCACTAAAATTTGAGCTACCATATAAATTTGTAAGGAACCAACTTTAGATAAGTTAATTTCATCCATTCGATACTAATATGTACACGATTATAATTATAACATAATCAGAACTAGAAACAATAATATGATATGTATGCGATTATAACAAATATCATAATCCAAACTAGAAACAATAATGTTAGAATCATCACATTAACCACAACAATCCCCACAATATATATTAAAAAAATAAAAAAATAAAAACTTTTTGATCAATGTAAGTGATTGAGGAATGTTAACTTATCGTTGACCGGCTTGCCACGGTTGCCGGTAGAACTGCCACCGCCAACGGCCATACATAGGACCCCGTGTATTTAAATATTACAAGTTCCAAACATGATAAGTTGGGAAGCTTCGTAAATTAATATTTAAAATATATTTTTTATATTATTGGTAAACATACATCGTAACAAGTTACAGTTTTGCATAAAACATATTAGACTGTATCAATGTCAAAAGTAAGAATCGTGATTCTATAAGAAATTATTAATTATATTTAAATTAATATTTAATATATTTTTTAAAAATATTATTTAATATTATTTATAATTTAAACTCAATACAAATAATTTTTAAGATATTTTTTTTCCAACAAGGTAATATGTAAGTCTCGATATTTTAATCTATTACTTATTTTAAGTATATTATATGCTTATTTACTTATTTTGGAATAAGATAGGTCCAGGTCATATTTTATAATTCATTAAAAAATTTGGATCGTGATACTATTATATTTTAATTTTGGCCCAATTCTTCTTTTCAACCTAATATAATTAAAGAGCATAAGTCTTTGAATAATTAAATAAGACATAATATAAAAAAGAAAAAATATATAAATTATCACTTAAATTAGTACCTTAGGTTCAAATTGAACCCTCAATTATTTTTTTGTATAAATAAGACCTTTAACTTTTAAAATATGTCTTTCAAATAAGCCTTGAACTTTTAAAATAGATCAAATAAGCCCTGAAATTTTAAATATAAAATAAATAAGGGCCTCCTAAATACTAAACTAACTAAACAAATTTTAAAAATATTAAATAAATCTAAAATTCAACAAATTAAATCATAAATATACTTAAATAAATCAATAAATTAATAAAGTAAAATTTATCTATAATTTAAATATAAAAAAAGGTTTGAGATGTGATGATTTGTTATGTTTTTTAGATATTCTATTTTTTATTATATTTAAATTATTATAGGTCTTTTGATGTTTTTTTATTAAATAACTTAAATTGATCATTTTATTTTAAAATATTTATTTTAATAATTCTTTTAATTTTTCTAATTTTTTTTAATTTATCAACTATTTTTTAGATTTATTTTGTTATTTTAATTTATTGAAATGATCTATTTATTTGATATTAAGAAGTTAATAAGCTTATTTGATCCATTTTAAAAGTTAAAGGTTCTATAAGTCCCAAAAAATAATTGAGGATTCAATTTATACTTGTAATACTAGATGAATTTGTACTTTTTCCCTATAAAAAGTATATCAGTTTTTAATTAGCCCAAGAACAAGTTGAACATATTCAAATCTTGAATTAATACTTAAGTTATAAGTCGAATAAATGTTATGTCATAATTTTATACAATTTTTTAATAAAATCAAAATCTTATTTCAATTTTATAAGTCTATTACATGCACCATGACGTAATTTTTGTATTTACAAGGTTCAAGTTATTTTCAGGGCCTAATTATTATTAAATTATCCCATTGTTTATTAATATAGTTCATATTGGAGAGACACGATTTTATGGATAAACATGAAAACAAACTCCAAATCTAAATACACAATCTAATCTAATTAGAAACCCTAAAATCCTTAGGAATAAAAGAATATAATACATAAAGATCATCATTATAAATTAAGATCAGAATTTAATATTCTCAAAGTATTTTTAAAATTTTGTATATACATCTCAAAATTTCTATCTATCATCGCCCATGTCTCAATCTCATTGTTTGCTGTAATAGAAAGTATTTTTATTTTAAAATTTTGAATTTCTATTTAGACACTTCCAAAATTTTGTGAAATTTTAATTCGTGGTTTGGTATTATGTTAGTATAAAATAATAAACATATTTACTTGGGGATTATAGATGTTTGCTGTGGATTCGAAGGTATTTTTGATTTGAAAACATTGAATTGCTATTTAAATATGTTTAGAATTTGTGAAATTTTAATACGTGGTTTGGTACTACATTAGTACAAAATAATAAATTAAGGAAGAATTATAGATTATATTCGGTCGATAAAGATATTTTTATTTAAAAATTTTAAACTTTTATTTAAATAGGTTCAGAATTTTGTGAAATTTTAATATGTGGTTTGATACGATTTTAGTACAAAATAATATACATCCTGAGTCGGAGATTATAGATCATAGGTTATTGAGATATTGAATGCAAATAATGATGAGAACCTAGTAAAAGTGTGATTCGTTATTTTTAGGTTTTGATTAGTATGATATTATTAACAGTCAACGAAAGCTAAGTATTATTAGTTATATATTAAATCTTGTTATTGCTAAATTATGGTTTTCCTAATAAGAGTTATGCAGTTTGTTAGACTTTAATCTCTCTCGCAAATCGCAAATTTCCATCAGAAATATCTCTTTCTTAAAAATCACTCTGAATTCGTCAAATTCATGTTCTCTCTCTAGAAATTTTCAGTATCTTCGGATGGAGTATTTGATCTCTGAATTCGTCATATTCATGTTCTCTCCCTAGAAAATTTCAGTACCTCCAGATGGAGTATTCGACCCCTTCAAATCTGTCCAAATAACGCAGACGCATAAATTCTAATGTAGGTCGCACGATGGATTGGGTGAAAATATGCTGGATTATGGCCGATATATTTGGGAATTCTCTAGTCCTTGAGCTCCTGTATGTGATCAACATTGAATCTCGCTTTTTAGTGCTAATGATTTATGGCGAATCCCCTTATTTCTCTCACTTTTTGGTGCTAACGATTTATTTACTGCGGGAAATATATGTGTCTTTTTCTATGGAAATTGTTTTTGGGATTAAAATATGTTCTCTGTGCTTCTTCTATCGACGAATTGTTTATGCTGATAAGTTGCATAATATGCCACCTCCAATTGCTATGTAATTATGGGGGATGTGATAGTTAACTGTTGCTTTTGTGCTATAAGTTGATGCTGGGATGTCTCATTCTAGGAACTATTAATGGTAATAAATTCTTCTTAAACTGTATTGGTTGAAGGAAGTTTTAGACACCAGTCAGTTACCAATATTCAGGATGATTGAATTTCCATGAAATAAACCAACTTTTCGTTGTTTTTCCTTTTGAAACTTTATGGAACCCTGGATGAAGAACTATAGATTTAAATGTTTTACTCTTAATTGGAGCAAATTTATGTACAGACATTGATCTCGTTTTCCATGTGGATGAAGTGGTGTGCTCTTTACTATTATCTCCAAGCCATCATTCTTATCTTCAAAACATGATGTTATCAATTAAGTCTCTTAGCTGATTCATGACAGACGCCTCTACCCTTTTAGCAAGAAACATGCAATTTCTGGTGTATGCTTGGGATAAGAGCAAAGTTTACAAATTTTTAGCATTCTAAATTTGTCCTATTCTTTGTTGCTCCAGTTTTTGACTCATCACTCAGCACCCATGACTACAACTGTTGCAGCATCTCGAGAGATACTTCAACCGGAAGGATGTGGTGTCTACAAGGCACCAGTGAGCCCACTTCTGCAACCAGAACAACATTTCAATGACAATGATGAAACAGAGTTATATTCTGTATCTTGGAACCAGGACTATGGTTGCTTCTCTGCTGGCACAAGTCATGGTTTCCGCATATATAATTGCAATACTTTTAAGGAAACTTTCAGACGTGATTTAAAAGCTGGAGGATTCAAAATTGTGGAGATGCTTTTCAGGTGTAACATTTTAGCACTTGTTGGCACTAAAGCAAATACACAATACCCTCCAAATAAAGTCATGATTTGGGATGATTACCAGAGCAGGTGCATTGGTGAATTATCATTTAGATCTGAGGTTCGTGCAGTTAAACTAAGACGGGATCGTGTTGTTGTTGTTCTTGAGCACAATATATATGTGTACGATTTTAAGGATCTGAAGCTGCTTCATCAAATAGAGACTTTGGCAAATCCAAGGGGTCTTTGTTGTCTGTCACAGCTGTTGAATACATTTGTGCTGGCATGCCCAGGTTTGGTACGAGGACAGGTTCGGGTCGAACATTTTGGCCTGAATGTGACAACGCTAATTAACGCTCATGATTCTAAGATTGCTTGCTTGACATTGACAATGGATGGGCTCCTTCTTGCAACTGCCAGTGTGAGAGGCACTCTGATAAGAATTTTCAACACGATGGACGGAACTCAGTTGCAAGAGGTAATGTGTGTCTTTCATGTTATTAGAGTAATTAGATTCAAGCCATTTAAAATGATTAAATTTTTTAGTTCACGCAGGTATGTGCTTGCTTGTCCTCCTTTTCAGCTGCGTAATGTTTAATTTGGTCTAATGTCTAGAAACCTATTGTATGAAGTTACTATGTCTATATCTCTCGAAAAATGTGCTTTGCTTGATAGATCTGTAATTAAATGTCTGTGTCCTAATCAACCTTTCCCTGCCTAAATGAGGGCATAGGCTTCCAGTTAAGTGGTCGTAGTGTTCTCTCTTGTAATCTTTAATTATCCCATGATGTTGTGGCTAATTGTTAAATAACTGCTCTATCGAAAACTATTCAATAGATTATGTATTTCTCTTCCTTTGTGTGTTTGGGGTGGTGGTACAGTGTTTGGATTTTAGCTCAGCAAAGAAATGAACAGCATTATGCTGAGGAAAAAGGTTGTAGAATAATACTCACTTGTACACATAATTGAGGATTTGTGGAATGTGCAATAACTATGTAGTTTGAGATTGTATAATTCTCAAGAAACAAGATCATCGCCTTTTCCTTGATGGTTGCATTAGTTATGATCATCTCCTGAGTTTTGGGTGGAGGGATATCAATAGAGAGAGTGAAAAAAGAACTATAGAAAGTAATTCAAAGAAGATGAAAGTAGCCACACTAATTACTTTCAACCAGAACGTCCAAATTTATTTACGACAATGGACTAACATGACTAAAAACCTTCCGGGTCGTTTGAAGAATGCGGGTGCAACTTATCAAAGCAGGGTAAATGAAAAAATCAACTTATCAGTATTGACAGGTAAAGTCGATAGTTGGAATGGTTAACCTCAGTAGATTCTCCGCATATTTTAGAAGAATATCCAAAGACTGATATTGTGGTTGTTGGTACTCAGGTTGTCAATTATGTTAGAAGAGAAGGAATTGGCGAATAGCCTAAGATTTTGAATGTCCCAATTTGACTGTCCTAATCCTGCAATTTTCTGAGCTTAACATATGAACAACTGTGTAAAATTAAATGATGCCCATCCTGGTCACCATTTTTAGGTTCCTTGGTCTGCAAGTGTAACTAACAAGAACCCAAATACTCAAATAGGAAAGCAGCCAGCTTAAGGAAGTGATATAGGCTCATTTTTTTTTCCCAGTCCTTTAATCTGTCATCATATTTAACGTAACTATAAAGTTTTCCCGTCTCATCAGACCAATTCACATCTCTGTCATTTGACTAGGGAACATTTCCTTCTCGACTACTTCTTTTTTTCTCTCAATGGGTAGAAGTTTGATATTGTTGGTGATGTGAGTGTTGGTTTTCCTGTTATTTTTTTCCTGCTATTATCCTCTTTGATTTGAATGATTGTGTCGTGAAAGGCAATATCAATCCAGAAGTTGCATCAAGTCCCTTTCTTGATGTGGATGCTCATTGTTCAGCTATAGTCTCTTTTATTACAAAATCTCTGTCCAATTTAACTCTCAAATTAATTCTTCTAAATTGGCATTTCTTGCCACAGGTACGCAGGGGAGTAGACAGAGCAGATATATACAGTATCGCCCTGTCTCCAAACGTGCAGTGGTTGGCTGTGTCAAGTGACAAAGGTACTGTTCACATATTTAGTCTCAGAGTGCGAGGAATAAGCAATGACCGGTCAACTGATTCCGCTGCTGCTAAAGGCAGAGCATTGTTTAATGAGAATTCGTTAAATGCACTTGATCCTCTAATCTCGCAAAGTGCTGGCACGAATCCAGGTTCATCATTATCTTTCATGAAAGGTGAGGCAGTTATATATCTGAAATTTTCACTGTATTTGATTATACCTTAAATGGGATGGGTTAAATTTGAATGACAAAGGAGCCACAGCTCATAGAATTGTTTTCTGATAACCTCGTAATAATTGGATGCTTTTCTGTCAAAATGAGGAAATTTAAACTCAGTTTTTATCAACAAAGTGACCGCATATTGACACATGAAACAATAACTAAAAATTACTTGAGTAGCTGAAAACAACCTGCATATTGTTATTAAGAATTTCAAATACACTAAGTAGAAGTGGGAACATAACAACAGTTATAGCTTATGGTTTCTACATTAGTTGATGATATATAGGGTCATCTAAAGTAGAAGATTATGCTGACATTGATGTCCTTGGAACATCCTCAGGGGTTTTGCCTAAATACTTCAGCTCGGAATGGTCATTTGCTCAGTTTCACTTGCCGGAACGGACCCACTTCATTGCAGCATTTGGTTCCGAGAGTACAGTCGTTGTTGTTGGCATGGATGGGAGGTGAGATCTCTCTCTCTCTCTCTCTCTCTCTATCACTTAATTTTTGATAATATAGTTAGTGTGGTTGTCATGTAAGAAGTGGTTGAGGTGCAGTAGGCAGCTAATAATACTAATGTTCGTTGAATTTTGTGGGGGTATCAGCTTCTACAGATGCAGCTTTGATGTGGTGAAGGGAGGAGAAATGGTGAAGGAGGATTATGCCCGCTTTCTTAAAACTCAAACTGTACAGCCTTAGTATTATCCTTTAATTCCATCTTTGCCTTTTCTTATTTTCCTCATCCTCTGTAAATATAATATACAGGCAGATGATTGATTGATTGATTGATTATACAAATATGCATCCGCCTCTATTGTATATTTCTTCATTATATGATTTTTGGACCTGCTGATGTAATTATAAAATAAACCATTTTTTTTCCTATCAAGTAAATGTATTTAAGACCAAACCTAAGGTCTTTGAGAAAAATAAAAGTAAAAAGATCGAAAGTTAAGTTTATCAATTCAAATAGGTCAATAATGGTTCTCAAATCAATTTGCAATCAAATAAATTTAGTGGAAATCATAATAAACGGAGATGTTCTATCATTATTATTACTTTTTCTTAATTCAATTATTGTCAGTTACTTGTAACTAGAATTGACTATGATTGGCATTATTTCAATTCTGCTACAATTGATTGTTGCATAGTACATTTGGTTGTACAAATAGCATAGAGGGTGAATTTAAATTTAAAATTTTTAAAAACTGAAATAAAATAAAATAAAATAAAATATAAATTTTCAAACGACAATAAATTTCACATAATGCATTGGTATCCATAAATATTATTGATATGAGTTCCTTCTTTATGTCTATCTATTTTGTATGATACATAAGAATGAATGTGTCTTCCCTTTTTTTATTTTTTTATTCATTCCACACAGACAAATTTCACCAACAGTATTTTTATGTTTTTTTTGGCAAACTTCTGCGCAAAATATACTATTAGCAGCGTACGTTTAATTAAGTGTTGAATGATTAATTAATTGTGAAGTAATTGGTTGTTCATTAATTGTCACATTACATAATGCATGGCTATAATTTAGACGAATACCATAATTCATCAACCCAAAATGCCTTAAGGTATAATATAAATCTTTAACTCATTAATTTTCTAATTATAAATAAATAATCATTACCGACTCTTTTGACGCGAGTTACATCATATTATTACCATGTGTTGTTTAAATATTATTTATTTATCTGAAATATGAATTGTAATATGTATTTATATATATATATATATATATATGTGTGTGTGTGTCAGTCATATCAAAGTTCTTTAAGATGATTGCATAAAAGAAAAATTGAACTCTAATTTTGTGTTTGGGCAAAACATTTGGTTGCTCCTAATAGGGGATGGAGAGATAAAATTGGTAAATCTTCAATTTTTTCTTTTTTAATATTTTTCATTTTTAGACTAATAATTGTAGTCGGGTTATTTTGAATTAAGTTCTCTCTATAAATTACATAACATATTTTTAATTTTAATATTATTTGAAAGCGAAATATATGATATGACTAATTTTTTTATATTACTAGATAACACAAATTTTTAGCTTCAATCTTTTGCTACATCCCGCTCAAATTCTAAGTAAATTTATTTATGTTTTGTCACT
Source organism: Caryopteris x clandonensis (assembly GCA_028749325.2). Lineage (NCBI taxonomy): Eukaryota > Viridiplantae > Streptophyta > Magnoliopsida > Lamiales > Lamiaceae > Caryopteris > Caryopteris x clandonensis. The sequence continues at coordinate 5,264,347 of JAPYKT020000021.1, forward strand.
ACCCAAGATAATATAAGTCAATTTGAGGATAGAAAAAAATCGTTTAATATAGAAGCATAGAGGCCCATAATTTTATTTAACTATCTACGAGCAAGTTGGAGCAGTTTATATTGTGTTTAGAATCTTTTAATATATATTTAAATAAATTTTTTTTTTATTTTAAAAAAAATGAATTTGATATGCATTTGTGTTTAAACTCGATTTATTGTGAACCGTCCCGACCAAAAATTTGTCTCTTTATCCCATAATTTTTGTGTTCTTTTGTTTTGCAAATTGAGGTTCGAACCTCAGTTGAATTTATTATTATTATTAAAAGTAAAAGACATTCATAAGAAAGTTTTTAATAATATTTGACACTGTTTCTTGGAGGAGCGCGATAACGACCATTAACAATATCATCCTTGGATTATTTAATAACTATAATCATATTTAATGCCTTATCATTACAGTTGCCCGGCGTTGAGCGAAGCCCACGAAAATCCCCTTCCATCTAAGAATAACTGAAAAATCCACGGATTCCGAGATTATAATAGTTGCTGCTTCTTTCTCCTCATAAAATTTTCGGTTTTTTTCAGTTCTTTTTTGGAGCAGTGAGAAATATTCATGAATACCTGTGGAGTATATGGAAATCACCAGTATGTTATTGTCAGCCCACCAAAATTACACAAGCTTTCTTGCAGCAGATCACTGGTTCGGCTGCATTTTGTTGGTGCCAGAAAATGGGATAAAAAGCCCTTTTGGGAACATAAATTTCTTGTTAGAGCTGCTGCGTCTACTGCCCCTCTGGGTGGTGAATATTCTGGTAACAGTTTAATGATTTCAGTCCCTTTAGAGAATAAAGATAATTCATGTAATCTGTGTGAAAATTATGTGTTAGCCGTGTGTGCGAAGATGATACAGTTTTATGAGTGCTATGAATGAAGACTCTGTAGCTTCATATTTCCATTTGGCTCTTTTAGTTTTTTCTTCTTTCTTAGTGTGCTTCTCTTTTGATACCCTAAAGCTTATGAATTCTTGTTATTGTTTTGCCGACTGGATTGTTTATGTAGCTGTTATTGATGAAATTGCTTCTAGTATTGGGTGTTCAAATATTTTAGAGTTCAATAAATTTTCTTGGACTAGCAAATAATGTGACTTATAGTAAAATGATGATCATGTGGGAACCCAAATGAAGTCTGCATATTTCCTAATTCCCAGAGCAACTGCAAGGATCCAGACCAAAGCAAAAAATAGCTGGCGTGGAGCAGGATGAAGTAGAAGATCCAACAACTATAGCTGATTCCGATAGTTGTTTCTGCGAATTTAATGGGGTGCAGATACACCACAAGATTTGTGATGCAGAGTTATCAGAGGATACTTTGAAAGAAGGATCAACTCTACATGCCCCTAACTTTAGAAAAAAGGTTGATTTCCCTATGATTTTGTTGCACGGCTTTGGAGCCTCTGTCTATTCATGGAGCCGAGTCATGAAACCTTTATCCCTGGCCACTGGTTCTAAAGTTCTTGCATTTGATAGACCAGCATTTGGATTGACGTCAAGGGTGAATACTGTTAAGCATCCATCACCGGCTAATCAAGATTCCAGACCCTTGAATCCCTACTCGATGATGTTCTCTGTGTTGGCGATACTTTACTTCATTGACTTCTTGGCTGCCCAGAAAGCCATCCTTGTGGGGTATGCTCTACTTGCATCTAATGTTTCAGTACATTGGGTGATAGGTTGTAAGCTTAAGCATATCAATAGTTCAACAAACCTTTCTCTGAAGCACATTTACTTCACAGGTAGACATGGATTCACAAAAATTTCCTCTTTATGTATAAAATATTGTCTTATATTTTATTTAGACCCTTATCTGATAAACACTTAATCGCCCTGCTCACAGGCATCCCTTATCTTCCTACCCATCTTTATTGCTAATGAGTAACGATATACAAATCTTTTTTTCGCACTTATGTTACGTAGATAAGTTACATAATGTCTTTCTTTGAGTAAAGAATCCTGAGAATGTTATTACTACACTGATCACTTGAAGACTGCCAGACATTCTGCTGGTGCACTTGTTGCTGTAGATGCATACTTTGAGGCACCTGAGCGTGTCGCCGCTCTAATCCTTGTCGCACCTGCAATTTTTGCTCCATTCGGTATGCAGAATGTTGGCAAAGAAAATCAAACTGGATTCAATAATCAAATCCAGGGAAACACCTCAGGCTCAAACACAAGTGAAAATCTGTTTTCTAGATTTACCAGTGTTTTATCAATGTTCACTAAATATATTGCAAAAGCAATAGTAAGTGTGATTCAAGGGATGGCAGATATGATAAACTCTCTCTATCGGAAAGTTTTGTCAGCAGCCCTGCGCTCTGCATTTGGTGTGATGGTGGTAATCAATTTTTTTTCATGTTTTATTTTCATGATTTCTTCTTTTATACACACATATAGATATATATGTATCTACAAATCGTATAGCCCATCATATATTTGATGTGTCAGGTAAGGATGATTATAAATAAATTCGGTATATCAGCCGTTCGCTCTGCATGGTATGATCCAAAACAAGTCTCTGATCATGTTTTACAAGGCTATACAAAGGTGGCTACATGCTGTTCTTTTTATGCAAGATGGATGATGCCTTTTTTTTATGTTGTTTTAAGTTTTGACCAAGCTTACTTGTCCCTGAAATTTGCAGCCATTGAAGGTGAAGGGATGGGATAAGGCTCTAGCAGAATACACAGTGGCATTGCTTACAGATTCTGCATCGAACTTGAAGCCACCTTTGGCAAAAAGGCTTAGTGAAATCTCTTGTCCAGGTCTTTGAGTAACTCCTCTTAGCCTACTGAATCTCTGTGTGAACAGAAACATTAACTCACCTCAAGCATGAAAATATATGTAATTGGGTATTAGTAGATTAGTATATTTGTATAACCAATAATTGCTTTCGGTTTGAAATTTTGACTGCATGATGATTTTGATTACTACTCATTTTTTTATGGACACAGTTCTGATTGTTACGGGTGATACTGATCGCCTTGTGCCCTCATGGAACTCCGAAAGACTTTCGCGAGCCATTCCAGGATCTTCCTTCGAATTAATCAAGAACTGTGGCCACTTGCCCCAAGAAGAAAAGGCTGAAGAATTTGTGTCTATTGTTGATAAATTCCTGCAAAGAGTCTTTACTGTTGCAGAAGAGCCACATCTGCAAGCAGCGACTTGAGGAGGTTTGAATTCATTATTGAAATGTAGTTTGTAGTAAGAGCTATTTTTTCTTAATTAATTCTGATTTAAGGATATTAAGTGAAGCTCATATTGCACAATTACATTTTCTGCTAGCTATTAGTTTCTGGCTTCTGGCTTTTGTAGAATTTGGAAATGCAACTGTCATTATCCCCGTATTGGAAGAGGAACTCTGCAAATTTATTGAGGTTGCGTTGGATAGAATGTTTTGAGGATGAATTTGAAATCGATATGGGCAAACTTTTGATGTTGTTTGGATGGAATGATGTGAGGAATGCATTCGAAATCCATTGCTCTGATTTTATACTATCTTTGAGTGATTTAAAACCCTTAAATTACAAATTCATCAATTGAAATGCAATCTAGTAATATTTCTGAAGTAGGTACAAGCCATTTTAGTAGAGCATGAATATTGAATTTTGTTTGGATATAAGGATATTAAATGAATGGATTTCAAGTCACGCAAACTAGAGGAAATCCCACAATTACTCAAAGAATAGTTCAAAATAAGAGTGGTGGATATCAAATGTATATCAATCCAAACGACGATATTTGATTTGCTATTATGAATTTCAAATCCTTCGAACCAAACAACTATAATTGATTCGCTATTATGAAGTTCAAATCTTTCGAAGCTATCGCAGCCTGAATCATGTCATTGTTTGTGGTAGAAGGTAAATGCTTGTCATGCAAAACTGTTCACATAGGATGCCTGCAAGTTTATGATTTGACTTGATACAAGTAGCGTAACAACAGGACTGAAAAAAGCAAATATTAAAAAGGAGGATGAGTTGAAATGGTAACACTAGCACCAGGAACATCATATCCTGACATGAAATCATCCCCAAAGATTACAGCACCAGCTGCTAGTGCTCCAGCCCCTACACCCATCCCGAAGCCAGGTCCCATCCCATGCCCACGCCCAGGTGGTGCCACTGAAGGCGGCATGTTTATGTAACTACTTGTCATGGGGAAAAGATTAGGGATATATCCTACATTAGACGGAGGTGGCGGTGGCGGTGGTGTTCGTGGCGGTTGATAACTTGGTCCACTGGCCGCAGGGTAGTTTGCACCACCAGTTGGGGGGTGGTGAGAATAGTTCGGTGGAAATGGCATTTGATGAGGTTGATAACTCGGTCCGCTGGTGGCACCACCAGTTGGGGGGTGGTGGGAATAGTTCGGTGGAAATGGCATTTGATGCGGTTGATAACTCGGTCCGCTGGTGGCACCACCAGTTGGGGGGTGGTGGGTATAGTTTGGTGGAAATGACATTTGATGGCTGCTTTCTGGTTGCTGGGATGGGGTAGGAGGAAAATGAGGCCTGTAAGATTGCACAGATCCATACCCACCATTGTTGTCAGCTAAGTTGAACCCCTCATCAGCACCTGCATATGATATTATACATACATTTCCACCAAACAAAAGTTACTATACATAGTATAAGACTCCACTATACACCACGTAGTAACTTTTAATATATAGGTATAGGTACAAATATAGAGCACCGCTCCATTATCCACCATGGGCACAGCTTGATGTACCCATTGTTGATGGGGCGAGGCCACAATGGGGTGTTAGTGATCATCATGATCTCAAAGTGACCCCCTTGGTACATCAAGCTGTGCTACAGTAAGGGTGTTTTTATGATCATCCTGATCTAGAACAAGGTTTACCAGGCCATTAAAGTTGGACCAAATAAGATCCGTCTTTCTAGGCAAGCAAATTGGGACCCCAGCCAGATCCCTTTCAAGCTAGTTCATCGGGTCTGGGCTCAAATTGCGACTTCCATAGTTAGGGAGCAGTTCACACACACACACACACACACACACACACACACACACTATTGCTTAAACTTTATGCTGCTTGTACCTAGATATGATGAGCCAGGGTCTTCCTTCTCCTCTGAAACTCGGATAGAGACATCGACAAATCCTAAAGGTTTGTTCGATTTCTTTTTCCTTAGCTGAAAGCTCCCAACTTCTTCAACAGGCTTCGGAACATCAGAACTGGAGCTGTATTTGTCCAAAAACTCTTTCAGAACAATAGTTGTCGAACCCAAAAGGCTCTCTCTTAGAAAGATTGGCTCTCTACTGTAAACTTCAACATGGAGGGCCAAATCTTGCAGCTCGGATTCAGAAGGATCAAGTGTGGTCGAAAACTTGGTCTTCCAAACAGGATTCACATTGCCTGACGTATCGATCTTGGTGCAATACTTACTGTCGGAATCGATCCATCCAATGGCAAACCACTGGAGCTTCCAGAGAGACAATGTCCGCCTGAGCCCCCGGGCAGAAATCAGGCAGATGTCGACTCGTATTTTCCCCATTTCTGGTAAAAACTTCTATGAAATGAAGCAACAGTAGATATGGGAATGGTACCCTGTTGGTTCTTTTCTTGATTAAGGGAAAAAAGGAGAAAAAGATATCTCCTCCTTTGCATAATAGAAGGGTAGCTTGCTTTATGCCAGGGACAGTAGTTTATTAATTGAAATGTTATACAGAAGCTTCACCTTTTCTTGACTTAAGTGCATTACAGGTGGAAAGGAATCAGTCTACTGATAGTCAAACGTTCACACATAACATAAAATAAAGGCAGATTATGGAGGGCAAAAACATATATGCAGATTACTATTTTGTAAGTTGCCTTGCAGGAGGAACTAACAACAGCTTTCTACCAGCAGACATGGTTTCCTCATTCTCAGAATAGATGGGGGATGAATGCGTATACATCATTGTTGTCGATCCTAGCATGTCTTCCCCAAATCCGCATTCTCTAAAAAACAGCCTGTCGAGGATGTAAATCTAATGTATAAGTACAGAAATAAGTTAAAACTAGGTATAGTACACTTTACATGCATTTACCTCTCATTGTCATTACAGAGTGCAGCAATGTCATATATGTCTCTGTTAGTAAGGAATCTGCAGCAGAATTGGGGTGTGCAGACATTATTAAAGGAACCATAATTCCAAGCATTACTAGGTTAATAATGTCTTGTCACCACAAGAACAAACCTTGTTATTCTACGAACTATCGTCCGACCAATTCCCCTACCTTGTAAAGCAGGGTGAACCTGCAAAACATTGAGAAACTATTATGCTCCCTCCATCTCAAAATAAGTATCGTTTCATAAGAATTCACATGGATTAAAAAGCTTTATAACACAGACTCGTATTATCAATCTTCATAAGACCCTTTTCCATTTCCAAGGCCCATTTGAATATGAGCAATGTTGGAAGATAAGGGCAATTTTATCTTTTGAATTCTGAAAACTATACTTGTTCTAGGAGATTTTATTTTATACTAAAAGCGACACTTATTTTGGAACAGAGTATAAATTTTCAAAAAAAGTAAGAAGAGTAAGATGGGTGAGAATTCCAATCCAACAAAATCAGAACAAGACTAGCCATGAAGCTTCTTAATCTTTCATGAAGATGCATGATACTCTTTCCTATATTTTCAATGAACTAAAATATAATTACTAACCATAAAACTGTATGCAGCCATTTTTAACTCAAAAAACTCTAAAAGAATTAATCTAGCTATCAATTTCTTATCTCTATTTCTCGCTGACCATGACATCATAGATTGAAGCTGTCAATCCCAAATCAGAAACGGCACGGCCAAACCCTATCAGCAGTCCATTTTCCGGCGTCACCGGCGCCATTTTTCTGATCCAATCTCCTCCAATGCCGATGACACTTGCACCTCCCGATGTGGTAGAATATTGGGTTGTTATGAATTCGGGCTTGGTGAAGACAGAAACGACGACGGAGCTGTGGGAAAGGGCGGTGTGGAGCTTGAGAGCGTCGACGGGCTCGACTCTGCCGGCGGCTTCGATGGTGGGGAAGCGGTGGCAGGAGTGGTTGCAGAGGGCGTAGAGCTCGATAAGGCGATTCGCGTTGATGTGTGCGGGGTTTGTGGATACGAATATTGGCGGCGGTGGCATGGGCGGCCGGGAGGTGTTGGGTTTTATTCGGGCGGCTATTTTAGGCGACGACGGTAATAGATTGTGGAATTTGCCGGGAAGATTACCGGCCTGGACGGCTGTTGCAACTGCCATTACAACTGCTTTTAAGTTTCGATAATATAATTCCTCTACATTAATAATATTTGTTTTTACTTTGTTTTTTTTTTTTTTAAAAAAAGGGAAGAAAATTTAAGCCCAAGCGCCATACTTCAATTTGGTCAAGTTGAGGTGGTAAAATTGATCTAATCTTATAAACTGGTTTGACAAGTTTGATATTCAATGTGAGTCGGATTATATTTTTAGATCTAAAATGTGATTGAGTTTATTCGGCCCGACCCGATGGGTTAATAGTATGTTAGTTATGAGTTAGCTCAATGTATTTAATATATTTTAAGGACGTTGGCAAAAATAAAATTAAAATTTAGTATCTCAATAAAATTTCGGGCGAATCTAACTCGACCTGAACTTTAAAATTGGCCCGCAAGCTTAAGTTGAGCCAGGCTGAATGGCTCGAATTGTTATCTCTAAGTTCAAGTGGTTAACTAGTATTCTCTAATACAGGATTTATGATATAGGTGAAGAAAATAAAATATATTTATAATATAATTTTGAGTAAGTTTATATTTAAAATATTCAAAATATATTATTATTTTATTAGTAAAAATATATGATAAAATACAATTTTGTATAAAAAGATCTTGCTTTTATAATTAAAATATCAAGAATAGGTCTCCTTTTAACCTCTTTTATTTACAACTATAGTGTTTGAGTTTTCATTAATGGAAATAATTGTTGAGCGGAAAAAATCATAGGTCACTGCTTATTGTATTGTGAAAATATTTTCAAATAACATTTTTATGTAATTTTTATAAGTTTTTAGCATCATCTTTTTACTAGTTTTCTATCATTTTTTTAAAATTTTTATCCTTTATAGAATGGATGTAGCATTATACTTTCTTTATTCCAAAATAAGTGTCTTGTTTTGTTTTATTAAAGTATGTTTTTTTTACTTTTGATGAACTAATGTAGAAATAACCTTCTAAAAGTCACAAATTATTACTAATGTAACTTCTTTTTATTTATTGATAAAAAAAATTCCATTGGGCGATGCACGATTTTGTATTATATATAATTATAAAAAAAGATTTATAATAAATAAAATATATTAAAAAAATCTATCTTTAAAAAAAAAAAAAGAATTGTAAATTCTATGCAACTCAAATCCAATACACAAATTGCTTAACTCATAATAAATAACCAACAAAAGGCACTTATTTTGAATTGGATATTTTATGTGAATATATTCAATATGGACATTAAGTATGAATAATTTAATATATTATATGTAAAATAAAAAGTAGAAATGAAAAAGAAAAGTATTTATGTTTTAGGATATTAGAAAAGAAACTTTTCAAAAAATTAAAATAAATGATAGAAAATTCTATAAAACACAATAGATCTCTAGATTTTCCCAGCCCTTTGGAATGTATAGCACCCTAATATTATGAGGGTGCGTGACTTCACATGCTACACTTTTTTTCTATTAAAATTGCAAATATTCAAAAAATTGAAGAATTTTAATGTTACTATTTTTAGACTATTATGTAATTATATTAGTAAAATAAATAAATATATTTATTTATAGAATATACAAGATTAAAAATAAATAAATTGATTATTTTATAAAATATAAATTAAAGAAAATATATTTAGTATATTTTTTCAGTTTTATTTGCACGTTAAACTCAATACAAATAATTCCACAATAAATATACAAATTTAAGTCAAATAATCAACAAAATAGTAATTTTATTCTTTAAACTAAATTTCTTATTTTAAAATAAAGATCTGAATACATACTTAATTTGATATACTATACTTTAATAATTTGTAAGAAATGAAAAAAAATTATCTATATTTTAGATATTTGAAAGAAGAAATCAAAGTAAACAAAAATCCTCAATCAAAATTGATGCAACTTGATTTTCGTCCTATATGGTCGGTACAATATTCAATTACATATAAGCAAGGATGAAAATATCGGTATCGGTGGAAATATCGGTACCTTAAATTTACGGATATATCGGTATCGAGTATCGGTATCGGTAAAAATTAGAAAATTGATGGAAATTTTATTAAAATGATGGAAATTTAACATGAAATTTTAGAGAATGTTCCTACTAACTTTAATACATAAATTAATCTTAAAATCTCAACAAAATGAATTATTTTCGATCAGAAGGATCAATGTCATCAGGATACATTATCATATCATTCTCACCATCACTATCATCATCTTCATCATATAACCCTTTCCGTAATTCTACTCTAATATCATCCATTTTAGCAGCTTTTTTCTGTTTTGCACATTGTTTTTCTTTAAACAAACAAGACATCTCCTTTTTAACTTCAAGAGGCACATTTTCACATGGACGCGTATTTTTGTTTGGATCACTGTGGCTCAGATGGTACTTGAAGCGAGTAATACCTCCACCCTTAATTAGAAGTCCACAAAATTTACAAATAATACTATGTCTATTGCCTGGTACTTTATCACAGTATCTCCATGCAGGATCATATCCACCACTACCACCTTCAGTTGCCATTTTTTTACTGGAGCTGAAAGTTAGGATATTTTTTTTTGTTATAAAAAAATACTTACTGCTAATCTTTTAAATAAAGATTTTTTACCCTAAAAAGTGAAGGTTACTTTGCATTGTTGTATCTTAATTTTTCAGTGCAAACAACCTTCACTTTTTAAAAATACAATTAAATTGAGAACTACTATGGAATATGACATAAATATTAGAACTACAAACATGCATGCACTGTCCCATTATGAAATGATTGCATTATTGTCGATATGTTATAAATATTCAAAATTAATTAGCTTGATTATATATGACGCTATAATCAATAAAAAAGTGGAACAAACAATTATAACTATGATTTATTTTCTATGAATTATAACAAAATTTCCAAGTTATTAGTATATTTTTCATGTTTGATCAAAACAAAAATTAAAATTCGTCTCATATTCCTGCATCTTACTTTCATAAATTGATACTTAATAATATAAGAATATTTACATAATTAAACAAATTGCAAGTACAAAAAATAAGAAATACATATTTTAAAAAAATTCGAACCGACATTTTGGCGATATTTTCAACCGACACACGATATATCGCCGATACTATCGGCGATATATCCCGATATATTGGAAAATCACAACGTAGCGTAATCGATACCGATATTTTACCGATATTTTGTAAAAAAAATCGTTCCCCCTAAATTTCGTATTGGTTGCACGGATTTGGCGATATATCAGCGATATATCGCGATTTTTTCAACATTGCATATAAGTTACATTAAGTTAATGTTTTAGTCTGGTATGTTTATCATCTTCCCATCTTTGTCCTTAAAATATTTTCGAAATAAAATGACCATGTAACTCAAAAATTCTTCAAAATAAAATGATCATGTAACTCAAAAATATTTTGCATCTATCTTCTTTCATCTATTGCAGTTGGTAACTCAACACGTCACCACCGATGTAGTTTCATTCAACTAACGTGACAATTGAATTAAAACATGCTTGGGTGGACTTTTTATGTTAGAAGTTATTAACACATATGAAAATAATTAAAAAGACAAATTATTTCTTAAATCCAAAAAAAAAAAAAAAAAAACCCTTAACATTTTAACAAATTAGAAAAAAAAAACATTAAAATTTTAACAAATTTGAAAAAAAAAAACTTTAAACTTTAAATCTAAACATTTAAGGTTGACTTGAGATTTATATACAAATATTTGAAATATTTTATTAGATTTTGTCATTTTTACTTAAAAAAATTTCAGATTTATTTTAATTTCAAATTTTATTAATATGAATCTTAAGGGATAAAAAATAAAAAAATAAAAACCAGAATACCATTTTTTTTTTCAAAACAAGGACAAAATTGTAATATTAAAAAATAAAAAGTTTTTTTTGTTGTTGTAAAAATGAAGTTATTATATTAGTATTTTCTCACTTTTGACTTGTTTCACAAAAATATGGGAGACATGATACAAATTATGTTTTAAAATAATAATGGTAAATTAATTTTTGTATGAAGTGATCCATGCAATATTTTTTAGATACTTATATTATTTTAAAATATATCTTTTTTTTAATGTGAATATAATGAAATATTTTGTAAATGTAGTGAAAATTTGGGGTTTTTTTATTATAGGGGTAAAGTTGTAATTTTTTGGCAAATTTTTATAATAAGGTTTGTATATTATTATATTAGGTTTTTTGAAACGTTTTTTTGCACAATTCTGTGAGAGTTATGATACAATTTCTCTTAAAAATAATTTAATGGTAAATTGCTTTTCGTGTAAATTTATTTGCACCTATTTTTTAGATTCTTATATCATGCAAAAACAAGACTTCTAAGATTAACCTAACTCAATCAATCTATTTGTATTATGAATCTGATGAAATATTTGAAATGTATCAAACTCAATTTTTCATCATAGGAGTGAAATTGTAATTCTTGATTTGTTTTAATTTTTTTCTATGAAATTATTATAGTAGATTTTTTACATTATTATTTAATACTAGTATTGTTCCCGTTCGATTTATTGTTTGTAATATATTTAATGAATAAATAACATAATTTATAATATAATTTTGAGTTAATTAACATTTAATAATATCCAAAATATTTATGATTTTTCTGATAAAACATGTAAAAATATAGTTTTGTATAAGTGTATATATATTCCCACCATTCCAAAAATAAAAGTCTTACTTCTAAAATAAATTTATTAATTGTATATATTTCAATAATTAATTCAAAAAATATTTTTTAATATTTATTTACAATTTAAAATAAATTTAAACTGATAAAAAATTGACATATTCTTTTACAAAAATATTTTTTAGAAATAAAAAATGGATGGAAAAACTATATTTAGACTATTTTATTTATATTAGTATATTTTCTTAGTTTTAACGTGTTTTTGTAGATTTGTGACAATTATGATACTAAATATGTTTTTTATATTTTGTTTTTGTTTTCCTCAGATTTTGAAGTAAATTTAGTATATTTTAGATATATTCAAAATTATTGAACAATATTTTGATTAATTTTTAGTTTATTTATGAATATATTTTTTGTTTATCTATATATTTATATTTTATTTTATTATTTTGAAATTTTTCAAATTTTAATTTGGTTCAAATTTATAAAATAAAAGTTAGATTTTCTTTTGTTTTCTTATATACATAGTGTAACGACATTTAACAAAAAAAAAAAAAAAAAAAAAAAAGTCCATTTAAGCAACTCGAACCCTAATTCAATCGTCAAATAAATTAAATTGTGACAAATCAAAAATAATTTGTTGAGCAATGATATGTGATTATTTGATACATCTTCTTGGAGAGTTTTGGTGGAATTTTAATGATCAATATCCATTCACCACATATATTTTCGAGCTAATTCTAGTTGGTAAATGATTGTAGGTGAATATTCAATTTTGGAGGAAAATGAGCAGAATTTCTGGAAGAATCGTGCAGGGGATTTACCTTGTGGACGGGCAGTATGACCATACCAGCAAGTTGGGCCTGAACAGATTATTTTTCAGCTGCCCAAGATTAATTTAAAGGCCAAATTCCACTACAAATATGGGCTCTCCACGAGACTAACAGCAGCATATCAGTTTAAACTTGTAACTATGGGCTTCATTAACATTCAAACATAGCCTTTTTAGTTTTGGATTTGTATATATAGTTGAATTAGGGTTTGATTAGAAACATCATCACATTTAGCCCTATCTAAGAAACCAAGGAGGCAGCCGTTTTTCCTCTCCATATGATCGGTTCTATCTTTTTATCTTCTTATTTTGGTTTCTTGATCGTGTTATGGGTTTTAGCTAAACTCTTTTATTCTGGTGACAATTAAGGAAACTTTAGCTAATCTAGTTTATGAAATCAAATATGTTCGTATACTTTATTTTATGCAAATATCTATGATTCTCTGAGTTTAGTGATGTTAATTGTTTCGGGTCTATTGGGTACTTCGAGTTTATTGGTTTTGAATCAGGTCTCTCTAATTATTAATGTTGTCGGCTCATTAAATTCGTAAAGCATCTCTCGGGTTGTAAGTCGATTAGGGAAATAATTGGTGAAGCGTCTTCCTGATTATTTAGAAATTAAGGAGAGATAAGACCGCATCAGAAGCATCTTCGGTGGTTATAACTGATTTGTTTGCATGAATTAAAATTAATTTTGTATGGATGATTGAAATAGTTAACTAGAGTGGAATTAATTGAAAACCGGAATGTTATTAAAATAGTTAGCTAGAATGAAATTAATTGAAAATCGAAATGTTTTACATATCTAAAAATTGTTAAAGAACGAAAATTGTTAAATATTTTGAAGTGACGATTAATTTATTTTTAATAACTTAAATATTTTGAAGTGGCGATTAATTTATTTTTAATAACTTAAATACAATCAAATGGATGTATACATTCAAATTTACAAGATCAAGATTTTCTATAATTATTTTGGGATTAACTACAAAATGAGATGTTCAATTCTTTTCTTTTTTAGTTCTTATTTTATAACAAAAAGTAATTTTAAAATAAATTTTTTATTTCAAAATGGAGAGAGTAATTTGTAATAGAGGGACACGATTGGAAAAATAGAAAAACTGAAATCAAGAAGAAAAAAAAAAAGTGATAATTAAATATAATTATTAGTACACCGTCGGATGTTGTCAATCTGGAATTTGAACTCAAGTCGGACGTCAAACTCTTCTAAAATCCAACAAATTCCCCTCTCTCCCTCTCTCTCTCTCTCTCTCTCTCTCTATTTTTAGGCCAAAAAAAAGCTTTACTCTTCGCCTAATTGCCTTCATCTTCACGAGATAAATACATGGAGAGATAGAGAGAGAAAGATAATTCATTCACTAACAGACAGACATAAATGCGTGTGACAATCGGGCAAGTAATTCAAAAGCCCAGTTGTGTAGAAGGGGAGAAAGTGAGGTTTCTTTATCTGTGTGTTTTTTTGAAATTTTCTCTGGACCTTGGGCGGTAAAGGAGCCTCAACTATTTTCTCTGGGTCCGGAGATTTAGGGTTTCTTTCGTCAGCAAATTGATGCCCATCTTTGTTATGTTACAATTCAAGCTGAGATATATGTGTGTGCGTTTTGTCTGTGTATAAATTATCTTAGGGTTTAGATTTCTTTGTCAGAAAGGTGTGTGTTAGTGTAATAATTCGATATGGATGGACGAAGAATAACGGCGAGTCCGCGGCCGTGCTGTGGGCGGCGAGTGGTGGCCAAGAAGCGGCCGCGCGGTGGTTTAGATGGGTTTGTTAATAGTGTTAAGAAGCTGCAGAGAAGGGAGATATCATCGAAGCGTGACCGTGCTTTCAGCATGAGTGATGCTCAAGAGCGGTTCCGGAACATCCGCCTGCAGGTTCAGTTGATTAAATTGATTCTTATAAAATTTAGTGGTTTAATACAAACTTTTTTGTGTTGCTAGTGCATTTGGATATTTCAAGATTTGGTTGCCCGTGAAATATTGAGCCTTTTTGGGTTATATGTGCTTGTAGTGATCGATGTTGTCACCCAGCAAAATTAGGGCATGTAGGGACTTTGATTAAGTGTTCCATGCTTTTCTGAGAGACACCCTTCTAATACTTGCTCAATTTTCTTTTGCTTCACTTGAATTGGAATGTATCTGTTGTTATGTATGTAGATCTGTGTATCAGAACTGGATGGGGGGGGGGGGGGGTGTTTGTCATCTGTGCTGAGTGAACAGGATTATGGTTGATGTCAGCATTTGCAATATTAAGGAGGGTTTGCATAGATAAATATGTACATCTGTAACTTTATCATATGGTTCTGGTTCTTTAATTGGCTTTTTGTGGTTGTCACTGTCCACGGGTGCAAAGAAAGCTGAGAGACTTATCAGATTCGAATAGATTGGTTATGATTCTGTATGAAGCATTTAAATGTTGTTGGAATGGTTTTCCGAAATTCGATGTCCTAAATGCAATGGTTTTATGTCCTAGTATGAACTATTCTTTTTAGCATCTTAAGTGGAAAGCTTTTTCTTTAATGAAAAAGATTTTGAACGCTTGAGTTGTTAACAGTTCGGTTGTGTAACTGCCAAAACAAAGTAAAAAAAATTTACTTTGTCGTTTCCTCTTTATGTTCAACCGTCCAATTGTCTACAAATTCTGTTGATATTGCTTTCCACCCTACATATTTGCCACGTTCTCTAATTTTGTGCTGTCAACCACCATGGAAGATGCCTTTTATTTCTAAAGTTAATAATGTGCAACATCATATTGTTAATGCTTATATGATATAGAATGCATGTGGAGACGTAATTGTTCGTCCAGTTTCAAAGACAGAATGTTGTTTATGTGTATTGCGTTCTTGTATTAATCTAGTTTGACCTCACCAATAATTTTTCTGATCTGATGGTTATATGTACTAGTCTGATGGCTAACCAAAGTTGTACTGTCGGTTCAGGAGGAATATGATACCCATGATCCCAAGGGATATTGTTCTCTGTCATTACCATTTCTGAAGAAGAGGTCAAAAATTATTGAGATAGTTGCTGCCCGTGATATTGTCTTTGCACTTGCCCAATCTGGTGTCTGTGCTGCATTTAGTCGAGGTGCTGCACTAACTACTGAATTTTAACTTCTTCCTCTCTCTCTCTCTCTCTTGCCCCCCCTTTAATTATCAATTTTAATTTGAGGCGGAACAAAAAGGCTTATATTTATATATAACTTTTCAATGCAGAGACTAATCAGAGGATATGCTTCTTGAATGTGTGTCCTGATGAAGTCATACGGAGCTTATTTTACAACAAGAACAATGATTCGCTGATAACTGTTTCTGTTTATGCTTCAGATAACTTTAGTTCCTTAAAATGCAGAACCACTAGGATTGAGTAATTCCCTCTAACTTCTGCTTATGTTTTGTGTTCATTCTCATGCTGGTTTCATGGACTCATGCATTGTATTTCTGAATTATTTTCTTAGGTACATACGAAGGGGCAAACCTGATGCTGGATTCCCGTTGTTTGAGTCTGAGTCGTTGAAGTGGCCCGGTTTTGTTGAATTTGATGATGTGAATGGAAAGGTTCTTACCTATTCTGCTCAAGATAGGTAAGTATTTAACTTGCTTGTCTTTGGTTCGTCTGATGTAATTCTTTATACTTGAAATCTGCTGCTGTTTACTGATTGCTGCTTCTGTCTTCTTTTTTCAGCATATACAAGGTTTTCGACTTGAAAAACTATACAATGTTATACTCCATCTCCGACAAAAATGTTCAAGAGATTAAGATCAGGTAGTCATATTTTATATATATCCATTTCCAAAAACTTATCTTGAAATGCTTCTTTTTGATGCATTCAGCTGTCAGCTTGAGTTTGGTGTATTTGATGCTAGTTAATAGTTATTACTACAATTTTATGTACATGCCCCATTTATAAGTTCTATCATTGCTTATCCTTCTAAGCTTTGGACAGCTTATGTGTTTACTGGTATTGCCCTATTCTTTTGAGGGTCTGCTGTTTCTTTCATTCTTTCCTTTTATTTTCTTTTCCAATATTCTTTTTTTTTTTTGGGGGTGGTGGTGGTGGTGGTGGTTTGTTCTAATGGGGGTGCTTTGATCTTGGTGGTTATAAGGCTGCAATTTTAACTTCTTAATTCTTTATTCGCGTATTGTACCGATATGAATAATGTATGTAATATTATTAAGTGGTTACATGCACGGGTGGGTGCTAGCTGAATTAGAGCTGTTCAAAATTCATTCTTCGTCAACCTTCACTAGGCTTTCTTTGAATTATACACACTATACACGGATTGATTTTAGACAAGCCACACATTAACGTACCTTCCAACCTCTTTTTTTCTTTTTTTTTTTTTTTTTCTTTTTTTTCCGGGGGTGCTTTGCCAATTTTGAAGAGTTTAAGCGGGCAGATACCATGATAGCTGGAAAGTGTAATGATTAAGTAATTTACTGGATGAAACTTACTTAAAAATTTTCATAAATGAATTTTATTGCCAATAAGCTGTCCCATGACAGGCTTGATTTTAAAATTTCACTTGGAAGTACTTTGATTGGTAACTAAATGAATCTACATCCTTCTCTCCTGTAGTGTAGACATGCCACCTGTGCTATAACAATTTTATGCTCTAGCCTCTACTCGTTTGCTTCTGGAAATTTGCTCTGTGATTGTAGGCTATAGATCTACGTCTGGCATGTGTTTCATTCCCTTTGATTTTTTTCTTATGTTCTTGTGGCATTATTAATGTACATCTTATTTTGTTTTGTAAAACAGTCCAGGAATCATGCTATTGATATTTACCAAAACCCAAGGTGCTGTCCCCTTGAAGATCCTCTCAATTGAGGATGGGACTGTTCTAAAATCTTTTAACCATCTCCTTCATAGAAACAAGAAGGTGGATTTCATCGAACAATTCAACGAAAAGCTTCTAGTCAAGCAAGAGAATGAGAATCTCCAGATTGTTGATGTAAGTCACTATCTAATATCATTGTGACATTTACCCCTGTGAAACCTTACATTTTTGTCCATTTAGGTACGCAATGTTGAGATAACGGAAGTTAGCCGGACCGAATTCATGACCCCATCTGCATTTATATTCCTGTACGAGAACCAATTATTCTTGACATTCAGAAATCGAACAGTTGCTGTTTGGAACTTCAGAGGGGAGCTTGTGACCTCATTCGAGGATCATCTTTTATGGCATCCTGATTGCAACACTAACAACATATACATCACGAGCGATCAGGATCTCATCATTTCCTATTGCAAAGCGGATACTGATGAACCAGTATCTGATGGAAATGGTATGTTCTATAGGCACATGAATTATTCTTTTCTATGTTGATTTAAGGACTGAAACTTCGGACAACACTCCATTCAGTAGGATAACTACTTTTTTAAGCCCCTCTAACTTTTACAATTAGTTCTATTTAGCACTTGTGCTTCTTTTTATTAATTATTAATTAATTGAGCCCTTAAAATTTTTATTTTGTCTCACGTTGAGGACTTTTTTAGGATTTGATGCGAGTAAAATAAAAGTCGGAAGAGCTCAATAGAACAAATTAAATGCAAGATGTTGCCTACAAAATCTTCAATGTGAACGAAAAGGCCCTAAAACAAAATAGAATTATGGGTGCTAAAGGGGACAAAATGTAGAACTTTGAGGGCTTAAAAATGCATTTCCCTATTTTATGTTGGTGTGACATTTTAGTTGAATGTGATGGGAACCAAGTTAATCTGTGTAATTTTTTGCAGCGGGTTCAATCAACATCAGCAATATCTTGACCGGGAAGTGCCTTGCAAAGATAAAAGCGAGCAACAGTATTCCCATGAACGAATGCAACTGCAGTGTGGGTTGCGGTGGCAGAGTATGCAACTCAAGGAAGCGAGTTCAAGCTTCTAGAATTCGGAGCACAGTTGCAGAGGCCCTGGAAGATATCACTGCCCTCTTCTATGATGAAGATCGCAATGAAATCTACACCGGAAACAGGCATGGTCTTGTTCATGTCTGGTCTAACTAAGGGTGGCTTTTTCTTGCCCCATGCTTGAAAACCTAGTTGCTTTTAAGAATGTTCGGTCATTAGTTTTGGCATTTTATTGCCTTGAGTTTCTGTTACCCCCATAAAGGAGGATATGCTGGTGTTATAATTTCCCAGAAGTCTTGTTTGTGTATTTGTGTTGTCGATTGTGGATTTAACTAAGATGTCAGTCGGTACCATTTCGTGATGTAGATGTGGTGCTAGTCAGTATAACTTGTGTTTGTTGTCCAAGATAATTAGTTTGGCTTGTAAACCATTTCCCTTTTGTTCATTTCTGGATGCTGCTTTTTTGTTGCTTGTATTATTACAAAATTCATTATTTTTAACTATTTTTGGAAGAAGAAACATAATTTGATTGAGAATATAATGAAAAATATGAAAAGTTGGCACGATGATTAATTGTGTTGTTGAGACTTGAGAATTTCTCATCCCTATATTCAACATTGTAAATCTTCTTGTGATATTTAGTTTTCTTGAAATGATCAAATTTCATTATTGCCAAGTAAAATAAGTACAAAATGTAGTAAAATGATTCATTGTTATATTTAAATTACTGGAGTAATCCGTAGTATAAACCAATGCTAATTGTTCCATTTGAGCTACTACAGTGGAAATCAGGAACTCATACTTCACAAGAGGAGAAAAAAAAATTCTTGCTCAACGTCTGTAGCAAAGGCAACAATATTATTTCACAAACAGATGGTCATTTCTTAGTACCACAAGAAGTGAAGAAGTTTGATCTGCAATATAAAAAAGCAGATATCTATTTAATGAAAAGAAGATATCCATCCCAATTCTATTTACTTGTAAAGTGTCATCAGAATGATTAGAACAGTGGCCTTCACTTTCATGCAAGACATGTTTCCTATAGTAAGATATATAATACTCAAATCTTCTATAAATGAAGTGATGAGAACTCAATGATCCTTCAAAACTAGATGGAAATCATATTGTCATCACAAAATATATTATAGAGAAGGAATTTGGAGTATTATAATATAATGATCAAGTCTCTCAGTCTATTTGAATTTGTTTGACATAGTTTAAACTTGTATCATAGATAATACCATATTTAAACTTGCATTTTCAACTTAAATTATCAAGAGGTTGCAAGAGATTTTATACTTGTAGGAACAATTTGTTAGATGGTTATGTAACTTTAAGGAGTCTCGGTCCCAATTTGAAAGCTACTTGCTAACTTGCATGAGCTCACTTATTCTTATGTTACTCCCATGTGTCGGAATGTGACACCTTATTTCCCCTCTCAACATTTTTGCTTGAGGATCTATGTTTTCTTCTTTTCGTAATTAATTTTACTTTTGGTTAATTAAAAAAAATATTGGACTGTTATGAATTATGCAAAATGGTTTAATATACTATTTTTGCATAAGTAGAATGTCTTACATATATTCCGTAAAGTAACACATTTTTTACATACTTCTCTAAATTTGTAAGCATATTTCAACATTTAACAATATATCTTGAAGTTTATGAGCTTGTTAATGCATATCTTAAAGCTCTTTCAGATATTTTCAAATTCATAATCTTCAAGATATAAAACTACTGACATTTTAGACCATGTGCGACGGCAGCTTTGACTCACAGAGAGGCAGCCGGATTGGATTAGATACTCAGATTGTTGTAGCGCGTAAATCAGCGCCAGGCACAAGCCTATGCATGTGGTAGGAAATCAAAGAGGTTCTGTGCAGGCAAGAGCCGAACTGGTTCCTTGCGATGCTCAAGGGGTGCGATATGTGCTGATTCGTTCCAAGTAGTATTTTAATATTAAAAGGTACCACAAGTCTTCAATAAATATAAATAGATTCCAAAATCATTATTTCAATTCGTTACACTACAACTTGATATAGATGACAACAGATTGTGTATAGAGTGAGCATCACTTTTTCCCAAAACCTGCTCCACAATAGAAGAATGAGACCTGAAACTCTGCCCCGCACTCCCTGTCCACCTGCTCGGTTTATCTGCCCCGCTCAAATTGTTGATTTTGTATCTTTTATCAATGTTTTTATTATTGCCGCCACTATTTAAAAAAAAAATGTAAAATTGAAATATAGTCAAACCACAAAACTAAATAAAAAGATAGTTATGATTGGAGAACAAAACGATTGAGATCGGACCAGTTATGTAAGAGTAGGACAATGGGAGATAGACAAATCAAGGAAGTGAGGTTTAAGATAAATTTAGTAAATTGTAATAAGTGAAACACTATTTGCACAATAAATTAAAAAATAGTATATGTAATATATACGGGGAGGGATGGGGGTGGATTTAGCAAAATCCACTCCCGCTTCAAATTTGTTGATAACCGCTTGACTGGGTTTTTATCCATCCCAAACGGAACAAATTTGATGTGGGTTCGAGTTTAAACTCAATTCGTTATCATCCCTACAACTTGATATATACATTGAATCATTTGTATTTAAGAAAAAGACAGAGGAATAGATGGTGAAAATCTACAACATACGGCTAAAAAAATTTACTTTTTTTCAAGTAGAAAAGACCTATTATTGAAAGTTCTCCCCAATAAAACCCAGAACCCATAGTGTGATTTACCAGTTTACAGTCTCCAGTCTAATTAGGATAGGAACTCAAACCAAGAAGTTTTGCAACTACATTCTATATTCACACTAATAATACACTATAAATGCATCTCTTGAAAGCCTCTAATCTTGCATATCAGGTGAGAATAGAAGGTTCAGTTGAAATTTTAAGTACACAGTCAAATCCAGGCATCCCCATCTAATCTTCAAATTTAAAATCTCAAAGAGCAACTTCCATAGCCTGCAGAGCTTGAGGTTGGTGAGCAGCTCGGTTTCTCCTCTGAATAGATACATTGCAAACCAGATTGTTCTTGTATGCTTCAATCTCTCTTCTTACAGTGGTTTTGTGATGGGGGTGTTCACCTAAAGTTAGCATATCTGAAGCTTATCACAACTGACTCTTTATCGCTTTAAAAATGAGGCCACGAGCAATTAAGTTTCACTTTCTCTCTTCCCTTGTCAATGCCTTTGACGGTTTCTCGTACTTCTCCCACGCCGTATTCCCTTAACTTTCTTAATACATCTCAAAATTTTCATCTGCCCTTTTCCTTTTTCAGCATGAAATCCAGGGCGAACAGATTCTTCTAGAAGCCTCTTCAGTGATGGATCGTCTGCTAGTCCAATAGATGTCATCTCAGAGTAGAATTCTCTCGCTTTGACTATCATACCACATTTTGCCAATCCTTCCACCAAAATATTGTAATGTAAACGATCTGGCTTTACCTCATAAACCTTCATTTCGGACCATATCTTTAATGCATTTTCAGGTTCACCAAATTTGAAGTGCTTACCAAGAACAAGAATGAAGGTATCCTTGTTTGGACCCAAACCAGCTTTTCTCATATAATCAAGCACTCCCAAAGTTCCTCCAAGATTCTCACCATTGAGTAATGCATGATATGTATCGATTGTTGGGCTGATATCATCTCCTATCATCCTGGCTAACATACTTCTTGCATCTTCAAACTTTTTAACTTCGCAAAGAGGACGTATAATAAGGTTATAGGTGGTAGAATTTGGTATGAGACCTGTTTCTTTCATTGTATCTACAATTTTAAGAGCTTCACTAAGGCAATTTTCATGAGTCAGCACGTAAATCAATGAATGATACACCTCCACCCCAGGGACCCAACCCCTCGTCTTCATCTGATCATACAACCTTAACGAGTCATATAGATTACACACTCTTGAAAATCCAGATATAATGTGTGTATAGGAAGTCCCATCAGGTTCAATACAGCATTTGGACATTTCCCGCCAAACCCTCTTGGCTTCATGTATGTCGACGGTTATGTTACACCAGCCATTGAGAATTATGTTAAAGCTCTCTGTTTCCAATGGGAAAAACTTCTTATTCAGAAACATGAACTCTTCAGCCTCCTCAATGTTTCCATGAGTGCAAAGAATATTCAGGAATATGAAATATGTTTTCTGCTCGACAGAAAAGCTGAACTTTTGCATTATATGGAATGTTTCTATAGCTTTGTCTGGGTAATTTGCAGCAGCATATCTATCAAGTTGCAAAATATGGCAATGAAAATCCAACATACAAAGTTGAGATATTTGAAACAAGATTTATGAATACTTATTTGTGGAAGATACATAATGGTAACACATATTACCAACAAATGCAAAAGAGGCGAATTTCTCACCTTCAAAAGGTACTTCAATGCAAACAAAATATTAACTTACCCTTACTCCACATCATTTAACCTTCATAAAGCAAAGGCGGCTTTCCACTTACAGTTCTCAAACCTTAGTGTGTGCTTCATTTTTGTATAACTCACTACACTTATAAGCATTGGACAACTGATAAAACGAACTAATCGTCTTTATGTTTGGGCCAAAAGTTGCATCACATATAAAAAGAATATTGAAGGCGATAATAATAAGAATTTGCAACCAAAGCCTATGAAACAAATAAGAGAGTGCACAAGAACGGGTTCGATTTTTACCTGTCAATCATGACCAGAATTGCTTGTTGAGCATCCTTTGAAGCATGATAAAGCTCGTGAATTAGAGTCCACGCAGTGCTGAACTTTTTATGGTTACCCAATAACCATATAATCAAACACCAAGTTTTTTCGACGACACAATCCCATTTCTCACCCCATTTAAACACTAAGAACGCTAATTTCCACTCTTCTCTCAAAGCCCAAATCACTGAAAATATGAAGTCTGTGCTGGGTTTGACATTAGAATTATCAAGAAAAGATACGGCTTCATCACCAGAAGCAAAGTCTTTAGCCTTTTGAACTCTTTCAAGAAATTGACGGACACCCAATTGGATATCGTCAGGGGTTTCCTGCTCATATTCCGAAATGTCAAAAATTTGGTAAGGTTTTTGGCTGTGCGTGTGGGGCGGGCTGCTGATATGAGGGGTATGTCTAGATTCTCTGAAGGGTGTTCGATGAAATGCTTGTGAGAAATAAAATGTGGGAGAAGAGGGAGAAGATGAAGTGAATTGGTGAGGGAGATGACATGTAAAACGTGAAAATAGCATCGTCATGGGACGTGGTCTGTGAAGTTGGAGCCTCCTGACAATGGCAAGAAATGCCATGAATTTGCAAAAAGGAATTCATTAATCATTTCCCCATCTTCTCTGCAGATACTACAGTATAAATGATAAATTAAAATCATAAATGGCGGAAACATGAACATCAAGCCTTCTTTGAACTTTGAATGGTCGAGTCTGGGCCTCGTGAAAATTTGAGTTTAATGGGCCACAAGGAAATTGGGTATATGGGCTTGATCGTAAAAATCCCACACTTTAGTGACACGCTGCGGGTCACGGAACCGGGGGGACGATCCATTTTAAATTATTTTAATGTTAATACATAGTAATATCTTTAAAATTTTAATATTAGAAATATATTAATAAATTTATATTCACTTTTTGTAAATATTAATATCAATTAAAATTATTAATTACAATATGATATTGTATCTTAAAATATGGTTTAACAGTATAAGTTGGCTTGAAAAATATTGTTAAAGCTGAATTGTTGTTATTTGTCTTATATGTAATAATTTTAAAGAATGTAGTGTATATTATATTTATATATATGTTGTATGTAATTAATGACAAGTCTAGATAGATGTAACATATATGTATATATAAATATAATATATATAATAATATAAAACGGATCAAAACAGGATGGATTAGGACGGAGGAGAAGAGATACTGAGATTCGTCCACTCCAGATTGGAGATTGAAGTGCTACATATAAAATATGTTGGATCAGCTTCAAAACGAGTCAAGTTGTCATATCTATAAATATGAGTAGTTTTATTTAAATTGAATAAATAAATGTAAGAAGGATGTGGTTCCAAGATTTGGTTTGTAAGAATGCTTCCTTTATGGAATGAATGTATCATAAAAATATTTAATTGCATGAAAATGGGGTTCCAAGATGGGAATAATTTAAAGGTTGATGAAGGGGAAGAGCATCCACACAAAGATGCGCAAAATAATATTCCTGTATCCAGTACACTCTATTCCTTTTTATTCCCTTCTTGCCTATTTTAATATTTTATTTATTTATTTATGGACCCAAACTCAATGCTAATAATTTGAGTTTGACTTCCTAGCAAATTTTATATTATATATATATATATATATATATGAATGGTATCAAGATTGAACCTTTTATTCAGTTGCTTCAAACCCCAAAATTATAAATTTTGAGGAGCCTAAAATTATTTAAAGTGTATATATATATATATATATTAGATTAAATTTTGACATTAAATATTAGTGGCATAGTGTTCAGGGGCTGCTGCCCTAAAATTATTATTTAACAAATTTTTATTATGTTTTGGTTGAGGCCGGAGTCACGTAAAATTGTGATTTGTAAAACAACAACTATAAATTAAAATTTAGAATTGAAAAAAAATTAAAGTAATAATTAAAAAAATTTCATATATCACGGACTTTTCAGCAACTTGATTATATGAACTTGTTTAGTACTTTTGGCGTCAAAATTATGGGCAACTTATATTAATTATTTTTTATTTATTTATCTTTTATTTTTTTACAATTATATAAAATACTTTAATTTTTATGTTTTTCTTTTAAGTTTTTATATTTGAAAAAAAATATAATATAAAAGTTCATTTTAAAAAATTGACTCTAGTTCAAATATTGTTGTGTTAGGCCTCGATGGTAACGTAGGTTTCAATAATTTGTTTTTATAGATTCAAACTCAAATTTTATATCAATTATATATATGTGTGTGTAGAAGTGTAATATATGTATATATATCAGCAGCAAGCTCGGCGCCTAAGTGTTCGATATTTACAAAATCACGTTATATTGCAATCACTATCACATAAATCGATTTTTGCAACATTAATACACCCATACGTGTATATAAATACACATGTATGTATGTGTATGTATATATAAATATACTAAACATTCGCACCTGTACACACACAATTATTGTGTACGTGAAGCAATAATATTGTCCCAATTTGTTGTACACATACCAGAAATGAATATACTGAATAAATATACTACTTTATATATTATATTGTAATAAATTTTAATTTTTTATTTGTATTGTGATTTTTGTTGGGGGTGGGGCCCTTAGGATATGAATCTCCCATTTTCATCCTCTTGAAGCTATCTACAAGTGAAATGTTAAAAGGCAATAATGAATACTCTGTCTTTACGATTTTCCAACTTTAGTTTCGTCTCTTTAACTTCCAAGCCAAGACAACTACATATGCACACCACATTGAGTTACATAAATTTATCTTTAATTACATAATATTCCTTTTTAAACTAAAGTGATGTCCATTTAAGACAAAATATTTTTGCTAAAATGCTAGATTTTAAAATTTAGAAACATCTTTTTTTTTTTTTTGTTTTCTAAATTCTGTAACCGAATTTTCGTTTATAATATGTAGAGACAAAACTCTTATAGAAATAGTGATGAATTATGTTCATGTATCATATTCAATTGCTATTTCGTCACAAACCGAACATCAATGATTTAAAAAATGCCACATTTCATCTTTGTTTATTTCTGTTTCATTATTATTTAGTGATCGATGTTATCTGTCACTAATTTTCATCTCTAATATAAAAAAATTAAAAAATTTATAGCAATTTTTTTAGTGTTTCAATCTTTTTTCTATTTTAGCTAATTTTTTTAAAAAAAAATTATTCTTTCTATCATCAATTATAAATTTAATTTTTCTTAGAAGTTTGCTCTCACGTCATATGATTACGAGACAACCCATATTAAATACATGTGAATATTATGCAAAATAATCTCTCGTGTATAGTCATTATCTTTTATTATAATTTTATGTTTCGTTACAATTATAATAAAATAATATGTATTTTAATTAGAAAATGACATCTTTGCTTAGGATTAAGGATATTCCGACAAAAAAATCTAAATTATTGAAAAAAAATAATGGCATCATTTAATAGTGTTAGTTGAGTTTTATTATAAATAATGAAACAGGACTTTATAACTTTCTTGATAATGAAACAATCTTAAAAAAGAAAAGGTCGAAAGTTTGTTAAAAGTAATGAGTGGAAAATTATAGTTAGAAATATTTATGACTTGTGAAAACGATTTAATTGGGCCCAATAAACTTTCTCCTTATGTGTGTTTACAACTTAATTAATCTTTTATAATTAAGGTGGGCCCACTAAATTAGTTCTCTCTTTTTTTATTATTATTCATTTATATGATCTTTTCAAATGATTGACCACTAACATTATCTTTAGATCTCATATTATTTCCTAATCTTACTTTCAAATGTACTACGATTATTTGGATCAACACCTCAGAGTCTGCATTAATTTCGGGAATTTTACTTTCTTAAAATTAATTTAATTTCAATCATGGATTATTTGGTTGAGATTTTGTTAGAGACAGTGCGTAATTTCTTTCAGATTATTGAAATCCGTCAACATGAAATAATATCAAACAATCGAAACAACAATTTGTTAAATCAAAATCTATATAGGTCTAAACCCAGTAAAAACACAACTCACAATTGTACTGATGAAATTGCGAACTCAGATATCTAATGTTGGATTGATTGCTAGCTTTCGACAAACACACAAAAAAACTATTGAGACTTGTGGGAGAAATAAAAGATGATTTGTTCCACGTGGCTTTTGAAACAAACCTTGAAGACTTCTTAAAGCTATTTAAAAAACCTATTAGTATAGGTTTCAATGACATAAATTAAATACATATTAATTTTTCTATTTTTATTATATTCTCTAGTATAGAGTTGAGTTTTTTCTAATATGGAAAGTTGGGAGAAATATGTGAATTAAAAAAGTGGTAGTTTTGGTGTTGAGAGAGAATATTTATGTGATTGTAAGATTTTTCATACAGTAATACTTTTTTTTTTTTTTTTTCTTCAACTTTATAGTTTCTATGTAAATTCTTGTTTTATGCTTATTGTTATTTTCTTAATTATTTACTTACTTTTTCCTATGATGAATTTGGAATTCGGAAAATATTTTATTTCTAACAAAAAAAAGCCAAAGTTCGATAACGATTGAATCTCCAATTACACTTTACATAAAACATAACTAAAATTATTATAGAAACAAAAACTTGCATGAAAGGAGACTAAGAAATAGGAATTAACTTTTCTTAACTTTACCAAAGCAAACTTAGAGAAAGAATAAGTTTCCAAACTTTTTTCCCTATTAAATCCACAGTATTTGCAACTAATCAACTTTCTAAATCTTGGTTTACGACAGTGGATGTTTAATTTATAAGGGTAATTAAGTCAATTTCTAAATGTACTAAAATATTATTTTAATCGAATATAAAAAAATTTAAAATAAAAAATCTCTAATTGAGGAATGAAACTTGAACGGTAAAACACTTCCAAAATTCAATGAAGAAATCATTATCGCCAAGAAAAGTCCACGCTTTTATTACTATTCTATCGTTATTAAATGGTTTGGCCCAACAGCTAATATCAAATATTTAATACTGAGTAATAATTAAATAATTGGAATATTATGGCCCATAAAATTATTATTTATGACACCTAATATTTCTTCATGCATAATATGATAATTTAAATAAATTATCATTAAAAATAATAATATAATTTTTAAATAAAATAAATAAATATATAATACACATTTTTAATCACAATTTGTTTAAAATAATAGTATCTCACAATTTTATTCTATATAAAAATATTTTAAATATTAAAATATATCACAAATAATTTATAAAAATATTTTATATTTAAAAAATATTTTATTTTTATAAATACAATATAAATATCAAATTGAATATATGAAAAAATAATTTATGTGATCTATTTTTTTGCAAAAAATAAAATTGAGACGAAAGTTATAAATCTTTAAGAAATGAAGTGAAAAAAAAGATATCAAATTTTTTAAATATAGAAAGAACTTTTGAACAGAAAAATACTATTTTTTATTTTTAACTGTGGTACTTTATTATATATATATAGATAGATAGATTCTATAATTTGAAAATAACAAACACGTATGAATACGTGTATATTTATAAATAACATTTATTAAAAAGATAGATTATAATTTCTAAAACATTAATTTAAAGAAAAAAAGAAAAGAAAAGGCAGTTCAACGCTTAAAGAGAACAAAAATAAAAAGAAAAAACTAATTTGTAGTGTAGGTGCTCTGTCCTCCTTTGAATCTTGCGGTGTGGTGTTTCTCTCTCTACACTCAAATAGGCTCCTTGCTTTTCTCTCTCTAGTGTCTACACTCAAACCCACTCAAAACATATGAAAACGACTTGATTAGAAGAAATACCTCACCCTCTCTCTCTCTCTCTCTGCAGCTAAGCTCTTGGTTCAGCTCCAGTGAGTATCACTATACCTTTCTCTCTCTAGCTCTCCGTATTTGCATTTTCCATTAAAGCTTTTAAACTTGTACGTGTGTAAGCTAAGCTCTATGCTTTTGTCTGTAATGCCAAGGATTTGAACTTTGGTGCTGCTCCGCAAGTTTCGTCTTTATTTATTGATCTATTTCTGGTTTTGGATTTCTGTCGGTGGCTTTAGAAGCATTCTGTTCTGTTTGTGGAAGCTAGATCTGATCTCTATGGGCATGTGTATTGTTTTTTAGCTTCAATTTTAGTTTCTCTTTTGTTTCTGATTTTGTTATCTTACAGAACATTTTCGGCCACATTTTGATTGAATGTCGCATTAAAAATAATTCTGTTGATTAATTTTTTTTTATATGGTTGGATTTTGGTTCTGCCTTTGCAAGCATCCGATACTTATTCTCAAATTTTGGTCAGCTTACATCGTCGAAGGACCTTAAAGATATCAGTTTTAGATAGTTTAAGGACTTTTTAAAACAAATTTATAATTTGGAGATCTTTCGAAACTAAAGTTAATAGTTGAAGATACATTTTTCTTTATTTTAGCATATTTTATGTGGCGCTTCTAATGTAGCAGTGTCTCCGTGGTTGTAACATCACATTCATTCAACTTCTGAGTTCTTTGTCTGTTTTGCGATAGATTTCAGTGTTTATTGTAATAACAATAGATTGACAGGTTCTTCGTGGAAGCAGGTTTGCTTACTGATGTGGAACTAGAGTTGAAACTTAAGAAGAACCTGGTAATCATATTTGGATGTTTCTTTGTTGGTGTTTATAACGTTTGGCTATGAATTTGAAAGTAATATGAAATTTATGTAATTGTTTCTTTGATAACTGTTGTATTCAGAAAGACATTGGTGAAGATGGAAGCCGGAACAGATGCCAGCACTCCACTGGATTATGTTGAGTTCGACATTGTCCCAAGCCAAAACAGGTTATACTTTAAATGATGCTGATAACATTTTTTCTTTTCAGAATTTCTACGAAAGTGCATTGCATATTCCTCTATTCTCTATGTTTTTATAAGCTGTTAAAATTAATCTATTACTTTTTCCCTTATTTTTTTTTACACTTAAAAATTAGTCTAGTATTTGGTCACCATTTGTCTCTATTTCTGAATCTTTTTACACCCTGATGATAAGAACAATGATAAGATTCTTCTATTTTAGAGTAAAAAGATGTTTCCAAAAAATCTTATTGTATTACTCTCTTTAATTTTTTTCATTTATTTTGGAAAACAATATTTATCATTTTTTATGGCTACAGATTTTTGAAGTCCAATTCTTGCTTATGTTAACTTTTGTTGTTGTTGTTGTTGTTGATGATGATGATGATATTGTTGCTGTTGAAGTGTTGATGTTTTATTACTATTGTTATGGTAGTGATTTAGTTTGTTATTTGGTGCTTTGTAAAGGTATGAGACATGTGTATGCTATGAGAACAAGAAAGAGAAAGTGACATCTGGACTTTTGGAGCACCTGTTGCTGCATTCAGTTGGCATCAAAGTGTTGCATTCAAAAGGATCCAATGCTAAGTATAAACTTTATCCTCCACAAAATCGCCATGACATCAAATGGTTTACAAAATCCACATTGATGAGGTTTGGCAGTTTTCACTATTTTTTCTTTCGTTGAATATGGTTTTTGTATTCCCTATACATGCAAATTTTATTTTCACGACATAGGTTTCTACATATAATTGGGTCTGCAAATATATTGGACATCACCAATTCCTTGAAAAACGAGATATCTCAGCTCGAAGAAGCCCGCAGATTTCATCTTTCTCTATATGCGAAGGTAAAATCAGATATTTTGCACCATACTTGATCTCTAAGAATAAAGATGATGACTCCCGCCCCCCCCACCCCCCCCCCCCCCCCCCCCCCCCCCCCCCCCCCCCCCCCCCCCACTTTTCCCAGGGTAAAGAATATCAGCTCCAGAGTGCGCAGTCTGGTTAGTGAGCTCATATTTTTATTTTTATTTTTATTTTCTTGACAAGATTCCCATGTAGAGGTGTCCTTATTATATGCAGCAATTATTTATAAGTATAAATAGGATTTTATTCATAGGTTCTGACCAATGAAAATAAAAGTATAAAACCCATCAAATAATAATCTCCATTTCTAGGGAAGACACAGCTTGCCATCATTGTCATACAGTTACCAAGTTTCCCCCTTTTTCCTCTGCAGATGACAGCTGCACTAATAGCATGGAATCTACTACGAAAGTAAGTTTGTATTTTTGGCTTTTTTATTATTTTTGTTGTTCCGTTCAATCTGCATTTGATTGCATATTTTCTTTAACTTCCTACACTTGTACTGGCTCATCTCCAGGCTGAAGACTCGGATGCTTCCAAGTATGTTTTCTGATTTGCTTCTTCAACTTAAAATTTCAAATAGCATGTTCTGTACTCTGACTATAGGTTGCCTACAGGAATGAGTTGCTTCGGGCCCTGGACTTACGGCTTAATGCACTGAGAGAAGAGCTGACCACTGCCTTTGACCAAGCTGCTGGTTCTAGATATTCGGCTGAGGAGATGACAGATATAAAGAAGTTTTCTCAACATTTTGGGTCCATAGACTTAAGGTAGACTTTGTTGTAAAACAGAATGCAATGTTGTTCCACTTTATACCATAGTCTTTGCTTCTTCAGAGAAATTCTTAATCTGGTGTTGATAACTGCCCATTATCATGTATTTCATTGCAGCGATTCATTACAGAAGCATATAGAACTGAAACATGGAGCTCAAGATATTGAGAATTCGAGCTGTAAACAGTTCTCCAAGAATGATGGAGTCAAATCAATAGAAGGGAATGATCAGACGAGCAAATTGACATTTTCAGAGACACCAGTAAAATATGGTGTCTCACCTGCAAAAGCTGCCCAAGCAGAGAGGCAAAGCTCAACAGAAAGTGACGAATCTTCCTTATCAAGTGAGGAAGAGCAACCATCAGCTGAAAGAAGTCGACCTCTTATAAGATCCGCTTCACCTAGGAGATCAGCGTCTCCAATGCGGAGGGTACAAATTGGCCGATCTGGATCTCGAAGGTCTACAGCAATAACTATTAAAAGTCTGAATTATTTTCCTGCCCGAGACAGATCATTTTTACCTAAAGATGAAAATGATAGTGATGAAGAAGAATTTGAGCAAGCATCTAAAAAACCTGAAACTAATGTGACGAGAATGAGTGTGCAAGACGCCATACATCTTTTTGAAAGCAAACAGAAGGATCAAACATCGGATATTCAGAAGGCCAGGTCACTGCTGAATGCATCAATTGGGGCAAATAAGTCTGTACTGAGAAGGTGGAGTAGCGGAATGGGTGGAGATTCTTCACGATGTCACCAAGATACTTCTACTGAGGATACTGTTACTGAGGTGCAAAATAATGTAGAAAGTAGGGAAGTTACATATAGTTCATCAGAATCTGAAGCTGAGACCGGTGTTGCTCAAGAAGATTATACTGTTGAGCCTTGTGGACCAGATGTGAAGTCAGACTCACCTGAGAAAGAAGCATGTAGTCCAATAGGTATGCAAGAGGAGACTCGTCCAATAGAATCAACTGATGCTAGGGAAAGATTAACCACCTCATCTGAGTGGAGCCGTCAAAAGGAAGCAGAACTGAACGATCTTCTGATGAAGATGATGGAAACTAAGCCCGTGAAAAGCCGCACAGCCATGCCTGCTAATGGCAAGAGACAAAGCTTGCCCCCTGAGCGGAGAGGTGGGTTTTATGATCATTACAAGGAGAAGAGGGATGAGAAACTTCGAGTAGAAGCTGCTAAGAAAAAAGCAGAAAAAGAAAAACAGTTCAGAGCCGTGCAACAGGTTCTTGATGCAAAAAAATCGCAACTGACCTCAGCAAAAGCTAGTGATGCAGGTAAAAAGCTTAATGTGAAGAAGATTCAGAAACCAATGAATAGTGTTTCTCAACCAGCAAATCCTAAGGTGGAAAGCCCTAGACCTGGAGTTGTTAAGAAAGCTTCTCCGAAAGCATCTTCTCTGCCCTCCACACGTAAATCGTGGCCATCAATGCCATCACCAGGAGCTAGAGGACCATCGCCTGCTAAAACCCCTGCATCGTCCGCTGGTGTAACACCAACTCGTAGAAAATCACAGCCAACACCACCAGTTTCTCAACCTGGGCCGAAAGTAGAGACATCTAATTTGAAAGCTAAGCCTGTAAAATCTAATCAGATTGACAGCAGGAGAATCCTGAAACAAGCTACAGAAAAAAAGCAGCAATCTTCAACAAAGCCTAGGAAAGCCGCCAAAAGCAAAGTTCAGACTGCCTCTGAAGATCTTGTTTCCTCAGCTAAACCTAGCAAGGTGACAAAGAAGAGCAGTGTTGTTCCTGTGGAATCAAAGCCTTTTCTTCGCAAAGGTTCTAAAACTACACCTAGTGCTAATCCAGCTGTGAAGAAAAAAGCATCTTCTCCGCAGGAACCATTGAGAAAATCTGAAGATCTGACTTTGGCCGATGAAAATCCAACAGTTTCTAACTCTTCTGACTTGGTGGTTCAGCATGAAGAGAGGGAAATTGGAGAATTGAAAATTCTAACAGGAACAGAATGTGGGACCAATGAAAGAAGCCTCCAGCAATGTGAAGACAAGAAGGAGGGCTTTAGTGAGGTCAACCCCATCACTGATAATAGCGCATACAGAGTAGAAGAGCCTGAACTAAAAGCTGAGGCTGAAGAAGAATCCACCATCTCACCTACAGCTTGGGTGGAAATAGAGGAGCATGAAGATCATTCCATTGCCTCTGGTGACCCTAGCTGTCCAATGGTGGGGTCACCAGCCTATAAAGCGCCAGTTGGAGCGTCAAGTCCTCGAGTTCGACACTCTCTGTCACAAATGCTTCTTGAGGAGAGCAGTGAGCCTGATGTCGTTGACTGGGGGAATGCAGAAAATCCTCCAGCTATGGTCTACCATAAAGATGCACCCAAAGGATTTAAGAGGCTACTAAAGTTTGCTCGGAAGAGTAAAACTGAGGCAAATGCTACTGGTTGGTCTAGCCCATCAGTCTTTTCTGAAGGAGAGGATGATACCGAGGATTCCAAATCTGTAAACAAGAGAAGTTCTGAAAATCTACTGAGGATAGCAACCCTTCAATCAAAGAATAATGGGCACCAGAAGATTTCCACCGATTATGAACACCCTGGTACTTCTCTTGTGCTAAAGTTTATGCTCTTCTTGTGGAAATTGGTATATCGTTTCATTTATATTATATGAGAATAAAGCTGAACATAGAGTTGTTGATGTCTGTTGATCCCATCGCCAACACTTAACCTTTTTGAAATCTAAAGCAAAATGATGTAGAAATTCAATCTAGCTCAATGGTTGCAATAATATCCGGGGAAAATTACAAGAACTATTCTTGTGTTTTGACTTATTTACCCAAAAAAAGAAGAAAAACTGTTTGTTATCTTCTGATATTACCAATACCACAGTGAAGTAATACAAACACCCCCTTGAGGTTTGTATCTTCTTATACATATCCCACCTCAACAGGTGCAGTTTGCAAAATAGAATCAATTTCAGGTGGTTTATGCAATTTCAAAATTGTAGGATTTTTAATGAAAATATGTTTCCCATAAATCTGCTTCAGGTTTTACTACTCAGCAAGTTAAATTGTTTAGTGAATATGAATTCCATAACTTGATAGATGAAACGCATTTCTTTCAGCTCAAGCAAATATTAGGAAACTCAATGCTCAGAGTTTGTCTCAGCAGCTCCAGGAAGGCAATGTTTCAGCTTCTGTCACTACAACCAAAGGTGAAATTAAGTTTTGCATTTTTCTCCATTTTGCTTCCATATGCTTTTTCTTTTTCCTTTTTTTTTTTTTTTCCTTCAATTTATTAATTATTGTCTCTTGATTTTACTATTGTATTTTGTCTTGTCTTTCAGCAACGAGGTCATTCTTCTCCCTTTCAGCATTTAAAGGCAGCAGATAGGACCCAGAACCATACTTAAGTTCTAGAGCATTTTGTTCGAAGGTAGGTTGCTTTTATTTTTCTTTTGTGCTAGCCATATTTCATGATCCACCATTCTTCTAGTGTGGCAATGTTTCCTAGATTTTGCAATTGATTTATGTTTGATGCATTAATTAATTTTAGCATGCAACAGAAACGCAAGATAGGAAGGGGTTTAGCAGTGGCAACGGACACAATTCACACCACAAATTTGTATCTTTTATATTGTTTTCGGGAGATCATTGTGTTGTATTTTGTGTCTATGCCGCATGGGGCATTTGTTTGTTTCAAATCTTTTATGTAACCATTCGAATTTTCTCACCTTCTACTGATTCATAATTTATTGGCTCTGTAAATCTTAAATCAAAACCTCAATTTAGCCTATTTTATCATGGTATATATGACTTTATTCGTTGGATAGTGATTTTATTGTGTTTATGTTAGTTAATCATGTCATTCAATACACACAGTATGATGGTTATTGTGAAATACAAGATGAGACAAACAGAAGATCCAAACTGTTTACACAGTGTGAAATACAAGATGAGACAAACAGAAGATCCGAACTGTTTACACAGTGTGATGGTTATTGTGAAATACAAGATGAGACAAACAAAAGATCCAAACTGTTTACCCGACCAATTGTTCTTTGATAACCATCCCAACAGTTTCGCTGATAACCTATCCTTGAGTAATAGTTAAGATATTTTTCTGAACAAAATCAATTTTTTGATCTAAACAAATAGTAAGTGTACAAAGGTAAGGTACCAATGCTTTAGAGTGTAGTAAAATGAAAGGACCCCCAAAATCCCAAGAGAAATACCAAATATTAGGGTGCATTTTAATAGATGATCTTGAAATATGAATTTCAAATCTATGATAATATATTTAATGATGTTACATGGTTATTTTCATTTTATGATCAATTTGGAATCCATGGCTTTGTGTAATTATGGTAGAATAGATTAGTTAAAAAAAAAAACGCGTGACATGATTTAGATAATGTGCTATAAATAAGCGACATCGATGCATGTTGATCCCTCCATTACAGAAAAAAAAGAAAAAAAAGAAAAAAGAAAAGAAAAGATATATATAAAATCTATACTTATTTTTAGTTATAGAAAATCTAAATTTATGTCGATCACAATACATTTTGATAAATCAAATTGCTACTTTTAACAAGAAAAACATTGGCGGTGAATACATCTATTACTGCCAATCTATATGAACAAGAATTCCGACGTAAATAAATAGTTACCTAAACTTAGATACATTCACAAAAAGTTGCAAAACTTCATTTTGTTCAACACCGTCGCAATCCCCTTGACAGAGAGAGAGAGAGAGAGAGAGAGAGAGAGAGAGAGAGAGAGAGAGAGAGAGAAAGAGAGAGAGAGAGAGAGAGAGAGAGAGAGAGAGAGTTTTCAGGCTTCCCTCTTAAGGTATCGGACGTAAGGAAATATTATCTCTGCATGAGATCCATAATACCGTGAAAATATTGCGATAATTCGACTCGCGTTTTCTGCAGAAATCTTTTGAGACATGGATAGCTTAATTGATGCTAGTTTAATCAACTCGCTTCCAATGGCGATGTGGTTCTCTCCGTACAGCATTTCCAGGATCTGTTGCCAAAAGATTTATTCAAACTTCCAACTTTAACAACTCAAATACATACAAATATAAAATTCCATTTTCAGGGTCATCAAGCTATGCAATTTTGGGCAATCTCTACCCTATACCAGTGTGTTATTTACCACTCAATTACACACACCCATGTGGGTTTGTGTATAATGTGATAAATAACACACCTGGTGTAGGCAAGAAATATCCGCAATTTAGGGATGATTATAGAAGCTATGTTTGAGGTCTGACCTATATACGCAAGTTGATAGAATCGGTAAATTCCCAACTGCCACTTTGGCATTCTTTACAAAATTGTAAGAAAAAATACAAACCTCAAGGTGATGTTTATATTATTACCTCGAGGGTTGGTAACAAATGGGATTGTATGAGGACAGATTCAACTAGAAAACAGATTTATTTGGTGTAGCTGGAAATCATGTTTAACTGAAAGCATACCTTAAGTGAAGCCAGACAATGGTCCACTGCAACTTCAAATTCTCCAATCGAACAAAATGCTTTTGCAATATTGTCTTCCACCTGAGAACGCCAAATTACTTGAAGATAAGTCCAACACAATCCTACTCAGATTGTATATTGAGAAGATCAGAAACACGAGAAATAATATGATACAAATTATATATATGATTATTATGAATATCCCTTAAAATATGGAGATAAAACAAATAGAAAGTCATTCATCAACTACCTCTGCGATTCTCTTGTTGAAAGGATGTAATGCAACCCTAAACATATCAAGGGATCTCAATCCATCCATAATGATATTACTTGTGATTGCACCATAATTTACTGCATCTTGCATCCTGAACAGTAAAATGGACAATGAAATGCTTAGGTGCAAATGCTCTTACAACCAAAAAAAGGTTACCAAATGATGTTATGCTTAATCAAAAGGAGTGACGCTAGAGGATCTTGACATTTATGGAATTAGCAGATCGAATTAGCAAAATTTGCATCAGTATGAAAATTTTCAGTGATAAATTGAACCAGCATTACCTTCCGATATGAATCTCAGCTTTGGCGATTGCATTTTGTGACGCTTGTAGGTCACATGAAGTGCCACAACTCAAACAATGTCCTGGCTCAAAGCAGCGACTATAATCAGTTTGCTCAAACATGCAACGAGCTACCTTTCTGATGTTATCATCATTGAGCACATTCTGCTTCAATATACCATGCACAACAAAATAAAAAAAAGGGTTATCCACTATATATTTACTCACAACTGCTATCATCCTTGCTGATGTCATTAATGAGTCATACAAAGGTAAATTAAATTTTGTGATTCATAATGTGAACCTTATCAATCCAGAATAATCTGATATGAATGTATTACAGCATAGTTTTGTTTTTACTGAATTTATAGGAACCTAGTGCTATATAAAGATTGTATGAGGAAACATAAGGTAATAAACTTCAAAAGTTGTTTTTTGCATGACGTGCATAATCACCAAATAGTGATCCTGGCACGATCCTTTTTCATCTAAAAAGTACAGAACCTGCTAAATTTTCTGAAAAGCTTTGTGGATGATATGTTTAATAATTAAAATTTGTTCAAGTTAGAAAAGATTTTGAATAAAAGGCATAATACCTGCAAAGAGTTCTGTCCTAAGTGTTTGACTTTCTCTTTCTCGTATTTAGCAACACAACTGTCCAGGACAACTCCACAACAATTGGGTTTAATGCACCGATAACCACCAAGGACAAGATCAGGTAGATTCACGTGTGCACAACCACTACACTGACATATAAATGAGTATGTATCTTCCAAGAACTTGCAACGCTCGCTGCAATCCCACTGCCCAACCTGGTACCAAAAATTGCTTAGAACAAAACACAAAGAGGGTTTAGACATGCAACCACATCAGAGCAACCATGCTACCTGAGGGCCATAACAGAGTTCCAGTTCAGATCCTGCTGTGACATTTTCTGTTGCTCGTATGAAGAGAGTCCGTGATAGGAAATATGCATGACTATTTGGCTGGCAAGAGTGATTAAATAAACTGCCGCCTAGATATACAGCCTGCGCCACTTGAATCTATAAAAATATCATAAGAGAGGTTCAGGAGTCAGGACATTAATTTTTTTTTTAGCATTCTAGCTGAATTAGTGTTTACATTAATCATTCATTAAAGACTCAAGTATTGACACTAGGGTCAAGGAAAAGTCTCAAAAGGAGATACCAATATAATTTAACCCTCAAGTTTCTCTAAAATAAAAAATAACTCTTTAAAATGCAACCAATCCCCTACATAATGCAACTATCAATAGCTCCCATGAGTGAATCGGAGGTTAGATCTACATATCGCCCCATCCACCATCCTACAAAAAGGTTTGGTTCAAAACTTCATTCAAACAGAAGTGTAACATGCCAATGCCGTAGGTTGATCCACAAATCAGGGTCTGGTATTGATGAGCACATGGATGATGGAACTATCTATGTGGCTGAGAGCCCTCATGGCCTAACACATAGATGCAATTATGAAGGGTGCACTTTACCTCTGTACTAAAAGCCCATCATCTGAGCCTTCAACTATAAGTTTAGCCACAGCAGACACTTCTTTTATTTGATAGTGCAATTTAATAAACTAATGAGATCATATCTCATTTGCACCCTAGTGTTGACTTCTATATGAATATTAATGAAAAAGAAACCAACTAAACATAGTGAAACATGACATTATCACCTGCCTTAAAGTTACAGCAGCAACCAACTAGTCAAATGTCTTGAATCCCCATCAGAAGTTGCATTAAAAAGGGACCAAACTTGTTTAATCTACATTTTTACCAATTGAGATGCTTGATTGCTATTCGTAAAAGCCTCATTAGTATTAGTATCACTGATCACATGTAGAATAGGAATATCGCAGGGGTCCAGACATGGGGCAGAAAGAGCACCAACTATTCATATATCCATTCCAGTCCTGAGGGAGGGACCAAAAGAAAAGGCTTACATAGATAAAGAATGGAAGCTGACCAAATCAATTTTTAAGCTACTGAGAACCACTGAGAAAGTATTGTGATCTGCCTGATTGGTCCTTTTATACAATGAGAGTAACACATATGAGATGATTGGAATATTCATGAAAATTGGTTTAAATATGTGAAATTGCTTTCTCGCTGAGACAGATAGGCTGCAGGCATCTTTAGCTTTTACTTATATTGGATGTCAACAACCTTTCTGCAATTGCACTTTCCATGCATCCCCAAAACAAGGAAAAAGGAATAAAATGCATGATACCATACATTGAACTTGCTCTATACTTGGTACAATTCATCAATAATGCTCTTATCAACGTTCGCTTTGGTATTCTCCAAGAGGCAATCTTGCTGTGTAAGCAGAACCAACTCAATTGAACATTCAAATATGAACCAGTGTTTTAAAAGGCGTAAGGCGCCCCGAGGCGCCAAACCTGTTTCACTGCCTAGGCCTGAGGCGAGGTGCCCAAACTAAAAAAAAACATGCAGATACATATAAAATCTTTTCACCATATAAAACATAATAGATTCCCTAAAACATGATTAAATATAGAAATCCAAAACATAATAGTTATAACTAAGCATCAGCACTAAGGCACTAAGGCACTAATGCACTAATCACCATCATTACAGTTCATGTCAAATTGTGGATTATCATCAATTTATATCCAACCACATCGGATTTGTGGGTTGCCGGTGGATGGGGGGAGCAATCACGGGAGGAAGGGGCAGCAAAGGGGTGGGAGTGGATGGGTATTTGGATTTAGGAAAATAGGGTTTCAAGAGAAAAAGAGGCTCTGGGGCTGGAGCTGGGTTAGGGTATTTGTTTCACTCACTGATATACATAATATAAATATATTAAATTAAAAAAAAAAAAAAAATTATTGAATTTGGGCGAGGCGTGCCTTTTTTGGTGCCTGTGCCTCACAGTGAGGCGCATGAGGCGAGCGCGTAGGCGGCGCCTCGCCTTGGGGTCACGAGGCGCTGATGGGCAAAATATTGGCGCCTAGCACCTGGGCGCGCCTTTTAAAACACTGGCATGAACCACAATGTTTTCCAATACTGACATGTCTATTTAAATTATAAGGATAGTTCAACTTAAATAATTAAATATTTCCATAGCAATGAATACCTGCTCCACAGAACTTGTTGCATCATTATCTAGCAGCTGCTTTACATCTGAATATTTCATTCCCACAACAGCCATGGAATTGATCCTGATTTTAGAGAGGAGCATGATAATCTGCATTCCAAAGGAAAAAAAAATAATAACTAAACAAGAAATAGATAGCAAATGCAGGAATGACTGACTTAAAAAAATCAATGTCCTATAAACTATTAACAATTTCAAAATGACTAACATTAAGCATTACAAGTGCGGCTTTCCATAATAATCAAGCAGTGTCTACCTCAGATGTTATCGCCGGGTTTAAAGGAAGTTTGGAGGCATAAAATCGCTGAAGACAGGACAACAGAATGATAGAATAAACATGAAACTCCAGTTTGGTTTCAGATGAAAGTTTTCCATAATTCTGACAAAGATCCTATAGAAACAAGGCTGTCAACTTGAAGTGAGATAGTAAAATAATGGAGAAGGCAATATATACATAAAAAGAAAATACAATGAAGTACCAGAATCTCATGAATATTAGGATCAAGACCAAGAGAACTCTGTTCTTCTATGTGCTTAGCAAGCATACGGCCAGCCAGAACAACATTAGGTGGCAAAACTGCAGACCAGTGCATACCTTGACACTCATGCCTATGTTCAGCAGCATGTTTCATGTTAGAACTTGAAATGCCTGGTGAAGTCACAGTACTAATATATCTTTCAAGATCATCAGATAAGACTTCTAGATATCCATCTTTGTTCATATGCTTCGAGAAATTCTGCCCTCCAGCTTGAACTTGGCATTTCAGAGAACAGTATAATTGAATTGAACATGACACACAGGGCACTGTATCCGCTGGTAGTTCATTGAAGCAGAAAGCACAATGAGATTCCCGACAATGCTTCAATATAATCTGCAGCACTACATCACATGAGAATTGAAAAAAATAAAATTATGGGAACTCAAACCTTTGAAGGTTCTTTGCCTATCACAGTTACCATTCTTCCTACCCTAGCGAATTTCTGTTTAAGGCTGGCAGAGGAACAAGATCAACAGAAATTCTAAAGTTTGCCAGATATGAAGTGGAAGCAACAAGAGGTCACCAACATAATTCCTTATTAAAACTCACGATAAGGATAAAATAAATAAATAAAATAACTACACACGCCTGGGAAGACATATATAAAGTAGTAACAAGTTTAAATTGAGTAGAAAACACCCGTTTGCTCAAGCTTTTTGTTTTTTTTCAATTAATATTCAACTAATTTATACCGCAGCATAAGGATCCTCCTTATGAATTAAAGACGCCAATGGAATGTTGGTCACCGAAGTCATTCCTCTTCCCTTTGTTGTTGTAGAGACGCATTGGAGTTCCTTTTTAAGAGGTTCATCTGTTACATAAGACCTACAGTATAAGAAATCACAAAAGTAAAAAACCAATTTATTACCAGATAGCAGAATGTCAGAAGAATTGGGGCAAAGAGATGCACATAGTCAAAGTAATGCAAGTTTTAATAGTAGATACTGAACAAAACTTGTTTCCAGTGACTGATCAGCTAAAGACAGAAGTAACATGTGAGATGAACAGAGCTTATATCATAGTTACTTAACCATAAATGAGAGAGGAAACACTTAATAGCTTCTTGTACAGAACAAGGATAGATGTAATACTCTTGCTTTCTTTTGTATAAAAGTTTGTACTAAAATTTCTTGAGATTATACACAGGTTCAGGTCAATGCATCAACCCCACTGATTATTTCAAGGTAGTTTCTGTGCACACAAAAACAAATGACAACAAACTACTGCAAACCGATGATAGAACCCATAGCAGTAAACAAGTAACACATACAATTTTATTTGAGAAAATAATTACCCTGTGAATTGCAAGTAATGCACTTTGTTGAATCCATCAGTATAGTTGACCAACTACATAGATCTCCAGCACTAACAACGAAATTAATTTTTTATA
Organism: Caryopteris x clandonensis; assembly: GCA_028749325.2. NCBI lineage: Eukaryota > Viridiplantae > Streptophyta > Magnoliopsida > Lamiales > Lamiaceae > Caryopteris > Caryopteris x clandonensis. Next base: position 5,307,283 of record JAPYKT020000021.1, read on the forward strand.
CTTAACTTTTGAATTGAGTAGGTATTGACATGTTCACATATACGGGACCGATGCCATTAACCACCAGATACAATGTCATCAGTCTGATAACATGATTAAAATGGCCTTTATTAAGGTAATCCATAGAAAATACACAGAGATATATTGGTCGCACAATAAGAGAAGAAGTACACAGAAAATGCATCATTGCACGACAATCGAAATACATCAATTCCATGAATTGCCTCAAAAGGTGCTTTAGATGCAATCATAAACATATCAGAAGAACAAAAAAGAGGATACTTATCATATGCATATGCAAATGAAGAGATGTTGAGGTGAAGGTGGTACCAAGATGACCTGCAGAGTCATGGTTTGGACTGTTTGGTTTCTCTAGAGCACTGCTTCTCATTCTGGATTGGTCCAGTAACAAATTTAATTCACTTTCTATCTGTCTTTTTCCACTTGAGGATGTTTCCATCTTCAGGGAAACACTCAAATCACTGACAGCATCTTCATAGTTTCCCAAAGAAGAATTTGCCTTAGCTCTCCTAAACCATGCCTATAGTAAGTTTTAAGTTCAGAATTTTGGTTAAGATACCAAATGGGAGAAACAGAATAACAAAAAAATTAAGGGATGCATTCACATCTTCTTAGGTTACTTTGGAATTACTTCTTGACGTTGTGCAAGGACAAAACAGATTAATATATTTACTCCAGGGAGTGTCAGACAGTAATTTTAACTTTAAATTCTGCAATCAAAATAAGCATAAGATGATGGTTATAAAATACCCATTCAAGGTTTATCAAGGCAGCAAAAGGTTTTCCTGCACAACCCCTCATATCTAAATACATATATAAATAAATGAAGAACAACAGCTTTCATGTTAAAATCCCAAAGCACTACTAAATTTCAGCAAAACAGGCGAAAGCAGAACTAAGACCTCACCTTTGCATAAGTAGGGGATAGTATGAGAGCCCGGCTGCAGTCTCGCAGGCTTTCAAGAAAGAATCCCAATTTCTGATGATAAAAATCAGGAAACAGACTCAGTGAATATGAAAGAGATATAAAAAGTACGCATAGAAATGATTGCATTAATTACATCAATATCTTAAATCTATATATATATATATATATATCAGCTACACATGTAGCCCGACAATGATCATGAAATAGAACTCACATGCAGTGACGAAGCACGATTGAGGTACAGTGTTGCAACAAGATTTTGCTCCTTCTCTTCAACATCCATTGGAGCATTGCGCAATGCCTGATTTATCCATGTAAAAATAGGTGATTCAAGTAAATGTACAATTTAGTAAGAAAATGTAAGTCTTTCTTTCAACCTGAGAGTAGAAACTCAAAGCATTTGAGTAGTCCCCTTTGGAAAAGCATTCATTGCCTTTCGCCTTCGCTTCCACCGCAGCTTCCTTATTCTTGCCACACAGCGCCATTTCTGGATCCGTCAAATCTCTAACCATCTGTCAATACTCAACCAAATATCAGAAAATAAAAATACACAAAAAGAGTTTAGTTTCCATTTAACATAAGATAGGCGTACTTGGTGAAAGAGGGGTGAGGTTTGGAAGAAATTGAGCAGCAACGAGCATGTAGAGTGGAGGTCAGCGGGAGTGCTTTCGGCGATATTCTGTTTTAGCGTTTCAGGGATCACTGATTTCAGCTTCTCCATGCTTGGCAGACAAGTCGAAGTTTCAACTCGTGGGGTTCTTGAACTGTTACGAGATGATACTGGTGAAGAACACTAATTTTAGGGACTCCGAAGTTCACAAAAATCCATTCTTTTATTCGACTGTGTTTTAGGGTTTAACTATCATTATATATTTACATAAATTATCTAACTAATTGTTCTGATAACAAAACTATACTTTTTATTCACTTCACATATAAGGTTTTGCCCAAATTAAAGCCCCACTTTGCTTAGGATTGGTTTGATACCTTGCAGAATTTATAATATTTAAAATAATATAATAAATAATTTTAACAATAGTATAATTATTAAATGAAGTTTATATTTTCATTTTATGTCGTTTATTTATTATGTGCCGATTGTTACTTCTGTATAATAATTAATAATTTTATAAAGTAATAATATAAATTCCTTTTAATAAATATATAAATATTTATAATATTTTATTTTAAAATATCTCACAATTCTTATATAAAAATATTTTGAATATCATATTATATTACAATTTAACGTAAAAAAAATATATTTTATATATATACATATATATATATATAGTATGAATTAAAGATATTAAAAATACTTAATTTTATATATTTTCATAAAATACGAAATGAAGACGAAAGAAATTATAAGCTTTTTAATATATTTGATGAAAAAGCCTAAAAGAAAAAAAAAAAAAAAAAAAAAAACCAATGGGCGGCCTCTCCAAGGATTCCTCTCTTACGCCTTTCCATGCGTGAATTACACACGCCAATAGTACTCACGTGTGCTTCTCATACACTAGCGTAATAAATATGTATATACACACACAAACACAAATGATTTATCATTTCTTATTATATAAAATAGTTCTACTTTCTGTTTTGTAATAAATTTAATCATTTTAATAATTTTTAATCTTCTATTATTTGACCAAGTTGTGTGTACCTGAATAATCATATTTTTACAATTTTTAATGTAACACCCATTGGTAAATAGTTGGTTAGATTAATTGAATATTCAATCAAATCATGGGCACATAAATAAGGGAAAAGAGATAACCTAGATAAATAAAAAATTCATCAAGATCCATAACAACCTACTTTCTAGCCCTAGAATCAAATCTAAAAAGTTTAACCTGCCATTATATTATAGAACCAAATTACAGCTTTATGGTGTTCCTTGATGTCAAATCTGCTGATTTTAAAGTGTCTATGGTATACAATGGTCTAAATAGCAAAACAATGGCCAGGATTATAGCAAAACTCATGCGCACACACTGAGCAACAAATATAGAACCCACATTACTTTAAAGAAAAAATAGAAAAAGTAGTAGCGACTTAAAATTTCTAGCAAAAATACATGAACCAAATTTAAGTCCTAACAATGTAACTTCTACAAATTAGTCCTACTCATCATTTAAAGGCCTAAGAAAAATACAGCAAACTGAAAAAATAAAACAATCAAGACCAGAACGATCTCAACCTCACCTGGGGATGCAAATATAACCAAATCAGCAGAACTTCCAGTGATTGTTACAGTTTACGCAAGTCACATACGTTGTCATAGGCTCATCAGCACTCCGCGTCTGCATCTGGTAGTAAGTAGTCTCCTTCTTCTTGCACCTACCACATGTGAATTGGTTCGTGCTAGCCTTGGGAGCTGCAGCCCGTTCACTGTTAAACAACGCTTTCTGCTTGAGTTTCTCGTTCTCATTCTGCCTTGCATCGCTAGCCATCTGTTCTGGTGTCAAATCAAGAACACTACGTGGCTCAAACTCCCCGATCAGGACTCTTCTCCGGAAATCAGGGTTATTTTGGTCCTTTATGTTGAACATTATGGACCTGTATTTAAACTTCTGGGAGCCGGTGGACTTGCCCCACTTCTCGAACATTGCTGTCTCGACTTGAACAGCAATCCGATAAGGATCAGATTCACTGACTTTGCGTTTCAGATAATCATCATCAGTATCAATTTCACTCGAGACTTTGCACAAAGCTTCAGCGAGAATTTCCCGGACTTTGTCCCTCAACGGGTCTTTGCAGTAAACCATAGAAGACAGTTTAGGTGGCCCCACAGGATCTGATGCTGGTTTTGGGTCCCCAGAAGAACTTGATTTCACCACTGTCACTTTAGACTCACCCTGCATGTGTCCACTCGTTCCATTCTTTTTCGTCTGAACAACTTCAGCTTTCTCGATTTTGGTGCTAGAGGAAGTATCAGGCTTCAATTTCTTATTTGCAGAATTCTGATCGGACTTAATGGAGTTTGACCTTTGAATGTTCTTTGCCTCACTAATTTCTGGACCAGAAGATTCGGCTTTGACGGAGTCACCGCTATCTACAGTCCCATTCTTCTTGTTTTTCATGGTTTCTTTAACAATTATACTCTTCCAAATCTCGACCACATCAGAGGCCAGCGCTTTGATCTTGTTGCTTCTATGTTTTGTAAGTTGGCGGAGACGTTTCCCAACCTGGATAAGTCATTTCATGTGTCAGGAATTAACTATAATGTTAAAAATTTATAAGGACATGACAAGCTCACAACCATGACTGCCAAATGGTAATACGTAGGCTGTTCCAAAATGCAGATCAGACATGTTTCAGAGTCCGCAAGATCATTTACGAGAATATCAATTAGGTCTTTATAAAAGAAAAAATTGCATTACCAAATATGACACAAAAATTGCATTACCAAATATGACACACATAAATGCACCGAACAGCATAACATTCTGTACCATGTATGAAAAAACCGAATTCTTTTAAAAAGAGCCCTAGCAAGAAAATGTAAAGGTCAAAACCCAGCTCAAGCCAAACTTGGACATTGCATCAGGAAGAAAATGTAAGAAGTGAAGACAGCGACATTGATAAGCATTTGAAGATCATACACAGTTTAAGCTACTTCAGAACTGCAAGCAACCATTTGAGAGATAATATAATGCATGAAACTAATATTCATAAATTAAATAGAACAAAGCTTACTATTCTACACTCATTTATAGTAGCTTATTGAATTTTACAGAAATCTTACTGCTAAGAATAACATACAGACAACTTATAACCATACGTCCTATTTATTGAATTTTATATCTACAGTAAAAAGAAAAATCAAGGCTACAAGGCAGTTCAATATGAAAAGCAGGCGCACCTCATAAATATTCAGCAAAGGGTTTGAACCTTTTAATCTTATTAAAATTTGGCTAATAAATATAATTTGGGTTGTAAAGATATTACCTGTTAATATTAGCCTAATATAAAAGCAACAGGTAAGGTAATTTGAAGCAGCAATATGATGCACCGATCGCATTGACTATAATTAATGTTTAAGTGGGACAATGGAAGGAGAATCTGATGATGAAAGATCAGTTCGCATTTGAAATTCATGATTTAACATGGGGTGTGGTTGTTGGAAGCCTAGAGCACGTGGAATAAAGAGGTGGCCCACTGTACTATCAATTTTTCAGAAAGACACTATGTCTGCATGTTCCACAGTGCCATGCATAAGCAAGTAATAGAGTCAAAAGTATTTTCATAAAAGAGGATGAGAACTCTAGTACTAAGATAAATAGTGATCTTGATGAAGATGAACAAGAATTTGGAAGTGATCAAGAGGAAATTGAGGAACTTGATGAATAAGAAAATGAGAACTGAATTTATTGAGCTTAATGATGACGAGCGGTAATCTAATGGGGAAATTATCATTTATTTGGTAGGACAATAAGTCTTTATCTTGATCATGATTCTTTTTAGTTCTAATTTATGAATTGCAAAAAATGCATAGTTTATGTTACTCTTAGATCTTAAAATACTAATGTCCAGAAAATGATTGGATGCATGTTTTGCATCAAGCCCTAACAAATTTATTGCTTTTTTTTTTTTTTTTTTTTTTTTTTCATCCTGCGTCATTTTGGAAAGAAGCGCCTGGACCTTGTACCTAGGCTTTAGGAACCCTTTGCAGCTTGTACCCTTAATAACTAAGAATCTCTCAGAACTAGTTCATGCCTTGCTTTGACAATGTTTTTCATGGTGTAAAAGGGTCAGTGCCCCACAAAAAATAGAAAACTGGAACAACTGGTATGAAAGTACAATTTTGTCGAATTCTGCCCTAAATTGGAAACCTATTGACCGTAAAGAGATATCTTCACCTAAATGTCAAACAAATACATCCGGTTTTCTAAAACCATTCACATGCCACTAGATTAACATGTGTACAAATTGATCCAAAACCTCAACAAATTCAAATCACAGAAGCCAATTCCAATGTAATACCTGTGTTGATACAAGGACTTGATAATTGACAGGGAACTTCTTGAGTCGTTTCAATGCATCAAGACACCGTTCCTCTTCCCCCGGTGAGTTCTCAGCCGCATCTGCAGCCCTCTTTACCGACTCAAAAAGCTCACTGAGCTCCTTCTCCATTATTGTCTTTATGCATAAAACAAGGCTAGCAATATGAAATTGTTTCTCGGAAAAAATAGCCAAAAAAATTAACGTCTAACTACGAAACAATTGAGGAAAAAAATCCTAAATATACCAAGGCGAAAATCGGACCATAAAATTACAAAAATCAACAAAAACAATAAAAAACAAAAAAAAAATCACAGAAAAAAAATCGCTTTTGATATTTAAGGATAACGCCACATATCAACCGCAGATGCGCAAGGTTGATATCGGATACATTCTTGCAAATAAATTAAGCAAAATAATAATGAATTGACCTAAAAAGATATCGGCTCTTGCAATTAGTTACGAAGATAAAAAGTGGGTTCTTTCGAAGAATTGCAGACAAATCAAACCAAAAAGTTGAATACAAGAACTAAGTCTTCGAAATCAAACCTTAAAAAATTCCAATGCAGCATCAGCTGTGCCTTCTCCAGCGAAACCGAAACCCTAGTTTCGGTGTGTGGTGACTGATGGTTGTGTTGTTTGGGTTGTGTTGTGTTGTATTGTGTTGTGCGCCTCTCCTCTGGAATTCTTGGAAGTAATTCTTGAGTTCCGGCACGTGAGTCTTGATTCGACGGTGAGGATGGGCCCAGGGATATCCCCATCTGACGGTAGGGAATCCATGCGCGTGTGAGGAGCAATTTCTGTTGTTGATTTATCAACTAGAATTCGATTTCGACAAGGTCTTCGGCTTCTAGAGAATACTTTTGTTTTGCACGTGAGTTCCGCGCCTACAGTCACGTGGCATTGGCCATCCATAGTTCCATACGGCATGAATTAATTGCGGGGAAAATTATTATACCAAATATTATTTATTAGCGTAAAATTTATAAATTTTATTAAATAACTTTTTTTACCTAGTAACTAGGTCTACCAACCTTTCAGATCAATCTTAAGTTTCCCACTCGCTCGCCTGAGCACAAGTTATATTTTTCATTTACAACGACAAGAAATATATTTGAAATTACTTTTGACGGGCACTGTTCTACTCCACCAAAAATTCCATTGAATGACCGTCTAAGAACATTCGAACAATCTTATTAAGATTTATAGAAGATAATTTTTTATTGAATTATAGAGCAGTTGTAAAAAATAATAAATATATTGTGGGATTTATGTATTAATAATTATTGTATATTTTTAAAAATAAAATGGCATATGATATATAATAAATAATAATATTAATGATGTAACATACAAACCAAAAATATAATTTTGATGTAGTAGTACATTATGATATAACCTTTTTGTATTGATAAATTAATTAATATTATAAATTTATTAAAAAGTAGTAAAAACTTAAAATTCAATTTTGTTTACGTGTGAAGTTTATCATTATAATATATATTATATTAATAATTTATGACATTAATCTATAATATTTAAAACAAAAAAATATATGTAGTATTTTAAAATTTATTAAAATGAATCAAGTTAATGTTATTACATGCAGTATTGGTAAATTTAACAAATTTATTCTATTCAAGATGGTTAATTATGTCCTATTATTAAAAAAAAAATCCCATGATTTCTATCATTTGTTTGTATTAATAAATAATATATCATATATGTTATATTAATTATATTTATTAAGTTACATAATGACATGTGACTGTAAACTTAATGTTTGAAACATATATATGTGATATAAACTTAAACGAAATTATAAAATTAATCCCAATATTTTTTTTTTGACAAATAAATACAAAATCATATAAGCATTTAATTGGTCAAATAATAATATATTACTATAGGTAATTGAATTTATTTTAAAACTTAACCTATTAAAATATTCCAATCTTATTAGTCATACTTTCTTAACAAAACTTTCATAATTTAATGTTATTAAATTTTATTAATATTAGTCAATTTAATGTTATTATATAAATATTGTTGATTTAATAATTTACTGCATTCGAGTTGGTTAATTATTTCCTATTATAAAATCCTACAATTTGTGGCATTTTTTTATAAATTATATACCATCTATATAATATTAATTATAATAATTAAATTACATAATGACATTTAAATATTGATATGACTTGGATTAATTCGTCAGAAGAATCAAATGCTTCAATTTTGTGTCATGTCCCACATATAATATACTAAATAGATTTATTCTTAAATTATTATTGTGTTGTTGTTGCTATCATTATCCCTCGTTAACATTTAATACAAACATCCATAGAATCATATACTATGCTCTGCAAATTATATTGGATGAAGCACTTGTCATTTATTTTGCACAATATATCTATATGAATAAAATGATTATATGCCTGTATGTATATATATATATATATTCATGATGGCAAAGACTTTCACATACAATATGCATGAATCTTTTAAATGCAAATGGCCAGATTCTACCTCAATATAGCAAAAAATGTATATTTTAGCCGATTTGTTTCGAATTTGTGCAAAAACATCCAAATCCAATGCCTGTGCATATTTTAATCTATTTTTTTTTATATAGAAAATGATATATCTTTTGAGATTGTTAAAAAAAATACCATTTTTAGATAATATATTATTTTAGGCAAAGTAGTATTATGTTATCTATGTGTAAATTTTTTTTGTTGAGCTGCAATTCACAAAATTTTGAATGTATTGGACGAGGTTGGCCTATTTATATATAATGATATTTAGGCATTCAATAATATAAATTTAGATAAATCCTTGTAATATCACATGCTTAGTACTCATAATTAATTAATATGCCCTAAGTTAAAAATAAGGTCTAGCATTCCCCTCTGGGCAGAATTAACAATATATAGTAAAAAAAAAAAAAAAATTATGAAATATAGTATATAATAAATATATTAAATAAATAAGCAAAATCGTCCCGGCTAGAGGCGACTTTAATTAAAGTTGCTCCTGCCAGGGGCGACAACATAAATTTTTTTTTAATGTTGCCCATTGCATGGGGGACTTTGAAATTTATTTATTTATTTATTTTTATTCACAAAAAAGAGGAAGAAGCAGCCACTCAGTTGTGTCACTCGGTCGAGTCACCACTCGGCTGGCCGAGTGGTACCTGTAACTCGACCCAGCCACTCGGCCTCAACAATACTCGGCCGACCGAGTTCGAGAAATGAACTCGGCTATGGCACTCGGTCGGCCACTTAACTCGGCTGGTCGAGTGCGAAGGTAAATTTTCTGGAATGTGTAAACCTCCCCACTCGGCCGAATCACTCGGTCCAAATTCCACTCGGCTGGTCGAGTGGATTTTCTCATTTTTTCATCTTCTTGGTTTTTCGTTCGTTCTCCCGTTTTCGTACATTCTCTTATTTTTATTTTCTCGTGTGATAGTCGAATTTATTAATTTATTGAGTTTGGTAAAAAGTCCATGGGATTGTTAAAAAGATCAAATGTGTTGATGAATTGCTTTTCCAACAAATAACAAAAATTATGTTTTATAAGAAAAAAATTTCAAATCAAATTCTATACTACTCAAAATCATCAATAAACAACAAAGTCAAGATGTTCAAATCAAAACAATACATTCTTAAAAAGTAGTCGGTACAGTGTTGGATTGGGACGTGCTCACTGAGGTGGTCGGTACGGTGTGTTGGATGGGTTGAATGGTTGATAAGCCGGGTATTCACTCTCTTGAAAATGGCCTTGTTGCACATGTCACTCATATTGTTGTCTTTGCATGTCAAGTGCAATTTGAAAATTGTATGCTTGACGATGCACATACTCTTCTAGTTTGGCAACACACGCATCCAAATCATTTCTCCAATCCGACCAATCGTTCCACCTTCCTTGATACTGAGGTGGATGGTGTGGTTGCTGTGAAGTTCCGGCTTGATCTTATAAGGGCAGTTGTGCTTCCCCCATCATTTCATCCGCCTGTAGTTGTTCAATATCAAGGTCCATAAGCTCTGTTCGGGCATCCGTAGTTCTTCTCCTCCTTTTCCTCCGTTCCTCCTCATTCTTCAATTCATTCTCACTCTCCTCGATTGCTTTTATGTGAAGCGAGTCATTCAGTAAAATATTATGGACCTTCTCTCCAGCAACATTGGTAAAGCAAGAATTGGGCAGTGCAAACCTCTTTTTATCTGATAAAATCAGATACAACTTTCTGGTGCCGGGGTGTAATAGGCACATCTTCATGTTACAAAGCAATTCGAGGTTTATAGTGGTCTCGCCTGGTGTCTCTTCCATCCCTTCAAGTTCACCCCGTAGTGTCAAGCAATTGGAGTGATCAAACTTCCAATATGATTAGCTACCTGATTTTTTGTTCGGACAAACTGTCTTAAGAGCATTGGTGTTACATTGAACTTCTTACCTTTCACCAAGCACCATAATATGAATAGCTCATCCAAGGTGACCACCCCAGGGTCAGGTTTAGCCAAAATTGTACTGGAGACGAACCTCCAAAAATATCAGATGATCGGGCTTCGAATACTCGATGCTTTCGATCTACTAGGGTTGTAGACCGATGGCTTATCTGGAAAAGGCTTTGTTATTTCCTTCCAAAAAGTCATTGCGTTGAACTCGGGAAAATTGAACGTGTCATCGGGTAGATTCGAGTACTTCTTCTTGTGAAATCCATAAATCTGATTGAGCCCTTCGGTCGAAAGATGGTGGCACTCATTTCCCACATAAAATATCATGGATTCCGGCACCGTTTCATTGTATCCTACCTAAAGTTGTGAGAAGAATTCGAGGACTAGGGGCTCATACGTCTTCTCATGCATGGCAAAGAATTTACTCCACCCGATATTCTTACACAATTTTTTCAAATCCTCATATATGCCCATTTCCTTCATGCATTCTACATCGGCGAAACGAGTGGCTCACCTTTTCTTCCTTTGGACTTCAAACCACCTTTCACTTTCATTCTCCCAATTAGCAAAGTGTATTCCGTAGGCATCCGGCATGGTGGATAGAATTCTTTCGTACTCCTCTTGTGTTCTTCGATGGAGTGTTGACTCCATTCGAAGGTAGTAATGACAACATCCATACTATGATCCATTATTCGTACCTAGATGACATGGAATTAATATTACATTCATGTCAACAAGTTCAAAAGTCATATAATACATAATTCATTCTTAATTACATCTCAAGCAATTTCATCATTCAACATTGAAATTCATGGGATTTCATCATTCAACATTGAAATTCATGGGATATTAAGATCATTTGATCATTGTTCTAGACAAAATCATGCCACATTCCCAATTTATATGACGCATACCAAGTGTTCGATTAAAAACTTCAATGAAAACTTACAAAAAAATAACTTGTTTCATGCCATAATACTCCAAATTAGTCCGTCCCTCATCAATATATTCAAACAACAACATCAATGTTAAATGAAAACATACCTAAATAGAAGATAATATCATGCATACCAAGTGTTCGATAAAAAACTTCAATGAAAAATTGCAAGAAAACATAACAAGTTTCATGTCAAAATACTCCAAATAAGTCCATCATCAACATATTTAATCAACAAAAGCAATGGTAAATGAAAACATACCTTAAGAGTGGAAAAATGAAAATTGTTGTTCTTGCTTGAATCCTTCAAATCTTCACCACTTTTTTGGGAAATTGGAATAATTTGTTGTTTAAACTGATTTGTTGGATGATTTCAATAAAAAAATTGAGTTGTATGATGATAATATTTCGAATTGAAGAGGAGAAATTGGAAGAGGCTAGGGTTTGGAAGAGAAAAAGTGAGAGAAAAGGAGAAGAAAATGGGTTTAAAAAGGCTCCGTGGCTTTGCACTCGGTCGGGCACTTCACTCGACCGGCCGAGTGCGAAGAAATTCCTGAAACCTTCGCACTCGGTCTACTCGGTTGTGCCACTCGGTCTGGCACTTCACTCGACCGGCCGAGTGCGAAGGAATTTCTGAAACCTTCGCACTCGGTCTGCTCGGTTGTGCCACTCGGTCTGGCACTTCACTCGGTCGGCCGAGTGCGAAGGAATTCCTGAAACCTTCGCACTCGGTCAGCTCGGTTATGCCCCTCGGTCTGGCACGACACTCGGCTGGTCGAGTAAGGATCAGTCTTTGTAATTTTTTATTTTAATTTTTTTAATCTTAGCTTTTAAAAACTATAAAAATTTTATAATAATAATAATAATAATAATAATAATAATAATAATAATAATAATAATAATAATAATAATAATAATAATAATAATAATAATAATAATAATAATAATAAATGAACATCATCACTAAGTAATTGAACGTTTAATTACATAGAGAACAAATTAAGTAATTGAACGTACTTAATTTGAACGTTTAATTACATAGAGAACAAATTAAGTAATGGAACGTTTAATTACATAGAGAACAAATTAATAATCATAATGTGATCCTGTAAAACAACGACGCCTTATTTTTTTCCTTTTGCCTCTACCTCGATCTTCTTGTGGATCATGTTCGCCATCTGATTCATTATCATCTGTCGTAATATTCAAACTAAAATTGGACAACCCGATGATGATGATGATGATGCAGTCCTCAAAGTCACATGATCATGCATTTCATTTGAAGTCGTGCCAGCTTGAGGATATGAAATCGGGGATGACTTAAACTGTGGCCGAAAACTACCATAAGTGCATGATGGTGGAGGCGGAGATGTATAATGCCCGAACTCTAAGAGAGAAGTGAACGACTGACCATGTGCCATAAAATTCCAATTAGGAGTGGCGAAAGGAAGTTGAAATTCTTGTGGGGGCACATAACTGTCAGTCTGCATGTTCATACCAGTAGAGACAAAAGGTTCTGGGCTATTGTGCGGCGTATGTTGTGGTTCAGGATCATGTTGCGGTTCAGGCTCATACTGTGAGTGATGACGTTGGAATGATGGTCGATGATCATGAAAGTGAGCTATAGCCTGCGCGTATATGTCTTCTGCTGATCGTCTGAAGGGCTCCCTAAGATACAGTTGCTCATCTATGACAAATTTATTCAAATTTTCCCATAAACATTCCTGTAGTTAATTGACAATACAAAACATAAACATGAAATACATAAATGCATAATAGAAGTTTGAATACCAAAATACAGCCACATACCAAAACTTCTATAGATGCATTTGATTGCGGTTGGTACCCCACATGCATATTTAACCCTGGAGTTATTAGACGTCGTGTTATTCTTTCATACCAGCTGATATAACCATGGTCGACGTCTGACTCATTCCAACCAATAACAGGAGCGGAGACAATATGATCATTTCTGTTAAGCCACCATTCTACAAATGAAGCATAAGTTTCAGCCCAATTTGTAGTGGAGCGCCCTCTACAGCATATAATATGCAATGTATCGTGCACATCAGTAAGGCCTTGTGGAATTCGTTGTCTCATCCCAAACTGTCTCAATATCCGATCGGGGTAATATAACTCAACAATTGAATAATGAATCACATGACATCTTGACATCCACATATTGGTGACTCTGATAATTCCATGGTCAATATATGCCCTCACAGCAGTTGGGTATGGGTCGTAAGATTGCCAATTGAACTGCATAAATATAAAGTTAATTAAAATTTAATAGAATCATAGCATAATCTTAACAATTAGATATCATACCTCTTGTGGAGTTTGCCTGTCTAAACTCTCCCGAATAGCCCTTAGGTTTTTCGTCAAACTAGTGGTAAAGTTGTGGTATTGTAACCACTCAGCACCATACGGTGCAATTGGAAGAAATCCATCCACACCAACAATTGTCGCTGTATTAAGGCGTCTACCTCCCGACATTTGCGGCGTGAGAAAAGTAATTCTTGACCAAGCCCATATCTATTATGAAACAATAATATGTAAAATGATTTTCACATTTTTATATAACATATTTAAATTTAACAATATAGAGACATATTTACCTGCAGTAGTTGCATGGGCCCACCAATTTGCGTACGACCTTTATGTGCTGCATTGCACAGCTGATGGTACAAATAACCTAGTACCGCTGAACCCCAACTTAAATTACAGCATTCATCAATATCTTCTAGCTGATTCAAATATACCAATGACCCCATATTCCCAGAAGTATCTTGGCACATTATGGATCCTAACAAAATCAAGGCACATCCACGTGCATATTGCACAACATGTTGTTGTGGGTTGTTATCGATAACAGGGTGCATGCTTAGGTGTGTACCTAATGCTAGCAGTGAAAATCTTGACCCTTTTAAGTCTTCTGCATTAGGGTCACATCCCAGAAGCACCTGACAACGTATAGTCTAATATGACCTTTCGGTTGAATTATGTGAACTTATAACGGCCCCACCTTCAATTGGTTGAATTATGTGAACTCATACCCGGGATCTGTCTGAACCATTCCAGTTAGCAACGCAGCAATCATGTTTTTGCACAAGTTTTGATGGTCAACAGACACCGCGTTCATTAGGCACGTACGAGGGCCTCCATACTTAGTGATTTCCCACATATCAATTTTTTGTTTGTAACCTACGCGCAACCATCAGTTGCAATGTGTAGTCTCACAATTATTTTTGCATTTGACTTTCCATATACGGGGTGTGCTTTCCTCTACTCGATATTCACGCCTCGCTATACGAATTGAAAAGTCTTTTACTGCAGACTGCAAATTCTTCTTATCTTTGAATACCATGTCTTTTGTGAGCATTCCTTCAGCAGCATCATAATATCTAAAAATTTTTGGAAGATCAAATGAGTCCACAAGCATTTCATGTGACGATGCATTGAAGAACGGGATATTCGGATGCATGGAATATCTCTGAGCACTTGATGGAAATGGTGGTTGTTGATTGGATGGTGATCTCTCTTGATTTGGGCAATACATAGTTTGAATATCACCAATATCCACCCCATCTTCATCTGATTCACTGGACAACTCATCTTCGTCAGGTTCAGAGTCTTCTAGCTCATTCACACCAAAAGTGTCAATCAATGGATCATGTGGTTGATCCTCTGTGTGAACATTTTCTCTTTCAG
Organism: Caryopteris x clandonensis; assembly: GCA_028749325.2. Classification (NCBI taxonomy): domain Eukaryota; kingdom Viridiplantae; phylum Streptophyta; class Magnoliopsida; order Lamiales; family Lamiaceae; genus Caryopteris; species Caryopteris x clandonensis. Next base: position 5,322,341 of record JAPYKT020000021.1, read on the forward strand.
TTGGAATACTCTCATTATTGGACCTTGAGGTTCCACCAGTATGCTCTTGCCTGACGAGTGTTGAATTATTAATGTCATCACCTCTTAAGTAAAAAACATATTGATAATACTCATTGCTTGGGAGAATATCTAGAAGAGCATTATCTTGCAGTTTCTCCGGATCAATATGAAATTCTACATATTGATTATCCGCATCCGGTGCAAAGAAAAACCATAGATTATCATCGTTGTTGATTGGTATACGATGATATCTGTTGTTTGCATATAGTGAAGCGGATATGTTGAATTTATATTCATTGCTATCGATCCTTGTCAGTTCAAAGAATTTTGATACCAGGCCAGAATATCCGATGTCGCGAGATAGCCTTATTGCACAAACAGGTGGAACATCGCTACTATCCCCAATATAAACAACAATACCGATATTGTTTGAAGACTCCATATCTTAAATAATAAAGATGTATTAATGATCTTAAAATATGGAGTTAACTATATTTTTGCATGCAAGAGGTATTATTAAGCTATATAATTACAAAGTATCATGAAATTAAATTCAACTAATAAATTAGTAAAATTCAAACCTGATATTGAAATGAAGCAATATCTCAATGCAACGACAACAATTTGAGGATCACGATAAATGCACAACAACATCAACAATTTTCAGAGTTCCTACATCAAATAATGTATAACAATAAAATATTAACGATAAATCTAAAACAATTTATATAGCAAAAAATTCAACAAAATCTATTACAAATTATACAAATTAACCCGACCGACATAAACATACCCAAAATACGGCACACACGCACACATCACACACAACACACACACCAACAAACATAAGCCACACACCAGCACACACATCACACACATACATTTCATACACCACACACACAACATACAATACAACCACACAACACACACACTCCAGCACACACAAAACACCACACACACACACCATACACACACACAAAACACTACACACAGACTACATACACACACACAAAACACTACACACACACCACCCACACACAAAACACCACACACATACAAAACACCACATACACACAAATTTTTTTTTAAAAAATTACCTCAACAAATTTTTGAGAAACGGAGAAGAAAGAACCGTGAATATTGAAGAAAAATTGAAAGAGAATTGAAGAAGAATTGAAGAAGAAGTGAAGAAGGAGTGAGGAAGAGAGAAATGTGTGGTGTGGGTGGGTAATAGATATGATAGAGAGAGAAATGTGTTGTGGATATATTTGAAAAAAAAAACAAAAAACAGACGGATTAAGAAATCCAAAACCTTCACGTGACTCGGCCAACCGAGTGCCATGGCCGAGTTCATTCCTCGAACTCAGTCGGCCGAGTATTGTTGAGGCCGAGTGGCTGGGCCGAGTTACAGGTACCACTCGGCTGGCCGAGTGGTGACGCGACCGAGTGACACAACCGAGTGGCGGCTTCTTCTTCTTTTTTGTGAATAAAAAAAAAATTCAAAGTCGCCCATGCATTACAAAAAAAAAAAATTTAAGTTGTCGCCCCTGGCAAAGTCGCCTCCAGTCGGGGCGACTTTGCTTATTTATTTAATATATTTATTATATACTATATTTTGTTAAAAAAAAATTTTTTTTACTATATATTGTTAATTCTGACTTCCCCTCCGTGGATGGCATCTCACTTCCAAGCCAAATTATGTACTTGCAAAACATAGAGCCGATAAGATAGTTCAGCCCGATCAATCATTTTAGATGTGCTAGATTAGGCCTATTTGATCGGCTCAGATGAGCCAATAACACGGACTATAGGTCAACAAAAAAAACAAAAAAAATTCAATATATTTTAAAAGTGTTTGACCAACTAAACTCAATATTTAATGACTTCATAAAATTTCAGGTCAGCCCACATGGCCCAAACCTCAATTATTGGCCCACAAGCTTGGGCCAAGCTGATGAAAAGCACGAATTGCCCACTCTATTCAAATAATACCCAAAATAAGTAACATCGCAGTGTAGTTTTTCCATAAACCATAATAATTTGACAAGTTACCTTCTGATTTGAAGCTGTGACAACGCTCAAAATAATTAACTTGTATTGTATTCCAATTTATTTCCATTATAAAAAGTGACAAAATATGAAATACCGAAAAAAAAAAGGTAAATAAAAAATAATAATAATAAAAATCTTGTCAAACGAGAGAGAGAGAGAGAGAGAGAGAGAGAGAGAGGAGATGAAAAACCAAATTGTTTCCAAATTAAACGAAAAAAGGCAATGTAATATAGCTTAGTATGCTAAAAGCTTGAATACAGAAAATTATTATTATTCCACAAATGCTGCTCAGAGTTCGCACCAGCAAGCAAATATCAAAAAAGGATGCGAGCAAGATTTCTCATCTCTATTCACTGCTCCTCAGGCTTAGGTTTCTCAAAGAAGGTCTTCCTTATCCAGTCAAAAGGCTGCTCAAATCCCAATAACAAAGCAAGATTAGATTCAATGGAGCCAAGACTAATAGATAATGTATTACTTAATTATATGAAAATCATATACTTTTTAAGTGTCAAGATTATGTGAGTGCCAAAACAAATAGGGGTCGGGGCATAGTCATCTTTTTTATACCGCAGAGACAAGAAAATATGCGTTGTTTGAACAGCTGATAAAAATAAGTGAACTCCAAACTTATAACGACAATCAATATGCATATTAAGGTAATTCTCTTGTAAATAAAAGATCATACATCTGATGTTTGCTCTGATAGAAATAGTGATTTCTCAGATAATCAAGCCCAACATGAAAACAAACATTGCATTCTTTATGATGATTGGTGATTCTGAAAATTCATTCTTGAAAAGCAGCCAAATAATTTTGTAATAGAATCACAACTAAAAGATCATGATATTGTATTCTTCTGTCCTACTACACAAGTCAATGATCTTCACACCCCACCATTACAATAGTAAAAAGCTAAATATGTCAATCATCTTATCCTAACTTTACAATCTAGAGACTCGAGATTCATTAAAAAAGCTGGATTAAAGTCAGCTGGAATTAGGATCTTGTTCAAACCATAGTGGGTGCATAATACAAAATCTCATTCGCATGCAGGCAAGGATTAGAAATTGATCAAAACAAGGACATCAACACAGCAAGGAAGTGACAGTCTCTCACAACATTGGCTGAATCCATGAAACATCAAAAGTTACTTTTGGTCGATAAGATCAATAACAAGTGAGTAGAGGTAATGACTTGGTTTCTTGGAACAAGACACTCTACAACCATTTGTGCCACATCTCTCAGACCTTTCATCTATGGTCCAGAGATGATGCACATGTACACAGCCAATCCAAACTTGGAAAAGTTCAAACATGAAAAAATTAACCAGGAACTATAATTTTGAATGTCAAATTAATAGAGCAAATGAAAACTTCATAAATACTTCTACCAACAGAGTAGAGAGAATGATAGGTTGCCAACGTAAATCATCATAGGCCCATTAGTAGATTGCCAAGAGACTTAAGAATGGTACGAAGTTAAATATACATTTTATCATCTTGAATACCATGTTTACAAAAACAGTTGCTCAAGGTAACATCTACCTCGGTAGCAACTAAGAAAGCATATGCAGACAACGTACAATAAAGGCAAATGGAAACTGGGATCTTTGTTTAGCTTACTACTTAATGAACCAATTATCAAAGGCCCTAGCCACTACGATGACCAACTTCCCAGAAGACATTTTCCAAAATTTTCTAATCTAGACTTCACGAAGCAAATTCAGTTTACTTATAAAATTATTCCTCGTTCCAATCAGATATTTCTGATGATCACATCCCATACCTTGCATCTCGGATTAACGTTGGCTAAGAACTTCTAAAGTTTGGACCCATTTAATTTATTCTATTTTATTCTACTCTACTCCAAAAAGAAAATGATAAATAACACACAAGAATCTAGAAACCGATATGAAAGTTGTTCAAACGAATAAAGGCACCAAGTACAAATTATGATTGGCAAAACATAAGGGAAAAATGGGGAGACCTGGACAAGATAAAGGGCACCAGTACCGGCGGCGACACCCCAGAGGGCGGCGGCCTGTAAATCGGATGGCTGAAGGCGCCGGACGGGCGTGAGATACTTGGAGAGAACAGATCCTGCTGCTGCTGGAGACGCCATTGTCGATGGGGCGGAAAACAACCCTAGATTGTTTGATTCTGGCTTTGAGGTTACAGCGGATGTTAGGGAAGAGAAAACACGAAAATAGAAAATGGGACTTTCCAACAAATTAAACCAACCAAGTCGCCGTTCAGCCCTTTTTGCCAGGAATAATATGAATATAGAAATACTACCAGTTTTACCATTTTACCCCTTATGGTGCATTGTATATTGTCGTTCCATTTATATTCTCTCAAAAAGCATGATTTAAGAGATTTAAGGTTATATATATATATATATATATATATATATTTGGCATGAAATAAGAAAAAAGAATCTCAATTAGTTCTTCAAACTTATGTAAAAGTATTAATGATTTATGATTAATTTTGTCTTATTTCAAAAATATTGGGTGAATCGATAAAATAGAGATGAATATTGTGCCCTAATTATATATATATTACCATATTAACTAAGACACTAAGTTGCTTTTAATACAGCCCCCCCAAAAAAAATATATATATTCACATCGAATAGTCTGGCTTTTAAATTGTATGCTTATAAAAATTGTATGCTTATAAAAATAGTATTTTTTCTATTTTCACAAGGACCCTTCTCTCTCTCTCTCTCTCTCTCTCTCTAATGCAATAAACAAAAAATTGCTCCAATTTGACTGTGTGGTCAATATCAGTTCCACCGGAAAAAGCAGATATCTATTATAAACCTTGACTGAGCTTCTTATATAGAGCTTGAAATCTGCTTAGTATTTATCTCCTCACCTTCCCGTGTTTTTATCGGTTTACGGCCTTTATCCGGACCGCCAATAATACCCCATCTCTCAAACTGTCTCTGTCTAGCTCTTGCCCTCTCTTTCTCTTCTTCTGACTTGGAAGAGTAACAATATGGGCAACAAACCCCATACTCCCACTCTGGCGCTTCCATGTCTGCATCACTCACAGGTTGCTTACATCCATAGCAAAGCTTGTAAGTCCCCTGCACTAGCCCATGCTCGACTGAGACTCGCTTATCAAACACAAAGCACTCTCCCTCCCACAGGCTCTCATCCTTGGGAATTTCCTCTAGGTACTTCAAGATTCCACCTTGTAGATGATAAACCTAGGAAATTCAGTAGAATCAGTATGTAAAAACCTACATTATTGAACTTAACTGGAGTTTGATTTCTTCTAAATATTTGCATGGGCTACATTTGGATTCAAGGATGTGAAGATGGATCTGAAATCCACAGTGGTCAATTAAGTACTGGTTGTTTGGATTTCTGTGGACTGCAATCCATCACTTTCATTTTGAACTAATTTTTCAGGGATTTATATTCACTCTAATCAGGGTGAATTTGAAAAAAAAAAAAATTACAATTCATTGATTTCAAAACCTGACATTATAAATCCTTCAATCCAAACACAGCCTTGGGTATTACAAAACCCGCTTGAGGTTTGTACGTTTCTTACAAACAACCTCTCCTCAATTGCTGCAATTAACAAAAATAAGAGGAACTTTTTTTTTTCCTAAAAAGAATTAAGTTTATATAAAATTAAGCTAAACTTAAAACGGTAGTTTTGTAATTATCCCTAAAATCACGGATTCAGCTTGTAATGTATGGCGTGCGATGAACACATAAATTCAGTTAGCAACAGAATCTGTTGTCTTTAACAAAATCTGACCTCTTTGAATCCTTGGCTTAGGAGGAAACTTGAGGCTTTCTCACACCGAATTCCACCAGTGCAGTACATTGCCACTCGGGGCATCTTCTTTTCCGTTTCCTCAATTTGTTCATCTGTGGTTTGAGTTGAACCAGTTGACCCAGTCCCGTCATCTGGCTCGTTTGGTTTGAATGTTTCATCCACCCAAGATGGGAACTCCCGGAATGCTGTTGTACAAGGATCAACAGCCTGCTTGAACTTACCTATTCTAGTTTCATAATCATTGCGAACATCGATCACCACCTATACAGGAAATTAAGGCAAAAGATCAAACTGTTAGAGAAAGCCTATCAAAGCCGGATTCTCTTGATATGAAGTTTATTGTGCACAAGGAAAACTGAGAGTTTTTACAAAACTAAGGAAACGATTAGTGCACCTAAAACAAGAAATTCTGGACAAAAATAATCAAAGTTTATTGTCATGGTGAAGCTACAATGTCAGGGTCTGAAAATTGTCATTACAAAACTTTGGGAACCAACTCATATGAGTAAACCACCACCCCCTCTGCGTACACGTGCACACACAAATGGAAGAACAAAAAGAAAAGGCCCTTATTTCAGCAACCCATTATTTGCAATTATTAAGCTCAATGTAAAGTGTGTCGTGTACATTTTGAGGTGTATAATGCTTGGAAAAGAGCTTTGCATTTCATTTGATGATCTGTGCTGTTAGTGGATTCACCCTCCATGCAGCCCAATTATTACACTTAATCCAATAACTTAAGAGAAATTGACATGTTTGGGACAGAAGTGGCATCTCAGGTAGCTTTTAATAAGGAAACCTTCAATAGAATAGGTGAAAATATTTAGTGCAGTCATAAAATTGTATGCCTTGAACAACAGACACAAAAGAAACATGAAAATCAATTCAGCCAAAATAGATATGGATATTACCGTATCTGGATCACTGATCAGTTTGTTCCATTCCTTGGGGCTAACATACTCACCAACTCTTTCAATTGGTGACACAGAGGGCATCCCAAGTGTGACTATCTGCAAACAGTATAAGAACTTGTGGCTTCTGATACATACTTTTAATTTAAATGAACAATATATATATATATATATATATTTTTTTTTTATTGCTCCAGTTACCAAAGCTACCTCCTTTTTCAGCTTGACCCTCACATGATCCCATCGGAAGGGAGCATCTTCACCAGCGGCAAGAGGAGACCTGCTCATATGTCCATGGTGAATAGATTCTTCTTCAGGACTTACAGGTGACTCAATACGCCTGAGTCCCTTTAAACGTTCATCAGCTTGGATGAAGGAAAGCACTTCTTCCACAGCATTACGGGTCCCACATATGCTTCCATTGATTCCTTCTGGTGCTAGGATAATGCCCCCTGACACATACTGACAGTATCAGCTTAGTGAGGCATATATCATATAAAAATGTATGGTCATTATACAGAAATAATTCAATTCAAAGATGTAACCGACCTGAGAATGTGCGTATATATGGCTGGAGAGTGGGGATTGGGAATAAAAGTAAATCAGAAAGGACGAGGATTATTAGTTGTTACTGCCAAACTCAGTGCACTAGATATCCCAATCAGCTCATTTTACCTCCTTTATCAATAAAATGCAACAGAACAAATTACTTTGCAACAGACAAACAAATATTTGCAAAGTTACAAGGCCCTTATGAAGGATCATACAACCAATAAAATTGCTTACCGTAGTAACTGGTAATAGAAAGCCAGAGGCTTTTTTGAATCGCATCACCAACAAATTATGATCTAACACATACAATAATCGCCAAACATTGCAGAAACTGCTCTATGCTTTTAGAATTGGCTACAGAGCTAATCAGTATCTTCTTACGTTTTCTTCTCCCAACAATCATTCAGAAGGATTTCAAGCAAAGACAATGTATTCAATAGATTCACAAACCCAGCATTTCCTTTGCCCAAGAGACACAAATCAATTTAACGCTCAATATAAACTCATGAAAACACATGGAAAAACTAAAATCCCATATCCAATAATTTTTTAACGAAACGCCAAAACGAATTGGAAAAGATAGAGAATCTACCAGCCTCTCACAGATCTCTTTCAACGGCTTCCGCAGATCAGCGTGGTCTGGAAAATCAGCAAACTTGTAAAAAGAAACCACGACCAACGGACACTCCACGCTTTCAGCAGCGACTTCACTCACACCAGTTGCCCTACTGCTGGCGGCCAAGCTTTTAGAGAGAGAAAGACTCTGAGAACTGAAAAGGGCTTGAGAGGAATCTGCCAAAAGAGGAAACTTGGGTGATTTTGAGGGAATTTCTGAAGTAGGATTGCTCGTGGTGGAGCCGAAAATGATGAGAGAGGGTTTAGGGTTTGGCGAGGAAGTAGAAGAAGATAACATTCTGCGTGCCGCCACGGGAGCTGTTCTTCTGCAGAAGAGAAGAGGGTGAGGGTGCATAGAAAGAGGGGAATGGGATGGCAAGGAAACCATTTCTATACATACCATTTGTAATTGCAAAATGGGGCTTCACGCCTTCACCTAAATTTGTTCTAAAATTTTAGAGGAAGGAGGTAAAAGTAATTTAATATTTTGTGTAATTGTAATTTTTTTACCCCCATTTCTATTTACACTGCAACAAATATTCTCCACATAATTTAATTTAAAAAATACTATATTTTTACTTTATACAGTCATCAAATTTACGGTTATACCATTCTTTATTAATAAACACAAAAAAAAATATTAAAACAAAGAAGAAGACCCTTGAGTTAACTCTTAGAATTGAGTGTGAACTCTTCCATCTCCCTCGAAAACATTTGTCCCCCAAAAAACAGAAGAAGAACAAAAAAATGAAAACATTAAAAGAAGTAAGAGAAATGAAAATTGCATATGACATACAAAAAAATAAGTTCACTATGTTTAGCTAGATCTAGTAAGCCAAATGCAATACACACTATATCAAAACCAAATTATAAAATGAAAATAATCAAAGAATAATTATAACAATTGTCACGTATTTATATAAAATATTGGAGACTCAAAACTAATTTATGAAACAAGTTGTAACTACCATGAAAGTGGCATAACAATCTAACAAAATTCATAACTAATTTCCTAACTTATAAAACAAGTTGTAATTACCACGCAGATGACATAACCGTTTAACTAATTTCCTAACTACCGCGCAAGTGGCACATATACCTAATATGCTCCCTTGTAAGCTCAACCGAATTCAAAATAGACAGAAAACTTCGAACTTAGGAACTGAAATCAAGTACAGGACAAGGCTTTGGTTAGTATGTCTATTGTTTGATTTTCAGACGGAACAAATATGATGTCCTTGCTTTGCACCTTCTCTCTAAGAAAATGAACATTAACCTCAATATGTCGAGTTTGAGCATGGAAAGTTGGATTGAAGGCCAATTTAACTGCTCCCAAGTTATCACACCACAAAACTGAAGGTTTAACAATAGGCAGACCAAATTCAGCAAAAATACTACGAATCCAGACAATTTCAGTGGTAGCCATGGCAAGAGCTCGTACTTAGCTTCGGTGCTGCTCCTTGCCACAGTATGCTGCTTTCTAGAGACTAGAATATAAGATTAGATCCTAGAAATATGTAGAAACCACCAGTGCTCCTCCTATCATCAACACAACTCACAAAATCGGCATCTGCAAAACCTTCAAGCACCATTTTAGAAATAGGTTTAAAGAACAAACCAGTGGAAATAGTGCCTTGTAAAAATCGCAATACCCGTTTTCCAGCTTTTCAATGATTGACAATAGGAGCATGAAGAAATTGGCTCAGTTTATTCACAATATAAGAAATGTCTCGTCTTGTCATAACAAGATATTGCAATGCACCAACAAAACTTCTGTATTTGGATTGTTGATCAAAAGGAAGATTGTCTCGCAAATGTAATTTAATTCCAGAACAACAAGGAGTAGGCAGAGGCTTACATTTTTTCCATATCATGGATGTAGAAGATCCCTAATGTACTTTGACTGAGTAAGATGAATGCCTTGAGCAGTTCTACGAGCTTCCAGACCAAGAAAATAACTCAATTCCCCTAAGTGTTTTAAGGAGAATTTCTCGTCGAGGTCAGAGATAAACTGTTGAATCTGAGAGGGATCATCAATACGTGGACTCTTGTTCCTGCTCATCCTCATATGAATCTCATCACTAACAAGTGAATTTTCAGAATTAAGAAAAAGTCTGATGACACTATTGATAAATATAAGACCAGGGTGGTTGCTAGGAGGTTTCAGCAAAATGTGGAGTGGATTACTTTACAATTAGTTTTGATAATGTAACCAATACCCATCTATGCATTCGGTGTGTCCTGGCCGAACGCTTTTAAGGTTTGATTTTTTGCTTAACTCATATAATGTTATGAGTTGGAGTTGGTAAATGAAAGTTTATGTTAATATGATTATTATTTATTACTTTATTCGTGTGTAATATATTGGAGAAATCTATTGGCATGATTATTTGTATTTGATTTGTTGAAATACATCCGTGAACACAAATTTTTCGACTTTGTCATGCGAAAAAGAAAAAAGGACAAAGTGGGCATACTTGTGTGGTATGACCCTGATCAACCACCTAATAGTGTTCTAAATTTGTGTCATTTAAGAAGAAGAGCTAGAGGAACAGTGGTCTTCCTTATTTGATTAATTAGGAAATTATAAATGTAGATTGATTTATTGTTACGTTATCTAAGTTTAATTTATGATAAGATAACATATGACAAAAATATTGAAATTCGTATATTCAATCCACATGTTATTGTTGAGTCCAACAAAATGATAAAAGATGGATGTTTAAATTTATTATGAATGGCTTCATGTCCAACTTTGTTTAATCACAATCAACAAGATTCATAGACAAACGATAGACATATTGGAATATATAGTCCACAACACGCATTATCTATATAAGTATTTTTTTGGTGTGAGAGACATAATTTATAATATGAATTAGCCAATGTAAATTCTGGGATAAAATGATGAGAATGGACCCAGAAACCGGGAAATTATTCTCGGAAGAAACATTCGAAAAAATCAATGAAAAGATCAAAGCTTATAAGCAAGATCTTGAAGAAAAAGAAAAAGAAAAAGAAGAGGATCATATTAGTCCTTTCAAGATTATTACCCAGAAATATGCTGGGATTTTATCACAGAAACAGATGATTGATTTATTTGTTTCTGAAATGAAAAAAGATATTTCGAAAAATCTTGCATCAGATTCAAAATCTGATTCCTCAATGAGGTCTGAAACTAGTGAAAATCAATTCACTAGTCTTTTACATGATGCTCAGGATCCAGAGGATGATATTCCTGACCCGACTTTATTTGAAGCCCTTGAAGAGCTCAAAGACTCTTTTACAAAAGATTCAAAATGAATCAGGATCATTATGTTAATTGTCCAAGATGTTTCTGTTATTCTCAATGGAAGCATAATATTGATGAAATTTGGAAGAAATGTAGAAAGGAATCTATTTCTTTACTTGTTGAAGATTTCAGCAGTGAGCAACAACTTGATAAAAATTGCTCAAAAGTTATGAGGATTCATAGCCAGGCTTGGAAGATGATGGAATTCCAAGATATTAAATTCAAAAGATGTATGGAGAAATATTCATCTTCAACATCATGCTTTTCTGATTCTTTCCTTCTGGGTTTTTGGAAGCTCAGATTCCATAATATTGGATTCAGAAGAGAACATCTCTCTCCAGAAGAATCAGATTCTGAAGAAAGTTAAAGACGAAGATCAAGCAGTGACACATTAGTCACCAGACAAGGATTTAGACATATTTGTCATTTTATGCTTTTATAAAGCAGCTTTACTATTTTCTTTTTGACTTTTGTAAAGCTTTACTATTCATTTTTATTTTTGGAATCCGGGGTTTCATGTCCGGCTCTTCCTTTTCTATAAATAGGTTTTTTTTCATTTGAGGAGGCACGCTGGTGTTTACCGCCTCTCTCTTTTCTCTCTCCAACCACTCTCTCCCTTTGTAATTACCAAGCTTCAAGATCAATAAACTTATTCTGATTACAATTTAAGTGTAAGTTAATATTTTATTTTCTGTTTATTTTTATTTTTACTTTGATTTATCAGCCGCCTAATATGGCTGGCTAGTTCTCTGTGTTAGATCATAGTATGGCTATTCATATTCCTACTAACATGGATCCAGACCTTTAAGGTTCTGGAAACATGATTTAAATCAAATAACTAAAATCAATAATAGGATTTGTGAGGTTTGAATCAGGTTTGAGTTAACCTAAGGTGTATAAGCCGACTTCGTGCCCTTGTTGCCGTAATGCCGAGTGAAGGCGCAGGCGTTTGTGGGGTTTTTCTTGCCAGCTTATATTACTAAGGGGGTCCTCAGTAACAAATCCTGTATTCAGTAAAAGAATCTGTTTGTTCCTCACTTGGTCTATCATTGATCTTAGTCTGTTTGGTTTGGGTTATGCCCTCCTGGGTCTTGAATGGTATCAGAGCCTTGAAGGTAGAAATATGTTTAAGTTCATCTATGATCTAACACATCTTATCCTTATAAATATATTTCATAAGAAATCTAGTGTTAAAAACACTAGAATTGAGGAATTTGATATTCCTGATAATTTAGATTTATTAAATAAATGGACTATTCCTAAGATAAAACCAAATCTGGTTTATGAATTAGGTACTTTTGAGAAATTAGGTCTCAAACAAGTAGTTAAAACTACTGAGTCTGCAATATCTCTTAATGATAAAGAGATGACTATTCGTCTCTTAAATGAAAGAGATATTCAACCTTTTATTGATACTCATAATTTTATTCATATAGGATGCATTCAAATTGCATTTAGACCTTTAACTTTAGAAGGTCTTCCAGAAATGTTTATGGCAACTCTTAGAGATGCTAGAAATCTGGATTTTACCCATTCTATTATGGGAATGATTCAATCTAGTCTGGCACATGGACCAGTCTATTTTGATGTTTATCCAAATCTTTCAGTTTCATTAACTGATAGAAATATTTTGGATACTTTGACATTAAATGTCTGTACAGAAAATTATAATTATGTTTCTGGAACAGAAGTCATATGTATCTGTTATCGTATATATTTTAAACCATTATATACTCTTAATCCTATGTGTAAAAGAGTAGATAAAAAGTCTAATGAGACTATTTTGATTGAAACAAATTTTGGAAAATCCAATATTACTACCAGAAGAGCCATTAAATGGGAAGAAATTAAGTTCCCAGAACACTGGACTCTTACACAGGCTATGCCTAAAATTCCTGTTGTTAATAATAGATTACAACAGATTACTACAGAATAATGAAGGATCAGTGCAAATTAAATTTGCTCCTGACCAAAGGAAGTTGATATCTTCCTCGAGATCATTATCTAGATCTCAATCTAATCATTCTTATATTTCTCCTTTTCATTATGATGTGGAATTACCACAGACTTCTAGAGCATCAACGTCTTCTTATTTTCAAGAAGATGATAAATCTCGAGAAGATCATAATGAAAATATTGTTATTGATAAAAACAAGATTTTACATGAAAATGTTTATAACATTAAAGATACTGATACAGTATCACAAATGAATTTTACTATTTAATATGAATAGTACAACCAAACTTGATTTTACAAAAGGATCTGCTGTTAGAAAGCAGATTAATGATGAATTTTATTTACCTAAATGGGAGCCATTTAGAAAATGGTATTTTAAAAGTTTTACTAAAAAAGAATATGATTTCTTTTTAGAAAAATTTTATGAGTTCTGTGAAGAAAAAAATGAAATTATATATTTCATTCCTTGGTTTTTTAAAACCTTTGTTACTGATTATATTTCAGTTATTGAAAGAAGTTATAAACTTACTTCTGGACAGATTCAAAAATCTGTTTATCCTCCACAACAACCATTTCAAATTGAAAAGAATGATAAATCTTTCAATTTTACAGCTTTTTCAAAAATATTTGAAACAGATATGCTTCCTATTACTACGAAGCATATAAATCAATTGATTGAAAATCAAAATTATACAAATTTGTATTTAACTATTCTGGGTGAAGAAATGATTTCTTTACATGATAGAGTTGAAAAAATAATTTCAGCTATTAATCAGATTAAACCTGATGTTCATATTGAAAAGAAAAAGGATATTTCATCCATTGTTTCTTCTTCAATTCAATCTCCTCCTTTGATAAAGGATTTTAAACTTAAATCTTCTGTTTCTGATTTGGAAAAATTATTAGAAGAAAAATTTAAAGCTTTTAATATTTCAGCTTTAGATAATGAAGAAGAATTTCAAAAAGAATTTCAAAACCCTTCTTCTTCTACTTCTGTTAATATTACAGAAGAAATAAATAAAATGAAGTGGGCAGATAGACCTACTCAGAGCAGGTACTATTATAATAGACCCTCTCCTATTGATATTCTTCATGAAGAACAAGAATATTATATTTCCAATAATTATAATGGAAAAAGTATTTATGAATGGAATTTAGATGGTTGCACTGATAGGCACATCTATAATCTTGCACACCGTATGATGATGTATAGTACTGTGTGTAAAGTATCTGGTAATACAGATAAAAATATTGCTGGCATGATTACTGCTGGTTTTACTGGCCAACTTAAAGGTTGGTGGGATAATTATTTGTCCCATGAACAAAAATCTACTATCCTTAATTCTATTAAGGAAGAGAATAATATTCCTGTTGAGAACGCTGTTTATTCTTTAGTTCTCACTATTATTGATCATTTTACAGGAAGGTTTACTGATAATGGAGAGAATATTAGAACTCTTCTAAGTAACCTTAGATGTAAAACACTGTCTGATTTCAGATGGTACAAAGATACATTTTTAACTCGTATCTTTGAATTACCAGACTGTAATAACAGTTATTGGAAAGCCAAATTTATTGATGGCCTTCCTAGTCTTTTTGCTGAAAGAATTCGTAGAGTTCTTAGGCAAGATAATATTTCTATACCTTATGATAATTATACTTATGGTAATTTAATATCAACTTGTATTCAAGAGGGTTTAGCCCTATGCAATGAGTTGAAATTAAATAACCAAATTAGAAAGCAAAATTTGCTTGAGAAAAAACAACTTGGCCAATTTTGTGGTCAATTTGGTATGGAAAATCCTTATAAAGGGAAAAAACGTCCTTCTAAAGATTTTAGAGACTTGATATTGATGATGATTTAAAAGAAAAAATTTGTAAAATTGTTTTAGAATCTGATAATAATAAATCAGAAAGCTCAGATACTGAGTATTCAGAATCAAATGATTCTGAAGATCTTCAACTTCTTGATAATGAATCTTTATTATCAGAAAGTGAAGATTGTGAAGCATGTGTACAAGGACAACCTTGTATTCGTTCTTCAAAAGATATCAGTAATACTGATAATACAGATGAGTTTTATAAACTCATGTCTCAGTTTCAAGATCTTAATTTAAGTGTCTTGACTAATGATAATTTATTAGAATTTCTTAAAAGAATTAAAGATCCTCTTTTAAGAACTAGTATTATTGATCAAATGGAAGATGTTCCATCTAATAGTAATACTAGTAATAATGTTTCTCAAAATACTGAGAATACATACTCCATGTCCGAAGTTAATAAACTTCTTAGATAGAAGTATGAAAAGAAAAATCCTGTTTCTACTCAGGATTTAGTTTATGAGATTGATAATCTTAAAAATGAGATTAAAAATCTTTATCATATTAATAAAGATTTTCATCAAAGACTTTGTTTTTTAGAAGATAAAGAAAAGGAAATTGATAAAATTCCAGATGATTCTATTGAGCAGTTTATGCCATTAGAAAAAAATTATTTGTCTACTATTTCTATGGTTATATCACAAAAGTGGTATACAAAAATTACTCTTCTTATAAAAAATCAAAAATTTGATTTTATTGCCATGATTGATAGTGGTGCTGATTTAAATGTCATACAAGAAGGATTAATTCCTACCAGGTATTTTCATAAAACCAAACATTCACTTTCTCATGCTGGAGGTGAACGTCTTGAAATAAATTTCAAAATTCCAAAAGCTTTTGTTTGCAAAAATGGAAATTGTATTTCAACAAGCTTTCTTCTTGCAAAAAATATTTCAAGTCAGCTTATACTTGGCTTACCTTTTATTTATAAAATTTATCCTTTGACTGTTGTCAATGAAAAGGGTTTAATTGGAACCTTTGAAGGAAAACCTATATCCTTTGATTTTATTACAAAACCCATTAATAGAGTTTTAAATGAACTTCAAGAACAGATTGAAAGAAAAACCTTTCAAATAAATTCTTTAAAAGAAGAAGTGAGTTTTTTAACTATTGAGGAAAAACTCAAAAATCCTAAATTACAGGAAAAAATTAAACTTATACATAATAAGTTTTCTATTGATATTTGTAATGATTTGCCAAATGCTTTTTGGGATAGAAAAAAGCATATTATTTCTCTTCCATATGAAGAAAATTTTTGTGAAAAAGATATTCCTACCAAGGCTAGACCTTGTCAAATGAACTCTGAATATTTAGAGTTATGTAAAAAAGAAATTGAATCTTTACTTCAAAAGAAGTTAATAACTTCTTCTGATTCTCCTTGGTCATGCACTGCATTTTATGTTAATAAACATTCAGAGCAGGAACGAGGAATTCCTAGGCTTGTTATTAATTATAAGCCTCTTAATAAAGTTTTAATATGGATTAGACATCCTATTCCTAACAAGAAGGATCTTCTTGATAGACTTGTTAATGCATTAGTCTTTTCTAAATTTGATTTAAAATCAGGATTTTGGCAGATTCAAATTAATGAATCTGACAGATATAAAACTGCCTTCAATGTTCCATTTGGACATTATGAATGGACAGTTATGCCATTTGGATTAAAAAATGCTCCTTCAGAATTTCAACAAATTATGAATGACATTTTCTATCCATTTAGCAATTTTATCATCGTTTATATTGATGATATTCTTGTCTTTTCTAAAGACATTGAAACACACTTTAAACATTTAAATATGTTTAAAGAAATTGTTATTAAAAATGGTCTTGTTATTTCAAAACCAAAAATGCTTTTATTTCAATCTTCTATTAGATTTCTTGGTCATATAATTGACAAAGGAAATATTATTCCTATTCAAAGAAGTATTGAATTTGGAAATAAATTTCCAGATATCATTACTGATAAAACCCAATTACAAAGGTTTTTAGGAAGCCTTAATTATATTTCTTCTTATATAAAAAATCTTAATGAAGATACTGCTATTTTATATGATAGACTTAAAAAGAATCCTCCACCTTGGAATGAAAATCATACCAAGGCTGTTAAAAGGATTAAAGAGAAGGTTAAAAATCTTCCATGTCTTATGCTTGCAAATCCCTTATGGGAAAAAATTGTTGAAACTGATGCTTCTGATATTGGTTATGGAGGAATCCTTAAACAGGTTGATCCCCATAAAAAACAAGAATATCTTGTTCGATTTTATTCTGGAAAATGGAATAATGCCCAGAAAAATTACTCAACAGTGGCTAAAGAAATTCTTGCCATTATTAAATGTGTTTTAAAATTTCAAGATGATCTATATAATCAGAAATTTATAATTAAAACAGACTGCAATGCAGCAAAATTCATGTTTAATAAAGATTTTAAACATGATGTATCAAAGCAAATGTTTGCCAGATGGCAAGCACATCTTGCTCCTTTTGATTTTGTTATTGTTCATAAAAAAGGCATTGATAATTATTTGCCTGATTTCCCTTCTCGTGAATTCTTGCAGGAATGAGTTTCCCAGATCACAATTTATATTCCTCTAATAGAGGAAGAGGAAGTACAAATGGAGGAAACATTACCTCTTATAGAGGTAGAGGAGGAAGGGGTTATATCCCTCAAACTCAACCTAGAACTATTGTTCAGCATGGCAAACAGAAATTGGTTGCCCAGAACATTGCTAATACAACAAGTTCTTATGGAGGTAATACCTCTGATATAGATAAAGAGTTTCAAGAATTCTTGAAACAAAAACAAAAAGGAAAAGAGAGTAATATCTCTCCTGAGGATACTCAGACTTCTTATGCTAATATAGCAAAAGAAGATGAAAATGAAAAAATGTTTGTCGAAAATATTAATCGACAACTTATTCTTCTAATAGAAGAAAGAGATACTCAATGGGCTGATAGTCCTTGGACCATAATGGAAAGATATCTTTCTAACACGTCATACGTGTCTGGGTCTTACAAACAGAGAGGTTATTATGAAACTCTCCTTATCTCCACTAATAGTGTTGAGATAAATCATTTCTCCGCTGGAGAAAAAGGAAAAGATTATAACTTTTCCAAGATTATTATCAAAAAGGTTATATCCTTTGAAGAATGGGGTATATCTCCATTAGCAGAGAAAGAATTTTATTCTCAGCTTCATAATATGAATTTTAAATTCAATTATTTCGATTATATCGAAAGTTTTGAAAAAACTCTCTTATATGAGAACAAGAGGCATAAACACTCTTGGTTTATAAAAGTTTGTGAAAATATTTTTCACAAACCAATTCCAAATTGGTTCTTTACATGGTGGAGAACTTTTGGACCTTCAGCAAAAATTTTGCCAGAATTATTTCATGGTCTTATGAAAGACTGGATCTCAGTCTCCCCTGTTATACAGGGAAAATCTTCTGAAAATTTCATTGAAGGAAAGACAACTTGTCTTTTCTTTATTGAATTTGGTATTCCATGGATATGGAAGTGGACACCAATAGTTGGTTATACTAGCTAATATAATTTTTAAAATAAAATACATAATTATATAATATATATTTTGATAAAATTATTTAAAATAAAATTATCCAACAATATAAAAATATATTATATGAAAATATACCATAATTAATGTATAAAATAGTATTTTATTATATATGCAATATAGATATTAAATTGTAAATCATGAAAAAATGATTAATTTATATATTTTGCACAAAAAACGTAGTTGAAATGAAAAAATTATAACTTTTTTTAAAAATTAGAGTAAAAAAGCAAATAAATATTTTTTTAGTACTTGTCACAAGTTCTAAAAATAAAAAATTAATTTTGGGTGGGAAAAATAATATTTTTGTAAATTAATCCAACTATATGAGACTTTTCACACACATTTTCATCAATTCTATTTAGACATTAAAAAATATATATATATATATACTATTTACTAAAATATTTAGGAATAACGTGCATCTATTACAAAAAAAAAAATAAACCTCTTATGTATTGAATGCATCATACATTCAATTTACAATATTACTTATTTAATTAAAAAATATTATTATTTATTTTAAAATAATAAATTAACAATAATATTTTTTAAATAAATAAATAATATTTTTTAATTAAATATATAATATTATAAATCGAATTTCAACACCGTCCACACAAAAATTTGTGAAAAAAATACAATCGGAGTTCATGTTCTGAAAAAGAAATTCCTGCAAGCTCATCTGTAAAAAGTAAAATATAGTCAAATTCACTGCGGCGTCATTGCATTATTAGATGCACAGAACATTTTATATTGCAAAAATCTAGAAATGTGGTCCACCAATCCCGGCCCGGAAGATCCACATCGTTATTCGTCGGCCCGCAAGCTGCTTCCAACGGCCAAGATCTAAGGAACTGGCCGACCCTAGGGGTTACCATTCAAGACCCGGAAAAACCGATCCAGCACTCACGAGTGCGTCAATGAGTGACGTATGAATGATGACGTCATGCCCTTTGGCCTTTTTTTAACAATTAATTTTCTCTTTTTATCCAAACCCTTGAAAATTTCGAAGGGGTTTTCTTCTAGCTGTCTGGCTTCCTCTTATTTTCGTATAAGTTGCCTCTCTCCTTCCAAAAATCGCTTTTCTAGCAATTACTGCCAAAAATAAAAAGAGCAAAACCCTTGTTATTAATACATCTGCACGCACAATACACACACTGCGCGTGCGATTTGGAAAAGGGTAATGGGTAGTTTGAGTGGTGGTGAGACTCTTCATGCAAAGAGGAACAAGGTAATGGTGGAGCTGGTGAAGGGTAAGGAAATTGCTATCCATCTTCAAACCCTTCTGCACAAGCCTCCTGAAGATCACGGGCCTGTCTCGCCTGAGGCACTAGCTTTCCAGATCTTCAGATCTTTCTCCGACTCTCTATCCGAGCTCACTTCTTGCGCCGACTCGGCCCAGATCGCCGCCGTTGACTGCGGCGGCTCCGCCTGCTCCGCCGACAGCAGGAAGAAGCCGGGGGTCAAAGATCGGAGAGGTTGTTACAAGAGGAGGTGAGGATATTGTTTAATATTTATTATAATAATAATCTCCACTTTATTATTTTCGGTTTTAATTAGTATATATATAATATAAATTTAATAATTCCAAAACGCTAGGGCTAACACTTTAAATGGAACAACAATCTATTAAAGATTCTTTTTTTTTTCTTTTCTTTTTCATTTTTTTTTCTTTTCCTTTTCTTTTTAATGGAACAATAATTCTAGTATGAGTTCTGTAATGAATTAATGAAAATCTAAGCACTCATATCCTACATCATGGGGTTTTTTTATTTCAAAATGTTTTATTTTTCCATTTCTGAATAAATGACAGTCTTAGATCTATTGATCTGGATTAAACAAACTAAAAAAAATGTTTATTGCAAAGGTTTAACATAAGCAATACACACGTTTTTTTTTTGTGTTGGATCGTACACAATGGACACCGATCAACTGGAGCAACTTGATGATAATACAAAGCAAGGAGTCACCTTTTTTTTTTCTTCCTTAAAATAATTATAATGTACGAATCTTAATGATTAGATTTTCCTTTTATTTTTCCTGTAGAAACCATAAAGCTCTTTCTGTCGTAAACCGATTTGGTAATTTTCTTACTTATTTTCTGAAAAAAATATTATCTTACCACTTCCAGCACAAGCCTTTTTACTGTAAGTAATAGTTCTTGCAGAGGAAATTTTGTTATCAATGCGTGCATTGAAACCCCGTAATTTTTCCTACACCCGGTGCATTCTATTGAGTCTATCATAAACAGTTGACTTCACACACCCACATGATTTTGTGTGATTATGTGCAAATAAACGATGAATATTACACCCGGATGTATGTTCTACTAGGTATATACATAATCTTTTAGACCCCAGTCATTTATATCTTTCATATATATAGATCATAGACTTCCCATTTATTTGATTTCCATATGTTGTATATATGTTATTCTGTGTAAAATGTTCCATTAATGGATAACTTACATATTATGGCTGTGTAGAAGGAGCTCAGATTCATGGGTGACAGTATCTCCAACAAATGAAGATGGTTGTGCCTGGAGAAAATATGGACAGAAGAACATCATGAATTCAGACTTTCCAAGGTAACTTTCTATCACGTAGGAAATACCTTATCTATTATCAATATTTGTTGAGATCATGAGGTATTGATTGTAGTTTTCAATTTGTATCTCAATCTCGTATTTCATCATGTCTATGAGTAGATATGGTAGATTAAATTTTATCCATTGATATAATATTGTAAATATAGATGACACTTATGTAATATAAGATTACAATTGGAATAGAGGGTTACAGTCTGTTTTTAGACTAGTGGTAAAAAAATAAAAAAATACTTGCCATCCCTTTCATCTTATCCTATTCATCATAGAATATGCATCACATAGGCATATGCTGATCAACCTTTTGACACTCATGTTAATAAATCTTGACTAGGTATGACACTACAGTCTCCACAAATTTATTTAGAGAAAAATTGTAAGATTGGTCCAGTAACTTTTAAACGGTTCTAAAAGTAGTTATGTGTCTTCTTGTTTATATAATTACATCTGTTATTTTTATATTACGCGAGTTAAGTCTTAAGTCTCCAGAATTCAAATTTATGGCTGAAAAAAAAAATATTTCCCCCTCAATTTAAGTGATGTGGCGGTTGCCAGTGTGAGACTTTTGCCGCGTTGGATCTGATACAGAGGCTGTAAAAAGTACTGCACTGACAACCGCCACATCATTTAAATTGAGCTTCATAATCTCAAATTTTCTGGCCATAAATTTGAATTTCGATGAAATTGACTAATTTCGAACAACAGAAAAGATAGAAAATATAATTTTAAAAAGCGAAAGAAATTTTGAAACTGCATAAAGTTATACGACTAATCTTGCAGTTATTTTTATCAAATTTCTATTCTAATTCTATTTATTGGAATCACTTTTATGTTTTGTTTAATGAAAGAATTATTTTTGGGTGTAATTACAGATGCTATTATAGGTGCACCCACAAGCAAGAAGGTTGCAAAGCTACAAAACAAGTGCAAAGAATGAAGGGAGATCCCACCTCCTACCAAACCACTTACTTCAATCACCATACATGCACAGAAACACTAAGGGCCCCACAGCTCATTGTGGAATCTGATCCTGTGCAACTCAACCTAATCAGTTTTCAGACAAACACTCAATCAAAACAAGACCAAGATTCCTCATCAAATCCAATCATTCTCTCTTCAGTTAAACAGGAAGATACTCAAAGTGAGGTCGTCTCTGATCATGAGGCCACCAAATCGACGTTGGATGACTCCTGGACCGAGATTACCGGGCTCGAACCGTTGGGTTACAAGCCCGAATGGTCTTCTCGCTTTCACTCGTGTGAATCTGTTAGCTTGCATGGGCTTGACATGGAGGTTGATCAGTTTCCCGATATGGAAAATTTCCACTATTTTGATGGAATATTTTGAGCTCTTACACCCTACCTAGTATACTGTAAATACTCAGTTGTTGTGTAATAATGTTTTTTTATTACTGCTGTATAAGTTCCTCAAATATTGGAAGTACTGTTCGCAAATTAATTATTTTTGTCGAATTTATTTGTTTCTAAATTATTTTAGATTGTTTTTCACGTACTATTTTATTTTTGGAAGCAGCAGGAGAGCAGGTTTCAAGGAACACGGTTTATTCTAAATATATACATGTTTTCTTGAGGAACTAATTATTGTAGATATTTTAAGTAACTGTAGATTTCTAGGTTATCCTGTCTGAATATATACCTGGAAATAAATATTTAAATTTCACAAAAACTCCTACAGAGTAGCCTTTGCTTATTACATATTCACAAAAATCATCACTACTATCTATGTCCCAAAATTACATAAAACGATTCAGTCTTTCTTTTGTATGTTATGGTTCGTGCAACTCGATCGACCTAGATCCTTAAAACTTACTTAAAATGAAAATTAAAAATCATGTCCCAACCAGCACTTCAAATGAAAATTGCATTCAAAAGGTCGCATGTAAAAAAAATAAATCATAATATTTTTTTAATAAACAAATAATGCTATTAAAAAATAATGTAATACTATTTAAAGAAACATCATTCACCTTCATTAACACAAATGTTACACTTTTATGAAAAATAAGTAATAATTTTTATGCAAACAAATAATATTATTAAAGGCCAAAAGTACTACACAAAACAAACAAATATCACTTCCCATGAAAAACATGCAATATTAATAATTAAGTAAACAAGTAATACTATATCCAATTCACGATCGCGCAGAAAAAGAAAAGAAGGTGGAACTGGTGCACAAAATAATTTTTTGAAATAAAAGTCCTGCATTCATAGTGTGAATATGGTCTATTTTAATTATATGATTTTATATAAATAAAATCAAATTGTGTTTTTATCCAAGTAAAATAATATTTCCATATGTTATGACAAAAGACTTGTCTGTACAACATGCAGTCCTAATTTATCTGATATATCCAGTAAAATTTATTTTATATCAACATAACACATTTAGATACGGATATAAATAGAAATAAATTAAAAATAAATCTTCTTCAAATTTTAGTAAATAATGTGGTTTGAAATTTCTAAAATTTCATTACCGTCAAAAGTTGGCGATTTTTAGGGGTCATAGTACGTAGCCTTCAAAACGTCCATATACGTTAAGATACAGAAGATAATATTGAAAGGGATTGATCTGAAAAATTGATGGTGGATGATCCTTTTTATATTGACACACTAATACTAATACAAATACAAAAAATTGTGTGTATCGGGTATATTTTGCAATTCGATCTCCAATATTAATTATTTAACTAAAAATTATTTAACTAAAAATATTATTTATTTACTTGAAAAATATTATTTTTGTTATCCTACAAAAAAGTAGTAATAATTTCAAATAAACAAGTAATATTTTTAGTTAAACAAGTAATACTGTAAATTGAGTGCACGGTGCATCCGATACCCAAGAACATATCAAAACTTTCCCATGCTTTGTATTTGATAATTGTGGAATGAAATCAATAGTCTAGTATTTAAATTAATTATATTTCTGAATACGATTTTTATAAAAATTAATTATTTTAAGCAATAGTTTAAATTTAATGCATGTAATTAGCTTAGCATCTCTAGTTTAATTGGCTTGTATAGTTTTCAACTTATTGAGTGCCTTTTTAATTCAACTTATAACACGATTAAATACTATATAAATTCATACTTTTAGGTGGATACATCATGATTGTTGTTTTAGGATTAAAGGTTTTTAATCAAATATTTTATTATAATATTTATGTTAAACTTTAAAAAAGTGATTAATTAAATGCCTTGTGTATTTAAATTTATTATTTTTCAATTGTAGAAATTAATAGAGAGAGAGAGAGAGAGTTTGAAACAAAAATGTTTATGCATTTTGGATATCTTACAATTTTTTAAATATTATTTTCCAATTTGAAGGATTAAAACAATTATTTCGATCAATTTAAATTATTAGCTATTACAAATTTTCGATTTGCACGAATATTGCAAATATACTTATGAAATAAATTATACATTCTACCTATGTGAGTAGATTCTGGACATCATAAGATGTGTAATATATATGAGAGATCATCAATAATTAATTTCTAAAATATATCATATATTACATATTATTCATGGTGCAGTTACTTTCGGAGTAATCGAAGACTTTATCAAACATACTTCTTATTTTCTTGTGGATCTAAACAAAAAAATAAAAATAATAATAAATAAATAAATAAATAAAACATAAAATAGATAAATAATTTCATCCATTGGCCATAATAAAACTTGCATAGTTAAATTAGGTCATCCATTGGGCATAATAATACAAAGGCAAGTAGCCCCCCCAATCCCATGAAGCCATGTTGTTGGATGTATATTCCGTCCCCTCAAGTTGGGCAAGTTGGGCCTCACTATCATTTCGACATCCAACTTGGGACCAAACAAAGTACGAATATAGTATTGTTTTATGTTTTAACCTAAACGACATATATAACCAATACAAAGTAAAGGCCCCCCTCAAAATAAAATAAAATAAAATCGAAGCATGTTTAATTTTGTCCGAAAGGTTTGTGATGATATAATAGCAAATTATTATTAAAAGTAATAAAATTATTACAGAATGTTTATTGATTCCTTTCATTTTGCATCGTTCTATTGTATCGTATCGTATCGTATTGTATGAATAATTGTCACACATATGTAATAAGTTAATTATCTTACTGTAAGAAATTTTCAAATAAATTGCATAAATGTATAAAATATATAATTATATAGTATTTTATTTAAATAAAAATATCTCACAATTTTATTTCGTTTAAAAATATTTTCAATGTCATAATATATCAGAATATATAAATGCAACATAAATATCAAATATAAGATTAAGAAATTATAATTAATTTGAAGTATTTTTCTTAAAAAATTTGAGTTAAGAAAAAAAAAAGTAATAAACTTTTAAAATTTTGATTGAAAAAGCAAAAAAAGAAAAAGAAAAAAATCTGATTGGCTACTTGCCACGATGCACGAATAACGCGTGCACACAAATGTTATTTTATTCTAATTTTCAATCATATATATATATATTTTAAATATATATCCACCTTTCTTGAAATAGCAAGATTTCTCTTTTTATGGTTGTTTTCTTATTTGTTAGAGATGAGACTTTTTGTACCCCACAAATTAGTAGATGGAGTCTTCTGTTACTCCAATAAATGGATGTCGAAATAATAGTGAGGTCCAACTTGCAAGTTTCATAGAATTTCAGGGATTTACCCCCCCCCCCCCACGTGCAGAATATATATATATATATATATATATATTTCTTTTTTACGATAAAAATATTTTATTGTATAAATAATTATTTAAAAATTAGTTAAATTCATAATATTTATTTAGCGAAAATTAATACTCTTCACATGAATATATTAATATTTTTTGAAAAAAAATATTATTTTTATAAAAAAATATTAGTTTTATTTAAGAAAGTATTAAATGTAATGATGGGTGAACATAAAAAGTATGTGTGGAAAATATTGGGGTTTAATTAGGCCCCTAATTAATGTCCTTTTCTAAAAAGTCAGAATTGACAGCATGTTGCACTATCTCAAAACATGAATTTTATTAATTTAAACTTTTGTTTGTTTCTGAAGTAATGAATATATAATATATATATATATATATATATATATATAATCCTGACCAATTTTGTATATCAAGATAAAGACTTGAGGTAAATAGTTCACTTCAATATGTGTGTGTGTATAATCTTAAAATAATGTATAACAACAAAATAGTCTATGAAAAAATATTTTTTCATCTATTTTCAATTTTAAAAAATGGAAATAGAATTTAAAAAGAATATGTCAACATGTACATGTCTTTATCAATAAAAAACAAATAATTTGAATATTCATACATATTAATTTACTCAAAATAATGTTATAAATATATTTTATTTTATTAAATATATTACAAGCCGTGCATTACACAAGGCAATACTTATATATATAAAAATTTATCGGTAAAAAAATTATAATTTATTTGCTTAATGTTTATTTCACAGATTGAAGATACGAAGTATTAATTTATACTTTAAACTTACGTAAAAACTTATGTGCATCACCTTCAATGTAAGGGAACATTTCGGATTGGAGATAAGGCTATACATTTATTAGGTTTGAGCAATGCCCCTCTGTCCAAGCTTATCTCCCTAGTACTATGGTACACGGCTCGATCAATTTAATTGTCCTAATGGATTATGTCCTTTTCAGTGTTGTACCATTTTCGATAATAGGTCTTAAAAGAGTCTCATACAAGGGTCACCCTCCTAGGACTAATTCTAATTGGATGTAAGTGTTAGAAGATATGTTTATTATATTTTATTAATTATTATTTAATAAAAATATTAATTAATTATTATTCACTTATAAAATATTCCTAAACATTCTGTTTGATTATATATATATATATATATATTTGTCAATATTTATTGGACGACTTGAAGATCAAGGAAAAAAAATACAAAATACAATCAACTTGCCTTATGGAAATAGAAGTCTCTAAGATTGAAAAATATAAGCGAGAAAGAACGAAATCGTCCTCAAGTTTTACCTCACTAGGTTTTTTTTATGTAATTTACGTTATATTAATATATATTTTTTTCAGTTATACTTAAATATAATTGTACAGTAAATCAAATTACACAAAAAGAATGATGCAAGTCTGGATTATGATATGCATTCTATAGTAATCTGTTATCAAATCTTATGTATGTTAATAAGATTCAATAATTTCGTATGCATTCTTTTTATTTTGCAAGATTGATAATTACACGATAAATTTATCACATAATCCATTAAAACTCAATTAAAAATTAAAATTGATATGAATAACAAAAAATATGTAATTATTTAGGATAGGCTATTCATATTCAATACTGTTTCATTTTTTAACTCTGTTCTATGTATTTGATTTTCTCATTATAAATAAGTCATATTATATAATCATATAACTGTATATTATTTTTTGTGTAATTTAACTTAATATTATATTCAACAATATTTAATATATATATACACACACTGATACAATTGAAGAAATTGTTGTCAGTTAATTTAATTACTATATTATAAAAAATTACAATTTTATCACCATTTTTTAGTTTTGATGGAGTTGAAGGATGTTTATATTTACAGCTATACCCATAATCATTGATCCGAAAAATAATATGAAAATAAAGTAATTGGTGCTATGTATAGTTAACCCCATGATGGAAGTGGTTACTGGTTGCCCATATTAAGACCCATTGACATCTTCAGACACATTTTCTTAATCCTCGGATATATCATAAATTAATCCTTGCCTGTCTTCTTTCAGATATAAATAATAAATTAACTGCAAATTAATCATTGCACGTATGAAATTTTATTTTGTTCTCCTTTCGCTATCAAGCTTGTTTACAATTCTACTTGTTGATTTTTTTAAATTTCTTTCTGATTTTTTCTGATAAATCTTCTCAGTACGATAAATTCATGTTATTTTGTGTTTTTTCGAATAAAACTACGAACTAAAGAAAGTTTTTTTGGCGCAATTATAAATTTTAAGTTCAGTATATGTTAAGGCTGGGCTCGAGTTTAAATCTAAAATTGCATTTGGCCGGATATATTTTAAGTTGAATGATTGTATCTATACTAATATAATAATAAAATAGTATTATTTTATAAAAACAATAGTTTTTCATATATTTTTCGTTTTGAATGGGAAAATATTTTACAACTTTTAACTTTACGTTTATATCACATCTATTAAGATGAAATATTGTATTTCAAAATAAAATTTATTTTTTGATTGATAATTTGGGTTAGATGTGAATGTTTAGCTCGTATTGAATCATTAACTAATAATAGGTTTTTAAAACATATTAAATTATTTAATTTTTAAATTCAATTCATCAATTTATTATAGAAACAATACTTTTACTTTGGGATGGAGAGATTATATATTTTTTTAATAAAATATACTCTTTACATGTTTTTATCAATAAAATATTAAAATACTTAGAATATTTTTAAATATTAATTTACTCAAAATTTAATTATAAATATATGTTATTTTATTTTTCTGAATCGTACATTGGATGAGATAATACTACTTTATTAATGATTAATGTATATGGATGTTATATATAAGCATATGGTATATATTTAAACATCAACCATAGTACGTTTACATTTAGAATGTTCAAAATAATAATTTATCTATTTTTATTCTAAAAAATAAATAACTTTCATTGAATCGAATTGACTGGTTATATCACCAACCAAGAGTAGAATCAAGTTGTCCAGTACATGATAATATACTTACACAGTTAACGTGTACTTATGTTCTAGAATAAATTATCCTATTTATTAATTTATTGCTAAGCTGGGATTTGTTATATAAAGAAAGCAGGGCCAACAACTTTCACAATGTTTTCCCTTTTAAAATAAAAATAAAAATAATAAAAAAGAGTGCTATACAGCTATCCTATCTACTTGAGAATTACATATTGTAAGAAATAGGTCGGCCATCTCCCATCGATTTTTATATGTTCGATTATTTTAGACATCTGATAAAAATAAACGATTTTAGATGCTCCTACGCAGGGCTAGGTGACCATAGGTGCTGATTATTATTATTATTATTATTATTATTATTATTATTATTATTATTATTATTATTATTATTATTATTATTATTATTATTATTATTATTATTATTTTTTAACTTACATTGTTTCTATTATATTGTATAGTTTTACTAATAATTATTAATTAATTATATGAAAGACATCAATTGAATAATTTTTATGAATACACCAAGTTATTAAATAAAAAATTGTATATGATGTTATTAAAATATTCCGTATAAATATAAGTGGGATAAAATATTAAAACTTCAAAACTCGAAAAAAGTAATGATACTTATCTTTCAACCAAATAAATAAAATAAAATGATATTAGAAGTTATTTGTGTGTTGCCATCTATGACTCGTCCAAACGCTCTAGGCACTTGTCAAGCGTCAGACTAAGTATACAATTGGAGAACTTCAGATTCATTTCATCCCCAATCCATCCTTTGGATTTTTTGTTCTTCTTAAGTTTTGTAGAATGTGTCGTAAGTAAATTTGTAAAAGCTTGATGGTTTGACGGCAAATTGAAGAAGTTCTGGGAACTGGAGCAAATAAGATGCAACAGCTTATGTAACAATTTTTGCAGATGCACAGGCAAAAACAGTTGGAACTAATTAACCATCATCTGTCAAAGTCATTTTTTTGTTGCTTATATAGTTTGTTAGTTTCTCATTTTTTACCTGAAATCTTGTATGCATTATAGATTACACAAAGAGTGAATAGAAAGAGAAAGAGAAAGGGGAGAGATTATTATTTTGGATAGTTGAGCTTTCATCTGTGAGTTTGTAATCTTGTAACCGTTTTTCTCTTCTTAAAATTGAATCGAGTGAATTTCCTATGGACGTAGGTACATTGCCGACCCACATAAATTTTTTTTGTTCTAGTTTGACTAGGATCGATCTTTGATATCTATTTTGCAGCTCAGTTGCGTTATTGTTGTAACAATTTTAAAGATCTAGGACATTAATTTAATCCTATGGTTCCATTAATTTATATTGGTAATGTTGTGGTCGTCAGCTAGCATCTTCTGCACTAAATGTTGAAGCCAGTTGTCATACTTATGTGCAAAACCCTAAGGGGCCGACCAAACAAACATTTGAAGCTTAATGTACTTAATTTCGTACCAATGTCTTCAGTCACTTTACTGACCAAGATGACTCTTGTTGTAATAATTTAGTAGCATCTATGATGGGTTAGAGCCAACTATTACAAAATCTAATGTCGTACAGATTCATTCAACATGAAATTTTTACAATTAATACATTTTACAAAACTTTGATTCATTGCATTGGAAAGCCAACTCGATTATCCATCCAATAATATATTAAAGTTATTATGGCAAAATCTATTTTTCAGTTCTATTCGATTTTTGTAATTTTAGGTCTATAATTTAAAAAATTACACAATTTAAATTTTAATGACTAAAAATATATTTTTATTTAGAGCAAATTGTAAAATTAGTTCCATAACTATAAGACATTTGTAATTTTAATCATGTTCAAATATAAATTCACAATTATGTCAAATTTAATCTTGCAAATTTAGTCTTAACGTGGAAATTAGGAATTTTACCAGAACTTGACATGTGAGTCTCATGTCCTTTTTTGGCCGAAACTATTTTGACGTGGCTTTTAAATTTTTACATAACCTGCCAAAAAAAAATGCTACACAATAAAAGAAAATGTCATATAGACAAAAGATATTTTAAATAATTTAAAAAGAAAATGGTTGTGTTCTTTAGAGGATACTTACGGGTGTTCCTTTAAAGAAGACAACTATTTTCTTTTAAATTATTTTAAATTTCTTTTGTTTATGTGACATTTTCATTTATTATTTGTTTTTTCCCTCGTAGGTTGTGTGGAAATTTAAAAACCACATTATAAAAGTTTCGCTGGAACAAAGGCACGTGAGACGCATATGTCAAAATTTTTACAAAATTTCTAATTTTCACCAAAATTATGACTAAATTCGCAAAATTAAAATTATTATGGATTATAATTGTGAATTTATATTTGAACAAAACTAAAATTACAAATATCATATATTTATGAGACTAATTTTGCAATTTGCTTTATGTAGATGTTTTAAAATCCTAATTAAGATTTTGTCCTTCGACATCACGACACATATGATGAATAAATGAATGAAAACTCTCAAAATAAAAACTCACGTTAACACAAGTGCAATCCGACAAAGTTATGAATATCCGATCAAATTGAACTTAAATGCATAATTTTTTAAATTATGAGATTAGAATTTTAAAATCATAATTGACTAGGACTAAAATGTAAAGGACATTAAGTTATTGGACTAAAAATTGCATTTTTCTCATGTTATTAGGTCATTAATTTTTATTATCATTGGGACCGGGACTTATATAATCTTTTTTTAAAAAAATTACTATCTTATTATTTTATAAAAAAATATTAACTTATCCTGCATAACCTGAATAAGAACTGGAGAAAGTTATTATATAAACGAGCCCATTAATTTATCGAATATTAATCTTAAAAGATACTTTTATAGAAAAAAAAGAAAAAAAAAAAGATACCATAACTATTTAAACGATAAATTATTGAGACTTGCATAAAACTATAACAAGTACAAATTATAGAATTCCATTCAAACCACGAAAAAGTAAATGAAACTGCATAACAAAACAAAAGAATTCAATTAAAATTAACATGAATTTGTTGATAAAAATGCTCAATTTGATGAAAAGAATACAAGGTACTGATGCCCTCTCCATTATTGTCAATTGCACAACGGAATGAATCAAATTTACTACAAACCTAACATATATATATATTAATTAAAGAAGTTGGGACTAATTAAAGAAGTTGGGACTAATTAATTCAGATAAATTAGGGTTAATTATCAGACTAAATTAACTCGAAATAATTAATCTTGACCCTTCTTTAGGGTTAATTAATTAGGGTTATTTTGACCCTTCTTCACCTCCGTGTCCCACTTGTCATCCATGGAAGAGAAGATGAGGTCCATGCTATTACTGCTGCTACTGCCGGAATTAAACATGACATCAGCCATATCCGCCACCGGCAGCTGGTAGTCAGGAAACCTGGCGGCGGAGGGGCCTGCGCCGCCGCTGCTCCCAGCAGCGCTGGTGGTGGCGGAAGCGCCCCCGAAATCGTGAAAGATTTGCATGGAGAGCCAGTGAGGGATATTAGGGAGCGATGAAGAGGGGGGTGGTGGTGGGTGGTGCACGGAGGTGGTCGGAGGCAGCGGCCCTTGCTCCGGCGGCGGCATGTGGGCGGAAGGGGCGGTGGAAGACATGTGGCAGGTGTGGGCGCCGCGGTAGGTGACCTCGAATGTGAAGGGATCATCGTCCAAGCGCTGGACTTGCTTCTTGGCGGGGCATTCGTAGAATTTCTGGTGGGTGCACCTGTAGTAACTCCTGTAATGGGATTTCGGGTCCACCTTTAGAAATGTTCATCCACAAATCACAATTTATCCACATATTTTTAAGTAATTTTCGACTTTTAATTTTGTTCAATTACGTTTAATTTTTTTAGAAATTTCAAAATTTATGAAAAATCATTGATATCACGTCAAATTGCTTATATCGCAAGTGAAATTAAGTGTGTTGTTAGCAATATTTTTGAATAAATAAAAAATTAAACATGACTATTAAAATTTATTAATAATATATTAAAAAGATCAAAGATAATTGGCATAAATGAACTTTTCACAAAATAATATATGCATGATAGATCAATCAAATCCAATCTGTTTGTTAGTGATTAAGTAAAAATATATTTTAAAATAATTTATTTTTATGGATTGTAAATTTATATTTATAGACTCGGAGAAAGAATATATTAAAAAATATAAGTTTTTGCAATAAAAAAATATTAAAATTACATGATTTTAAATTAAATGAAATAATTTTAAAAAGAATTACAAATCAACGCAGATCCATGCCCATTCAAATAGCTACGAAAAATATACTATTTCAGATTTAAATATATTCTCAAATTAAATATCCTTAGATCCAAATAGAGACTAAATATTATAGAGATTTTTTAAGCTATATATATATATCACTTAATAATGTTATTATTTAATTGATTTCTTTTCAGTTTTATTTAATTAATTTTCAGTAGAAAACAGAAGTTTTCAAAGCTCGTGGTTGGAAAGTCGAACTAAAAAGTTTGCTGACTTTTTCGTAATCCCTTTCTATCATGTTATTATCAAACCTTTTAATTTTATTACATGGGACCTCATTTACTTTGACTAAATTTTCAAAAGTCAACCTCAGATCGTGGAATTGAATGATTGATAACGCTACTTTTCTTACAATCACACTTAGAATCGTTATAGCTAAGTTTTTTTACTACAAGAAGAGGTCTCACAAACAATGACAATGCCTGTTGTCCCCTTTCACACTTTCAAGAGTCATTAGACTTGGCCACAATGTTCGAATTGAACTATTGCGTAAAGTTTTCTATTTTGAGGAGTCCCGTATATCATATTAGTAATGTAAAAATCGAGTAATATGTAAACAAAAAAAAAAAAAAAAAAAAAAGCGGTACCTAGGGTATGTGGATCCAAGGATCTCCTTTTGGCCATATTTTCGCCAAGTATAACCATCTTCGGGAGGTAAATCAAGATTTCCCATTTGAGGAGCTGGAACCTTCTTCACTACTTTGTTACCCTCGTCCTTTCTAATAATTAATCAAATCAAATGATTATTAGCTGCACATTACGAAATTCAATTATAATTTGATTTACTTTCAAGAATATTGTGATCATTTGTTATTATCCTTTGAGTTAATCAATTAGCCCAAGGGCATGGTTTTAGAAGTTATATATACATGCATATACATATACATTTATTACATCAATATATACAAACTATGAATGTATATCATCATTTTACTTTAAATTATTCAATTTGTCTTGGAATCATATCATTTCCGTGTTTGATTTCATGCCGTTTTTATTATAAATTATGCGTAACATACAATTATTTTAAGAACTTATAGAATCATATTTGGATGATTACCGTATTTCTATCAATAACTTCAAATAGAATTATTGCGTCGGGGTTTTGTCATCAGCCTTTGAAACCAGTAAGATCATGTTAAGAATATAAGATAAACTAAGAAACTTCGTACCTCCTCCTTTGTCTCTGAGGAGGCGAAGCTCTGCTGGAATCTGGTGCATCCATCATTGACGTAACATCCCTGATAGAGCCACCCCTTGAACTTCCTCCAACATCCCTTCCGCCGCTCAATCCAGGGGGGGTGAATTCAAAGTCCGATGGCCGCGGCTGCTGCTGCTCGAGCAACATTGCTTTCATTTTACCACTCTCAAGATTTTCTTGGGGACATAGCAATTCCATAGGCTCCGGAGGATTACTAGCAGTCGTGGTGGTGGCGTTGCCGCCTCTTCTCAGCCATTCTTGAATACCACCACCAACAGTACTCATCTGCCCCTGAGAATTCAGTCTTTCCTTAATGCTATTAAATACTCTAATAATTTCTTCACAGGATGCTGAGAGAATTTCAGGCTGGTTGGCCAACATTGGCAGATTCTGTTCTAAGTCTTTCGCCAACTTGCACCCGTACATAATAAATGCTAGATTTTCCTCCATTTCTGCTGGAATTCTTTTTTTTTTTTGGGAACTCTTTTTTTTGTTTTTTTTTGGTGGGTTTTGATGACTGGCCAGTTTTGTGGGATATATAGATACGTATATATAAATAATATATGGGAGAAATGGGATGGAAACTGAGATGGATTATGGAAAATCAAACAAAATTCAAAGTATTTAGCAATAGTTGAACACGGTGAGTAGAGGAAACTTCAGAATAAAATGACTGAGTCACTGGTCTTGATTCCTGCCAAAATTCATTTCAATTCTACCGTAGAAGTCCACCACAAGACCTGGCCTCATTGAAAACCATAATATTTGGACCATCAAGATTTTTCATATGTTTGAAATTCTGACTGATTATAGCTAGTTTTAAACAATTTACATATAAATCTTACTCTCTCTCTCTCTCTCTCTCGTTAAAAAAAAAAGAAAGAAAAATAAAGAAAAGTATACTAATTAGTGGGTTAGTGAAGGAAAAAAAAAAAGATTTACTAGACGTTTGAATGGTTGACTCCCTGTTTTATTAGACCTTCTGGATTTAGAAAGTAAATGAACTTAATTTATGGTCCCAAAGGTCATCAGATTCTTGAAACTTTTGGCCGTCGTTTAATTGATTTCTTTTTCTTCTTTTTATGAAATTTTGTTTTTCCCAAGTTATTATAATACATTATATTTTTGTTTCTACTCCACTTTCTCTTACAAACAATATATTTAATTTATAATTTTTTTATAATCTATAATTTTATATCAATATCATCAATATTACATATATTAAAATAAGATATTAGATGCAAAAAATATCATTATTTTTGTTGATTATTTAATGTGAGATTTTAATATTATTGTATTGAATTATATGTATAAGCTTTGAATTGCAAATAAATATTAACTAATATTTTTTTATAATAAAATATTAAATAATTTAATTTTTGAACGATTAATCAATTTATTATATAAACAAAACTTTTATCTTGAGACGAAAAGAATATATATTTATATAAAATTATAATTTTTTTATATATCTTTATCAGTAATGATAAAATATTTTGGTTATTCTAAAATATTGATCAACTCAAAATTATAATATACAATTTTTTTTTTTAGTATTATGAATTGTGCATCGCCCTATAGCAATACTAATTAATTGACTATCCAAGTATAAATGTTTTTCTATTTCATCTATTTTTTGTAATATCTAATGTGGTTTTTCTGTCATCATATCAGAAATATTTTTGTAATATAGAAAATACATAAAATTTCATTCGTTTTTCATGGAATAGACCCCTACTCTCTACTATTACTTCTTAGTAGAACAGACTTGAAGAAAAAAGATAATCAATTTTACCGTCAGGATAATACAATCAATGTTGTTTGGTATTGCCCTTTCACAATAATTAATTTCTATGTTTACAAATTTTATTCATACACCACAACTAATGTTGTTTGCAATGAGTCTGAAATTTTGGAAATTTTATTGAAAATTATTGAATGGTAATTATTGTTTAACATTCGATTGTAATACCATTATCATATCTTTCAATATTTCAATTTCTTTTTCCTTTTTTTTTTCTTATTTCATTTTAAGTAAACAATCCAGCATCAATATTATCATTCATTCATAAAAAGTCAATTATTTAATATTTTCAGCACCAAAAAATTCATAAAATATCAAAACTTTTATTTGCCATAGGAATTTGGGGTTTATGTTCGTTCTCCAACCCTAGCCTCATTGAAACAATTTCGAAAACATCCCTATATTGCGATAAACGATGCCTTTTATTGTTAGAAATTTATTGGGGTCACAATTGTATATATAAAATGTGTGTTGGGTCATCAAATAAATAAGTCAAATTTATGTGGTCTATTTTGGAATAAAGTTTATGACTTAAGGGCATAATTGTCATGATTTTAATATGTGGATACCAATTAGATAATTTCTGATTTGAAGAGGGGCCAAATTAGAAATAGTTAATAAATATTACTAACTGCCTTGAGCAGTTGGTAATATAACAGGTAATGGTCCCTATTTGCATCGTGCAGTATTTTTTTCAGAATCCTGAATCCCCATCATCAGGAAAATAAGGCTTCAAAGTTTTTTGATGCAAATTGGAAGATCATACCTTTCTTTTTACAAACGATTCAATGGACTCTGGTACGCTTCCGCTAATCTATATTCTATTGTTTGATTCTCTTGAATTAATTAGGGCTATATTCAGATTGAAGTTTTATCCAACATTTGGTATCAGAGCCTCCCTAAATTAGTTCCTGAGAATTTATGGTATTATTGGTCTTCTATTAAATTTCTTTTGCTGTTGTGCATATGTATATTTATTTATTTATTTATTTGAGATTAAATTTGTCAATGAGTTATTCATTCCATTACTATGCATGCGATATATCAGACTTTGATGGAATCAAGTTCATATATATATATATATATGATAGATTCATAAATACGTAGCAATTACGTTTGCCAATTATGTTCTGTGGCATATATGTATTCATAAATCAATCGCATATATATATATATGTTTTATTGGGTTTTCATTATTATTATTATTTTATTAAATATATAATAATAATAATACAGTAACAATTTAATTCAAATTTTGGTTTTAGAATTTATTAAGAATATTTAATATTTAGTTAAATTAATTGAAACAAAATATCACCAAAGTGATCTCTTTTGTGTAGATTAATTTAATAAAAATATTAAGATAATTGTGTGTATGTAATTCATGTGTTTATTAACTAACTCAAAGGTAAATTAATATTTGACAGAGTTTCATACATACATATGGTGATAAATGTGTGACAATTATAAGGTTTTTTGTATGTGAATAATATGTTAGTCCAAAATTGCATATTATTTGACATAATTTATTGTCAATGTTTGATCACTATAACAAGAGTACTGCTTAAAATTAATATTATTGTCCAAAGACTTGATATCAATGATGTGCTTGGAATCTTAAGATGGGATTAACCATTATTTGAATTTATTGTTTAATTTGGTTTCTTATATGAGCATGTTATTTATGTAATTGTACTGTTCTGTTTTCAGCCGTTGCTACTGTATCTGTTAATCTTAATTCAGTGCCGGTCCTTAATGGTAGTAATTTTAAGGACTGGAAGGAGAACATTTTTATTGTTCTTGGCTGCATGGATCTTGACCTTGCATTAAGGATGGATCGACCTGCTTCTCTTACAGATGCTAGTACCTCCGAGCAAAGGAGGATTTATGAGAAGTGGGATCGTTCAAACCGCATGAGTCTTATGATCATCAAGCGTGGCATACCTGAGGCTTTTAGGGGTGCGGTGTCCGAGGAGGTCACCGATGCCACAACTTTCCTTGCTGAAATTGAGAAACGCTTTGCAAAAAGCGATAAGGCGGAAACAAGTACTCTTTTAAAGAAACTTATTTCCATGAGGTTTAAGGGCAAGGAAAACATAAGAGAGTACATTATGGAAATGTCTCTCCTTGCTTCAAAGTTGAAGGCACTAAAGCTTGAGCTTTCGGATGACTTGCTTGTGCATTTAGTGCTTATCTCTCTTCCTCCACAATTCAGTCAATTCAAGGTCAGTTACAACTGTCAAAGGGAGAAGTGGACTCTTAATGAGCTCATTTCATTTTGTGTTCAAGAGGAAGAAAGATTGAAGCAAGAGAAGACTGAAAGTGCTCATTTGGCAAGCACCTCTAAGGATAAGGGCAAGAAAAGGAATAATGAGGCTGCTAATGATAAGGGTCCAACACATAAGAAACAAACTCAAGCCAACAACGATGGTGGTTGTTTCTTTTGCAACATAAAAGGACACATGAAGAAGGAATGTGCTAAGTACATTGCATGGCGAGTAAAGAAAGGTACATTTCTTACTTTGGTCTGTTCTGAGGTAAATTTAGCTTCAGTACCAAGAAACACTTGGTGGGTAGATTTCGGTGCTACTACTAACATCAGTGTTTCAATGCAGGGTTGCCCGAGTTACCGAAAGCCAAGTGATGCTGAAAGAAGCATTTATGTGGGAGACGGCAAGTTAGTGAATGTGGAAGCAATAGGGCATTTTAGGTTGTTGTTAAGTACTGGTTACTATTTGGACTTAATAGATACTTTTGTTGTACCGTCATTTAGGCGGAATTTGGTTTCTGTTTCTTGTTTGGACAAATTAGGTTATTGTTGTTCATTTGGAAACAACTGCTGTAGTTTATCTATTAATTCAAATACTATTGGAACTAGTTCTCTTATGGTTTATGACAACCTATATTTGCTTGACACCGTTGCTTCTTATAATGAAACCTTAAATGTAGAATCACGTGGTACTAAGCGTAAAATAGATAATAAAAAATAAAGTTCCTTATGGCACAAACGGTTAGGTCACATCTCTAGAAATAGAGTTGAGCGACTTGTGTCTGATGGAATCTTGGATTCAATTGATTTTTCAGACTTTGATGTTTACATTGAATGCATCAAAGGCAAACAGACCAAAACAAAGAAATTAGGTGCGAAAAGAGCTATGGGCGTCTTAGAATTGATACATACGGACATTTGTGGGCCATTTCCTACACCTTCTTGGAATGGTCAACAATATTTTGTATCATTCATAGATGATTACTCAAGATATGCGTACCTATTTCTACTTCTTGAAAAGTCTCAAGTCTTGGACGTGTTCAAATCTTTTAAGGCTGAAGTTGAGAATCAACTTAGCAAAAGAATAAAGCAAGTCAGGTCTGACCGTGGTGGTGAGTACTATGGTAGATATGACGGATCAGGTGAACAACGTCCAGGACCTTTTGCTAGATATCTAGAGGAGTGTGGAATTGTCCCACAATACACTATGCTGGGATCTCCTAGCATGAATGGTGTTTCTGAAAGACGAAACCGTACTCTTAAATATATGGTTAGGAGTATGATCAGTGATTCAACCTTACCAAAATCACTCTGGGGAGAGGCACTTAAGACAGCAGCCTACATTTTGAATAGAGTACCAACTAAAGCAGCTGCAATAACACCTTATGAGCTTTGGACGGGACGAAAGCCCAGTCTTAATCACTTACATGTTTGGCGATGTCCAGCCGAAGCTAGGCCTTATAGGCCAAATGAAAAGAAGTTGGAACCC
This sequence comes from Caryopteris x clandonensis, assembly GCA_028749325.2. Taxonomy (NCBI): domain Eukaryota; kingdom Viridiplantae; phylum Streptophyta; class Magnoliopsida; order Lamiales; family Lamiaceae; genus Caryopteris; species Caryopteris x clandonensis. Next base: position 5,362,402 of record JAPYKT020000021.1, read on the forward strand.
AAAACTGTGAGCAGCTACTTTATTGGATATTCTGAGCGATCTAGGGGTTTCAAGTTTTATGATCCCAAAGTAAAGAATATATTTGAAATGGGAACTGCAAAGTTTTTTGAGGATATTGAGTTTGGGGGGAGAAATAGGGTTAAGGACTTTGTTTTTGAGGAGGATTTAGAATCAACCACTCTTCTTGAAGATGAGTTGATTTCTATTCCATTAGTTGCTTTTGACAATGTTCAGGATTCCAATCCTGATATTGATCAAGTTTTAGATCAAGAGCAACCAAACATAGTCAATCGAACCCCAGAGGTACAAACTCAACAACCTCAAGAACAAGTGCCTTTGCGACAATCCACTAGAGAAAGAAGAAATGCTATTAATCTAAATGAATACATAGTGTATCTTGAAGAACATGAGGATGACATTGGAATGATGGAAGATGATCCAATCAACTTTCATCAGGGCCATGAAAATTTCTAACTCTCAAAAGTGGAATGATGCCATGAATGAAGAGAATAAGTCTATGCAAGACAATAAAGTTTGGGAAGTTGTCCCATTACCAGAAGGTGTAAAACCAATTGGTTGTAAATGGATATTTAAAACCAAAAGGGATGAAAATGGTAATGTGGTGAGGTTTAAGGCACGTCTTGAAGCAAAAGGCTATACTCAGAAACAAGGTATTGATTATAAAGAGACTTTCTCTCTGGTTTCATCGAAAGACTCTTTTAGGATACTAATGGCACTTGTTGCTCACTTTGATCTTGAGTTACATCAGATGGATGTAAAAACAGCGTTTCTCAGTGGTGACATTGATGAGACAATTTACATGGAGCAACCAGAAAACTTTGTGTGTGGTGACCTAAAGAATATGGTTTGCAAATTAAAAAAATCCATCTATGGACTCAAGCAAGCTTCCCGTCAATGGTACCACAAATTTCATCAAGTGATTCTCTCATTTGGTTTTGAAATAAATGCCATTGATGATTGTGTGTATCACAAGTTTAGTTGGAGTAAGTGCATTTTTCTGGTTCTATATGTCGATAACATATTGCTTGCCACTAATGATATAGGCTTATTGCACGAAACCAATAGATTTCTATCTAAGCATTTTGAGATGAAAGATCTTGATGACGCTTCTTTTTTTTTAGGAATTCAAATACATCGAGACTGTTCTCGGGGTATTCTTGGATTATCACAGAAGAGCTATATCGATAAAGTACTCAAAAGGTTTGACATGCAAGATTGTAGACCAGGTGATACCCCTGTCGTTAAAGGAGACAAATTTTATCTTGAGCAATGCCCTAAAGGAAGCCTTGAAATTCAAGAAATGCAAAAGATTCCCTATGCTTCAGCTGTTGGGAGTCTAATGTATGCTCAAGTTTGTACGCGTCCGGATATAGCGTACATTGTTGGAGTATTAGGCAGATACTTAAGTAATCCAGGAATTGATCACTGGAAAGCAGCCAAAAAGGTTATGAGATATTTGAAGAGAATAAGAGATTACATGCTCACATATAGGAGGTCAGATCACTTTGAGATCATTGGATATTCTGACTCCGACTTTGCGGGATGCCAAGATAGTAGGAGATCCACTTCGAGCTACATATATCTGTTAGGTGGTGGAGCTATATCATGGAGAAGTGCAAAACAAACACTCATAACTTCATCCACCGTGGCAGCAGAATTTGTTGCATGTTATGAGGTATCTAACCATGGTATATGGCTGAGAAACTTTGTCACTGGGCTGCGCATTGTGGATGGAATAGAAAGACCACTTAAGTTATATTGTGACAATAAATCAGCTGTATTATATTCCAACAACAACGGGAGCTCGACGAAGTCAAAACATATTGACATCAAGTTCCTTGTTGTAAAAGAAAGGGTACAGAGTGGACAGATTTGTATAGAACACTTAGGTACAAACTCCATGATTGCAGACCCCCTTACTAAGGGTTTGCCACCCAAGGTCTTTCATGAGCACACTGCTCGTATGGGTGTTTTAGAGTATTAGGATATCTAGATTGAGTGGGAGTTTGTCCTTATTATCCTTTGTGTTTTATTTGTTTCATGAAACTTGTGTATTTAGATATTTCTCTGATCAGAATTTATGTTATTAAGTTTATTTCACTTTGTACATTAAGCTAAAGTTTTGATCTCTATAAAGTAAAGTAGGACCAATTGAAAATTGACATGAATAGATCACCATACATGTAATTTTCATACCACATTATCATGATTGATGTATGTCATTTGGCTATATTGATATATGTGACCATTGATGGGTTCAGTTGTGATTGATATAACGAAAATTGCTTTGATCCTATGTGGATATAGTTAATGGACGAGATTGCATATGCCTATGGTTATGATGACAAAGTTATGAGCTCAATAAGGTTAACACATTTATATATATACATAAGTGGCCCAGTGGGAGATTGTTAGAAATTTATTGGGGTCACAATTGTATATATAAAATGTGTGTTGGGTCATCAAATAAATAAGTCAAATTTATGTGGTCTATTTTGGAATAAAGTTTATGACTTAAGGGCATAATTGTCATGATTTTAATATGTGGATACCAATTAGATAATTTCTGATTTGATGAGGGGCCAAATTAGAAATAGTTAATAAATATTACTAACTGCCTTGAGCAGTTGGTAATATAACAAGTAATGGTCCCCATTTGCATCGTGCAGTATTTTTTTCAGAATCCTGAATCCCCATCATCAGGAAAATAAGGCTTCAAAGTTTTTTGATGCAAATTGGAAGATCATACCTTTCTTTTTACAAACGATTCAATGGACTCCGGTACGCTTACGCTAATCTATATTCTATTGTTTGATTCTCTTGAATTAATTAGGGCTATATACAGATTGAAGTTTTATCCAACACTTATTTCCAAACATAACCCATTTTCAAAACGTTTGTCTTTACTTCTATCCATATCCATCATATGCGGAACGTACTTAGATGATTAAACCAACATTCATACTCTGTGACATGACTTGTTCCCTCTTTAGTTGTAGTTTCTTATATTTACTTGCTAATTTTAGATTTTTGAAATAATTTTTTCTATTGTAATATTTATGTTTATACATACTTTCTTGAAAATTATAATGGTCTTCAGATTTTGATTAATTATTTTCATTTTCTCTACCAAATATAATATACCTACTTTCCAAATAATGAGCATAATGACAAGCATGGTCAAATCCACAGGGAAAGAAAATTAAATTTCTTTGAACAAAATTAAACAAAAACGGGGATTTTGAGAGATTTTTACTAAATGAACTAAATACCAAATTAACTAATCTAGCAACCACAAGCTTACGAGGAACCAATTCACATGAAACAGTATGACAAGAAAAACAATCAAAATAAGGAAAATAATAAGAGATAAAGATTTTGATTCAAAGGTTCGACATTTAATTGTACTATTGATCACATGCCAACAAATAAAATCTTGCGATTCAAACAGTTAACCTTAGATGTATTAGGATAGTCGTATAAATCTTTTGTTTTCCTAATTAATTGACCAAACCTAGCATCCAGTCTAATCTTATCATTAATCGACTGGGCACGATGGCGTTTCATATCAATTAATAATAACATTAATCTCAAGTGAAAATATGGTAATACTAATATCAATAATTATGATAGCCATAAATATCAATATTAGCCCTGTAGGTTCAATTAGATTAAGTAAATTATGATAGCATAATTTACTTTTGGAAACAAAAATAAGGAGGCTGTAGATATAAAATGTAGAATATTATAAACATATCAAATCCCCCACACCTAAATCATGCTAGTCGTCAAGCATGCATAAGAAAGTAGCACAAGATGATAAACAAAAGAAACATCTCCTACAATTATCTTCCTCTCAAGGCAAAACTCTCCTATAATGTTCTCAAATTCTATGCAATAACAAAATTAAGATGACAATTCTACAAGAGTAAGTGATCATGATTCCATGTAAATTCAAGAAAAACTCATGTCTCATCAATTCTTAACAATTTTAATAAGCTCCAATGTGATAAATTCAATACCTCACTAATGGATTCACTCAATTCGCTCTTTTGTCTATGAATGAAATTTGTATATTGTGACACTTAATTTCAAAGCATAACACATCATTACCATAAGCTTGCTTATCAATCGAATCTCCACCACTTATTGTCATATATTCATACAAAAAGTCAAAGGATCTTTTCAAGGGTTGTAATGAGGCCATGGGTAAAGGTGGGATAAAATGAAGAGAATATAAACTAAATAAGTCAAGAAGATATGTTAATTTATACACAAAGTCCAATATGAAAAATAATCCACTTCCATTTCCATTCTTGAATATAAAATCTCTTTCTTCCATTCTCACTTGATATTCTCTCATTTCATCAAGCTCAATCATGTAGTGTTTTACCCCATTTACAACTCCCAACACCAAAACAATATTGCGTTATGCACTATTTGGGAGTGTAATAAAATTCAAACCACTTTTTCAATTTTTTCCTATCCTTCTTCATTGCGGCAATGATAATTTTTTTTATTTCCCACAATGCCACAATGACTTTTGCTTGATAGTGCCCAACCTCTTTTTAAACTCCAACTCTATAAACACTATTTCAATTTTGACATGCATTTCATTCACACACTTTTTGACAACAAGGGTTCAATCAAGATGGATAGAGCGAACACAAATGGTGAAGATGATCATCATGTACTTGTTAAAGCAAGAAATTGGCTAAAGGCACAAATGAGCAAGCTAGGGGAAATTGTATAGGTATGGATTCAAAGAAAAGACAATCAAATGGTTAAGCCTAAGTACCCTTATCATTTTTAATGCATGAATACATTATGTGGTCTCAAAATGCATATTAAAGCAAATTCTAGAATGAATATGTTATGCTTGATCACACACAAAACAAAGACATAAGGCTCAAAAGCTCGCATAAAGAGGTTATTGTGTGTTGAACTGTGCACATTTTCGTTCTATCCATTGTAAGAAATAATGAGACACGTCATTTTGAAGCATAGACAAAAATTAATCAATCTCACGCATCTTTTGTAGATATTATCACTCTCATTCCAACAAAGCATGGCAATTTAACAACCAAATTCAACATTTATGCACCATATATCCCCCAATTCATAGAAATTTAAAAAAAATGAGCATTCAAAAGGGATCTCTAACCCCCCACACCTAGCCTTTACATTATCCTCAATGTGCTCCATGCAAGCTCATAAATCAAGGCATAAAACACACAAAAATGATAAGATATAACAGAAAGAAAAATAAAGATAGCAAACTTTCCTGAAGCATGAGCCCTAGTGGAGACATATTGGAAAGGTTACAACGTGCAGTGGTATACGGTGGAGCAGGCGCTCTTCCAAAGGAGGAAAGATAGCCTTTACTTCGAATGAGTACGCGCCATTTTCATCTTGAAGCAATTGCACAATTGATATCTAACACCAAAGCAACCACACACTCAAATATAATTGTTAGAAATTTAGTACAAAGGCCAAATGAATCTTTTGAAATTTATAAGTTTAATTCTTGATTCTCATTCAATGAACAAAATCAATTAATCCCCAAACAATAGCAATATTAAACAAATTCCAGCAACATCTCCAAGGAATAACATCAAATTTACCATCATCAACATCACCAATCAACATCCCCAACAATTCATCATAAAAACCATTCAAAAATTCAAACTATACCTATTAATATTTCAACACAATATCAAACACTACAAATATTATAACTACAAATATTATAACCAAGAATCTAAGAAAAATAAATAAATAAAAATAATAAAAGAAAGAAGAACCAGTGAATGGAGAAGGATGCTACGGCGGTGGAAGTGATTTGCCACGAAGAGAAGGAGCGGTGATGGCCTTTGAAAGGAGCAACAGTGATAGATGAGATAGATGGGCAGCAACAACGGCGAAGAAAGTGCAGTGGTGAACAGCAGCGACGGCAACGGCTACGACGATGGAGCAACAACAACTACGAAGAGAGATGGCAGCACCAGCGACGAAGATGAGAGTAGCGATGGCGAGCAGCGATGAGAATGGAGGAGAGAGAACAACAGTGGCGGTGAGGAAGGACGGTGGATGGGGAAGAAGAGCAGCGGCAGCGACGGTGCAGCGAATAAGCAACAGCGGCGGCGATGGTGCAGCGAAGAAGCAGCACTCAACGGCAAATGGAAAGGGACGGCGGTGGAAGGGCGGTGGTTGGAAATGGGTAGGGAAGAGAGAGAGATGGGCAGCGGCGGTGGAAATTGGGTCTTAACCTCTTTTTTCTGTTTTTGTTTCGATTTTCTCCTTTTTCTTTTTATAAATAAAATCAGAAAAAGGGCCGAAATTTTGGAAGGAAGGTCATAAAACTTTGTAGTGTGTGTAACACTCCACTATCTATTGAGCGTGATCACGCCCCTTCAACCTTGTCTACAAAAATTTTAAGAAAAACTAGTTTAATTTAAACATGATCATGCTTAAATCGATCTAATCTTTTGTACTATTCCTAAATTTTTTTGACTTCAAGAGTTTTCCTAAGACGTGATCTCGCCTCCAAAATTGATGTCCGAACCTATTAACACAAAGAAAACAAAATTCAACAAGAATTAGAAAACAAAAAACTAAACCAACCAAATACAAAAAAAAAAAAAAAAAAAACAATTTGGGTTGCTCCCAATAGCGCATTTTTTTAACGTCATTATGCTCGACCAAATATATCAATAGAACACACAGAATGATTTTTCGAAGGATATTTGATAGTATCGAAAATATTGAATTTAACAATCTCTTCGTCAAACTCGATGGAGAATGTATCCTCATCCACATTGATTTTCGTTCTCGCAGTCTTCATAAATGGTCTACCCAACAATAGACGCTAGATTTTTCTCTATCAAAGATTCCCTTTATATAAAGCATCAAATATAAGATTTTTTGAATAAATCATAGATAGTAAATACCTAAATTGCTTCTCATCAAATTTTTTGATAAAGACACACTTATAGTGTTTTTCTTCAACACTCTCCCTTGTGCTAAGTTAAAGGGTATAATAGTGCATGATTGATATCTTAACAATCTTGTCAATAAACAAAATCCGGTGGAAAAAGTAACACTTGAATGAGAGAAAAATAGCACAACATACGTATACTAAGACTTTCTGAAGTTTACACCTCTCCCTTATGTATATCTATCAAGGAAACTTTGAAAGTTCCAACATCTTTAATTTACTTCAATCTTGAGATAAGTATGTAGTTATTGATTATGAAAAACATTGATGATTATGTTTCGTATTATAGCCTTTGATGTAGCATAACTTTATTTACACGTTGCAAGTTGCACTGTTTTAGTTGTTTCAAGTAGACTCTTTAGTGGTACAACTCAAACAACTAGTCCCCATATATAATGATGATAACTTTAATCACCAACACTCATGAATCGGTATATGTAGGACACTGATCTCTTTATGTGGGTTAGAAAGACAATCAACATCTGCAAAATCAACTAAAATAATATTTGGTGTTTTAGAATAAGGGGGTGAACTCAACACTTCCTTTAAGCGTTACAAGACCACTTGTGGCCATTCTTGTATCTTAGTATGAGAATAACAAATTAATGACAATTGTTTCTTTTATATATCAAAATACGTTTTAATGTTATTTTATTGACATTGCGTTGTCCTGAGTAACATCTAGTCAACAAGTTCATTGAAAAACTAATATATGATTGAGTACATTGAGCTAAGTACAATGATGCACATATAGCACTTACGTAGGGAATTTCAACTTACAACACCTCATTATAATTTATTTTTGATGAAATGATTGTTTTATATCTAAACCTCAACCAATCATAGGAGTGTCCGTAGAATGCACTTTATTAATGTTAATTTGTCTTATTATCATTTGGATAAATGTAAATTTATGAATTGGTATCCAAAAACTCGGAGTTATAGTTAAAGGATAGATAGAATTGTGTTTTTCATTATCTTTCATCTCAATTTAAATTTCAAATAGCTCGTTGTTCCTTTTATTTCATTAAAATACCGTTTATCTTCATAACATTGACATACAATGCTATAATTGTAAATTTAGAATTTGTTTTTTTTTATAAATGTGCTACGACGAAGCTAATTGTAATTATTTAATTAAAATCTTACATATATATATATATATATTTGAATCAAGATAGTCAAAGAAATATGTTATAACTACATTTATAAGTTGCAGTTTCAATTCTTTATAAACTAATTAGCATGACATTATAATGTCCATTTCGGGAGAGTATATATTCTCATAGACAATTCCAGAGTGTTGTGATTTACAATGCAAACTCTATATCTCACGACTTCATTCTTCTCAATATGCTTTCTGACAAAAAATCATTTATGTCCTTTAGGCTAAATACGTGCTATTTTGTCAGAGAACCAAGACCTATTCAAATTAATTCTTTCCATTTAGGCCAATATGATCTTTGTTGATATTTATCATAGCGTATTTCGATATTGTCATGTTTTATAATTTCTTGAGTAACAATTATACATCATAAATGTATGTGGGATATATTTTTATTGAAGTTTTTGTGTTCTCGAAAATTATACCAAACATTAGAGTGTTCTCCAGCAATAATTCATGGAAATAAGTAGAATCATAGATAAACTCATGAGAGGGATTTAATTTTCATTGACAATTAATTTATCAGTTAGCTTCCCCCTATTGCTTTTGAAAGTCACCACCTCAACCAAGCCTCCACAAAGTGTGGTTGCAACACATCTATATGCATGGTTGTATCCTTTATTGTGGACTTTTAACATTGTAGGCATATTTATAGTTGGTATATGTATAAGTTGTCACTTTAATGATATTAATAAATGCAAATAGGGATCGAATTTCACGTGCTCAAAAGATTTGATTATTTTTTTTACTTCACTTTTACATTATGAAGTGTGAGAAGACATAGTAGGAAATAATTCATGTCATTCCTTCAGAAAATTCTATATCTAATATCCCCTAACAACGAGAAGATAGTCTCATTAAAGTGACAATCCGCAAATTTAGTAGTAAAACATGTTGGTCAAGTGATTTGATATAAACTTGCATTTTGACCTTCGAGATGGTATAATTTGTACCATCCAAAGTTGGAGGCCTTATCATAGCAATACCTAGAACTTCCATTATTTTGAAAAACAATAAGATCTCACCAGGTAATGTCTATTGAAGGCTATTGATGCCAATTGAAAGAATTTGTTCTGTGTGACACAAGATGTCACTGATTATAGTGAAACATTTGAGGTACATAATATGAATAATAGTATCTATACTAAATAAAATATTAACTAATTAAAGAGTGTACACATTGAATATATATAATTTTAGGAAAAGTGAAATCTTAAATATATTTCATTAGCCTTAGAGTAAAAAGAATTCAATCACAATGAGTTACAAAAAGTATTTTAATGCAAGAAAAAAATAATCTAAAAATCAAAACTCAGGGGCAATATGTGTGTGGGTGGGGTGTGTTTGTACATGTGTTCTATGAGGTGTATCAACATTGTCAACTATCTTTCAAATTTGAACTTTATTGTCTCGTTTATAATTAATGCTTGCAACTCGCAGTCTTGAATGTTCCTCCCTTCATAGACTGAAACATGAACAACCATCAACTATACACGAAGAAAATGTGGAGAGGGAGAAGTGAGATGTTAGAAAAAGTCTGCATTGAAGTTAAAGAATAGTGTGAAAACCACCATGTATCTCTAATTAACCGTTTATTTACAAATAAATCAAAATATTAATATTAATTTAATTATTATTAATTTTATTCAAAAATAAAGTAAGACAAAAACATAAGAAGTTGAGATATTGAGATAGGTGTGAAACAAAGTCAACATGACTTTATTTTTTTTGGATGGATGGAGCAATACCAAGTAATACTATTAAAAAATTAACGATATTGATTTTTTGGGAAACAAATACTATATTTTGAAAATAATACCTAAAAAAACACTTTTCTGTCCTAAAGAAAAACAGAGTCATGTTTCAATATTGTTTTTCGTCCCAACAAAATATTATGATCGAATAGTTAAAATTAGTTTTAGATGAAATTTTAATGATGTTCTTATCATAATAATGTTTTGAGTCAAATATGACTGAAAATGTTAAAAATTCAAATAAATAAAAATATAATAATTTTATTTGACAAGAGCCTCAGAACAAATTGACTTTTAGTAGACAAAACAAAAAACTATACAATTTTTAAACATAACACTTTTTTTTGGATCAAATGAAATTTTATTTTTTAGCAACTATATTTTAAAATAACAAATTTTTAAATAAATAAGTAATATTTTTTATTTAATCAAATAATATTATATATAAAAAATAATATACATATTTATTTTGAATATTTATTGATATAATTATTTCGTAACATATGAATTTAATTAAGCTCGATATCGACGTAGAGAATGATGAACGTTATTCTATATAATTTATAATTGAATTGCACCGTGCACAAATAAAGAATATATTTGTGTTTTTTTGTCAAATATTCTATTTTAGAGAAGAGAATGGAGAAATGGAGAACATTTCTGGAGATGGTGTAATGGCCTAGAGCCCACTGTTTAAACCTTTGAAGAAATTCAGAAAAGAAAAGCATTAAGCGAAAGTTGAGCATCCCTTGTATCAGTTAGGTTATTACTCTACGAGTAGCGGAGTACGATTGTACAACATACTGATACACTATAGATCTTCATCTTCCTCCACCATCTTTGCAAATTCCTCCCTCCCTCTTTCCTTTAATATTTTATATGCACATAATTTCCATTCCTTTGTAATACTTATTTCATTGTTTTGTTATTTACCGCCCATATCAAACAGAGAGAGTTGGAAAAGGAGAGAGAGAAAGGGAAGGATGTTCGGGAGTGGCATTCAGTGCGATCTATTGTTCCCGAATAAAAAGAAGCTACCAATGCTTGTTGGGTTTTGGCTGCTTTTGATTTTAGTGAGAGAAAATGGGGTGAGGGCGTCGATCCATGAGTATAAGAATGAAGCTTTCATCCCTCGCTTCAATTCTTTCTTCTTTCATGGCGGTAGCGAAGGACTCTATGCTTCCAAAATTATTGACCCTCCGAAAACGACGCCAAATGATGACAATAGTAAACCCCTCAACGGAAAATCCTTCATCAGGTAACGATATGTTTTGGGGTTTATTGCAAAAATTAAATTCATTTTATGTACTTTTTCCAGATATTTAAGTCCTACATTTTTTAGGGATGCACTTCCCCTTTTCTCCCCGAATTTGTGTGGATATTCTTGTTCTCGTTAATCTTCATGAGCTTTCGTTGTTTGGTTTGTTACTATGAAATAATGCAATTTTACAAGGGTCATGCTTGTAGTGTTTTTTTTTTTTTTTTTTTTTTTTTGACTTTGTTGTGGAATGTGAGGCTCAATTTACTGATAAATTTTGCAGTATTATTTCTTTAAAGGTTCAGTTGGCTGGGCAGCTAAAATTGTTGGTTTTAGGAGGGTGATGAGAAGCTTTTGGGAGATAACAAAATGTCTGTTGTCCATTTTAAATTTACTGCAACCAAAGTTTCAAGTATATTAAGTCTACTATGATATTAGAACCTTTGAATTTGACATGCCAAAAGATTGTATTGATGATGTGTAGTGGGATTTTCGTTAATAGATATTTATCGCGTAGTTATAAAGAGACACAGAAGAGGAAACTTGATTCAGAACATTTTAAACATGTGTTGCATGTTTATTTATTTATTTATTTTTGTCTAACTTTGCGCTAAAGCTGAATGAGGCTCACATATGCACTACCATTGCTTTTTCCAAGTGTGTTTTGACTGCAGCTGTGACATTTGGTCACCTACATGATTACACAATGTTATCTTTTGCCTGAATGATCTAGGCAAAAGCCTCAAAATGCTTTTCAAACTAGAGCAAGTTGCGTACTAAATTTTCTTCGTTAATCTTCATTCTGTAATTTTCATTTTGCCTCTTATTCTTTTCATATTTAGTTGCTTTACATTTTTTCCCTGCCTAGAGACATTGGAGTTGCTGATTGGAATAAGCATCAGTCACTTAGATTGGATTAGATTCTATGAATTCAGGGCATTTAACGTCCAATTAAAGTTCGAATTCAGGGCATTTGACATCCCATTAAAGTTCGAATTCAGGGCATTTAACGTCCAATTAAAGTTCCATGCTTGTCTGGTTTGTACTTAAACTTTTGATCTGAATATCTATAGAGATTTGACTAGATAAAAGGAATCAAAAGATTGACATGATATGGAGTTTCCATTACTGGTCAGATTTGTGCTTGAATTATTTGAGAGACTTAACTGTTGTCAAGATACATTTTCCTGAAATCAAAAGATTACATCATATGGAGGTTCCATTTGGGGCTAATTTGCTCTTGTCTTGCTGCTTAAACTTTAAGGTGACACGTAGGCTGGCTTAGATTGTATGAAATCATGATGTCAGCATCTGATAGTGGTTCTGCGACGTGTCATAGTTGTACTTTTGTGATTTCTAATCAAATATCATAGTTAGAACTGAAATTTAGATTTTTTTTTTTTAGTTTGAGTAATTTATTTTTTGTTTCTTTTGGAACCACCAAAGTAAATCTTATATCTTCAAAGATCTGAAAAAAAAAAAAAAAAATCTCAATTCTATGTTTGTTTCAGGTTTGAGTCTATCACATTTAGGAGACCACAGGAGGTCGCGCTGAAGCAAAATGAGTGGCAGCAGAGTACTGGAGTAGTAGAGGCCATAATAGTTGAGGTCAAAGATAGCAATAAGATTGGAAGAGCTTATATGAACTCCCATGCAATATGCTGCAATCCTGCTCTTGCTAAGGAAGGGGTCTGCAAGGTCGGAGAAGTTATTATCCGTGAAGATCCTGATAACCCCGGATGGCCTAGAAGGTTACAGATTCCATTTGAGGCAAAAAATGAAGAGGCTAATATGGTGCTACAAACAGTCGAGATTAACAAAACTGGTATGTACTATCTATACTTTATGGTCTGTGACCCAGAACTGAAGGGTACATTGATCAGTGGAAGAACTGTCTGGAGAAATCCAGAAGGATATCTACCGGGAAAGATGGCGCCACTGATGACATTTTATGGATTCATGTGTCTAGCATATCTTGTCCTTGGCCTCTTATGGTTCTTGCGGTTTGTACAACACTGGAAAGATATAATACAACTGCATTATCAAATTACAGCTGTGATTGGCCTGGGAATGTGTGAAATGGCTCTTTGGTACTTTGAATATGCAAATTTCAATGCCACTGGGAGCCGACCGATTGGAATTACGCTTTGGGCAGTTACATTCACTGCTATAAAGAAAACTGTGTCCCGCCTTCTTCTCCTTGTGGTTTCTATGGGATATGGTGTTATGAGACCGACCTTAGGAGGGATAACAGCAAAAGTAATTCTTCTTGGTGTGGTGTATTTTATGGCATCAGAAGCTCTAGAGCTTGTTGAGCATTTGGGAAATATCAATGATTTTGCTGGAAAAACCCGGCTCTTTTTGGTACTGCCGGTTGCACTTCTGGATGCGTGCTTTATTGTCTGGATCTTTTCATCATTGTCCAAAACGCTGGAGAAGCTTCAGGTTACTTTTGATTCTTTCTGCATCCCATGAGTGATCTTTTTCTTTGTTCTTTTACAGGGGACTCTGTTTTTCTTTTTGGAAGTATTGTTGGGTTTTGTTTTCCAGTATCGTGTGCTGTACCTAATTTCCTTGCATTCCGGGAATAAATTAGGTTCCATTGTACCTATAGCGTCCAAGCTGATGTATCAGAACAATGCCATTGAAGCTTCATAAATGTTCTTATGTGTTAATGTCTTGTGTCTTGTATTTCATTGAAGGCTATTTTAATTGCACACAGTGCTTTGTGAGTTCTACTAACTGGGGTATTGGTGTAATAAGTAAAAATTACATTTCTTTTGTTTCTCGAAGTGTGTGCTCTCTAGTAAAAATTATGATAATAAAGCTTCAGTTTCTGTTTGTGGTTGTAGATCCGGAGAAGCATGGCCAAACTTGAGCTCTACCGAAAATTTACCAATACTCTGGCGATATCAGTTCTTCTTTCAGTTGCTTGGATCGGCTATGAGGTAGTTTTTTCCACTTCCTTTTCACATCATGCACCACGTTCTCTCCTTTGCATGACACACCTAATCAATGTACCTGACTTACAACGCCCTGTTGGTTTTAAAGCTTTCTCGATGAAATGCCATGAAATTGCCCATTTTTGTTGTTAACAGCCTTAAAATACCTACCTACTTAATTTGATCCAGACGGTGGAAGGGTTATGGACATCTGTTTGCTGGTTCTGTTATTATTAATGATACTTGTGATGATTTCACTTTGTTCGTTCAGTTGTATTTCAATGCGAGCGACCCCCTTAGTGAATCTTGGCGACGAGCGTGGATAATCCCAGCTTTCTGGACTTTGCTTGCATTCATGTTGTTATTGGTCATATGCATCCTCTTTGCTCCTTCCAGTAACCCTACGAGGTAATCTTCTATATACTTCTTATAATTGTAAGTATTACTCGAAACATCTTTGAATTATTAAATTTTGCAAGCCATTTTTTTAATCTTAAATCATACATTGATTAGCAAAGATTACTATTGAAGCGTAAGAGAGGGAATACAATGGAAGATGCGGTGTTCTATAAAAAGATGCTGTTTGGTCTATATCTTCGTTTTATTTTTAAATTTTTTAACCAAAACAACAATTCATACATTGATACATCTATCCTCAATCATTAATTGTCATCATCTGTATAGGGTTTCATAGCTATTTGGATTATTTATGTTAATTATATTTTATGTATATTATACATCCAATTCCAGTTGAGTTAATGCCTATATGCAAGCCTTTAATGGGCTTCAATGCTGAATCCCTTATTTGTCTTCATCCTATAAAATATACAAAATATTACAAAATTCTTAATACAAAATTAATTTAAACCACAAACACATCCCCACCCCTCTAAAAAAATAAAAATAAAATTATACATATATATATATATATAAAATAAAAGGAAAAAAAGAAGCCTAGGTCATCTGGCGCTAGGCCACAGTCACCTGCCCTATACACCTACCTGTTTCTGAAGCCTTGGTGATTCATCAAGTCAACCCCACATAGTCTTATAAAGCCTTAGTTTTGTTGTTCAAATCTTCAAGCGAGCATGACCTTTGACATTTTCAACCTCCTGTGAATTAAAGGCTCGGTGTTCTGCTTCTTGACTGGATGGATATATTGTTATTGTAGTGTGAAGCAAATAGAATTGTGACTTGTGAGTAATCAACTTTGATATACGTTGCTTCATCCTAGTAGGAAAAACTGTGTAAGAAGTATCAGAACTTGTGTGCTGTTTACTGCTTTGGCTAGGAAGCAAGCCAAACACTTTAAAATGCAGCCTATGAGCAATGATAAGATCATGATCATAATTTTCTGGCAAATTACTAATACCACCCTTGAGGCTTTAGCCTATTAATATAAAAACCCTATCATGTCTTAAAATTACACATACTCCCCTGAGGTTTATATTTGTCTTACAGTATCCCCCTCAACGGATGCAATTTGTGGGGAAGAAAAAGGAACAAAAAAATGTTTTAGATTAGTTTTATTTTTTTTTGGTTATGGAGTAAGCTTTAGGGGAAACTTTTGTAATTAGGCTAAATTGATGGGTAATATTTGTAATTGTCCCTGGTTTTATGATGGTCATTAAGGCTTGCTGAGTGGATTAATCATATCTCTATTGACACTCTTGATCAATTCATTTGTGAAATCATAATAATTGGTGAAAGCGCTCGGATCTTATTAAATAGTTGAAGCACTTGTGAAGATTGGCATAATTTTGAAATTGTATTTGTAGGTATGCATACGAGACTGGGGATGATGATGAAGAGGGTATATCCCTGACAGGGGGAGGAGTGATAGTGGGTGGCGACTTGGTGGAAAGGAAAGATAGAAAGGCGTCGATTGCATCGGATCATGTATTCGGGCTAGGGGAAGACCTTGAGGAGGACAAAAGAGAGTAATCATCTTAGCAGTTTTCTCTTTCTATGCAATTTATGTGCATATACTTAAGGCCCTGTACCTCCACCCCCTCCCCCCCAAAACACCCTGTAAACACTGAAACTAACCAAAATTATAGAATCTAAATAATCTTGCCAACAGAAATCAGCTGCCTTGCTGTTGATCCTACCCCCATTATCACTATTTTTTTCTTTTTTCTTTTGGGTCTTTCTTACTTATTTGTGTTTCCTGTCAAGAAATGCATGGAATGATGGTGATGTTAGCCTATGCGTTGGTGGTAACTCTCTTTTTATCTGCTTACATCTTCAACAGCTATCGCTTAACACAATGACAACTGTGTGACGTGTACAGTCGTGCATTGAATTGTCGCGCACCCAATCAGAACTGATATTTTAACAGTTATGTACGGGGTGATTGTCTTGCAGTTATCACTAATTTTGAATCGAATCCTCTTATGCCATTTTTTTAAAATTTAAAATGCAGTTTTTATGTATGAAATCAAGGCCCCTTAAGATTTGGTTAAACGTACAGTTTTACCTCATCATCATTTTTAATACTCAGATTTGGAAATTAAATTAACACTATCGAATTATTCCAAACAAGTATACTTCTATATGCGAAGATTATAATTTTAAATTCATCTAAATTTCATATAGAAAAAATATAATATATATGGAGGAAATTTAATAAGATTAGAAAATATTTTAGACAATATTTCCGTTAGATCAAATTTTTTGGGGTAGACATGACTTTTGCTAATCAGATCATACGTGTTGTTCTGTTGCGGGGGAAAATATTACTCCATCTGTTCTAAAAATAGTGTTGTTTTTTAGGTTATAATTTTTTGTTTTGGATCAATTAGACGTTCCACGATTTATAATATAATAATGTAATAAATATAACAAAGGGGAGAGAATAAATTTTATTTAACAAAAGAACTCCTATCTATAAGCAACCTTATTTGTAATGGAAAAACCAGCGCGTGTGACCGAAATTCCACACAATTCAAATACCATTCCTGCCCTGCCTAAGTAATCCTCCCTTCTTTAGAGAACATAAATCTATACCTGCCGGAACTGCATAAAGAATATCCAACGAATACTAGTATCATCTGTGTGAAATGCAGCCAAGAGCTCCCTATCGCTGCAACAGTTTTGCATCCTCGTATTTTACAATATTCTTCAACTGCTAAACTTCTTCAACCTACAGCGCATGATGTTGGATGTTATCCTACTAGCAACGATTATGAATCGACAAGGTGATACAGCTAAACGATGATCTGCCTCGTGCTAGTACTGTGCAATCATTCGCTAAAGGGTGAGTTACATCTACCCTCCTCGAGGTGTGATCAAATTACAGGTCAAATCTTCAACTACGACCCCCTTAACAACACATGATGAAATAATAGTATGATTTCAGCAAGAACGAGGTGTTATACAATAAGTTACCCTTGCCATTTTTCATTCTTATTTGTGGACAAAATGAGCTTCAACCATTTCAGTTGACATTTCCTTGGCTATCATTATACTAGTCTTATCATCTTCCGCTCTTAAGAGGGTCGTATGTTGATGATTTGACTGTGGCAAGGGGTCTGGTCGTAGCTTCCACAAACCGCAAGGTTCATTTGATAATTTGACCAAACCTCACTGGAGGCAGAAGTAATTCACCCTTTTGTAAAATATCACCAAACCAACCTGTGGGAGATTCATTAGTTCAAAAACGGCTTTTGTTGGAGTCAGTTCATTGTCCACGATCCGAGCAACTGCTGTCAAGACTGGCATTTTAACCTTGTACTTCTGTGCCAATGCAATCACAGCTCCTGCAGTTGATATACCCTCAGCTACCTAAGAAAACAGAGCTGTTAACATGTGAAGGAATTGATGAGGGTCGTTAGATGGACTCGGATTAAGGATGAAGTGGAAGATTTTCAGATACCTGATTCATGGAACTGAGTATGTCTTCAAGTTTTTCACCAGATCCAAGACGAACCCCAACTGTTCTGTTTCTTGAAAGATTCACAAAACAAGTGAGCATGATGTCTCCAGTTCCAGATAAACCAGTCAATGTTGTTGACTTGGCTCCCATCTGATTGGAGATAGAAGAACAACATGAAGCATTCAGATAACAAAATCAACATTTAAAATGTGCTGAAATGTTTTGAAAAACATCTGGCAAACTGCTGATACACATACTGAAAAAAACTCTCATTCTTTCCTTCTATATTATACTCCTTCTGTCTAAAAAAAGAGTTTCTATTTCTCAAAAGTCCAACTTTCTACTTTTGGTCAACTGAATGAAGGTCCAAACGTTTATAAGCCGTCGATTGTCACTTACGCCCCTCCATTTCTCTATTGGTTTTAAGTTATTTAATCACAATAAACTTGTTTAGTTGGTGAACTACGTAAGGTGCAAAGAGAAGTTGGCAAAATTAACTCTCTTTTGAAAAAAAAAATAAAAAAATCACTAATTTTATTCGTTTGATAAAAATAAAAGATTTAGACACATGACTGTTTTTGGGAAGAAATGAGTATAATGATCGGCTAGAGCTACAGATCTTCAGTTTGAAAAATTAGATGACTAACCTTAGTTGCGAGCCATCTTATCTCAGAGCAACCTTGAGAAACAAGAGCCGCCATAGAATTATTTCCAAGGTTTAACCCTTCCACAATTCCAGCAGCTATAGCAAGTACATTTTTGAGAGCACCTGCAATTTCAACCCCTGTAACATCACTGTAGCATCAGGTGTTACTGCCGAGCATACAAACATATTATACTAATAAATATTTTAGACAAATATCACCACTACCCTCTTTTTCCAGATGTAAATCACTAATATATTTTGGTTTTGTATCTAACAAATAAAATAGCTGAACGTAACAAGACTTTAAGTCTCTTTTATGATTACAACCTTGAGGTGTTGATTCTCAAGCTCCTAGAAGCAAGAAGTTGCTGAACAGCATTTGCCATCTTCTTGTCTTTTGATGCGACCACCATTGCTATACGAATACAAAGCAGAGTTAAGAGTCACTTCAGATTAGATTCTTTTTCCCTAATGATATCAGCAAAAGCACCATATATTGAAACATAATCGAGTAACCTGTTGGCAGTTTGTTCATCAGTTCCAGTGCAAAGGAAGGTCCTGATAGAACAACATAGGGCTGGCGCGGACTCCTAAGTGCTCGGGGGATTATTTGAGACATCATTCTGAATGTATTAAGCTCCAGACCTTTGCTGAGAGAAATAAAAGGTAGGCCTGGATCCACAAAATCAGCAATGCCCTCAAGGAATGACGCACTGAACTGCAACAAGATACGATAGGCAAGCATGCACAATCTCAAGTAATGTTAGCGCAGACTCCTCTCTCTCTCTCTCTCTCTCTAAAAACACCACTATGGGAAAGAAATTCAATAACCTGCACAGGCACAGCATGGAAGCAAAAGTCTGCACCCTGCAGAGCAGCTTTAGCATCGGTAGTGGCAATAACATTTTCTGGCAGCTTGTGCTCTGGAAAATATTTACTGGAACAAACGCAAAATGAAAATAACAGTAGCTTTACAAACTGTGCACAATTAACAAATGTTGTTGAATCTTTTTTATGACTGGATGGGGGATATTATTTACCAATTAAAATGATGTTCATTAATTGATCGACAAACTTGGGGATCTCGTACAAGCATATTGACTTCTAACTGTGCTTTTTTATTGGCAACATGAGCTGCCATAGCAGTTCCGAAAGATCCACCTCCAAGCACCACAACCTAAGGCCACATAAACATACCATAAATATCTTTTACTTAAACCAAAAGAGAAAAAGGAGATGAAATAGTTATGTATGAAGCCCTGCACAAGCAAGCCAACCGTTGATTTTTTACATTACACCATTGAGAATAAGAACAAATGTTGAAAGGAGAATGTACATTAAAAGATTATGTCATTAGAGCTTGAAAGTCAAACTGGTCTAATTTGAAAATGCAACGCAAACGAAGCAATTCTATCTTTATTCTTGTTCAACCTATTTTCTGTCAAATAATCAATACAAGTTAAATTGCCATGTCAAACTTGGACAAGTACATGCTGCTGCTGAAATTCAATTAAGAGAAATCTTGGTATAAGACAAGAAACGGCAATCTATGTTATTTTGGGCAATTCTTCTTTAACGCATGCTTCCAAAATCATTAATACAAAAGTAAAAGATCAATCTCCAATGAGATTAGCTACATTTGCAATCCAAAACTTATTTAACAGAAACAAAAGGAAAACACACATGGCCGAAGTTTATCTTAGATACAAGGCAATAAGTAAAAAAAAAATGAAAATCCAACATGATATATAAAGGGTTTAAGAAACTTTGAACAAACAACGGAATTAAAAACTCTGAATCGAATCTAGCAGAGAGAGGAAAAAACTGCATCCTTACACAACCAACCAGAAAAAACAAAGGTAAGTTCGGTATCCACACAAAGAATTAATCAGAAAATTGATACCAATCTCGCTAGGAGCCTTGGTACTCGGCCTTGTCACTGCCCCTACTCCCCATTATCAAAGGTCTGAATTTCGGAAATAAAAATTTAAAATAATAATAAGAATAATAATAATCGAAAGAATTGAGACCTTGTTGGTGCGTTCAAGAACATCAGTCTTGGCCTTGGACCGCCAAGAACGTGACCAGCGAACAAGTTTTTCCCACGCAACTCGCACCACCTTGCGCCGGTCCCTGCTTCTCTCAAGTGACACGTTGTACTCTTGGGAAGTCTCGGCCGCCGCCTGTGGTGGTGGGACAACGATTTCATCGGCGGCACAAAGGCAGATATAAGCTGTGGAGGTGCGGGAACGCAGAAGAGGGCTATAATGGTAAGTGGGTTTCGAATTTAAAAGTTTGAAAGAAAGATGAGACGGGCCGAAGAGGGAGTGGTTTGCTGAAAATGGCGGCTCTAGCAGCGAAGCTGCCATTCGGGATTTTGTTCTATTTTCTGACCTGCGGAAGAGAACAAATGAAAGGCAAAAATGATTGGGAGTCTTTTATCCAATGCGTTCCACGTGTCTATTCTTAGTCTTTTTTGAGACAGATGAAAGTGGAATTTGTATAAATATTCGATTTTATTTTTTATTTCATCTTCTATTTTATTATTTTCAATACATATTATATATTAATTATATATTATTAATAATATTAGATGTTCGTCCGTGTAGTTCAAGTTATATAATATATTTTCTTATATTAATAATTTGTAATAAAGTTATATTATTGTTATTAAAAAATATACATAATCTAATATTTATATCGATTATATTGATATAAATATTATTCAATTTGAAATATAGTTTTTTATATCAAATTATATTTTCATTTTTTAAAGTTAGTTTTTTATATCTAATTTTGAATTGCAATATAAATATTTTAATTTACTAAAAACTATTGAAGTTAAACAATAACTTAATAATATGATATTTTGATTTTTAAAAAAAAAGTTGTAGATATTTTTTAGCTTAATTCCATATTAAAATTTGATACACTATTTATTCAATCCATCACATATATAAAAATTTTAAAATTAATAACGGAATGCATAAAAAAACTATATTTCATCCGAAAAATTATATTCCATAATTGTAAATGTAATTATTTATTTCAATATATACAATATTGATGTTAAATTAAAAATTCATAAAGAAGATTATCTTGATACGGACTTAAAATAAAAAAATATTTGAATTTTAAATTTAATGAAATATAAAAATAGGAGAAATAGAAAAAAAAAAAAAAAAAGAAATGACACATTTCAATAAATTATGAAAACACATGTAACTAGAAGAGAAAAACTCACACATTCTTTTTTTATATTATAGAAGGATTAATTCTACAACAATAACAAAATATCAACACAGAAACTTTGTAGAAAATTATTTCTTCTCGGTTGATGATTTTCCATTTCTCGAAAAAAAATCAATTTCAATACAACAAAATAATTGAGGCAATCCCTCCATCCTTAAATAAGAGTCATATTTTACAGAACACAATTTTAATTTTTTATCAATCAGACGAAGGTACATTCTTCTCAAAATAAAAAATTCTCAAACATACGATTTCATTTATTTTCAGTAATAAAACAATAATAACTTTTAAAAATGACACTCTTATTTCAGGCAGATGTAACATTATCTAATAAAATTAATGATTATGATAAAGGTACATAATTTTTTATTGTTTTTTTTTTTCTAATTTTTACCAATTAATTTATATCGTAATTTCATAAATTTTACTACGATGTCAAATCAATAATTCAATAAATAGTGTTTGAAATTAAGTTACATTTTGTACCATAAAAGGTACCAAGACCTTGGTCTTCTTGTAGACACACATTTAAACATTTTTAATGTTATGAATGAAAAGGCAAATGGAAGAGGTAATTTTTCTTGCAATTAATACTATTTTTATCCTTATTAGATAACGTTATTAAAATTTATTATTGTTTTATTACTCAAAGAAATGATTGAGGGAGTGTTGAGAAGGTTGTACTTTGTCTCATTGAGAAGGTTATACGTATTAAAATAAGACATTTGATTTTGAGAAGGTTGTACCTTTGTTTGATTGACAAAAAATAAAAAATTGTGTTTTGTGAAATATGACTCTGGAAGGAGGGAGTATTGTATTCAAAATGAATTGATGCAAAAAAATATTTTGTTGTATTCAAAATGATTTTTTTTTTATTACATTTTTCATGAAATGGAGAATTATCAACCCAAAAGAATTGATTTTGAAGGTTTCTATGTTGATTTTTTGTTGTTGTTGTTGTGGACTTTAGTACTATTTTAATTAAAACCTAGTTGCAAGTTTTTAATGTTTGGACATGTGTTTTTATTTGAATTATCATTGTAGATTATGTATCGACACATCGATGTAGTTTGATATTGTTGGGATATATCATGAGTATTGGCCAGCTCATATTTTCTACTCTAATTTTATATTTTGGATATATTGTAAGTATTGACCAGCTTGAATATGTCATCAGTCCAACGATTGGTGATAGATGGCGTAGCAATAGATAAATTGCATAGAAAATCCCAAGAAAAGCTTCAACAAGAAACCCGGGAGAAAAAAGGAAAATAAAAAATAAAAATAAAAATAAAAATAGTGCATACGTAAGATCCTATATATACAAGTTGTCATTTTACGAAGAAAAAGATGAATGAGGTATTTGTGTCTATGAAGTTAGTTTAGAATTCGATAAGAAAGTTACAAAATATATGATTTTCTAAACCACCCAATGGCAAGTATTTTTATACGACAAGCTTTTGATCTCCATCAGCACAATATCCGATTTTTTTTACCAGATTTGGGTGGCGAAGCTGGCTCAATGTTACAACTTCGGCTTGAAATTCCTTGCTCCTTTGTGTTCCAGCCCTCTCTAAGTAACAATTCAAGTTTTACTTTCAATTATCTCCTTCTTGGTATTTGTGGTCTCGACTAGGCTAAATAACCTAATCTTTGTTTCATGTAAATTGGAAGAACTTGAAGGTTTAGGGATGACAATAGAGGGAGATCGATACTTAAATATTTAGGCCTGTCCTATTTTTAGGAGTATTCCTATTCGGGTTGGATTAAATAAAATTAATATTATTATGTACAATAACTTACTATCTTATTTGATGTTTATACTATAGTCTTACATATATAAGTTAGTTTAGAATTCGATAAGAAAGTTACAAAATAAATGATTTTCTAAACCACCCAATGAAAAAATTTCGTGATTGTGACTAATTTGCGGAAAGTGAATTATAATATAAGTAAAAAAATAATATAATAAAGTACCTAAATGTTAGTATTGATAATGAGGTAACAAAATTTAATAATTTCTTCAAAAAGATAATACTCAATTCGTTAAAAAAAAGTGGTCATATTTTTAATTTGATGAAAATATAGTCTCTTAAGAACATAAATTTGTATTTATAAGACTACTTTTATTGGTTACTTTAACTAATTCAATCAAATATAACTTATTTGTCAGTCATTTTTACAGAGCTTATAAAATCTCTTACATTAAATTTAGAATACAATTCAAATAATTAATACTCTCTATGTCTCGAAAAAGAAATATATATATAGGTATAATTAAATATAAACATGATTTTTTAGAATGGAAAAACTAAGTTCTACGGTATTCTAGAAGTTTTTATTTATTTATTTATTTTTTTAAGAATTTAGCAAATTTCTTAAATTAAATTAATAAAATCGTCACCTTCAACGGACAAGTTCCAAAATAGTTGGCATACATTAAATAGAGTAAAATCAAGGCTAAACAACTACTGATTTGGGTATATCTTTTTTAAATTTTGAAATCTCGCATCACAAAATTATTAAATAATTAATTATTTTTTCAAGTCCGTTATTTCCTAATTCGGCTTGTCCTATGGGCTCTATAAATTATTTGCGAAAATCATTTCACCAGGCACAGACCTCCTATATTATTGGGATTCATTCTGAAAAAGTAGTTTTTATTTTAATTGTTTTTTATTATTATATTTCAAAGTAATTTGCAGTTTTGAAGAAGTGTGAGGAATCGCTGTATACAGTATGAAGAATTGTTTAATTCCAATCCACAATTCCTGCTCATATGTAAGTTTTAATTTTATTTAGATTAAAAGATTCAAATTAAACATTGATGTTTATTAGATCTCATTAATTGTTACTTATAAGTCGATTATGATTCTTGAATAAGATTTCGTTTAATAACTTGATTCATTTATTTGTGCAAGAAGTCAAATCTAGGAACCGTTGTTGATATGTATGCTCAATTTATTGTGACTTGATTGAAACTAAAAAAAATGTTGGAATGTGATAAAAAAATGTTAACTTGCATATAACTAAATATATTTGTTTTCAAAATTTTGTGGAGAATTTTATAGAGATATTCATGTTTATATTTAATTAGATCTCATTCATTGTTACTTTTAATTTTATTAGGGTTCTTGAATGAGATTTACTTTAATAACTTCATTTATTTTTCGTGTAATAAGTCAATATTGAAGAACTATTGTTGATATGTGTGTTTTATTTATTGCATCATCGTTGAAATTAAACAATGTTTGAAAAAGGCAAAAAATAGTTTAACTTATATATAAATATATTTGTTTTAAAAATATTGTGGAGACAATTCTTCATGAACAATTTAAATGTCGCCTTGTTATAATGAAAGGCGGTGAAAAATATTTATAATTAAGTATATGTTTGTGATTTTTTATAGAGTTATTCATGTTTATGTTTAGTTAGATGTCATTAATTATTACTTATGATTCGATTGGAATTCTCGAATAAGATTTAGTTTAATAACTTCATTCATTTGTCTTGTAATAAGTCAGATTGTTGAACTGTTGTTTATTTGTATGCTCGATTTATTACGTCATAGTTAAAAATTAAACAATGTTTGAATGCGAAAAAAAAAAAGATTAAATTGTATATAAATATATTTTCTTTAAAAAAATTGTGGAGAAAATTCTATGTGAACTATTAAAATGTTGCCTTGTTATAATGTAGGTAGTGAAAGAGTGTTTTGATTAATGATATGTTTGAGAATTTTTATATTGACATTCATGTTTATGTTTATTAGACCTTATTTTGATTCAAACATGATTCTTGAGTCAAGGTTTTTTTTTTTTTTTTTTTTGGTTTCATTCAGTTGTCGTGTAATAAGTATTATATCATTTAGTTGTCGTTTGTTGTTTATTTCATTTGATTGTCGTCTAGTAAGTGATAGTAATTACCTCATCACAACTAAAAAAGGTGGTTATATAATAGCAATTTCCACATTTTATTTAGGTTGTTCTATTTAATATTGTATTTCGCATGAATTAACTTTAGCGTAAAGTATCGGTATTTTGTGTTGTAAAAAATTGAAAGAAAACTATAAAAAGAATTGACGTGAAATACTAATACATTGTGTTGAAGTTGGTTGCATTAGAAATTCGTGATCGAATTCCTTATTATTGCTCTATTCTATATATGAGTATATATCTATTATTAGGAACATAACTAATAATATATTATTTACTTTCACATAAATAAATATTCAATTAATTTCTTACAATGAGAAATTATGAACAGCTATAATAATCCATTACCAAGTTTGCCTCCAAAATTTTATTCATTGCCATTGTCGTCAAGGCTAAGGGAGCTTAAAATGGGTCCCTCTCAAACTCTGGTAAGAAAAATAAATTAATTTACTTAAAGTGATACTCAATTAATTCACTGAAACCATATATATTATTACTTAACAGGCAATTGGAAGCTCTGTAATTAATCCATCACAGACTCAAATAAATTCCTCCATCCTTGAACCTGCACGTCCATTAGGGTAATACTATTTTTATATTAATTTTATTACATTTTGTGTAATATAAATTTACATTATTTTAGCAAATCTGTTTATTTAATTTTATTTCTTTAAATTACAGTTCTAGTGGAAATCAAGGCATCAAATTTGGTGGCAGCAGCTCTGGCAATGCTAAAGACCCAACTACATCATCACGGAAGGTATGCATTACGTATATTCCATTAAAGAGAAAAATAGTATTCAAGATATATAAGGTTTCAATGACGCCATATCTTTTTATTTCTCAAATGTTCTTCTCGTATGTCCCAAAGTATTTATTTAATTCTTGATGTAATTTATTAAACAGAGAAAAATGAGTTTTTCAGACGATAGAGCTCAACCTTATCCAAGCTGGAACTCCTATGGTCCTAGTTATCAAAGACATAGTTATAGAAGCTTGGACCTTGTTGGGAGCACGTACGTAATTTTTATTTTGTATTTTTTTCTAATTTTTATCAATTAATTTTATCATAATCTCAATAATTTTATTACACTATATCAAATCAATAACTCAAAAATGGTGTTTGAAATTAAGGTACACATTGTACGACAAAAGGTACGAGGACCTTGGTCTTCCTGTCGACCCACATTTACGCATTTTTAATGCTATAAATGAAAAGGCAAATGGAAGAGGTAATTTTCTTGCAGTACTATTTATATTCTTATTAGATAATGTTACGCCTATCCTAAAATAAGACTCGTTTCCAAAGTTACAATTTTCCTAATTACTCAAAATAAATGAAGTCGTATGTGTGACAATTTTTTTATTTTGAGAAGGTTGTACCTTCGTCTGATTGACAAAAAAAATTGTGTTTTGTGAAACATGGCTCTTATTTTTAGATGGAGGGAGCCTTGTATTCAAAATGAATTGTGGCACAAAATTATTTAGTTGTATTAAAAATGATCTATTTTTATTTTTATTTTATTTTATTTTGGTTTTCAGGATATGGAGAATCATCAACCCAGAGGAAATAATTTTCAATTTATGTGTTGGTTTATTATTATTGCTGTGGACTTCAGTACTATTTTAATTGGAATGTAGTTGCAAGGTTTTGATGTTAGGATATGTATTTTTTTTTAATTATCATTTTAGATTATGTATTGGTAATTTGATGTACTTTGATATTGTCTTTTTCATGCTTATGAACCAAATATTTTTACAGTTATTTAATGGTCAGTTTGTTAGATATATCATGAGTATTGGCCACCTCGAATTTTCTGCTCCAATTTCATAGTTTGGATATATCAATATTGGCCAGCTTGGATATATCATTAGTCCTGCAATTGGGGATGAATGGTGTAACAATATATAAATTGCAAAGAAAATATCAAGAAAAACTTCAAAAAGAATCCCAAAAGAAAAAAAGGAAAAGGAAAAAAAGAAAAGAAAAAAAAAGTGCATACATGAGATTCTAAATATACAAATATTCATATCCAAATATTGCAATTTTATATTGTTATGTACAAACTTCAATCCATCCAAATATTGTTATCCCTAATTGCAAAATCATAGTTTTATGAGAGCTTTCCTATATAGGACTGATTAGCCCCAACACATTTTCTATTTTTCCATCGCTGAAATTCCCAGAAAGTTCATGGAGGAGAATGTAGAGAATCCATTTGCAGGACAACTCAGGTTTGGATGCGTCCTCGTCCTCTTGATTGTCTTATCCTGTTTATGTTATCATCATTTTCGACTTTTCAATTATCATTGTATGTAGAATCTGGACTTCTTTTGATGATAAGAAATATTTGTTAAGTTGTTGATTCCAGTATTGATGATAACATGGGAACGAGGTGAGGCGGAATAGGTGCCTCAGGAGGTGCCATTGCTAGAAAACCAAGGGCGGCCACAATGTCACTGATGAAGGGCCCTACGGATGGTTCCTCCTGCAAGCACATTGATTCCACGTTTTATACTCTTCCAATTCCACCTTTTCCCAGTAGACATTCTTGTCGAAAATTCTGTTGTGGCTAATTCACGGTTATTGTATTATAATATAAGTAAAAAAAATAAGATAATACTAAGTCCCTAAATGGTAGTAATGATAATTAGGTAACAAAATTAATGATTTCTTCAAAAAAAGAAAAAAGTCATTAAAATAGTCATGTTTTCAAGTTGATGAAAATATATCTCTTAAAAACATAAAATTGTATTTATAAATTTATTTTTATTCATTAATTTAATCTATTCAATCATATATAATTTATTTGTCAGTCATCTCTACAAACTTATAAAATCCAGTGTGTAAAATTTAGAATGCTCTTTCAAATATTTTCTACTCTCTGTCTCAAAAAAAAAAAAAATATATATATATATATATATATATACACACTCACACACACAATTATTTGTATAATTAAGTAGAAACATAATTTTTTTTAGGATGGAGAACTAATCTCTATGGTATTCTAGAAGTGTCTTTTTTCATTCTTTTTTTTATTTATTTACTTACGAATTTAGCAAATTTATTAAATTAAATTAATAAAATTATCACCTTCAACGGACAAGTTCAAAAATAGTTAGCATACTTTAAATAGGGTAAAATCAAGACAAAATAATTATTGATTTATCATTGTAATTTTAAGGTATTTTCTTTAAAATTTCAAATCTAACATTAAATGGATTTTTTATTTATACTATTATTCTTAGATTCCTAGTCAGCTCACATCAATTGTAGCATGACAAAATTATTAATTAATTATTTATATATTTTTTCAAGTCCGCTACTTCCTAATTTGGCATGTGCTATGGCCTCTATAAATTATTTGAGAAAATTATTTTACCACAGGCTTATATTATTGAGAATCGGTTTGAAAAAGCAGTTTTTATTTTAATTGTTTTCTATTATCTATATATATATATATAATAATAACAATAATAATAATAATAATAATAATAATAATAATAATAATAATAATAAACTGATTGTTTTTATATTTGTTATTATAATTTTTCTCGTTCGTTTTTCTTTCCACAAATGGAAAGACGAATTTTTAGGAATTGTTGTTATATTGCTAACCAATAAGCATTTTTTTAATATTTTAATATTTTTATTTGTTAATATTCGTAATGTCCTTGATTTCAAAAGAAATTACTATATATTTGGTAATTTGATGATTGTATTTTATAAATAAAATTAATTAATGTTCATATATAATTTTACATATAATATTTATATCTTTAATATAATCATGTTACATATATAAATTATTAAACATAATTATAATTTTTTTAAATAGAAATTTTATGTATTTCTTAATTTAATAATATTATGCTATAATAATATGTTCGTGCATACTTGTATATATAATAATAAACTAATTGTTTCTATATTTATTATTATCTTTTTTCCCTGTCCATTTTTCTTTCCAAATATGGAAAGAAGCATCCATTTTATTTTTTATATTTTGATTTGTTAATATTGATAGTGTTAATAATTTTATCACAACTAATAAAAAAATTTATATATCTTCATAATTACTTGATTTTAACAAATCAATTATAAATATATGGTAGATTCAATGCTATATATAATAATAATAATAATAATAATAATAATAATAATAATAATAATAATAATAATAATAATAATAGATGTTCACATTGATATATCAGATTTTATTGAATTTTCTTGATTTCAAAAGAAAATTCTATATATTTGATAATTTGATAATTGTATTTTATAAATAAAATTAATTAATGTCCATATGTGATTTTATATATAATGTTTATATATTTATTATAATCATGGTACATATATAAATTATTGAACATAATTATATATATATATATATATATATTTATTTATTTTTTTAAATATTAATTTTATATATTTTTAAAATTTAATAATATGTGCGTGGATCGCAGAGGAGAATATAGTAGCTATATTTCAAAGTAACTTGAGTTTTGAAGTAGTGCGAGGAATTGTTGTATACAACCTAAGAATTGTTTACTTCCAATCCACAATTCCCGCTCATATGTAAGTTTTGATTTTATTTACATTACAAGATTTTCATTAAGCATAGATGTTTATTAGATCTCGTTAATTGGTATGTATACTCAATGTATTGCAATTTGATTGAAAATTAAAAAAAAAAATGTTGGAATATGATAAAAAGATTAAAAAAAATAACTTGCATATAAATAAATATATTTGTTTTCAAAATTTTGTGGAGAATTTTATTGATCTATTAATGTTTATATTTAATTAGATCTCATTACTTGTTACTTTTAATTTGATTAGGGTTCTTGAATAAGATTTAGTTTAATAATTTCATTTATTTTTTGTGTAATTAATCAAAATTGAGGAATTGTTGTTTCATTCAGTAGTCGTGTAATAAGTTTTATATCATTTAGTTGTCGCGTAGTAGCTTGTTGTTTATTTCATTTAGTTGTCGTCTAGTAAGTGATAATAATTATCTCATCAAAAGAATAAAAAAGGTGATTATAATAGCAATTTCCACTTTTTTTTTTTAATTTGCTTCTATTTAATATTGTAATTTGTATGAATTAACTTCAGCATAAAGTATTGATATTTTTTGTAGTAAAAAATTGAAAAGAAATTATTAAAAAAATAACTTAAAGTACTAATATTTTTTGTTGAAGTTGGTTGCATTAGAAACTCATGACCGGGTTCATTATTATTGCTCTATATATATGTATATATCTATTATCAGGAATAACTAGTAATATATATATATATATATATTACATAAATAAATATTCAATTAATTTCTTACAATTAGGAATCGTGAACAGCTGCAATCATCCATCACCAAGTTTGCCTCCAAAATTTTATTTAATGTCATCATCGTCAATTTCAGCGCACAGTCATTGATCCATTGTAAGTATTATTTTACTTTCAAATGATGTTGTAATTTATTTTATCGCCATTTTTAATTATATATGTGTGCATGCGTGTGCGTGTGCGTGTGTGTGCGTGTTCTTGCGTTCGTGTGCATGCGTGTGTATGTATATCTGATATGAAATTTAATGTTGGGATTTTTTATGAAAATTACTTCAGCATAAAGTATTGATATTTTGTGTTGTAAGAAATTGAATGCAAATTATGGAATTTTGTGTTGGATGTTATTGGTGGAAGGTACGTAATTTTTTAATTTTTTTAATTTTTACCAATTAATATATATATCATAATCCCAATAATTTTATTACACCATGCAAATCAATATCTCAAAAATGGTGTTTGAAATTAATGTACACATTGTACAACAAAAGGTGCGATGACCTTGTTCTTCCTACGACCCACATTTACGCATTTTTAATGCTATGAATGAAAAGGCAAATGGAAAAAGTAATTTTTCTTGCAATACTATTCTTATTAGATAGTTTTACGTTTGTCCTAAAATAAGAGTCATTTAAAATTGTTGTTTTATTACTCAAATAAATGAAGTCCTATGTGATAATTTTTGGTTTTGAGAAGGTTGTACCTTCGTCTGATTGATAAAAAATAAAAAACTGTGTTGTTTCGTGTAACATGACTCTTATTTTGGGACAAAAAGAGTCTTGTATTTAAAATGAATTGCTGCGCGAAAGTTTTTTTTGTTGTATTCAAAATGATCTATTTGTATTTTTATTTTATTTTATTTTTCAGGAATGGAGAATCATCATCAACCAAGATGAAATGATTTTCTAGAAGGTTTTTGTGTTGATTTTTTGTTGTTGTGGACTTTAGTACTATTTTAGTTAGAACTTAAATGCAAGGTTTTGATGTTTGGCCATATGTTTTTATTTGAATTATCATTTAGATTATGTATTGGCACTTTGAGGCATTGAATCAAATATTTTCCAAGTTATTTAATGGTTAGTTTATTGGATATATCGTGAGTATTGGCTAGCTTGGATTTTCTACTCCAATTTATTGGCCAGCTTGGATATATCATCAGTCCTGCAGTTGGTGATGGGTGGTGTAGCAATATATAAATTGCACAGAAATATCCCAAGAAAAGCTTACAAAAGAACCACAAAAGAAAAAAAGGAAAAATCAAAATCAAAAGAAAAATAAAAATAAAAAAAGTGCATACATAAGATCTTAAATATACAAATATTCAGATCCAGATACTGCATTTTTATATTGTTATGTACAAACTTCAAAATTGCATAGAAATATTCGATACTTGAAATTCTTGTTGGATATTTGCACATGCACCACACATTATCGTCAGTATTGCCCAACTTGTTAAAACATCGTCAGTGTTGTCGTTCTCTCGCTGAAATTCACCAACAATTCATAGAGGAGAAATGTAGAAAATTCATTTGCAAAATATCTCAGGTTTGGACGAGTCGTTGTATTATTTTGTAAGATTGTTCTAAAAATGTTATGTTTTTTAATCTAAAAGTATTATTTCTTACAATAATAATAATATCAGGTTCAAATGATCAAATTGTAATATTTTTTTAAAAATAAATACTATAGTCTCAGTATAAAGTAATCATTTTTTAAGTTGAATGTGAATACATTTTCTTTTTTATATATAAATTAAAAATGAATATGTTCATGAATATCATCTTCATTCTATTTTTGTTAGTAGATAATGATATTTAAATATCTGGAGTAGAACTTAATGGAGCCTATTTTTTATATTTTTCTTTTATTAATTTTCTTTTATTTTAATTTAGTTTTATTACTACTATAAGAAAAATATTCTATATAAAAATTGATTTTGGGCTGGGAAGGGCTAGAGAGTCAGGGTGGTGGCTGGGGTCGCTGGGTTTGGAGGATGGGATGGGCGTTGGGCTGCTGTGGGTAGAGACTACATATGCACATTGGAAAAGCACGGTCCGGGGAATGCATTCCCTATCCCTGCTCCTCTATTATTTCCACCATCCTCACCTAATCTCCAAGGGGTTGAGGCGGGGAATGCATTTTGGTAATGGGAATATTAATGGGGGCCCTTTTAAGTAATAAAATTACTAGCACAAATAATTTAGTATATTTTAAAATTAATGCATAAAAATTAATAATTAATATGTATATATAATTAAAATAATTACTATATACAATGGGGGTTAAAATAGGACAGGGAATACTATCCCCGACTCCTGCCTCATCCTCAACTTAGGGAAAAAAATCAATCTCGAACCCACCCCGTTTCCCGCCATACTGGGGAATCCTGTCCCATTAGGAGCAGATCCCCACAGGTCACCCTCCCCATTAGACTTTTGTGCATCATTAGTATTGATTGGGGTAGGCCCAAATGTTTTAAAAGAGCAGGTTATCCGATACACTGCGTATAAGATATCTATGTATTTAGTATGCAATAGACCTGCGGATATGAGTAAGGAGATGGATATGTGTATGTTAATATCAACACTTAGCTCATTATAACTTTTTGATCGTAGGATGCTTAATTTTTAATATAATTACTTTAAAACTTTAAAAATAAAATTGGAACAATATTTGCAATTTCCTATATTTATTTGATTATTATATAATAAGAAAGAATGTATACTTTAAAATAGGTGAATTGTAACACAAGTGAGTGAAGATCACTTTTCACTAATGGATTATTCGTTAGTGAATTTGGTGTAACATATGCATATGATAACCACTATCCAAAAATTTGTCAAACTAAAAATGAATCGAATATTTAATATTCTCTTATATATTGATTGTATATATGATATTATCAAAATTTAACATCCAAGCTAATTTAGGAATATTTTTTATGCAAAAAATCCATTTTACACTATCCGTCTTTTATATAGTGGCATAGAGAAAATAATATACATTACATTGTTGAACAAATTAAATTATATTTGCCAATTTAGTAATGCATATCTCAAGAATTTAGCATATTCATTAAATTAAATTGATAAAATTTTCACCTTCGATGGACAAGTTCAAAAATAGTTGCCATACATTAAATAGGATAAAACCGAAGGTAAGTGGTTATTGATTTATCATTGTAGTTTTAAGGTGTTTTCTTTTAAATTTAAAATCTATTAATTGAATTTTGAATTTATACAATTATTCTATATGGTTGGTCTGCTCACATGAATGGTAGTAGCATTACAAAATTATTAATTTATTTATTTATTTTTCAAGTCTGCTATTTTCTAATTTGGGTAGTCCTTTGGCCTCTATAAATTTATTATCATTTCAGCAGCAACAAGCACGTATTATTGAGAATCATTTTCAAAGAAATTATTTATTATTATATTTCAAAGTAGCTAGAAGTTTGGAAGAAGTGTGAGGAATAATTGCATAACACCTGAAGAATTGGGTAATTACAAGATTTTAACTAAGCTTATATGTTTGATTAATAATTGGAGCAGGGTTCTTGAATAAGATTTTATTTAATAACTTCATTCATTTGTTGTGTAATAACGCAGATCAAGGAACTGATTTGATTGTTTAATTTATTACAATTTGATTGAAAAAAAATCAAACGTGATAAGAAAATAGTTCAACTTATTTAAATAGATTTTCTTTAAATTAGATCTCATTGCTTGTATACGATTTAAAGATATATGTTTATGTTTAATTAGATCTATAGATCTCAATAACTGTATAAGATTTATAGATATATTCATGTTTATGTTTAATTAGATCTCATTAATTGTTACTTAAGATTTAATTAGGGTTCTTGCATTTAGTTTAATAACTTTATTCATTTGTTGTGGAGTAAGTATATGTTCGAGCTATTGCAACATAGTTGAAAATTAAATAATGTTCGAATACAACAACAAAAAACAATTTATCTTGTATATTAACATATTTTCTTTTAAAATATTGTGGAGAAAATTCTTCTTGAACAATTGAAAAATGTTACCTTGTTATAATAGAAGGTGGTGAAAAATGTTTCTGATTAAGTATGTGTTGTCGTATAGAAAATTTAGTGTTTATTTCATTCAGTTGTAATGTAGTAAGTTTATTATTTATTTCATTTAATTGCCATGTAGTAAGTATGACTAAGGAATTGTTGTTGATACATAAGTTCATTTATTGCAACGTTATTGAAAATTAAATAATGCTTGATTGGGATAATATTTTAGTGTTTATTTCATGCCGTGTTTATTTCATTCAATTCAAAAAGTAAATATTTCATTGATTATTTCATTCAATTTTAATTAATTTGTTTCTATTTTTTCTTCAAATTAAATAATTCATTGTAACTATAATACTTAATATTTCAATGTTTTAATGTGTACAGATCATTTCCAGAAATCAATAGACCAAGGATCATCCAGTAAATCAGCCCCATCTTCATCAAATCGTGAAGGTAACCCTCTCTTCCAATATTCTTCTTCTCAAGAATTATTTGGATTACAGGTTAGTATTAATGATCACAATTATAGTTTTTTATTTTATTTGTTATAAAATTTAAATTTGGAGTTTCATGATGTTATCTTGAGCATAAAGTACTGATACTATGTGTTGTAAAAAAATTGAATACAAATTATTAGAAAAAAATTAACATGAATTACCAATACTTTATAATTAAGTTGGATCCAAAAGATACCCATGATCGGATTCCTTATTATTACTCTATTTACATTATATATCTATTATCCTAATATAACTAATAATATAGTATTTTTATTTACATAAATATATATTCAATTATTTTCTTACAATGAGAAAATATGATCAAAAACAATAATCAATTATCAAGTATATATGCTGAATTTTATTCATTATCGTCGTCTTCAAGGCCTCAACGGGAGCTTGTTCTTCCAGTTAATCCATATTTACACATTTTTAATGCTATAAAGGAAAAGCCAAATGGTAGAGGTAATTTTTCTTGCAATACTATTTTTATCCTTATTTAGTTAATGTTAAGTCTTTCCTAAAATAAGAGTCATTTTAAATTTACTATTTTTCTTATTATAAAAAACTAAATGAAGTCGTATGTGTGAGAATTTTGGTTTTGAGAAGGTTGCACCTTCATCTGATTGACAAAAAATAAAAAATTGTGTTTTGTGAAAAATGACTCTTATTTTGGGACGGAGAGAGCCTTGTATTCAAAATGAATTGCGGGTGGAAAATTATTTTGTTGGATTAAAACTAATCTATTTTTATTTTTATTTTGTTTTGTTTTTCAGGATATGGAGAGTCATCAACCCAAAAGAAAGGATTTTCAGTTTCTAAAAGGAAGGACTTTCAGTTTCTATGTTATTTTTTGTTGTTGTTATGGACTTTAGAGAACTATTTTAATGACAACCTAGTTGCAAGGTTTTGATGTTTGGACATGTATTTTTCTTTGAATTATCATTTTAGATTATGTATTGGCACTTTGATGTACTTTTATATTGTCATTTTCATGCTTTGAACCAAATATTTTCACAGTTATTTAATCTTCAGCTTGTTGGATATATTGTGAGTATGGATTTTCTGCTCCAATTTCATATTGTGGATATATATCAATATTGGGCAGCTTAGATATTTCTTCAGTCCTGCGGTTGGAGATGGTTGGTGTAGCAATATATAAATTGCATAAAATATACGAAGCTAAACTTAAAAAAGAACCCCAAAATAAAAAAAGGAAAATGAAAAACAAAAATTTGAAAAAAAAGAAAAAAAAAAAAGAAAAGTGCATACATAAGATCCTAAATATACAAATATTCAGATCCAAATGTTGTATTTTTATATTGTTATGTAAAAACTTCAATCCATCCAAATGCTGCTACCTTAGATAGCACAATCCTACTTTTTTAAGATCTTTCGTATATAGGACTCGTTTTCAGGGAAAAGTAGCGCCAACATATTTTCTATCTTCGTGTCTTTCTGTCGCTGAAATTCACAGAAAATTCATGAAGTATAATGTAGATAATCCATTTGAAGAATATCTCAGGTTTGGATGCGTTCTTGTCCTCCTCATTAATTTTATCATGTTCATGTTATCATCATTCTCGACTTTTCAATTATCATTATATGTAAAATCTGGACTTCTTCTTATAACATGATATATTTGTTAACTTGCTGATTCAAGTCTTGATGATAACATGGGAACAAGATGAGGCGGAATAGGCACCTCAGGAGGTGCCATTGCAAGAAAACCAAGGGCGGCCCCAATGTCACTGATGAAGGGCCCTACGGATGATTCCTCAAGCAAGCACATTGATGCCATTCCTACTGCCTGATTCAAGCCTGTTATTGAGAATTCATTCCCAAGAAGAGGATCAGCCATATCTGGAAACTTCTTCGGATCCCTAATAAATGATTGCGTACGTTCCGTCATTTGAATGGTATATTTAGCAATTGATCCGTAATTTTTATGAAATAGAGGAATTTTATTTTTAATCTTGATACGTAACTAAAAATGGAATTATCCCTGTATAGATCAATTTTAGATGAATAGATATTGCATATGAGACATTGTACTTACCCAAGTCACTAAAGTTTGGTCATCTCTAGGCCGTGAAGCATCTAAGGCTCTACACCCGTTTATAAGCTCTCACAAAACTAAAATAAAACTTAGCTCAGTATAACTTTTCCTAATAACTTTTTTAAAATATAAAATTAATAATTAATTAAAATAAATTTAATTTTTAAAAATAAAATTGGGATAATATGTACAACTTTCTATATTTATTTAGTTATTATATAATTATATGATAAATATGAATGTATATTTTCAATAAGGTGAATTGTACCACACGTGCGTGAAGATCACTTTCCACAAATGAATTATTCTCTAGTGAATTTGATGAAACATATGCATATGATAAGCACTATCCAAAAATCTCTCGAACTACTAAAGAATCGTATATTTAATATTCTCTTACATATTGAATGTATATATGATATTATTGAAAATCCAATCTAATTTAGGAATATTGTTTACGCAAAAATTCCATTTTACACTATCCATCTTTTATATAGTGACATAAATAAAATATTGCACATAACATTATTGAACAAATTAAATTATATTTTCCATTTTAGCAATGCATATCTCAAGAATTTAACATATTCATAAAATTAAATTAATAAAATTTTCACCTTCAATGGACAAGTTCAAAACTAGTTGCCATACATTAAATAGGATAAAATCAAAGGTAAGTAGTTATTGATTTATCATTGTAGTTTTAAGGTATTTACTTTTAATTTTTAAACCTAACATTAATTGAATTTTCGATTTATACAATTATTTTAAATTCTTGGCCAGCTCACATCAATGATAGCATGACTAAATTATTAATTAATAATTTTTTTTTTCAAGTCCGCTATTTCCTAATTCTTTGGCCCCTATAATTTATTATCATTTCAGCAACCACAAGTATATATTATTGAGTATCATTTTCAAAAAGCAATTTTTTAGTATTATATGTCAAAGGAACTTGAAGTTTGGAAGAAGTGTGAGGAACCGTTGTATACGGCCTAAAGAATTGTGTAATTCCAATCTACTATTCCAGCTTAGCTTATATGTGAGTGTTGAATTTGTGTTACATTACAAGATTTAAACAAAGCATATATGTTTAGAGTAGGATTATTGAATAATATTTGTTTTAATAACTCCATTCATTTGTTGTGTAATATCAAAGATCTAGGAACTGATTTGTATGTTCAATTTATTACGAGTTGATTGAAAAAAAAAAAATAGAATGTGATTAAAAAAAGAAGAAGTTTAACTTGAATATATATAAATATATTTTCTTTAAATTAGATCTCATTAATGGTATAGATATATTCTTGTTTATGTTTAATAAGATTTGTAGATCTCATTAATTGTATACGTTATATATATATATATATATATATGTGTGTGTGTGTGTGTGTGTGTTTATGTTTAATTCGATCTATAAATCTCATTAATTGTATACGATTTATAGATATTTCATGTTTATGTTTAATTAGATCTCGTTAATTGTTAATTTAGGGTTCTTGAATAAGATTTAGTTTAATAAGCTCATTCATTTGTTGTAGAACAAGTCAGATCAAGGAACTATTGTTGATACGTATGTTCGATTTATTGCGACGTAGTTGAAAATTAAATAATGTTCGAATATGACAAAAAAAAAACACAATTTAGCTTGTATATCTATATATTTGCTTTTAAAATATTGTGGAGAAAATTCTTCTAGAATAATTGAAATGTTGCCTTGTTATAAAAGAAGGTGGTGAAAAATATTTCTAATTAAGTATATATTGTCGTGTAGTAAGTTTAGTGTTTATTTCATTCAGTTGTTGTGTAGTAAGTTTATTGTATTAAGGATATCAATGATAATTGATATGGTCAATTATCCCTCCCTATAATTTAGGATCTTGATTGCTCCTTCCTTGTAAATATATTTTGTATCCTTATATTGTTGTAAACTGATTGTAATTAGTAAGGTTAATCAATATACAATTATATTCATCCTATATGGTATCAGAGCCATATCTCTCACGAGAATTTCGGTCCAAAATTTTTCCTTCGCACACTCAGTCACCATGGCCATCGGTGACACCATTGATTCTTCTATTATCTGTTCATCAATTCACCAAGTCCAACAGTGTCTCAATGGAGTTCTTCCCTTATTATTTTGTTATTAAGGATCAGCGCACGGGGGCGCCTCTAGCTCGGGGGCACTGTAAGAATGGTGTTTATCATTTTCAACCACCCTCTTATTACTTGAAGTCTCCTGAGAGGTTTGCGGCTCTTGGTGTTCGTACCACCACTTCAACTTGGCATGCTCGTCTGGGGCATCCGTCTCCGTCTCGTTGTTCGGCGATTATTAAAGATTTTAATTTACCTGTTTCAAATAAATCCACTGCTTTGGATTCGAACTGTTTATCTTGCGATGTGTGCAAGTCTCATAGATTGCCTTTTAACGATTCATCTCTTGTTGCTAATGCACCTTTGGACTATATTTATGCTGATGTGTGGGGCCCTGCCTCTTGTGTGTCTTGTGATGGGAGTAGCTATTTTTTATTATTGGTTGATCTATATACTCGTTACTATTGGGTCTTTCCAATTCAGGCTAAGTCTCAGGTCTCTGATGTCGTTAAACAATTTAAGCTAATAGCCGAAAAGAAGTTTAAAACCACTCTTAACAACTTCTACTCGGACAATGGTGGGGAATTCCTGGCCCTCCGGTCCTACTTTGCAAATTCTGGCATTAGTTGGTTTACTACCGCCCCACATACTCCTCAGCAAAATGGTTTATCTGAACAGCGAAATCGTTACATTCTTGAGGTTACTCGGGCTCTCTTACACCACTCTGGCCTGCCTTTTGAATTTTGGTCCTTCGCAGTTCAGACGGCTGTGTATCTCATTAATCGTATCCCCACACCGACTATTGGGTCTCAAAGTCCGTTTGAACTGTTGTTCACACATGAGCCCAATTACTTGAAGCTCCGCACGTTTGGCTGTGTTAGCTACCCGTGGCTTCGTCCCTATTTTCCTGACAAACTATCTTTTCCATCGACGCCCTGTATCTTCACTGGTTACTCCCGTTCCCAGAGTGCATACCGATGTCTAGATCCATCCAATGGCCGCATTTATGCTTCTCGTCATATCAAGTTTGATGAATCTCGCTTCTGGGCGTCTCTCCCGAAGACACCGGATCCGTCTCCCTCGCCGAGTCGCCTTACTATCCTGCATCCGGATCCGCCCCGAGATTCGTCGGTTTCAGGACCCTCACCTGCTCCGGCATCTTCGCCTGCCTCTTCGGCTTCTTTGTCTCCGCCGGCTTTACCGACTGCTGATCCTCCGCCTGGCCCTCCAGCTGCTCCGCCCCGCACTCATGTCATGATTACCCGGAGTCAGAACAATATTTTTCGCCCGAACCGGCTCTTCTCCACTACCAAGCATCCCCTGCCGTCTGATTTAGAGCCTACCACTGTCTCTGCTGCTCTCTCTAATCCTCGTTGGCGTGCTGCGATGGCCGACGAGTTCACTGCCCTCCAAAAACACGGGACTTGGGATCTTGTATCCCCTCCTCTGCATGCAAACATCATTGGCTGCAAGTGGGTTTTTCGAATTAAGCATCTCCCTGATGGCTCTGTCGACAAATTCAAAGCTCGCCTGGTTGCTAAGGGTTTTCACCAACGCCCTGGTATTGATTATCATGAGACCTTCAGCCCGGTCGTCAAGCCTGTCACTATTTATACTGTCCTATCTCTCGCTGTCACACGCTCGTGGCCCTTGCGTCAGCTAGACATCAGTAATGCCTTCCTCCATGGAAGCTTGTCCACTCCTGTGTACATGAAGCAGCCGCCGGGTTTCACTGATCCTCGCTTTCCATCGCATGTTTGTCTACTTAAGAAGTCGCTTTATGGACTTCGCCAGGCCCCTCTGGCCTGGTATCAAGCTCTCAGCACAACCCTGGTACGGTTTGGTTTCGTAAGGTCTCGGGCTGATCACTCCTTGTTCACCTATCTGCAGGGTGACATTCACCTTATTGTTTTGGTCTACGTCGAAGATCTTCTCATCACTGGTTCCAGTGCTTCTCTCATTCGGTCTCTCACGGCCCACCTTGAGACCTCCTTTGCTGTCAAGGATCTTGGCAACCTCTCTTTCTTCCTTGGCATTGAAGTCGCCCGTTGCAAGGAGGGCCTATTTCTGTCTCAGCATAAGTACATTGTGGATCTACTCACTCGTCACAAAATTGATGGTGCTAAACCTCTCATGACTCCTTCTGCCGTCGCCGCCGGAACATCATCTGGTTCCGTGGACCCTACTGAGTATCGTAGTGCGCTTGGCAGCCTACAATAACTCACTTTCACTCGTCCAGATATTGCTTTTACCGTCAACCGCCTTGCACATGCTATGTCTTCTCCTTCCCCTGATGACTGGGCCGCTGTTAAACGTTTGTTGCGCTATTTGAAGGGTACTTTGCACTTTGGTCTTCTTCTCCGGCCTGTTAGCAATTTCTCACTGATGGCTTACACTGATTCTGATTATGGTGGGGACTCCCGGGATGGTAAGTCCACTTCTGCCTACTTGGTCTTTCTTGGCTCTAACCCAATTTCCTGGCGGTCTCGTAAGCAGACTGGTGTTGCTCGCTCTTCCACTGAGGCTGAGTATCGTGCACTCGCCTCCGCTGCTTCAGAGGTTTGTTGGGTGATCCAACTCTTCAAAGAGCTCAACATTCCTGTCTCAAGTCAGCCTCACCTCTTATGTGATAACATGGGTGCCACTCGCCTTGCTCTCCACCCGATTCAACATTCCCGCATGAAGCATATTGCTATTGACATTCACTTCGTTCGTGACTTAACTTCCAAGGGCCTTCTCTCCGTCTCCTACGTCAACACAGTTGATCAGCTAGCTGACCTGCTTATGAAGTCTCTCCCTCGTAAGCGCTTTGCTGTCCTCAGATCCAAAATCTCCATCGCCGATGGGACGTCAATTTTGCGGGGGCGTATTAAGGATCATATCAATGATAATTGATATGGTCAATTATCCCTCCCTATAATTTAGGATCTTGATTGCTCCTTCCTTGTAAATATATTTTGTATCCTTATATTGTTGTAAACTAATTGTAATTAGTAAGGTTAATCAATATACAATTATATTCATCCTATATATTGTTCAATTCATTCAGTTGTCGTATGGTAAATAATGCTTGACCGGGATAATATTTTAATGTTTATGTCATGCTATGTTTATTTCATTAAATTCGAAAATTAAATAAGGCAGTGTTTATTTCATTCAATTTTATTTAATTTGTTTCTATTTTATTCTTCAAACTTATCTTAATTCATCGTAAATATTATACTTAATATATTTATATGTTTTTTTGTATGCATATTATTCTCAGAAACCAATGGACCAAGGATCATCCAAGAAATCAGCCCCGTCTTCATCAAATCGTGAAGTAAACCCTCTCTTCCAATATTCTACTTCTTAAGACTTATGGGGCTACATGTTATTATTAAAGATCACAATTATAGTTTTTTATTTTATTTGATACGAAATTTAAATTTGGATTTTTAAGAGAGTTAGCTTGAGCATAAAGTATTGATACTGTGTGTTGTAAAAATTGAATGCATATTATCAAAAAAAAAATTATCGTAAAGTACCAATACTTTGAGTTTAAGTTGGTTCCAAAAGATACCCATGATCGGGTTCCTTATTATTACTCTATTCACATTTATGTATCTATTATCCTAATATAACTAATAATATAGTATTTTCATTTACATAAATAAATATTAAGTTATTTTCTTACAATGAGAAAATATGAATAGCTGCAATAATCAATTATCAAGTCTCCTGCTGAATTTTATTCGTTATCGTCGTCTTCAAGGCCCCAAGGGGAGCTTAATATGGAGCCCTCTCAAACTTTGTAAGATACCACAACTACTCCTCTATTGTATTTAATAAAATATAAAATTACAAAATAAATTAATTTACTATGAGAGATTTAATAAATGAATTGATTCAAACCGTATATCTTATTATTTAACAGGCAATTGGAAGCTCTGCAATTCATACATCACAGGCTCAAATCAATTCCTCCCTTGGACGAGTTTACCAGTAATATAGTTCTCGGAGCATGGATAATGTTTGTGGAAGGTACGTAATTTTTAATTTTTTTTCTAATTTTTACTAAATAATTTATATCATAATCTCTATAATTTTCTTACACTGTGCCAAATCAATAACTCAAATTTGGTGTTTGAAATTAAGGTACACATTGTACGGCAAAAGGTATGAGGACCTTGGTCTTCCAGTTAATCCATGTCTACGCATTTTTAATGCTATAAATGAAAAGGCAAATGGTAGAGGTAATTTTTCTTGCAATACTATTTTTATCCTTATTAGATAATGTTACGTCTTTCCTAAAATAAGAGTCATTTTAAAAGTTATTATTTTTCTTATTATCAAAATAAATGAAGTTGTGTGTGAGAGAATTTTGGTTTTGAGAAGGTTATACCTTCATCTAATTGACAAAAAATAAAAAATTGTGTTTTGTCAAAAATGACACTTATTTTGGAACGGAGGGAGCCTTGTATTCAAAATGAATTGTGGGTGCAAAATTATTTTGTTGTATTAAAATTGATCGATTTTTTATTTATTTTGTTTTGTTTTCCAGGATATGGAGAATCATCAACCCAAAAGAAATTATTTCAGTTTTTCTGTTGTTTTTTGTTGTTGTTATAGACTTTAGTATTATTTTAATGAAAACCTAGTTGCAAGGTTTTGATGTTTGGACATGTATTTTTCTTTGAATTATCATTTTGGATTATGTATTGGCACTTTGATGTACTTTGATATTGTCATTTTCATGTTTTGAACCAAATATTTTCATAGTTATTTAATCTTCAGTTTGTTGGATATATCGTGAGTATGGATTTTCTGCTCCAATTTCATATATTGGATACATCAATATCGGCCAGCTTAGATATTTCATCAGTTCTGCGGTTGGGGATGGATGGTATAGCAATATATAAATTGCATAGAAAATACGAAGATAAGCTTCAAAAAGAACCCCAAAATAAAAAATGAAAATGATAAAGA
This sequence comes from Caryopteris x clandonensis, assembly GCA_028749325.2. NCBI lineage: Eukaryota > Viridiplantae > Streptophyta > Magnoliopsida > Lamiales > Lamiaceae > Caryopteris > Caryopteris x clandonensis. The sequence goes on from JAPYKT020000021.1 coordinate 5,407,262, forward strand.
AAAAAATGTACATATATAAGATCCTAAATATACAAATATTCATATCCAAATACTACCCTAGATAGCACAATCTTAGTTTTCTAAGAGCTTTCATATATAGGACTCGTTTTAAGGGAAAAGTGGCCCGAACATATTTTCTATCTTCGTGTCTTTCTCTCGCTGAAATTCACAGAAAATTCTTGGAGGAGAATGTAGAGAATCCATTTGCAGAATCTCAGGTTTGGACATGTTCTTGTCCTCCTGGTTAGTCTTATCATGTTCAAGTTATCATAATTCTCGACTTTTCAATTATCATTATATGTAAAATCTGGACTTCTTTTTATGACATGATATATTTGTTAACTTGCTACGGATGATTCCTCAAGCAAGCACATTGATGCCATTCCTAATTCAAGCCTATTATTAAGAATTCATTCCCAAGAAGAGGATCTGCCATATCTGGAAACCTCTTCGGATCCTTGATAAATGATTTGGCATGTTCGGTCATTTGAATTGTATATTTAGCAATTGGTCCGTAATTTATACAAAACAGAGGAATTTTATTTTTAATCTTGATACGTAACTAAAAATGGAATTATCCCTGTATAGATCAATTTTAGTTGAATAGATATTGCGTATGAGATATTGTACTTACCCAAGTCACTAAAGTTTGCTCATCTCTAGGCCATGCAGCGTCTAAGGCTCTACGCCCATTTATAAGCTCTCGAAAAACTACACCAAAATTGTAGAAGAGACATACTATTTTATTGGATGTGAGTAAGGAGATGGATATGTGTATGTTAACATCAAACTTAGCTCAGTATAACTTTTCTTTATAATTATTTAAAAATATAAAATTGATAATTAATTAAAATAAATTTATTTTTAAAAAATAAAATTGGGACAATATGTACAAATTCCTATAATTATTTATTTATTATATAATTATATAATAAATATGAATGTATATTTTCAAACAGGTGAGTTGTAACGCACGTGCGTGAAGATCACTTTCCACGAATGAATTATTCTCAAGTGAATTTGATTTAACGTATGCATATGATAAGCACTATCCAAAAATCTCTCGAACTACTAAAGAATCGTATATTTAATATTCTCTTATATATTGATTGTATGTATGATATTATTGAAAATCAACATCGATCCAATCTAATTTAGGAATATTTTTATGCAAAAAATCCATTTTACACCATCCATCTTTTATATAGTGTCATAAATCAAATATTGCACATTACATTATTGAACAAATTAAATTATATTTGCCATTTTAGTAATGCATATTCCAAGAATTTAACATATTCATAAAATTAAATTAATAAAATTGTCACCTTCAATGGACAAGTTCAAAATTAGTTGGCATACATTAAATAGAATAAAATCAAAGGTAAGTAGTTATTGATTTATCATTGTATTTTTAAGGTATTTTCTTTAAATTTTCAAATCTAACATAAATTGAATTTTCGATTTATACAATTATTCCTAATTCTTGGCCAGCTCACATCCATGGTAGCATGACTAAATTATTAATTAATTAATTATTTTTTCAAGTCCGCTATTTCCTAATTTGGCTGGTGCTTTGGCCTCTATAAATTTATTATCATTTCAGCAGCCACAAATATATATTATTGAGAATCATTTTGAAAAAGGAATTTTTTAGTATTATATATCAAAGGAACTTGAAGTTTGGAAGAAGTGTGAAGAACCGTTGTATACAGCCTAGAGAATTGTGTAATTCCAATCTACTATTCCAGCTTATATGTAAGTGTTGATTTTGTGTTAAATTACAAGATTTAACCTAAGCATACATGTTTAGAGTAGGATTATTGAATAAGAATTCGTTTAATAACTTCATTAATTTCTTGTGTAAAAATGAAGATCCAGGAACTGATTTGTGTGTTCAATTTACTACGATTTGATTGAAAAAAGAAATGCCAGAATGTGATTAAAAAAACAAGTAGTTTAACTTGAACATATATAAATATATTTTCTTTAAATTAGATCTCATTAATTGTATACAATTTATATTTATATATATATATATATATGTGTGTGTGTGTGTTTATGTTTAATTTAATCTATAGATCTCATTAATTGTATACGATTTATAAATATATTCATGTTTATGTTTAATTAGATCTAGTTAATTGTAACTTCAAATTAATTTAGGGTTCTTGAATAAGATTTAGTTTAATAACTTCATTCATTTGTTGTAGAATAAGTCAGATCCAGGAATTATTGTTGATAAGTATGTTCGATTTATTGTGACGTAGTTGAAAATTAAATAATGTTCCAATACGACAAAAAAAAAATATTTATCTTGTATATCTATATATTTGCTTTTAAAATATTGTGGAAAAAATTCTTCTTGAACAACTAAAATGTTGCCTTGTTATAAAAGAAGGTGGTGAAAAATGTTTCTAATTAAGTGTATGTTGTCGTGTAGTAAGTTTAGCGTTTCATTCAGTTATCGTGTCGTAAGTTTAATGTTCAATTCATTCAATTGTCGTGTAGGAAATAATTCTTGACCAGGATAATATTTTAGTGTTTATGTCATGCCATGTTTATTTCATTCAATTCAAAAATTAAATAAGGCAGTGTTTATTTCATTCAATTTTATTTAATTTGTTTCTATTTTATTCTTCAAAATTATCTTAATTCATTGTAAGTATTATACTTAATATTTATCTTTTTTTTTTTTTTTTTTTGTACATATTATTCTCAGAAACCAATGGACCAAGGATCATCCAAGAAATCAGCCCCGTCTTCATCAAATCGTGAAGTAAATCCTCTCTTCCAATATTCTGCTTCTCAAGAATTATGGGGCTACAGGTTATTATTAATGATTACAATTATAGTCTTTTTTATTTTATTTGATATGAAATTTAAATTTGAATTTTCAAAGGAGCTAACTTGAGCATAAAGTATTGATGCTGTGTGTTGTAAAATTTGAATGCAAATTATCAGAAAAAATTTTAACGTGAAGTACCAATACTTTGAGTTTAAGTTGGTTCCAAAAGATACCCATGATCGGGTTCCTTATTATTACTCGATTTACATTTATGTATCTATTATCCTAATATAACTAATAATATAGTATTTTCATTTACATAAATAAATATTCAATTATTTTCTTACAATGAGGAAATATGAATAGCTACAATAATCAATTATCAAGTCTGCCTGCTGAATTTTATTCGTCATCGTCGTCTTCAAGGCCTCAAGGGGAACTTAATATGGAACCCTCTCAAACTTTGGTAAGACACCACAACTACTCCTCTATTGTTTTTAATAAAAATTAAAATTACAAAATAAATTAATTTACTATGAGAGTTTTAATAAATGAATTGATTCAAATCGTATATCTTATTATTTAACAGGCAATTGGAAGCTCTGCAATTCATCCATCACAGGCTCAAATAAATTCCTACCTTGGTCGAGTTTATCAGCAACATAGTTCTCGGAGCATAGACGATGTTGGTGGAAGGTACGTAATTTTTAATGTTTTTTTCTAATTTTTACTAACTAATTTATATCATAATCTCTATAATGTTCTTACACTATGCCAAATCAATAACTCAAAATTGGTGTTTGAAATTAAGGTACACATTGTACGACAAAAGGTACAAGGACCTTGGGCTTCCCGTTGATCCACATTTACGTATTTTTAATGCTATAAATGAAAAGGCAAATGGTAGAGGTAATTTTTCTTGCAATACTATTTTTATCCTTATTAGATAATGTTACGTCTTTTCTAAAATAAGAGTCGTTTTAAAAGTTATTATTTTTCTTATTATCAAAATAAATGAAGTCGTGTGTGTGAGAATTTTGGTTTTGAGAAGATTATACCTTCATCTTATTGACAAAAAAATAAAAAATTGTGTTTTGTCAAAAATGACACTTATTTTGGGACGGAGGGAGCCTTGTATTCAAAATGAATTGTGGGCGCAAAATTATTTTGTTGTATTAGAATTGATCTATTTTTATTTTTATTTTTTTGTTTTCCAGGATATGGAGAATCATCAACCCAAAAGAAATGATTTCAGTTTCTCTGTTGTTTTTTGTTATTGCTATGGACTTTAGTATTATTTTAATGACAACCTAGTCGCAAGGTTTTGATGTTTGGACATGTATTTTTCTTTGAATTATCATTTTGGATTATGCATTGGCACTTTGATGTACTTTTATATTGTCATTTTCATGCTTTGAACCAATTATTTTCACAATTATTTAATCTTCAGTTTGTTGAATATATGGTGAGTATGGATTTTCTGCTCTAATTTCATATTTTGGATATATATCAGTATTGGCCAGCTTCGATATTTCATTAGTCATGCGGTTGGGGATGGGTGGTGTAGCAATAAATAAATGGGTGGAGCTATTCATACCCCCAAAACCTCTAAATATACCTCATAATTATTATAACAAAATTTTACATTAATAAATTGACTAAAATACCCTTACACATTTATATTGTTTTATTTTATTCATATTCTCAACCGCATAAATTCGGTCTTTTCTTCTTCTTCTTCTCAATGTTTTATTTATGGCTTTCTTGAGATTGAGCTCCTAATCTAAAACATTTTCTTCTTTATGTTTCTTCAATACAGAACCTTCTCCATGTTTCTTCAATAGAAAGAAGTTGAAATTGCATATTTGTGGCTTTCTTGAGATTCGGCTCTAAATCTGAAACTTTTTCTTCTTCATGTTAATTCACTACAAAGAAGTTGAAATTGCAGATTTATGGCTTTCTTGATATTCGACTCCAAATTTGAAACATTTCACCGCAAAGGTCAAACTTGATAAGGAACATACACTTAACACTATTGTTTAAATGGTTTTTTCCCCATTTTTAAATGGTTTTTCCCTTAACTTGATTTTGTTAAGAACTTTGTCTATTAGGGTTCATACATACATATATATATATATACACACACACACACACACATATATATATACTTGTTGTATGTGGGCACGTCTGATGGTTAATCAGCAACTCAATGGAGTCTGTCACATCTATGATTGGACTGTCGTTGCTCCACCAGGCGCTGTCATTCCATTGGCGCCAGGCGCCGCCACATTTTGGTGTTGAACCTAAATTTGTTACTGATTTAAGAAACAAAGAAGTTTTTTTGGGGTTTCTGGGTAGAGCTGCAGAAATTTCTGGGAAAGCAGACAAGTTTTTGTCAATTTGTGTTGGGAATTACGAAGGGTTGGGCAGTCTCCAGTCTGGTTGGGATGCTAATTTATTTCTTGTTTTTTATTTTTTAGTAAAAATGGTATAAGAGGTAAAAATAAGGTATATTTAGTAAAAAAGAAGAATTATTAATTTTTAATGGATTATGAATAGCCCCACCCTAAATAAATTGTATAGAAAATACAAAGATAAGCTTCAAAAAGAACCCCCAAGGAAAAAAAGAAAAGGAAAAAGAAAAATTAAAAAAGTGCATACATAATATCCTAAATATACAAATATTCAGATCCAAATGCTGCATATTTATATTGTTATGTACAAACTTTAATCCATCCAAATGCTGCTACCCTAGATAGCACAATCATAGTCTTTTTAGAGCTTTTGTATATAGGGCTCATTTTCAGGGAAAAGTGGCCCGAACATATTTTCTATCTTCGTGTCTTTCTGTCGCTGAAATTCACAGAAAATTCATGGAGGAAAATGTAGAGAATCCATTTGCAGAATATCTCAGGTTTGAACGTGTCCTTGTCCTTCTTGTTGTCTTAACTTGTTCATGTTATCATCATTCTCGACTTTTCAATTATAATTATATTTACTGAGGAAGGGCCCTACGGTTGTTTCCTCCTGCAAGCACACTGATGCCATTCCTACTGCCTAATTCAAGCCTGTTATTGAGAATTCATTCCCAAGAAGAGGATTATCCATATCTATAAACCTCTTCGGATCCCTGATAAATGATTGTGCCTGTTCGGTCATTTGAATGGTATATTTAGCAATTGATCCGTATTTTATACGGATCAGAGGAATTTTATTTTTAATCTTGTTATGTAACTAAAAATAGAATTTTCCTTATACAGATCAATTTTAGTTTAATAGATATTGCATATGAGACATTGTACTTACCCTAGTTATTAAAGTTTGCTCGTCTCTAGGTCGTGAAGCGTCAAAGGCTCTACACCCGTTTATAAGCTCTTGAAAAACTACACCAAAACTGTACACATCCAATTAAATTGAAACTTCACCACGACTTTCTTAGTCTGGTGCACAATAGCCATAAGATGACATCACCCCTTGTGATATATTCAACTTATTGCCACTGTGGAAGATTGGCAAGCCCGTATTCCGACAGTTTAGGATTGTTCACCTCGTCCAACAAAATATTTGGTGATTTCAAATTGGTATATGATTGGTGGATTCGCGGTCTCATGTAAAAACTCGAGTACTTCAGCATCACTGACGCTATTTTCATTCTATTCAACCAATCTAATGGTCTCTTGTCTGACATGTATGTGAGTACAAAAATTTTGTCATTTTACGAAGTAAAAGATGAATGATATATTTGTGTCTATGAAGTTAGTTTAGAATTTGATAAGAGAGTTACCAGATAGATGATTTTCTAAACCACCCAATGGCAAGTATTTGTATACAACAAGTCTTTGATCTCCATCTGTAAAATATCCGGTTATTTTTACCAGATTTGGATGGCAAAGCTGATTCAATGTTACAACTTCGGCTTGAAATTCATTGCTCCCTTGTGTTCAAACCCTGTCTAGCTGTCTAACAGCCACAATCTGTTGAAATTTGAGAAAATCAATGATGTAATTGAGATTCTTGTCCTGTTATTTTTTTGTTTCTCTCAAGAACTAGCCAGAAAGATGCATTAGTTGTAATCCCCAACTGCAACCTCTTAAAAGAACTTTTTGTTTTTTTTTCTTTAAGCTACAACTCAAGTTTTACTTTCAATTATACCCTTCTTTGGTATTTGTGGCCCTGGTTAGGCAAAATGACATCATCTTCGTTGAAACAATGTAAATTGAAACAAGTTATAGGTTTTTAGGGATGACAATGGAGCGAGATCGATACTTGAATATTCAAGTTTGTCCCAATTTTAGAACGATTGTTATCTCGAATGTTTGGAGTTATCTCGAATATTTGGACTACTATATTATTTGTTATCTGAATTTCAAAATGTCTCATATTTATATAGTATATATAACTTAGAACAATAGGTATTTTAGCACAACTATTTAAATAATTCAAAAGGTTGGTAAATTGGAATTTCGTCAATTTTCTGTCTTTATTTCTTCATCTATTTTATGAAAAATAGTTTGATTACCGTTCAATTATCTTATTCGAAAATGACAACCATAGATATATGTTTATATGCCAGTTAATTATTTTGAAATTTACAGAAATAAATTTGACATATCATTAATTAGCTGGTTAATACATGATATGTGATAATGTATGTTGTCTTTTATGTTATTATCTACCATTGGCGTGGGGTGATGGTGAAATTAAGATGACCGTTCATTGTAAGTTTGATGAAGTTATAAACAGACGACAAAGAATAAAGTTATCCGCTTGATGGCATATAATTACCTTTCTAATTTTACTTAATGTTGAATAAAAAATCAAAACTCCTAAATTCATTGTTTGTAAAATAAAATTTTAAAAATATACTTTTATATAGTTTGTTTTAAAAAATAAAAAACTTAATTAGCATCAAAGCTAATGCTAAAATTAATAACCAATTAATATTATAAAATAGACTTGAGTAATATAGATGGATATTAGTATAGCCAATGAATAATTATCTGATGGATATTGTATGAACTATAGTAATTTAATAAATCAGTATAATATATGGAACTTACAAAAAAATAATCGTATTTTAAATTTTCTTATTATTATTTTGGATGTATAACTTGTCTAAATTCTTTCATTTTATTAGTTAATAGTCACTTGGTAAATTTGGTTGCTCAAATAATAATATAAGTATATATATATATATAGATAAATATCTTTAACAATTTCGGAAGATGTTTTGCTGAAGTCGATTATTGCAGCTTTGAATATTATCGTCACTCATTAAAAATTTTATGAGTGAGTCTCGTGTGCATTGGGTGCACCGTGGATCTGATTTACACTATTATTTATTTTGTTTTAAAATGTTACTTGTTTAATTCAATAATATTATTATTTTGTAAGCAAATAATACATTTTAATTAAACAAGTAATACTGTAAATCGGGTTGCATAGTGCACCCGATGCATAGAAGTTTTTGTGATATCTTATATATGCAAAATCACTAGTGTAATAAAGTATATTTCAATCACCTAATTTATGTGCGTGTAAATAGGTGGGGTAGGGTACGGGTATATCCTTTCCATACCCTACCCTATTAGATTTAAGTAGAATTCAAGTATTACCCGTTGGGTAATCAAATTATCTGAATATATTTTAAAAAATTATGAATAATATATGATATGCATATAAACAATATAAAAATTGATATATTACAATCACATATTAGTATATATAATATGTAAATATTATTTTTGTTATATAATATTTTTTATGTTATATAATATATATTACATATGCAATATTTTCTATCAAATTTAATTTTATATAATATATAACTTATATAATAATATTTTTTTAAACAGGTTGTCGGATGGAATAATTAGGTAATAGCTCATGATCATACCCTACCCTACCTGATCACAAAAATATCGAGTTCAGGTAGTACCCTATCCATTTACCCGTAATTCAACCAATTGACCTCCCTGTAAATAATTTATTCTGCTCGCTTTAACACACCATACTTCACTTTTTCTTTTTCTTTTTCTTTTTCTTTTTCTATAACTACTCGATACTTAGTTAAGCAGAATCATACTTTTCGTTTTCTAATTAAACATAATTATGGTGGGTAAATGTGATTAGTGAAAAAGAGGAACAAAGGCATGATCTAACTGTGATTATTAAATTAAATGATTAATGGAGCATGCTAGATTCAGATCACCAATATTGTTCTGATTTGCTTAATAACCTTCTGTCGAGACCATAATTTCTATGCGATATATGTAATTAAAGGAACTATATAATTATAAAAATGTTTAGAGCTGTATGGTAATTTTCAGTACATTCTAAATCTTAATGACATTATTTTATCATTAAATAATATAGATTATGAGTTCAAAACTCATTCCTTGTTATAAATGGAAACAAATATCTAGTACAGTTCAAATTAAAAATGTAAAATTGCGATTTGAATTTGAATAAAAATTAATTTTGATATTCATATTTGAATACAAGTACAAATACGTATATATTTGATATTAAATTACTAGGGTTTACTTTTTGTTTGGAGTCCATTTAATGTTTTGGACAAAGAATCTTTTATTTAGATTGTATTTGAGATGGAAAAATCAATTAAATGTATGGTGTTTAATATTGTTGTTGTTGTGTATTTTGTGGTTGTATTTATTTTGTAATTTCATTGTTACTATTTAGATTTTAAGTTTTTAATAAATGTTACAACTTAATAAAATTTTGCCAAAAAAATTAGATTCTGAATTCGAATATTTGAATACTTGTTTCAAATCGAATTTGAATTATATATAATTTATATCCAAAAACTATTCTAATTAAAATATTAATATACTATAGGCGATTCAAATGTTATTGATGTACATCATTGTTCCAAACACCATATAATTGCCAGCACGTCTCTTAAAACACACACACACACATACATATATATATATATATATATATAATGTAAACGCCTAAATGCCAGGCTGGCGTAGTTCATCGCATTATCCAGTAAGAATTGAAGAACGCAATAATTAAGTTCATTTATATCCCACCTAAATTATAAACGCGCATTTCACACGCTTAAGTTTTCTATACTTTCATCTTCACCCTTCTTTTTGAGTCTCTACCTCCTCCAGCATATTCTTCCCAAAATCCCATCTCTAACTTAGTTTCTATCTCCACTAATTCATTTAGATCTCCAATCCTTTCTACAGAAAAGGGTTTTTAAGGTAAGTTCACAAGTTAATTGTACCGTATAGCCACAGATATGAATAATTCAAGATTCTCTAACTTGCATTGTTTCTTTTTTTATTTTGCGTTCTTCAAATTGACTATTTGGTGTTATTAATGAACGATCAGGTTTATACGGGAAATGGGGCATCACCATCACCACCACCACCACCGCCACGACAGCCCTTACGACGATCCCATGGTGGCATGTTTTTGCTGCCCTTGTTTGGTAGTCTCGTCTGCATTCAGAATGATTGGGAGGTGCCTCTTTGTTGCCTGTTATCCTTTGTTGCAGTGCTTCGGTTGGGATGACTGCAGACATCACCACCACCACCACAAGCATTTCTACTGAATTCTTCATTTATGAGATTTTCAGTTTCTATTCTTTTTTTCCGTAAGTTTTGGTGCAATTCTTTAAGCTAACTCTAGGTGTTCATTGATTGTCTGGTGAACACGTTTTTGTGATATATTTATGGAAAATCACAAATGTCCAAACCATCTATCTTTTCTTGTTTTCTGGGCTTCTCCAATCAATCTTTCATGTTCTGGTTTGTGGTGTACTGAGAATTAAAAACCCATAAACTTTGTTGGGTAGTCCTATTCTTGACATTCCTGAAAATAGGATCACAGATGAGCATGCACCGACGTCGTTTTCGTGCACAACCGTGATTCTTTTTTTGCCCGGTATTCTTTTGTTACCATCGTGCACAGCTTGTGATTCTTTTCTTTTCATTTCGTGTGCTTAATTCAAGAAAACAAGTTTTCTTTTAAGAATGAAAAAGAAAGGTAATGTATACTAAAAATTTGGTGAAAGGGAAAATTGGAAATGCAATTAATCATGAGTTTTTTCTTTTATTCCCCTCATCCCAAAAATAAATTTTATATTTGTATTAGTTATTTGTTATAGAAAATATAACTCTGTTTTGTAAACAACTTCTTATTTTTTGTCAATTTAACAAAAAATACAACTTTCTAAAAATTATAAATTTGCATTCATATGACTTTTTTAGTATTTCATTTGATTATTCAATCAGACATAACTTATTTGTTAAATAAAAAAGTCAATTGTTAACTTTAACTAATAAAACAGAATATTAACATTAAAACAAGATTATTTTTTTGGGACCAAAGTAGTTCTTAAAATGGACTTTTTTTTTTTTTTTTTTGAAAGGAAATGAGTATAATTTAGGTTATGGGATCGAGGGTAATTGTAAGTTAGTTTATACGTTAAACTTGGACGCTAACACAAGCCCAATTAGCAAGGCCCGCGGCACAAAGATGGAAACAAGGGTTTGGGCCAATTCGTTACATTAATTACATTTAAATTTAGTGTGACAATTAAACTTTTAGAGATGGAAGACGCATTTTCTCCTAATAACTTTATCATTTGCCGTCTTCTTGTTTATTCCAGCCAGAAGAAAACAAGCTTCCATTTGGAGAGACGAAATTCTTATCACAGTTAGGGGTGTGTGTGTGAGACAGAGAGAGTATCCAAATTAAATCAAAGTGAGGGGAAAAACATAATAATATATATATATGTATATGTGTGTGTGTGTATATATAGTTTTTCTTTTCTTTTCCTGCACTTTAAAAGGTACATTTGAGTAAGATTGCTTCCCCGGGAAAAAACAAAAACTTAAAGCACTTAGATATAAGTAGGTTGAATGAGGCCTGCAGCAAAGGAGTTTGTTTGTACAACAGCAAAATATGGAGCATTTGCAGTTTCTTTATAACATTGCATATCAACTCTGATCAACTCGAAGCAGAAAAGTAGTGAACTTGGCATACAAAATTCTGGAGACTAGGAATGGAAACTCGTAATCACTTGACACTAGCATTGGGAATGGAAGACGTGCATGGTCCTGAAGAGGTCATAAACGGGATGCCTTTGAATGTTGCTATACCCTTTTCATCTGTGAAAAGATTCTGCAACCCCCACAAACATTATATTAACAATGGTGATTTAGCAATCAGGGAAGCTGCACAATCATTATAACCAAAGAAGCTGGAAGTTCTATATATGTGTGTGTGTATATATATATATATATAACTGTTAATCTTTCAGATGATTCGTAGATATCAAGTGGGAAATTGCCAGTATTTGGAAATACTATCTGGGTATTGAAACCCAGAAAAATATGAGGATTACATACCGGAGTTATCTTATCCAGTTGCTTCTTTTTGGGGTTCAAAACCTCTTCTGGCTTGCCATCAAGTCTGGATGCAAAAAAAATTGCTAAGCATATCAGCGATCAGGCCGTAAAAATCAAAGAGACAGTTTAACACCAGCATTATTATGTTCAACAACCCAACACAGAATAATAAAAAAGAAAAAAAAAAGATAGATGAGCAGCAAGCACTTCTACGATTTGTATACAAGTGACAAGAAAAGGGCCTGAAGGCTTCGAAAAGTGTCTATTAAGAAAGAGAGAACCAAAAAAAGCAACAATTTCAGGGTTAATGGCAAAAGACATTACCCAGCGAAAGTAACACACTCCCCAAGCTTAGCACCTTCAGGAGCAATTAGAGGCTCTACAGCTGTATGATCTTTACTAGAAGCACATAAGACCTGTAGTTTTAAGCAAAAGGAAACATGAAAATTTGCAATCAAAGAAACCCAATGCTTGTCAGCATGGCATTAATTGAGTAGCATGGAGAGAGAAAAAACAATATTGCGGAGGCCTAGAATAATAGAATACAATGATGGTGGAGAAACTTACCAGTCCCTCTGACATCACATCTCGTAACTTCCCAGGTTTTACATTTGTAATAAGTACTACACGACGATTCTGCAAAGCAAAAGTAGTAGAAAATGGAACTCAAGATTTAAAGAATATTACATATCAAAATATATTACCAAAAGATCCAATGTAGTTAAAGGTTTTCCCACCGTTAACTCTTCAGGAGAACAAAACTTTGCAAGGCCACTAACCACTTGCCTGCACTTTGCTTCACCAACATCAATCTCCTCAACCAACAAACTGCATTACACATAAAAATTACAGAACAACAACTCAGTTATGTATTAAGTATTTATCCCAAGGTCTCAACCTTTACATAATATAAGCTATATTTAGCTATCATAAAAATCAAAAGCATCTTAAGGGTGAACCGAAAACAGAGGAAAAGGAACTTTTAAGGCAAATATTGCTCCATAAATAAATAAATAAAGAAGAGAGGCTTAACGAGAGAGAGAGAGAAGGGGGGGGGGGCTAGGTCTCACTAGAAAAGATTTCAGAAACAAATCTTTGAAAACTAGAATAACATGCCAACTGCACTCATGGCGTATCAAAATGCCACAATTAAAACTAAAGCATTTCCATGCTTTGGATGAATGGACACATCATAGAAATCAATCACACATGTAGCACAATGAAACTGGAGCAAAATATTTCTCAAGAATCCAAAGTCATTCTTCACTTCACTACACACTTAAGTAGTCATCTAACCTGTCAGCTGATGGATGTTTCCATGCTTTACGAATATGACCAATCTGAATTTTCAGCAAACTAACACTAAGTTCGTCATCCTTATTGGCAGCCTCTTTTTCAGGAAGTTTTTTCTTCTTCTCCTCGCTAGCTTTACTCTCTTCTACCTTCTTTTGCTTTTTGGATGGATAAAGAAGCAATATTAATGACAAGTAGTAGAACAATTTATGGTGGATATAAGATAATAGATCTAAAAAAGATGAATTTAATTAAGAATTTTCCACATAAAAGAGATAGTCAAATAGCAGAAAGGATGTGTAACAAATTGCGTGGTCTGGAAAACTTGGTTTGGCCAGAGAGCATTCAGCAGTATACTATAATCTTAATATACACTGGACTCATTATTTTATTACAAGATGAGTTTCCCAGAATATTTTGAAGAGAGGAAACAAAATTAAAGATAAATAATTAATTAATTTAAAGAGAGACAGAGAGAGAGAGACAGAGAGAGAGAGACAGAGAGAGAGGGAGAGAGAGGGAGGGAGGGAGATACTCGTTGTAGCTATATATTGCATAATATTGAAATCTCCAGAAAAGAGATACACGAATAACACTTACAGTGTCAGCACTTTTCTTTCCTTTAGAACCTGTCTCTGACTTACTAGCCTCTTTTGGCTCTTCAACAGTTTTCTTTACATTAGAATCTTCAACCTTCTTCAGAGGTTTTACTTCCTGGGAAAAGATGTTCAGAAATAATTATGTTCTATTGCTTGTTCACAGGATATTAATTCAACACTTGGAAGCTAATAATTTCAAAATATGGGACACAGAACTACCACCTGTAAGGACTGACCCAGGAGTCAGACGACACATTTAACTAACACGTATCAGATTAACCAAGGAGCAAGGGAAAAATACATTACATGGAATTAATAAAATCCCTCTATGAGTTTTATAGGGTCGCAACCCAATTGGAAATCAGCCAATCTGCAAATGTCTACGATGATGCTTGCTGTTAGTCCTCATAGTCACATCAAAAGAACCAGCTATCACTCCTTCCCTCCGTCATTCTTTACTCTTCTGTTGAGTTTTATCATATTACTAGATAGTACCAAACTTGAGATAAAATTTAAAATTTGAATTTCTTGATTGGGCAAGCTTAGATAGATGACCTTTAACCAACCAACCTATACACTTTAGATCGCTCAGCTTTCATAGAGGCAAATCACAGGGTTTCTGATTTACTAATTTCATAACAAGAGTTTCTTTTCTAACGGTGCACCCAAGTTATATGTATACAGACATTGGATCAACTGTACAGTTATTTGTATCTATATGTTATGTAAACCATTGGAACATGAATAGACATATGAGATATGAGGACGTCCTGTGTAACTTGGATAAATATGTGTACGCAATTTCTTATATGCTTTAGTACTCTTACGAAGAGCTAGTTTCTAGTGAAATGAAAATTAAATTAAAAAATTGCTTAAGAATTTTCATTAATCATAGCAACTAGTTCCCCCACCTCACCCATCAAAAGGAAAGAAAGAAAGAAATAGAGAAGATATGTGATTTAAGATCTCTCCCCGACCAACAGGCTGCAAACTTGATACATATGTGTGACAATCACTCAGTCCTTCCTTACAGCTGTACCTCGATCATCTAAATATTGTGGTTCTTTATCATCAAATGAATAGGCAAGAGATAGTGTGGTAGAATTTCCCCAAACAATTATGGAAAAAACAAACAAACAAATCTACAATCCAGCACAACGCAAATCTAGATGAATTACTTACAGGGAACAAAAATTGAACCTTCTCAATGGAAATCTTCTCAAAGAGTTGCCCAAACTCCTCCTTGTTCTGCACTTAAACGAAAAAAATAATCATGAGAGCAGATGCACAACACTAAGCAGGAAGACATGATGGAAACAATAACCCTTTATTTTAAAGAGCTCTCAAACTTGAATCACCACACTATTTGGACTTCAAACATCATAATGGAACTATATCCAGATACACGAAAAGAAGAAAAGGAGAAAGTGATGAAGAACATGAAGAAATGAGAAAAGAAAGGGGGAAAGAATAATCAATAGTGCAAAGCAACTGACACAGAACATATACGCTCAAGGTAAAACATTGACAAACATCTTTACTTCCTTGGATATTTGGCTGACTTCTTATTACTAGAAGAAACATCCCATCATAAATGAAAGTATTTTTTCAAAATATAGTTTCTTCTCGAGGAAATATAAGGGAGAGTGTATCCCTCCCTTTCTAATAAGTTGAAAGTAAGAACTATATACTCAGTTTCAACAATGAACAAAATTTAAAATGGAAAAAGGATAAAAACAGGAATAATAATAATAATAATAATAATAATAATAATAATAATAATAATAATAATAATAATAATAAATAAATAAATAAATAAATAAAAATATCTTCTCACCTGGATGTATTCAATCCATCTCAACAAATGTGGCAACTTTGCTCTATCTGAACTTGAAAGACCAATCTGGATCCAAAATCCATGAAAGTGTAGTTAGAATATCATACAAAATAATTTGTAGTAGTGTCACCTAGTAACCTTCATTAGCAAAGATGTATTACATGAAGTGTAATCAGTATACAATTCTCAACAACGTCTCTGTTTTTCAGAATTCGCTAAGTGTTGAGCAGCACAATATACTAATACAAGTCCTCTTCGGTAACTAAGCATATCACACATTATCAAATATTAAAAATCCTATTTCAGGCTCTAACATTGAAAACCACATACCACAGATGAATGCACTGTTGAGAAGACAATAATATCAGCTCCAGAAGGTGTCAGTCCATCGCCCAATACAACAGACTTTGTAATCAACTCTTCATTTAAGTCATTAAGAGCCTTAGATCGCGCATTGGGATTATCCAGAAAACCCTCAGCAAACCCTAGCCATTTCTTCAGCTGCCACCAAAATTTACATCTTTCAATATCGAAATGCTTTGTTTTTAACATAAGCCCAGCTCCAAAGCAACCACACAAGTAACAGTATACATACCTCATTATTTTGAAGTTGTGCATCCCCATTTCGCGATGACTTGATAATGCTTGTGCATAGACTCTTCAAATCACTGCCCAAATCACTTGCAAATGAATTCTGCATGAATCAGTGGCACAAAAGTAATAACTAACCGTAAAATTCCTTTTCCAGACTTCGATAATACACACACACACTTAAAGGAAAAAATGAAAGAAAACAGAAAATAGGAGGCTTACAGGATCTACTGAGAGGTGTTTACAGAGAGCAAAGACTAGATTTTGCTTGACAGAAGCCATGGCTAACAATTCGACGCCTAAGAATTTCTTCACCCCAGCAAAAAGTTGAATTTCCAAAAGTTTCAACTTTCAGCTGGACAAATTCAACCTCAAGAACGTAGTAGGGTTACGGTTTTCCCTTCTTTTTTTTTTTTTTTTTTTTCTTTTTTCCATGTATTCATTTTATGGGCTAACAAAATTTGGGCCACTTTGCTATCTTTACTTATCTGGTTTAGCCCAAGTGAAAATAATTTGTTCACCGTGGGCATAATTCTCCTGAAAACCCAGTTTGATCCAACTCCACCCACTAATAAGTTTTCGGTTTAAACTGCTTTAACTTTTTTCCCCCAAATGGAAAGATTAGAAGATCAAAGTAACGAATAAATTAATTTTAATTTCTTTATATTTGAAAATTTATTTATTTTAAATTCTTTGTTTGGAGGTTTGAATTTGAAATTAATGAATTATAATTGTTTGATTTTTATCTTATCTGAATTATGTAGCGTGTGTTCAGCATGTATAGTGTGTGTAATGTGGATGATCTGTATGTATGCATGTCATGTGTTTGAATGGAGTGGGCGCATTTGTTTCCGTGCAATACGTGTTGTATGTAAATATGCAAGCATGGTGTTGTTATGATATTTTTAATTAAGATATATGGTGTTAAAACTAGTAAGTCGAGAAGATAGAATCCATTAATCATCATGATCGCACACCTCAAAAATAGTTAGAAAATATGATACTTACACGAAGCCAAGATCTTAGATATACTTGAATTTGGGCTCCTCATAGCCCGAGAAAGCCTTAAGAAAAACCAGGGATGGCCATGTTTTATTTTCAATCTAACAAGACTGTTTGTTAAAATATTGTCAAATTTGAAGGGCATTCTATAAGGAATGTCTTTCCCTCATTTTTTTTCCTTTGTTATTTTGAATATACTGTAGAAATTTATTCCAAAAGGTAAAAATGATATCACGTACATATGCACTAAACATACAGCGAATAAATTACAAGGATTTTGAGGTTTGCCAGCCAGTTCATTACAAGGATTTTAAGGTTAATTCAAACAAGGTTCGGATCAATAAAACACCTAAAATATCACCAACCTAATGATTAAGTCAAAACACAACGCGATATACAAATGAATAATAGACCATTGTATACCCCAAAGTGTATTGACAAATCCAAAAGGCAAGTGATGTACATGAAAATTTACAAGTACTCAGGGTACATCACAACTTAAGTAGTTGCATCTTCATGGGACTAGTCATGCATCATGAAGGGTAAAAGAACAAACAAAATCGTTCTGACAAGTTAAGATGCATACAAAAACTATACAAGTACATGTGACATGCTCTGAACAAGAGGGATCAGAAAATCCAGCATCCTAGTAAGATAAAAACCAATTAATCATAACGGGCAGCCACGACCTGAGTATGTCACAAGGTACTGCATTTAACCAGGCAAGTGGGACGAATTTCCCCAAAAAGGTTCGGTCAATCAAGAAACAAAAAATCAACAACATCAATCAAGGATTAAGTCAAAACACAAAAAAGGTATACAAAAGGTAAGAAAACCATAGTGTACCCCCACATGTATTTTTAATTAATCTAATGGTGAGTGATGCACATGAAAATTTACAAGTGCTCAGGGCATACCCAGAGAAATAAACAAACAATACCAACCAAAGATTAGGTCAAACATAAAGTGATATACAAAAGGTTAAAGAACCATTTTATACCCCCAATATATTCAACTAATCAAATAGCGAGTAATGTGCATGAAATAATACAAATACTCAGGGTATACCCCAGAGAGGTCAGCCAAAATAACTTGTACATAAGCTATAGGCAACCATATTTAGCCCAACAAACAAGATATCAATAATAAGAAATAGAAGGAAAGGGGGGGGGGGGGGGGGGGGGGAGCCACACATACACAAGAGTGAATGGAAAAGACTAGAGGCTGGAGGGGGGGTTTAACTAACAAGTTTAGTTAGGGATTAAAATAACGAAAGAGGAGGTTTGCCACGAGATACTTAGAGCCCAAAACCAATAAAAGCCAACTGACTCGCATTAAAAGTTAATAAGTTCTTTGGGGAAGATGGATAACTTTGTAGACATTAGTCTCGATTTTCGCAACAACATTATCAGTGAAGAATTTTAGCAGATTAGGTTCGAGTTTAGTTAAGAATTTTAAGCTTATTTTTAGAGTTTTTTTACAAATGATTAATCAGTACCCTAAAAGAGGTTTTTCCAGACAGTGTAGTCCATTTCTAAGAAATAGAGGTATAGGTTTCACATATTAAAGATTCTAAAAGATTTTTAATATTTTTATTATAATTAATAAAAGCGATAATGATTGGTAAGTGATTAGACATAATAATATCTTGAACAGATATATATGCTGAACATAAGATACCAAAGAACAATCATGCTGAATATAAGGACTCTGTTGAGCCTACTCCATACAGTGTCATTCGTCCAAGTAAAGAAACAACTCTTAGATTTCAACCTAAGATTACGCAAATATCTTGAAAATCTTTTAATTGATACTTAGTGAGAGGGACACGGTTTAATTTCTCGTTAGGGGATTTCAAATACTTAAGATCACGAATATCATGAAAAGAATGTCCAATATCATATAATTTATCTCAGAGCTCCCTCCTTTTACCGAAAGTGTACAAACCATAAGTTTAGGACAAAAAATAAGAGGTTTTAGTAACTTTACATATAACTTGACTATGGATTAGTTGGGGAATGTATCAATAATTTTAAGATTAACAGAACAACAATTCCACAAACCCAAGATGCATCCATTCTCAGCAGTATGGAAATTATCCGCATACAACCACCCAAAAAATAATTGTTCTAAGAACATAAATACATAAGGCAGAATATACGTATCTCAGTTCTCAAATTTTAAAAGACTCCAATATTCCAATGAGCAATTTTCATGTAATGAGATGGGTTGCGGTTAATTACCATTAGGAGACATAGTTCCAAGACCAGGAGGCATGAGTACAGTGAACATTGGGATCTACATTCCCACAATTAGGTGGTGGTACAAATGAGTTGGAAGCTTGTAGCATAGCTTCTATTTTCTTCCTTTCTTTTTTTGCATTTTCCGAGAGATCAAGACATCATGCAGGGGAGCTTCTAGAAAGGCTTGAATGGGATCAACAAATAACTGTAAAAGGTTAATAACAAATTCCATGATAGAGTGGGATTAGGATCATTCGAGCTAGGACACGAAAAAGGACATAGCACCAAAAATTACCATTGAGATGATGATGGGATAGAAATAAGAGGATCCACCAATATCTCAATTTTTTAGGTGGCAATGACCAATAGCCGGTAGGTGTGAAGAACTTTCGTTAAGATATTTTGGGCTTTTTCTCTTGATTTCTCAAATCATTAAGTTCATGGATAGGACCTTTAATGTAAGTCTTCTTACCATTTTAATTTGGGTAAATAAGTCGGTGACCCTATGTAATCATCATTATGGTGATCGAGACAAAAGCATTTCGTACAAAATTTAGGCAGCACAATGTTATACGCAAATTTTTGTTCAAATATCTTTTCATCTAACAATTATATTCAGAAAGAAGATGAGAGATGACTAGATGCATTCATTGCAATTAAGACATGTACACATTGTTACTTACATTTTATAAGTTGATCTTTAAGAAGATTTCTCTAACCTAATAGGGTACCAATATTCAAATGGAAATTTAACCCAAACACACACATTAAAGAATTCTTCTTTCAAAAAGACAATTCTTTTAACATGAGAGTTTGTCAAGTGCAATGGAACATACCCCTTCTAAAAATTCCTCCATATCATGATGGTCGGTGAAATGAAAAATGACACAATTATTGGTATAGAGAGTAAGTTTTATTTTTTTCATTCCAGCAACTAACCAATCTTTTTATGTTATCAAATCCCCGCCAGTGACCTGCAAAGTATCATAACAAACAATAAACTCATTTTTTGGGAAAATTTTATACATCAGAGTAATCAAAAGTGATAAGCCCATCGATAGCATACGAATCAATTTTCAGTTCATCACAATATTGATTGTTAAATAGACTAGCCAGATTTTAGTAGGTTTAGGAATACCTGTTTCGGATGCGGAAAATAAGTCAATTATTATGTCAGGTGGTATGTCCATAATTGACTACCACAAGTAAATGTTTGAGACTTTCTCTCTCTAAAGTTTGAATGGTGATACGTTTAGAGAGAGAATTATCTCAAACCCTTAGTTGGGCTACTCCACCGTGGAGACACCACCAAACAGACCCATTGACTAACCACTTGCACCCAAAATAGATATTCCTAAACCTACTAAAAATTGGGCAGTCTGTTTAACAATCGATATTGTGTTAAACTGAATATTGAGTAAAATGCTATCGATGAAAAGAGCGTACCACTTTTGATAACCCTGAGGTATATAATGTAGCAAAGAATAAGGTTATTGGCTATTGGAATGCATTGAAGTCAATGGTCGGGATTTGAACATAAAATATATATATATATATATATATATATTGTTACTAGAATAAAAAATGCACATTTATTCCCTACATATATAATTGTGTGATTTTTCGTTTAGGCAATCAGCATGATATGACAACAATTTTGAAAGGGGGTCTGTTCTATTGCATGGGACAAACCATCATGTTAAAAGGAATTTTAATAGTGTTTGCTTTTTTTGAAAGAAGAATTATATAATGACAATGTCAAAGTTAAATTTCAAAATCCTCCATTTGAATATTAACACCCTGTTGCTTTAGGGAAAAATTCTTCAAAGATTGGTAAACTTATATGATGTGACCAATCGACTTATGAAAAGAAAACAATTGTTTATGTATGTGTCTTAATTAAGTGAATGCATTCGGTCATCCTCCATCTGCTTTCTTCATAAAACTATCTAATGGAATGATATTAAAGAAAAAAATTAATTATGATCATGTATCAAATTTTGTATGAAATACTATTGTTTTGGTCATCATAATGATTGATTACACAAGACCTCCGACTCCTTAGGCTACACTCCAAATGGTAAGATCTATACTAAAGGCCCATGACCTTAATAATTTGAGAAATTAAATGAATAACCTTAATGATTTGACTACAGGTCCTCTATCAAGGCCGCCCCCAGAATCTAAGATATTAGTAGATACACGTAATAGTGGATCTCACCCAAATCTCCCTAGAGGCTCCCGCGGATGATGGCTTTAAAGCTGCTTTGTTGAAAAGCAGCAAATAAAAGAGGAAGGGAAAGAAGGAAAAGATAAGTTATGCTACAAGATAAGAATGTTGATCCTAATGATATTATGGTGTGCATACCTCTATAGACCTTAAGCTAATCATGGAACTAAGCCTCATGATGGTAAGAAACCCCAAACCTGCATCTCATTAAATGAAGATTGCTTGTTGGAATACTAAGGATTTTTAAAATGTTGAGAAGCTATTTAATCTTGTTTCTTTTATTCATTACAATAATCTTGATACTGTTCGTATGTCGGAAACTAAACTGAAAACTAAAAATATGTGTCTATTCAGCCTCAAGTGATTATGTTGCTAAAAGTACATATGTTTATATTGATTACATATAGCCACATGAATGTGCATGAATCTATATATTCCATTGGCATAAATAAACACATAATCCAAGTTCAACGAAGTAGACAACACCTCAAACCAAGTCCCAGAATGAAGCTCACTTAAAACTCAGTTTCTTAACCACAAACATGCCTTTCAGCCAAGTTTGAAACTTCGAGTTGCCAAATAAAATAGAAAGAAGTGTGAAGTTTGAAATGAGGAAAGACCAGGCTAATTCAAAAGACCTAGATTAGCCATTCTAAAAAAAAAACCAATTGGCCCATTATGATTCACTCTGAAAATGCCCCAAAGAAATGATAATCGATATATAACAAACAGAGATTAGATCCAACCTGACAGTCCTTTTGGATTATTTCAAGAGCCTTCAAAATGCTTTACCCAATGAAGAATATTCATAAACACATAGAAACACCGGTTTTTTCTTTTTTTTTTTTTCTTTTTTGTAAATGGAATTTAATCGCAAGTAAAAGGGCTACCCGAAATCTGAATGCTTGTCTTTTTCATTCAGAGATACCTTCGTCAGAAACCCTTCATTCACCAGGCATGGCCGAGAATCGCCATCTTCGCCGAAGCAATCGATTCCCCTACCCACTAAGCGGAATGTGGAAATCTATCAACCATCAGCTGCACCCTTAAATCTTCACAATAAACCTTTAAATTGCTTATATACCATACCAACTGCAGTCAAATTCGCGGCATGAGTGAAAAACTTTTGGAAATGCCAGATTGCAGTGCCATCTGAAATCTGCCGCAAGAATTTGTCATTCGATGCCGAAGATGAATAGAAAAAGTAGCGGCAAGAAAAATGTTTTCGGTGGAGAGAAAATTCTACGTGGGAATTTGAAAGTTTGGGGTGATGAAAAACAAAGTGGCTGTAGTTTAGTGGTAAGAATTCCACGTTGTGGCCGTGGAGACCTGGGCTCGAATCCCAGCAGCCACATATTTTCCTCTAATTGTTTCTTTTATTTATTTCTTTTTCTTTTTTGGTTTTTTTTTCCCTCTCAAATTAAAGTTTCAATGAATTTGAGCTCTTGAATATATATTGCCTCTCAATATATCAGATTAATTTTATATCGGCCAAGAATGAGTCAGTCTGGTTAATAAATTTGTTAGTCACTCAAATAATATACGTATGTAATTGTATTATTTAATATAACTATTAAAGATAGGTAATTAGCATGAGATAATTCACTTATATGAATTCATTAAAAAAATAATGAGTTGTTTTGAAGATCGAACTTTTATTCTATTATTTTATGAGACAATGTCACGGTACGTCCAAATCTTGGCATGAATTAGGTGAACTTAAATTCGTCAATCCTACAAATATATGAGTCGAAATTCAAGAGCTACGATAAATTTTTGGAATGAATTAATGCAGAAAGTGATGACATTGGCAAATGGGCTAGAATCTGGGTAGAAAAGCCCAACTGACAAACCCACTTTGCACCAGAATTAATGAATAAATTAACTGATGGGCTGGGCCCGACTTCTCATCCAGGAATGACAGTATCAACCATCAGCCCAAATGATGTGGGCTTTATCATGTTGAGGAAGAAGAGTGTGTGCAATTAAATTGTGTATCCTAATGGTGAAATTTCAACATCAATCTATATTAACAAGTCTGAAGTAAACAAGTATGCTTTGGTAACTTCAAAATGTGCCCCTCCATCCCAAATTAAATTGATTTTTATAAGTCAAAATAAAATATTTATTTTCTCACAAATAAATTATAGATAATTGAATAAGTCAAATCAACGAATAAACTAAATCAAATAAATATAAATTTATAATTTTTAAAAAAATTATACATTTTGATGATCAAAATATAAAACAATACTTAAAATTTTATTTTAAAACGAAGGGAGTAGAATTGATTGTAGAGAAAGAAGAGTGTGGAATAGATTTAAATGAAAGAAAGTTTTGTCGTAATAACTTAAAGGAGCGGGGTGGGGTTGGGGGGTGGGGGGGGGGAATTGGAGATGGGACTGGAAAAAGTGAAGGTCAGGCTACAGTTGATACTTCACTTTCAAGGATCAAAGTTTTGCGTAAACCTTGAAAGAAGAGACAAGTGGTGTGCGGCCTCCTAATTTGAAACTTTTATTCCCATCTCTCTTTTCACATATATTTTTTTTTTTAATATGATACTTAATATAGTTTATATATATACTCAATTTACTATATAGTATTAAATTATTATGTACTTTAAAATTATTCTTGTTTGACAAAATATATAGAATCAGCACTGAGGTGCTCGATATGATAAAAATATAAGTATATGAACTAAACATGAAAATGACCATGATACTTTAGGAGCTTTATACTTTATTTTGCCAATTAATAAATTAGATTTGGGATGGACCACAAAGGGGGTTTGTTTTATTGATACTCATTTTAACCATGTCAAAATAGTGTTGAAGTCGTAAAATATATTGATCATTCATTATGTAATGATCGTATAGAGTATAGCATAAATTAACAATTCATCGTCAAATCTAAAAATAAAATGTAACAACTAACCATTCGGGAGATGCTCCGCATAGCTAGCTAAAGATGGCACATAGCATTCCTTGAGACAATGATGTAGATGATTTTTTCAGCCTGACAATCCGATCAATTTTGGCACAACATGTGTTATCCTAAAAATTAAAGCAAAGATGATAAATAGTGTAAATATAAAGCCCTTTTCCATTTTGAAGCTCGATGTGAAAGGATATTTTGTATCTTCAACTCCAAGAAATTGAGTTTTACAATGTGGTTGGAGGGGTCTAAATTATGAATTTTTTAACATTATATGTTGTGGACATATCTTAATGTGTTCATTGTTGATGTATAGAGATTTCATTTAATATGGTTCTTTTAATTCAAAATTAATCGTGTTATTGATGTGTGACTCATTAGCACTGAATACATTAAAAATTACCAACATTAGATAAGTGAGCAAACGTAATCTAGACAAATTAGATACTATTGATGACCGCACTATTAATATTTTGCCACAAAAACTCGTGTAAGATGATCTTACATTAAGATATATAAATAACTAGGGTTGAAATTGCACAATCAACACATTGTGTGGAAGGAATATATTTTTAACAAAAACTCATACTTTTTTTAGAAAATTATGATATATTTTTTTTATAAAAGTGATACTTTCGTAAGTTGGTATTTCTTATTTCAAAATTATTACTAAAAAGACTAAAAAATGTATTCATTATTAAGATAATAGTATTATTTTTTGTTGAAAAAATATCAATTTTGTGCCTTTTATAATATTATGTTTTCACAAACTATTACTTTTTATTAAAAATATTACTTTTTATTTTAAAATTATTACAAATGAGATTGAAAAATATTCACAATTGAAATTAAAATATATTGCTTTTTATTTAACGTATAACTTTTTTTTTTTTTACTTTCATTTGTAATACTTTTCACAAAAGCATTATTTTTGGTTAATAAAATCCATTTTTTTGAAATAGAGTTGCTTTTGTTTTCAAAGTAATACGAATACGATTAAAAAGTAACCATTATTAAAATCAAGTGTATTATTTTGTTGAAAAATATCATTTTTCTTTTGAAAAAGTGTCAATATTTTATTCTTTGGATTCATTAATAATACTTTCACATAAGATATTATTTTTGTTTTAAAAATATTGTTCGTGAGATTGAAAAGATAGTATTAAAATAAAAATTGACTTTTTTGTTAAAAATATATTAATTTTTCCTTAAAATGTATCAGTTGCTACTGAAAAGTATTATTTATTATAACTTTTTTTTTTTTTTTTTTGTATGCAAGTATACATTTTTTTATGGGGCAATTTTATTTACTTACTTAAAATAGGAAAGAATTTTTTGTGTTAAAAATATAACAAATTATGTTTTATGTCCAAAATACCAATTTTACTATTAATGAAGTGAGGCTCACAATCCTCTTTCAGGTCAATTCACGGACCCATCTCTCTATTTTTCTCTCTCCTCTCTTTTCTCTTTTGAGTTTATGGTTTTCCTCTTTTCTCTTCTTCCTTTTCTCCCTTCTCTCTCTAATTTCCTAGTAAATTTTTTTTCCCTTGTCTCTTGATCTTCTTCCTTTTCTCTATTGAAAGTCTCTTTTTTGCTTTCACCATTGAATTTCACGAAAGAAAATCATATGCACGAGAAAGTTGATAAAAGAAAGAGAGAAAAAAGAGAAGAATAAATAAGAATAAACCATAAATGAGGTAGAAAAGTTATATTTTTAAATTTTTAAATACATAAGAATTTTTCTTATTTTAAGTGGGTACAGTTATTTATTTCTACTTTTTTAATATATGTATATATGAAAGAATTTAAAAATTTATCAGTTTTATCCATAGTGTGAGTTATAAATTATTAAAGCTTTTAGAGAAATATAAGTATTACTTTTATTAAAACAAATATTTTTTCAAAATATTATTAATTTAAAAAAACACGCGCACATATATATATATATATATATAATATTCATTTTGTAAAAAAAAACATCTATTTAGTATAAAGGTGCATAATTTTAATGAAATATGTAGAAGATTAAAATATAAAAAATAAATAGAGGACAAATATAAAAGATTAAATTACCCATTCCTTTCTCTCTCCATCCCCATTCTCCATTCTCCATTGTCGCAGTAAAAACGTTCGCGGCCATAGGATAGGGGGCCAACCACTAACAAGCATTTATCCACTCTGACTGCTGCGTCGTTTTACTGTCTGTCCTTATTACTTTTTAACTTTTTATCTATACCCTCTCTCTTCTTTTACTTTTTTTTATTCAGAGGTATTTGTCGGTGACTGGTTAACACTTAACCCTAATTTTGGTTTTCGTTTCTGACGCCGTTAAATGTGGCATCGAGGGGTTTGATGCTTTGACTTTGGAGTAGGCCCGCGGACCGCCGCATGCCGAGACACCTACACCGTTTGACCTACCACACGCTCTGCTGCAATTTGGTTTTTGTCCTTTTTTTTTTTTTTTTTTTTTTACTTTAAATATATGGTTCAATTATTCGTTTCTTATCAATATTTTGATATACCGTTTAATATCGATTTTTTTTATATTTACAGTATATAAATTTTTGATGTAACAAAAATATTTCAATATTTTTATATATTGATATTTTGGTATATTTTTAAATAATAATATATCAAAATATCATTCGTTGTACCGGTATGCTGAAATAATATTTAATATATCAGTATATCAAAATAACGTTTGGTTTATCGGTATATCAAAAATTTTATTTTATTTTGATATAACACCATACCATGTCGAAATTTTTAGTATACTAAAAATTTTGATATTTCAATATGATAAGTGCAACATATTTGAATTTTTGTAATTTTCCTACCCCTAATCTTAAATAATGTTTACTTTGGATTTTTTACAAAAAGTCAAACATTTGCGTATTTATAATTTATCTAATTATTTGCGGTGTCTTAAAATTTCTAGTATTATGCTTGGAGTTGGATGCTTGGAAGCATATGGTTGCATTTCATTTACCTTCTAAAGGAAATGATTTTACAAGTTCTAACATATTCACATCTTGGGTAATTCTTTAGTTGTTATTCTTTTCAAATTTCATATAATTTATGATTTTGTCATATATATTATGCATTATCTGAAGAGATTATAAGTAAATTAGAAGGACAATATTTTTTTACACTTAAAAAATAAAGTTTTGTCATTTTTAACAAGCATGCTTGTGAATTTATTGATCTCACCATACTCATTGTTGTCGTATAGAAATGTAAATAGGTCAGAGGTGATAATTTCTCCCTTATATCATAATTTACTGAATTTAATAAAGATGAGTAACTTTGTTGAATAATAAGATATATAATAATATTTTTGAAATTGTATAATATATATAACATATTTACATATAATCATGTAAGAGTGTATGGATAATATGTAGATATTATATTATATATAATATTATAATGTTGTGTTTACATGCCATTTGACTTCAGGAAAGTGTCACTTGTATTTAAGTATTTATTAAACCACAACGGGATCCCTTACGTTTTTCAAGCCACAGTGTAATTCAACAATATTTCCAATCCAAAAAAAAAAGGTACAGTGCAATTACTTCCATTTAAGACCCATCCGTACTTAGATTCAGTTCCCTGCAAGAAAACTAATCAAACTCAAAAACATCAGAGAGACTTGTCCGCACTGAATATGATATTTTTTAGTAGACAATAATATTTTACTGAATTATTAAAAAATATATAATATTTTTATATTAAAGATGTCACTTTTTATTTGATTAATTATAAAATAAATGAATTGAAATCATAATCCTTTCTAGCGAGAAATAATTGTTTTTAATGCAAAAATAATATTATTTGCACAAAATAAAAAAATATTAATTCTTACCTTAAAATTTTGAAAAAAATATTAGGTCCAAAATATAATCGTGCAAAAAATATGTATGCATAGAATGTGTCCGACCCACGTGGGGTTAATATGGAGATTTCAAGATCCAAATATACATGAAAATGATTCATTTGCAAGAAAGTATATATAATGTAACATTGTACTGATATTATCTAATGTATATGAAGCACAAAAATAAATTATTAAGAATAAAATTAAATTTCGAGTCAAGCTTGCAATTGCATATTGAAAGCTCAAGCTGAACCTAACATTTTGAGTTCGGTGTGCTTTGAACTTGAGAGTCCAAGTTTAACATTCTCAAGCTCTAGCCGAGCCTACCTAAACTCAAGTTCAATTCAACTCATTGACAACCCTAAATGTAAATAAGAACATTTCTATCCAATTGAGTACTACATATATTTTGGTATATTACATTTGTGTCGGGGTGGGCTTTGAAATCCGGCCTTTCCTCTCACACACCAAATTATCCAATATTAGATTTGTTTAGTACACCCTAAATTATGTAATTACTTGATGTGTAAACTAGCTTGGGTTATTATGACAATTTTGTACATAATTCTTCTCGAACACTTTCTACAATAAATTTTTCATTTAATTTTTTATTTTTAAGATTAAGCATCCAAATTTCAATTTTTTAAAAAAAATCACAAATGCTAACTATACTTTGGAAGAGTAATTAGGAATGTTTTGGGCCACATAACGGTTAATCTATACATGTCCAAATGATAAGAGAATAATTACTGTTCAAATTATGTATGGGTTTGTTGTTTCCGTAGCATATTTGAAATTGGGTAATATGACAAGGTAGCATAATTTAAGGTAAGAATTGAACTTCATGCAAAAAACAAATTAATTCTAAAATCTAATTAAGAAAAAAAAAATATTTGCCCCAACTATAGATTCCCTTAAAAAAAATGAAATGGAGCATATGAGTCTGTACGGTCATGATAGTGCACCTGAGGCACCACATATGCCAACTTCTATAATTAGTAGGTAAACAAATTATATATTTTTAGTTAATTAATTTTTTATTTTAGATAGATATTATTATTTTTAAGTGTGGTTAAGTTCAAATCGAAACCTCAAATAATTAGTCCCGGATAATAATTCTACAAATTTCTTTTCTGAAAAAAAGATTCACATTATCTGTTAATTAGTAAAAAAATCTATTGAAAATGCATCAATGCACCACATAATTAGGGGTGGTTCTGTATAGTTTATCGAATAATATAAGAGTGATATACCAAAATTTATGTCAATGTTGATAAATATTGTTCCATATCAAAATCTTGATATGCCAAAATGTTACTGAAAGTACGGTGCTGAATGGAAATAGACGAGAGTAACCCGAAATAAAATATTCACAAGTCAAGAATGACTTGTGAAGCCAACATGGCGAAAATTATCCACTAATATAAAGTGAATTACAAAAAAGAATCGTGTATCTCCTCAAACGATCCTTAACGTACTTGAAATCCAATATGAATTTCAAGTCGACTAAACTAGCTAAGAAAGTAAACTAAGAGAAACAAAGTATCACTCAAACTCTCAGTGTATGAATCGACAGCAACAGATTAGGAAAATCCGTCGCTGAACAGTGCAGGATGTTGGAGTCAGAATGACGACAACTTTCTTAGCAACATACGTCTCTGTTATACAGACAGATGTAATCTCGTTCAGTGCCTACTCTTCCTTTCTTCTTCCATTGTCTTTATAGAGTATTCCAGTTCTCTTTTTCTTCCTTTTCCACTTAGCCACGTTCGTGGAATGATGATCTCCACTTCTCCTTTCTTTCCTCAACCGTCTCTCTTTCAGGATAGAGTTTTGACTCGGTCTTCAACTGTTTCTCTATTCTGGTGGGATAATACTTGATGCCCAAGTTTGAGAACTTTATCTGGCCTTTTATCAAGGAAGAAACCGGCAAAACATATCTTCTTAAAAAGTTTGACTAATTCAAAACTTAACAATCTCCCCCTTTTTGCCTTTCTTCCCAATTCCCAAATTTTTCAACTTGAAGACAGCAATTATTCAAAAGATCAGATTTTGCACATGTAGTTATCTCCCCTTTCTTCAAGACTCTCCTTTCCTGCAAGCTCCCCCTCAATGGTATACCCTTTATCAGTACAGCAGCAGCAACATAGCAGCACGGCAGCAAATTCAGCACAACAGCAGCAACATAGCAGCACGACAGCAAATTCAGCACAACAGCAGTAACATAGCAGCACGGCAGCAAATTCAGCACAGCAGCAGTAACATAGCAGCTCGGCAGCAAATTCAGCATAGTAGCAGCACGATAGCAAATTCAGCATAGCACCAACATCAACAAATCAGCATCATTTCTACCTTCAGCATCATCTCTACCTTCAACATCATTTTCATCTCCACCTTTTGGCTTTCTTCACAATTTCTCAATACTTGAGAATGCAAATTAGAACATGGGAAACAATACACAGAAAGTTTACCCAACAAATATATCAGCATTGCAAATCCTGCAAAACTCCCCCTTAATGCAAACTCCCCCTACGTTCTTGACATTTAATACCATTGCAGCATATAGTAGTAATCCAGAATTATCCAATAAAAATCAAAGCCACACCAGACATCAAGATCGAGTTCATCAGTACAAAACTAGCTCAAAATTATCTCCAAAATAAATTTTCTGGACAAATCAAAGTAGTACAGATAATCATTTCACATGTTCTCCTAAATACATCAACATGTTCTCCCCCTAAATTTAAACTCCCCCTTAAAATGTATCCAATATAGGACAAGCATAAAAATGCACAAGAAGACATATCTACTTCAGATTCCACGCATAATTTTGCATCAGCAATGTAAGCAAAAATCTCAGCATGTCTACCTCAATGTCAAGCTAGCCTTTCAATTCAAATCAGCATGCCACGCATAATCATCAAGGCATCAATCAGTCTAGCATAATTATTTCCATAAGCACAATCAAAGAGGCATAATCATTGGCAGCAGCACAACAAACATCAAGCATCATATATCAACCTAAGTTCCTCAAAGCATCAGCAAAATTCAGCAAGATAAACATAGTCAAATGTTAATCAAAAGTCAAACACCAATGTACCCAACGAAAACAAATGTACCCATACTATCACACAGTCATCCACTGCGTCCATCATCGTCACTTGCAGCATCATCGGCAGTAGTAGCAGTAGCAGCAGTAGTATCAGCATCACCATCAGTAGCATCTGCAGCAGCAGCAGTAGCAGTAGCAGTAGCAGCATCTTCTCCCCCTAATTGGGAAGAAAGGGCATCGCGTATGGCAAGAAGGTGTTGAATCTGGTCATCCAGAGACCGAACCTGTTGTGTGATAAATTCATGGGAAATAAAGATGGGGTTAGCTGCTGGTGGGGCTGGGTTGGGTGAACCGGAGGTAACGTCAGACAGCTAGGGCAGGTTACAACGTCGATCTTCTTGGAGAAATCCTAGATGGACTGTCAAAAGTTTGGGAGATTTGGAGAACACATCTGTGGAGGTGGGCCGAAATTCTTGTGAAGAACAGAGAACAAGGAGGACAGGCGAGAAGCAGGGAATGGAATTTTCCATTTCGTGACCATCTGTTGGGAGATACTCTAGCGGCGGTGACCTGGGTGAGCAATTCGACGATTTGGGCGAGTAGCCTCCTTGATGCTTCATCCGCCATTTTCGTGAGATTACTCAGAGAAGGAAGATAAAAAAAAAAAAAAACAAATGGTCAGTTCAGTGAGGAAGATGAAGAGATGGGAAGAAGTATTTAATAAAGTGCACAGTGACTAGGAGTTTTGAAAGAACGTGGGTTCCTTTTCCTTTGCAGATTTTTGACAGTTAAGGAAGATGGGAAGTGGGTGATGCCTGGTGATATTCTAAGGCGCGAAAATCTCAACTGTCATCTAATTCAACTTTCACCCACTAACACAAGGACACACGAGCACTTATCCAAGAATTTTTAAAGAAGCAGAATCTTTTTCAAATAAAATACACCTATACCGATTTTTATACAGCAGAATAGGATTTCTTTCAGAGGGTGTATTTGGGAGAATATTATTCATGGGATCATATCAGGCTTTGAGTTACGACTCCTAACTTTGGCAATGGGAGAATATTATTCATGGGATCAGATCAGGCTTTGAGTTACGACTCCCAACTTTGGCAATTTTTATTATTATTATTATTTGTTTTTTTTGCGAATAATAGGTAAGAATTCCAGGTTCCCATCATATTTTTCAAGGTAGCATCGTCGCAGCGAACGTCGTGCCCCCCAAGGTACTTTATGATGTGAGGTTGGAAGAATAATTCGAAAACACTCTTTTTGACGTAGAGAACATTGTCGCAGCGAACGCCGTGCCCCTAGTTACTCAAGTATTTCATGAATTATTCAACTCATCAATATTTTACAAGGTAGCATCGTCGTAGCGAGCGCCGTGCCCCCCAAGTTACTCTAGTTGATGAGTATTCTTAGCCTAAGATCCCTTTTTTTTTTTGTGCCAAGGGAGTCATAGAGGAAGAATGTATTTACAGATTTATGTACAGATTGGATGGAGTATTTTTCACATAACACATAGGCCAAGAGACTTCCTAAGATTGAAAAATCTCTCAAAATCAAGAGCTTTGGTAAATATATCTACTATTTGACTCTCATTATTAACGTATTCTAATCGAATAAGATCTTTTTCTACCAAATCTCGAATAAAGTGATGACGAATGTCTATGTGTTTAGTGCGTGAGTGTTGAATATGATTTTTTGAGATATTAATTGGATTAGAGTTGTCACAAAAAACAACAAGAGTATCACTAGGATAACCGTAGTCTTCTAGCATTTGTTTGAGCCACAATAATTGTGTGCAACACCCTCCTACTGCTACATATTCAGATTCAACAGTAGAGAGGGAGACATAGTTCTGTTTTCGGCTGTGCCAGGAGACTAGGTTATTTCCTAGAAAGCAACATCCACCACTAGTACTCTTCCGGTCATCAATATCCCCTCCCCAATCAGAGTCACTAAATCCTACCAAGTTCGTGTTTGTGTGCTTAAAATACCAGATTCCTAAGTTAGAAGTTCCAGCAACATACCTGATTATTCTTTTAACAGCTTTTAGATGACTTTCTTTAGGGCACGCCTGGTAGCGAGCACAACGCAGGTGCTGTACATGATATCTGGACGGCTTGCTGTCAAATACAGCAGACTCCCTATCATCGATCTGTACAATGTTGGATCAATATTTTGTCCAACATCGTCGGTGCAGAGCTTCTGAGTTGATCCCATTGGCGTTTTCATGTGCTTGGCATTTTCCAGATCAAATCTTTGAACAAGGTTGTGAGCATATTTGCTTTGAGATATGAAAATGCCGTCAGAGCTCTGTTTCACCATATCTCTGTAATTGACAGGTTCCTTCTGTCGAGTTGTAATTCCTTCATGGACATCTCCGATTACTTGTGTGATTGGGTGGTTTTTCCTTATCCTTCCTGGTGGATCTCTTCTTTCAATCTGCTGAGTGGTGGTGTCTTCTGATATTAGTGGCTCGATTTCTGTTTCTGGATCCGAAGGTAATGTTGGTTCCGAGTGTGGTTCAATATCCTGTTCAACATTCGGATCCGATCTTTCCTAAATTGTTTCAACTTGCCTACACTGTCTTCTTCTTATTTTCCTTTCTCAAGTTTGGGCAAACCTTTTACAGCATTTAGTCTTATCAATCTATCAATGTTTCTAAGGTTTGCGTGTCCCAACTTCTGGTGCCAAATGATTGTTTCGTCTGTCTGTGTAGTGTTACAAGTCAGGTTCTTCCCAACCAAATAGTAGTTATCACTAGATCTTTTACCTGTCATTACACAAACATTTGCCGAGTCAAATACTTCACATTTGTCTTTGTTGAATTTTACCTGAAGATCATCATCACATAATTGACTTATACTGATCAAGTTGGCCATCAGTCCGTCCACATGTAGAATATTTCGAAGGTTAGGGAAACCATCTACAGAGAGGGTTCCTTTTCCTATGATTTTTCCTTGAGCTCCTCCACCATACCTTAATGTTCCTCCTTGGAATGATTCATAGTTGGTAAGATACCTTTTTGAACCTGTCATGTGTCTTGAGCAGCCACTATCAAAATACTAAGACTCTGAATGGTTAGTCTTAAGAGCAGTGAAGACTACATTACATGAAAAACTTGGTTTACAGACCCATTTTAGATTTTGACAGACGGCTGTATTTTTCTGTTTCACGATGTTGTGACGAATGTTGTGCAACATTCATGGCAACATGTGTTTCAACGACAGATCAGTTTTCAACTTTTGACTATAGGGTCGTATATGGCCTGGTCTGAAACAGTAATGACAAATACACTTTCTTTTTCTTTTAACTACCTTCACATTTTTTACTGGTTCTTGAGCATTGCTATTTTCTCTAACAAACACAATGGGATTTTTACTTGGAGTTCGAGTACATGCATTAACCACAGCAGAATTTTCAAGATATCCAATTCTAGAATGTCCTATATTACCAACAGTTAATATTTCGTCAAGTCTAGAGGTACCTGTATTCAGTTTCCTGAACGTTTCATTCGCAATTTTGAGATCAATTTCTAACTTGCTTATTTGGACATCCTTCTTAGTGAGCGTAGATTCTAATCTGGAGACAATCTTTTTCAATTCTTCATTTTCTTTCATCAGGTTTTCAGCTTCTTTCTGTCGTAAATCCAGATTTTTAAGCAATTCAGTTTGTACGGCTTGGATTTCCTTGATAATACGATTATCTTATTCTTCATCTAATAATTCTGCATCACTCATACACCCATTAAAACAGTTCAAATCAGAATTTGAAAAGAAATTATACCTGTTGGATGTTGTCGAGCTTGAGGGAGTAAGTATCTCCTCGTCTTCGGAAAAATCGTGTATTGATGTTAACAACGCAGCGGTTTTGATTTCTTCTTCTATTGGATGCATTTCATCGATTTCTTCTTCACTAAGTGTTATCCACATTGACTTTCCATGTCTCCGAAGTACGTTGGCACATTCATTAGCGTAATGACCGAATCCTCTGCAGGCTCGGCATTGAACATTGTCAAAATTTTCTTTAGAAAGAACCGGAGAACATGGAAGACTCATAATTTCCATTGTGGCACCAAAACTCCAGAACCACACTTAGTGTATCAAGTGATGGCTCTGATACCAATTGAAAGTACGGTGCTGAATGGAAATAGACGAGAGTAACCTGAAATAAAATATTCACAAGTCAAGAATGACTTGTGAAGCCAACAGGGCGAAACTTATCCACTAATATAAAGTGAATTACAAAAAAGAATCGTGTATCTCTTCAAACAATCCTTAACGTACTTGAAATTCAATATGAATTTCAAGTCGACTAAACTAGCTAAGAAAGTAAACTAAGAGAAACAAAGTATCACTCAAACTCTCAGTGTATGAATCGACAGCAACAGATTAGGAAAATCCGTCGCTGAACAGTGCAGGATGTTGGAGTCAGAATGACGACAACTTTCTTAGCAACATACGTCTCTGTTATACAAACAGATGTAATCTCGTTCAGTGCCTACTCTTCCTTTCTTCTTCCGTTGTCCTTATAGAGTATTCCAGTTCTCTTTTTCTTCCTTTTCCACTTAGCCACGTTCGTGGAATGATGATCTCCACTTCTCCTTTCTTTCATCAACCATCTCTCTTTCAGGATAGAGTTTTGACTCGGTCTTCAACTGTTTCCCTATTCTGGTGGGATAATACTTGATGCCCAAGTTTGAGAACCTTATCTGGTCTTTTATCAAGGAAGAAACCGGCAAAACATATCTTCTTAAAAAGTTTGACTAATTCAAAACTTAACAGTTACCAATATACATAAATTATTTCTATATAACAATGATATAATATTTTAGTACCAAAATTTTTAATTTAATATATTGGTACTGTACCAAAAAAACTCAAGACGATTATATATATATATTGAGAAAGTAAGTATGTTGACATATATATCGAAAATCTAATGAGGTTTGGATTACATACGAAAATCAAGGAAGGTCAACAACCTAAAAGATACTCAAAGAATGTAAAACTGGCTGATTGAGAAGAAAAAAGGATCAGGAAGGCCAGCAACCTAAGAGATAATCAAGGAAGGAAAGATTGGTTGGTTGGAGACATTGAAGGAAAGAAGATCAAGAAGATATGCATAATCTTAAGCAAGATCAAACCAACAAACAAATGAGAGATTCAAGGAATATGAGAGAAAATTAAGAAATGAGATCACGAATATCTTGAGCCTTTGAGACTATAAATAAGAGTCATATGTGAAGGTTGTTGAGCATCTCTGTTACATTACATTTATTATCATATGCAGAGAAAGAGACGTCCTATTTGAGAGAGACGATTTTATTTGAGAGCTTATTGTAGTACAGTTCCAGCAAAGGCGAACTGTTAGTGAACCACTCGTTGGTTTCCATTGTGCTTAGGAGAGGACAGTTTGTTGGGCTCGGGAGAGTTCATATTTCTGCCATACGGGAGTCGGCAGCCAAATTCATCCAAGGGACTAGATGATCAAGTAAGTTGTTAGAAGAGAGTAATATAGGGTTGGCTAGTATTAGAGGGAGTCTAATGACATGTATGTCCAAACTGTATAATTGTGCGAACAAACACTCTATCTAATAAAAATACTTGAGAGAAAGAAATGATTCTTCCTCAAAATTGTTGTAACTACTATTTCGCTTCTGCAAAGTTCAATTATAGTTCGAATTAGTACTGAACACAACACACACGCACAAATTCTTATCTAACAAGTGGTATTAGAGCAGGTTCTAGTTTTTTTTTTTTTAAATAGGTTGATCCAAGGACAGGGACATGGGAACTCATGAAGGAACATCGATGTGACCTCCTTGTCTTGATGGAAAAAACTACCCATTCTGAAAATCCATGATGATTATCTACTTGAGATCCAAACGGTGTGGAGAGACAATTCAAACTAAGTAGACATGGCCGAAAATGAATGAATGGTAAAGACATAACAAAGATCGTTGACAAACCTAAAACAATGTGGATCGAGGATGAAATGTGTGCAAAAGATGCAAATTACATCGCACTATATGCAATACTGGCCTCTGTTGACTCGTTGACACAAATTAATCATACATTGTCAAACGACTAAGGATGCATGGGATACACTATATAAACAATTTGAAGGGAATGAATCGGTGAGGAACTCAAAACTACAGAGACTGGCCAATCAATTTGATGGGATTCAAATGACTTAAGAAGAAAACATCGAAATGTATTTGCAAGGTTCAGTGCCATATTGAATCAATATTATACCCTTGGGGATGTAATTCAAAAGAATATTCAAATCATGAAAATTATGAGAACCCTATCTCCTAGATTCAGGGAGAAGATTAAAGTTCTAGAATCTTTCATGAGGGTCACCCCAATGTCGTTGGATGACTTGATGGGAGAACTAAGGACCTTTGAGATAAACAATGGAATGGATATTCCCAAAAACAAAGGGATGTCACAAAAGTTCTAGTCAACTACAGAGTTGATTGAGAATGATGTAACTGAGATTACTGAAAAAATGGCACTACTGACAAAGAATTACAGTAAGTTCGTCAAAAAGTACAACCAGAGGCAGCAGTTCACCAAAAGTTCGAACTATGGTGATAATGCTAGAAAAGGAGGATCCAAAACTCCGAACTCCAAACAAGGTAATCGAAAAGATTCTGACAAATGCAGGGAATGCAGAGGATATGAACACTAACCAGCTAATGTCCAAATTTTCTGAGAAAGAACAAAGCACTAAAAGCCACCTGGAGTGAATCTGAGTCAGAAAGAGAAGAAGAACCTGACGAAAAAGAAACAATCTAATCTAGTAATTTTGCTACATATACATCATCGAAAGATCTGTTGCGCCTCACATTCTCTGTGCAAACTGAAGAAGAACTAGAGCTTCCTGAAGAGCCAAATTTCGATGATCCAACTCTGGAGGATGTGGAGAAAATGTACTTGGACGTAACAGCCAAATATACAACATCTGCTAAAGTTATTCAAAGACTGAAGAATCAAGTGAAAGAGTATAAAAGTAAAGACACCTTTGCCATGGAACATCAAGAACTAAGCCGGGTGAAACATGAACTACAAATCACATGAGAGATCAATAAACGACTAAGCGATAAACTAACTACATCCCAAAGAAATGTGAGAAATCTGGAATATCAGGTCATACTTCAAGCAACGGAAATTGAATCCCTCAAAATCAATCTAGAAACAGCACATAAATTTTTTCACGATAACCACAAGGTAAGTACATCATTAACTAATAAACCAACAGAAACTGTATCTAAATTGCAGGATAAGGATAATGAGATGTCAGAACTGCGGTCTGAGTTAGACAAAGCAGTACGAACTATACATAGACTGAACAAAGGAAAGGTTGAATTTGATGAGATTCTGGCATATGGAAGATCACAAAGTAACAAAATCGAAATTGGATACACTGAAGAAAGATTATCTGGAACATCAATCTTTATACCAGCCAGCTCCTCGACAGTCCAACAAGAAGGTCCAAATACTATAAGTGAGTTAGGAAAACAGGACACCAAAGGTACGAAAAAATTCATTCCTATATGTCACTAATGTGAAGCACCTGGACACATTCGACCTAAGTGATACAGAATGAAATATGACCTACGATCAGGTAACATCTCAAACTGGAATATGTTCTGTGTTCCTGTGAAAAGTTCTACATCACCAAAAACTGTGAAGGTGAAGAATAACAATCACAGAATATCACATAAAAAATATGGGTAGTTAAGAACATAATGTGTCTTACATCTTCGATAGTCTCTCTTGGTGCGAACAACATCGGAACTTGGTTTTTTTACAGCGGATGTTCACGTCACAGGACTGGAAATGCCACTTATCTAACTGATATCATTTCAATAAATAGGGATCCCTGATGTTTGGTGATGACAAGATGGAACGTGTCATTAGACAAGAGACTCTTAATATACGTGGTTTACCTAAATTGTCTAATGTATTTCTTGTTGAAAATCTTAAAGCAAATCTGTTAAGCATTAGTCAAATATGTGATCAAGGACTACAAGTGAATTTTTACTCATAACAAATGTATGGTTATTGACATTGATGATCAATGTATACTCAGTGGAACCCCATCCACTAACAATTGCTATCTTCTTGATAAGAATCATGTTTGTCATAATGCAAACACTGGGGCAACCGAAGTATGGCATCAAAAATTAGGACACATTGGACACAACCACCTCATTACC
The DNA here is from genome assembly GCA_028749325.2 of Caryopteris x clandonensis. Lineage (NCBI taxonomy): Eukaryota > Viridiplantae > Streptophyta > Magnoliopsida > Lamiales > Lamiaceae > Caryopteris > Caryopteris x clandonensis. The sequence continues at coordinate 5,447,336 of JAPYKT020000021.1, forward strand.
TTATCAAAATCACAATGTGTCCGGGGGTTACCTAAACTCCCAAACAGGAATCAAGGAATCTGTGGTCCCTGCCAATTTGGCAAACAGGTGAAAAGCTCACATAAAGGAACTCAAGATGTCTGCACAAAACATATTATGACTCTATTACACATGGACCTGATGGGACCGGTTTAGACCGAAAGTACTGAAGGTAAAAGATATATATTTCTGTGTGTTGATGACTTTTCAAGATATACATGGGTAAGATTTCTTCGATAAAAATAAAAATCATTTGGAGAATTTGAGAAACTGATAAAATTACTTGAAACTGAAAAACAAGATTCTGTTGTTCGAATACGAAGTGACCATGGGAGAGAATTTAAAATAATGTTTTTATTGATTTTTGCCCCTCACATGGTATTACTCATGAGTTTTCAGCTCCTAAAACACTGCAACAAAATAGAGTAGTCAAGAGAAAGAATCATACTCTACTGGAAATGGCCAGGGCTATGATGATAGGCAAGAATGTCGCTAAAAATGGTGGGTTGAAGCGGTAAACACTGCATGCTATGTTTCAAACCGTGTTTACTTAAGGAAAGGAGTGGGAATGACATCGTATCAAATTTGGAAAGGCAGAACTCCGAATCTTAGTCATCTTCATGTGTTCGGCTGCAGATGTTGTGTATACAATGACCGAGAACAATTAGGTAAGTTCGATGCCAAAAGCGATACAGGTATGTTTCATGGTTATTCTACAAACAGTAGAGCATTTCGTGTATACAATCTAGGAACTCAAACACTTATTGAAAGTATTAATGTTGTCTTTGATGACTCAATGGAAAGACTAGATATTTATCTAGATGAATCAGGTTCATTTGCTGTGCGACCTACAGGTGAACTAAATTGTGAAAACACAAGAGAGACTAATCAGACTCCAAAGAGCGGAGAGCCTGAAAACCATGAACCTTCCACCAGAGTTCAAAAGGAACATCCCGAAGAACTTATCATTGGAGATCTCGATGAATGTGTAAAGACACGTGGAAAACCAAAACCCGATTACCGTAAAATGGAGGGGTTAGTACATCATGCATGTTATACCTCTATGATCGAACCTAAGAACATTAAAGAGGCTCTCAAAGATGAAAACTAGATATTGGCCATGTAAGAGGAGTTGGAACAATTTGCTAGAAATGATGTATGGGCACTTGTATCACGACCGAATAGTGCAAACATCATTGGAACTAAATGGATTCGGGTTCCGATTCGGTTTGGTTACGGTTTGAATTTGAAAATTATAGCCATTGGAGATTAACGACTGAGATTAAATAGCCGTTGATCTTCAACGGCCGAGATTGAAGAACCGTTGGGAACCGACGGTTCCCAACGGATCTTTTGTTTTTTTTTCCCTATAAATATCCCTTCCTACTAATTTTATTTCACAATATATAATCACTCTCAATCTCTCTCAATTTCTCCCGACATCTTTCTCAATCTCTCTCAATTATCTTGTGATCTCCATCAATCTCTCCCAATTATCTTGTTATCTTTCTCAATCTCTCTCGATTATCTTGTCATTTTTCTCAATCTCCCTCAATCTCTCTCAATTATCTTTATCTTATCATCTTTCTCAATCTCTCTCAATTATCTTTATCTTATCATCTTTCTCAATCTCTCTCAAAATGTCGAGCTCAAGCCAAAGAGGACATGGAGGTAGAGGATCATCTTCTTTATCTCGACAAGCAAAAGAAAAAGCACCAATGCCGACGAGTACAAGTGCCGAAACCGGATTACCACCACCATCTTCTTTGGTTCCAAGGTATCTCAATCTTGATGGTGAAGATATTGAAATTCCGATCGAGTGGCAAGAAGATTTTGAAGCTCAATTAGATTTGTGTTTATTTTATAAAATATCTCTCTAAAAAATATTATTTTATACTTTTTCATTTTAAATATTTCTCTCAACTATCTATGGTTAATAATTTATTATGATTATCAATTTAGGTGCACAAAACGAAAATACTGAAGAAGAACGTCTTCCAACTCAAGAGAGTCAAAGTCAAAGTACGCGGCAAACTCAAAGTGGACGAGATGAGGCACTAAAATCGGATATCTTTGTCGTTCACTTCAAAAGAGATGTGCAAAATAATAAAGCAATTTGCAACTATTGTGGGGTGGAATATGTTTTTCAAAAAGGAGGAGGTTATGGCACGCTAAAAAAACATTTGCAACGTTACCATCCGGACAAAGTCGGAAACGATCGGCGTCAAACACAAATACCTCGTGGAGGATTCTCCGGATTCTCTGATGAATCACAAGGTACGGCTTCTTTATTTAAATATTCCGAACCAACAATGAGAAAATATTTATCAAAAATGGTTTGTGGCATGTCTTTATCTTTTAATTTTGCTGAGAATGATTTGTATAAAAATCTTGTGTCATTATCAATGAACCATCAAGTGTCCGGTGTTTCACGTAGAACATTAGTTCGTGATATTGAAAAAATTGTAGGTGAATTTAAGTTGTCTTTAATTGATATGTTTAATTCCTTACAACAAAAAGTTTCAATTTGTGCGGATATATAGACGGATCATTGGAGAGAACATAGTTTTTTAGGACTTACTTGTCTTTGGATAGATAATTCATGGACAATATAAAAAAGGATTACTTGCATATAGAGAATTTGATCAAACACATACGGCCGCAAATATTTCTCATAAAATTCATACTATTTTGCAAGAATATAATTTAGTTACAAAAAAAATTTCAATTTCATTTGACACTGCTAGTGCTAATACTGCTAGTTTGCCATTATTAATTCAAATTTGTCAACCATCATTTAAGGGTAGATTTTTTCACATTAGATGCATGTGTCATGTTTTAAATTTGTGTGTACAAGATGGCATGGAACATTTTAAAGCACAATAGGTCCTATTAGATTAGAAATTGGACATTTAACTAGACATGCAACTTTATGCAAAAAATGGAGAAGATTTGGTAAAGCATTTGGTATGAGTGCACCCAAAAAAATCACTAAAGGTGTGCCTAATCGTTGGAATTCAACATATAAAATGTTAAATTCTTCTTATGAGGTTAGAAATGAATTATATACATTTTTTTCACAAGAACAATTAGGCATTCCTTTATTTCCAAGTTCATGGGATACATGTGTTGAATTAATATCTCTTTTGAAAGTTTTTAAAGATGCAACGGAAGAATTATCCGGATGTTACTATCCCACTTCTCCTTTAGTTATAGATCATTGTGTTAAAATTGCACTTATTTTACAATCATATTATTTGCATTGGAAGCATGAGAAGTAAATGGTTTAAATATTATCAAGAAATTCCCGATTTATTTTTAGTTGCAAAACTTTTAGATCCTAGAATTAGAGAAGATGGTTTAGAAGAATTACTAAGAATGTATTATGATGCATTATTTTCGGTTAAAGATGATGACACTCTCAATCCGCATATAATTGTAGGTAACACAAAACAATTACTTTATGATTGTTTTAAAGAATATAAAATTTATTATGGTGATAGTTTAAATAGTGCAAGCGGTCACTGAAATGAAGATATTGGTGGAAGTAGTTCGGTTTCGGATTAACCCGATCATCATCAAGATCTGAACTTTGAACACCTTAATCAATATTATAGGTTTTATGATATTAGAAAATTAAAAAAATTAGGAGTAATAGTCTTTATCAAGAATTAGATAATTATCTATCTACTACTTTTGAAGAACTTGGATTTGATACACCTGACGAACTTTTGAGATGGTGGTCTCAAAGAGCAAAAAACTTTCCTATTTTATCACTAATGGCAAATAAAATGTTTGCGTGCCCGGCATCCACCGTCTCGGTTGAACAAGCATTTAGCACCGGCGGTTACATTTTGGATCTTCGAAGATCCAATTTAAGGTGAAAAATCTAGAAAATTAAGCTTTACTTCATGATTGGACGAACGCCGAGGTAAAAAAACAAGAAGTAAATTTTGATGAAGAGGATGAGGATGAAGATGGAAACGAGTATTCGACCACATCCGGGAATGATTGAGTCACGCCACTTCTTACACGAAGGTAAGAGAACTACGTCGACTTTGATTCCTCAACTATGAGGATACGTAGGCAACTTAATTCTAAATTAAAAATTAAATTTTAATTTCTAATTTATAGTTAAGCTCAAGTCCTTTTTTTTTCTCTCTTCTATTTTTTAATATGTTGTAATTGAAAACTTATAAAGTTGTAATCTCTTGTTAAAAGAAGTAAATATTTTTAGGTAAGTTAATTTTTTGTTATAACTTTTCTATTTTTTTGTAATTTTATTATAAGTTGTAAAGTTAAGTTTTGATTGTTGTAATTTTTTTTTGTAAAATGTAATTGTTTTAGTTAAGTTAACTATATATTCAATTCAATCTCTTGTGATAATCAAATTCAGAAGAAGACCAAAATTATTTTTGAAAGTTATTAACCCAAAAAAGAAAAGAAAGAACCGTGGAACCGGAACCGGGGGAACCACCAGTTCTGGAACCGAAATCGGAACCGTATATATGGTGGTTCGGTTTCGGTTCCGCCTTCCACGGTTTCAAAAATCGACAGTTCTGGAATCAAAATCAAAATCGTGGAACCGTGCCCATGCCTAACTCTATCTAATAAAAATACTTGAGAGGGAGAAGGGATTCTTCCTCAAAATTGTTGTAACTACTATTTCGCTTCCGTATAATTCGAATTAGTACCGAACACAACACACATGCACGAATTATGATCTAACATATATTAATCTTTTTTGTTATTTTATCCTTTAAATATACTGAAATTTTGGATATATTTCCACCTTAGGTAGATTTTAGGTATGTTAAAATATTTGGAAGATGCTGAGATTTTGGTGGGAATGGACAAGTGTGGTATATCGAATAATTTAGCTCATATAAATACCATATAAAAAATTTCAGTCTATAACAATTTATATTGACACCATATCAAAATTTTAGTATAACAATAATCATATTAATATTAGTAAATATTGTTCCACACCAAAATTTTGATATGTCGAAATGTTATAAATATAAAAAAATTATACAAAATTTTAGTACAAAAAGTTTCAATTTTATATGTTAATATTGTACCAAAATTTTTGATACAATCATAATAGATCAAAATATTTTAAATATTAAAAAAAACATTATATTTGATCAATTTTCGAATATTTGAAACCCAACCCAGGAATGTTAAAAATATTTGAAAGATGGTGAGATTTTGGAGGGAGAGGACAGGTGTGGTGGACCTCTCTGGTTTCAATGGAATTTAAAGCTGAGCACTGCTTTAAATGCTCCACGTTTCTGTATCACTCATATCTTCTTTTATTCCGACCACCCACCTACTTTCCCAACATCTTTTTCTTCTTTTTATATATTTTTTTTCTTTTTTCGGGATTATTACCTCCTTCCAATTTTACCCTTCTACTTTGTTCTGTTCCACTTAATTGTCATTGTGGAGTAACAATTTTGCACTTCATTCAAGGACATGGGAGAGATAAAGATGGGGGGAACAGAGATTAATGGAACAACCCCTTTTTTTTTTTTTGCATTTATTTTGAGAGGATGACTGAATAGAAAGTAAAGAATATGCCTTACTACTTGTACTATACGTTTTGAGAATAATACATTTAATTCCTCTCCTTTTTTTATTTCATAACTGATATTCCGTTTTCTTGTCTTCTTCAGGTGCTCTAAGAGTGAACACTAGACAATATAAAGCAAAAATAAAGAAAATAAATTAATGATAATACATACAACATTACTTAGTAATTTAATAAATAATATAATAATAGATATGGAAAATGTATATTAAATTACTTTTGATGAAAAATAATCACTTAATCAAATTACTGTTTTTCTTCTATCAAAGCATTTTAAAATCGGTCTGCAATCTTATTAATCAAAATTGAAACTGATATTCGATTAGGTATGATCTTAATTTAATAACAAAAGAAGCAATAAATATTAATATACTGGAGAATAAATTATCATATAATAAATTGTCAATTTTTTTAAAATTTAAATATTTTTTTATTGAAATCAGATAAATTATCACTTTGATAAATAGGAAAAAAAATAAATTACTAGTCAGTTTAAAATATATTTCCTGTCCTAATATATATTTTCAAACCTAAATATTCGTTTTATATTTTCAGAAAACGGCCCAAAAACTAGAGTGGGCCCTACGGCAATTGTGAATGAATAAAAAATAAATCGTTGTTTATGGAATGACCAGATTGCCACGCGTCGTCCATGCTGGAATGGCTACAGCCTATTAAAATAGGCCACGTGTCCCACCTAATGAAAGCGCCCCCATCCGCTCGGCTCTGCTTTTCGTTGCCCCTCTCCCTTTTTTTTTTTCTTTTTTCCCGTTGATAAATGCATGTCTCTCTCTCCTCCTCTGCTGTAATAAAGTTAAGAGAGAGAGAGAGAGAGAGCTTTAAATGGTCTACTAGCTGGCGGCTGCCGGGAACTTACACTCTTCCCTTTTCCGGCTGGTTCTTCCGGTTACTCTTGCTCCCTAAGCTCCTCTGTTTCCAGAAGATTATTGCGGCCAATTTTTTTTCCTGCATTTCGCTGAATCATTTTCGTCTCAGATCGAAGCTACTCTTTCCCACTTCCTGCTTCGTCCCTATCGTTGCGACTCTAAAAAGCCAGCTGTTCTCTGCGAAACTTGGCCTATAGTTTCCTTGTGTATCTTGTTTCTTTGCCTCTTCTTGTCGAGATTTTTCTTTCTTAAAAAGAGTTTCTACCTTGTGTTTTTGAGTTTCTGGAGGACTGCTATTGCTAATGTGGCTTTTAGGTTAGGTCTATTTGGGGCTTTTGTTATTTCCTTGTTCTTGGTTTTCTTCTAACTTGTCTCTGGTCTCAAATTTTTAGCCGTTAAGAGCCAAAAGTGGTGAAGTAATTGACAAGCATAGACTACGTTTTTCTTTTTAATCTAAATCCGCTCGTATTTCTTGCTAGCTGCGCTGTAAATTTTGGTTCTGCTTCTATTCAAAGCTATTCCATCGATTCTTAAGTTCTATTTTCTGAAAAAAAAAAGCAAAAAAGACTGAGTAAGGATTAGCTGCATTTGTTGGGCTCTCTCCTGGGTTCTTTTCTATGAAAGAGAATAAGAATTGTTCTTGTTGGGTTCCATTAAACCAAACAATGCCTTAATTGGTCTGCATTCTAACAATTTCTTGAAAATGAGAAGCCTTATTGTTGTCTCCCTTTTCATTTGTCTATCTCCATTCTTAGTGAAATCGTTGAGCCCTTCTTTGAACGATGATGTTCTGGGATTAATAGTGTTCAAAGCTGACATTCAAGATCCTGAAGGGAAATTAAGTTCTTGGAACGAAGATGACGATAGCCCATGTAACAATTGGGTTGGAATCAAATGCAACCCCAGATCCAATCGAGTTTCTGACCTTGTTCTTGATGGCTTCGGCCTCTCAGGAAAGCTGGGCAGGGGCCTTCTTCAATTGCAGTTTCTGCGAAAGCTCTCGCTTGCAAGAAACAATTTCACTGGTAGCTTGAGCCTCAGCTTTGCTCAGCTCTCTGATCTGAGGGTCCTGGATTTGAGTGAGAATGGCTTATCTGGGCCTATTTCGAGTGATTTGTTTACCCAATGTGGGTCTTTGAGATCAATTTTCTTGGCTAAAAACAAGTTTTCAGGCCCGATTCCTGAGAGCTTGGGCTCGTGCTCAACTCTTGCTTCCCTTAACTTTTCCGGCAACCAGTTTTCTGGGCCGCTGCCGGTGGGGATTTGGTCAATGCCTGGGCTTAGGTCGCTTGATTTATCTGATAATATGTTGGAGGGTGCAATTCATAAGGAGATTGAAGGTCTGAACAATTTGAGGGTGATAAATTTGAGGAATAATGAGTTTTATGGTGAGATTCCTGATGGGATTGGAAATTGTTTGCTGTTAAGGTCAGTTGATTTGGGCCGAAACTCGTTTTCGGGCTGGCTTCCAAGCACAATGCAGAAGCTTTCTTTGTGCAATAATCTTGGTTTAGGTGGAAATGGCCTGACAGGGGAGGTGCCTGAATGGATAGGAGAAATGAGAAGCCTTGAAATCCTAGATCTTTCTGAGAATAACTTTACCGGTCAACTTCCTGTTTCTTTAGGGCAGCTTCAGTCACTGAAGATTCTAAATGTTTCCGACAATGCCCTCACTGGAAGCTTGCCTGAGGCAATGAGTAGTTGTATAAATCTTATGGCTTTTGATATTAGTCATAATTCTTTCACAGGCAATCTTCCGTCGTGGGTGTTCAAACTAGGTTTGCAACAAGTTGTGTTTTCAGACAACAGATTAAGTGGGAGTGTTCATAATGCTTTCAGTTTGTCGGAAGAGAACTCTCAGAGAAAGCTTGTGAATTTGGATGTGTCCAATAATATGTTGTCTGGTGCAATTCCAGATGCTCTGGGAGAGTTTGCAAGCTTGCAGTTCTTAAACATGGCCAAGAACTCATTCTTGGGCAGCATTCCTTCAGGTCTTGGGAGATTGAAGATTTTAAAGTTTCTGGATTTGAGTGAGAATCAGTTGAATGGAAGCATTCCTTTGGAGATAGGTGAACTCACATCTGTGGATGAACTAAGGCTTGAAAAGAACTCGTTGGAGGGCAACATTCCTTTGTCGATTGGAAACTGTGGTTCTCTTAAGGCCTTGTAAGTGATTTTCTTCGTTTCATATTGTTCTATTGTGCCAAGTCTTAACTGTATTTTTGTGTTTGTAAGTGGGTTGTCATTGTTTGAGCATTCTATCTGATCCTCATGCTATTTGTAGATGGTAATTGTTTTGAGTTATTGATTGGTCACTTTCTGATGCAACTCAGTTGTGTTGGCCTTGTAGTTACACTAAATTAGCTGCAAGTTAATTGCATTTCTCTGACTTGCTAGATATGCAAGAAACTAACGATTGGTTTGTCTAAATTAGCAATTTATGCAATTTGGCAACGCCACAACCTACTGCTAGTTAAAAAGAGTCCTTAATTCTTTGATTGAATTGCAGGTATCTTGCTCATAATGAAATTACTGGTCCTATTCCGGCTTCCCTTGCAAAGCTCTCTTCTCTTCAAACTGTGGACTTCTCATTCAACAAGCTTACTGGAACCCTACCAAAGCAGCTAGCAAACCTTGTACACCTTCAGTCGTTCAACGTTTCACACAACCAGCTACAAGGCGAACTGCCAGCTGGTGCTTTCTTCAACACGATCAATCCATCGTCCGTATCCAGCAACCCTTCTCTTTGTGGTGCCGCTGTCAATAGAAGCTGTCCCACAGTCCTTCCCAAACCAATTGTACTCAACCCCAACTCTACCGACACTGCACCTGATAATACAATCCCTCAAACTTTTGGTCGTGGAAAGAAAATCCTCAGCATTTCTGCCCTAATTGCCATAGGTGCAGCAGCTGCGATTGTCATAGGTGTTATAGCTATCACTGTCCTGAATCTTCGTGTACGTTCTTCCATCTCACGCTCGGCTGTGGCTCTCACTTTCTCCGGTGGCGAGGAGTTCAGCCGTTCACCGTCCACCGATAGGAATTCTGGGAAGCTTGTCATGTTTTCTGGCGATGCTGATTTCAGCACTGGGGCCCATGCTCTTCTTAACAAAGACTGTGAGCTTGGTCGCGGAGGATTCGGGGCGGTCTACCGCACCGTGCTTGGAGACGGACGCTCCGTTGCCATCAAGAAGCTCACTGTTTCGAGTCTTGTCAAGTCCCAGGAAGATTTTGAACGGGAAGTCAAGAAACTCGGGAAAGTTCATCACCCCAATCTTGTGGCGCTCGATGGTTATTACTGGACTCCCTCGTTGCAGCTTCTCATTTATGAATTCATCCCTGGTGGGAATTTGTACAAGAACCTCCATGAAGAATCCGGTGAGAACTACTTATCGTGGAATGAAAGATTCAGCATCATTCTAGGGGCAGCCAAAGGCTTGGCTCATTTGCACCAAATGAATGTGATTCACTACAACTTAAAGTCGAGCAATATACTGATTGATGGCTCTGGAGAACCCAAAGTTGCCGATTATGGCTTGGCTAGGCTGCTACCCATGTTGGACCGGTATGTTCTAAGCAGCAAGATTCAGAGTGCCCTTGGTTACATGGCACCCGAATTTGCATGCAAAACGGTTAAGATAACCGAGAAATGTGATGTCTATGGTTTTGGTATATTGGCTCTGGAGATAGTGACCGGAAAGAGACCCGTTGAGTACATGGAGGATGATGTTGTGGTGCTTTCCGACATGGTCAGAGGAGCATTGGAAGAAGGTAAAGTGGAGGAATGTGTAGACGATCGGTTGCAGGGGAAGTTTCCAGCAGAAGAGGCGATACCAGTGATGAAATTAGGGTTAATCTGCACATCACAGGTGCCATCAAACAGGCCGGACATGGCCGAAGTTGTCAACATACTGGAGCTGATTAGATGTCCATCGGAGAGCCAGGATGAGTTGGGAGATTTCAGCTAACTGTTTCGATTGAGGAATATGAACGAAGGTACTTGGATTGATTGGTTGATTCAGATAGTTGGAATTCTTTTGCTGTTACGTTCTATTTGACAAAATTTTTGGTGGGGTACTAGATTAGATGTGTAATTTCTTCTCCATGTTGCACTTGCTTTTTTTTTTGAATTTATTTTCACTGATTTGGGACCTCTTTGATATTGTTGACTTATTGATAACTTTGTCTTTCATCTTGAGTTTACTCTTTGATGTTAGTTTGTGAGGAAATCCCGCGCCCTGTGCATTTCATCGAATGTAATATCTATTGTTTGTTCACATGCTATTCCATCGACATTCATGGGTGCGCGTAAAATGAATGGTAGATACTACACAGAGATAGAATGTGCGGGGCGTAGGATTGTATTCCATCTCGTTTTACAATGTGATATTCCATTGGCAATGTGTATCTAGGCTGAGTGCCATGAATGAGCCCCTTTCCTTGCGCAAGGGTAGACATGGAATTTGCAACAATTATACACACAGACACACACATGTGTGTGTGAGAGAGAGTGGCATGCACGCGCAGTGACATTGGTGTATATCATTTGATTAAGTCAAAAGTAACAATTGATAGTCTGTCTCAGGGTTTTCAAGAATCTTTTAGTTCCCACTTCCCAAGCAAATAATCTAAGTTGCGAATATAAAATGAGAGAGAGAGAGAAAGGAATGGAGAGCAAATAATCTAAGTTGCGAATATAAAATGAGAGAGAGAGAGAGAGAGAGAGAGAAAGGAATAGAGATATACATACATATATATATATATGAATCAACAATAAAGAAAGAAAAGAGAGCAGGGGAATCGAACTATACTACAAGGTAGGAAGATGATGGTGTCGGAATAATTAACATATTTTCTATTTTTAATAATGGCGTTATATTATATTTGTCTGACTGAGTTGTTAAATGCATTTTTTGTTTCTTTGTTTTTAGCCAATTTCGAGCTTTAGGTTTGAAGTCACATGAAGAGACTTTTGTTAGGTCTCGAGCAGCTGAAATTTCACATGCTCTCTCTCTCTCTCTCTTCTTCTTCTTCTTCTTGCTGTCTTTTTCGACCCATCTGTTTGTATGCATATCTTTCTGCAGTTTTTGACTCTTTCTTGTCTTATTAAATTTATGCTAATGTTTTGTTGTTTCCTCGAAGTATTATGTTCGTCTCTGAAATATTCTATCTACTTTCATTGTCCAATCATTTTCCTGCCCATGCATATAATATCTTGCTTGATAATCACAGAATGTGGATTGAAAGATTTGAAATTCCGATTTGGAAAAAGGGTTTAATACTTACTGAATTTAAATTTATCAAAATCATTCAATATTTCATATTTAACATTAATATAGTGTCATATTTAAAATTAATATTTCTTCATAAATGGAAAACCATCAAAGGGTGGTAGGGTTTCATGGTTTTATAAAAATATAATGAAAGCATGTGAAGATGAGTTGTCTCTCTCCAACCCTAATTAGGTTTAGCAAATTATGATGTTGGACTCTACACAACCTAACCTATTGGCATTTTCGACATCAGCTGGCATATCCAACAATTAATTATTTGATTATACCTCCAATACACACACATATGTGTGTATGTGTGTGTGTGGTAGGCAAGCATTATAATGCATGCTTGATTCAACCCCGAAGCACTAAGACAATGATGTCACTCTGTGGGAATCCTTTGTCATAAGTCCATTCATGTCTAATTTGGATTGGAGGGAAATAAAGAAAAGACCAAAAGGGTTGGGAGACATTTAATTTGATATTACTCCCATGTGAAATATTACTTCCCTAATCCTTTAGCTATTCATACAGAACACGTACTAATTTAGTATAAACTTTTATAATTAGTGATGTGGTCTCATTATTATTTAGTATACATTATTGATTCGATCCACACATAAACAAAATTCTCCACCAGAAAAATAGATAAATAAATAAGATACCTATAACATCTATAAATTAAAAAAGGAACCAATACAAGTTAGGACCAAGTGATTTAGGAGCATGCATCTATTTAAGTAATCTCTGAATGTGACCCTTGTCTCAACAAACTTTGAAATAGACATTAATACACTATTCTTTTTCTAAAACGGAGGGAATAGATAGCGGAGAATTGTAGGCCATTATTGCAGATTAAATTTCAACGAGATTAAGATTGACTAAGAAGTGACTTCAAGATTCTTTAACCCCTAAAGTTGAGTATTTAAAACGGACATCTACATTGAAAGTAGATCACACAAACATGATTCCAGTATTCAGAAAAAAGAATTGGTTGGAAGGAAAAAGCAAAACAAGAAGAATATTAAGCACAATAAGAAAAGCAATCTTAGGACTATAAAAAGGAGATTCGGAATATCACATTTCACAACTTTTTTGAATCAAACTTTTGCTTTATTGAAACATGCAATCATGCTTATGCAGAGAGTGATGGGGCAATATATATTTTGTTGAGAAAAAAGGGGAAGAAGCACTTTGTGGTATTGATTATTGGGAGCCCATAATGTTTGTGTTTGGAAATCAAAATATAGTAATCCACTGCAGTGCATAAATAGGGAGCTTTCCAAACAAACCCAATCATTTCTACTTTCAAGAAAAGTCCACTTCACTTGGACATTTAACCCACAAGGATATGGAGGCCACAACTACCATTTAAGTTGCTCTATTATTTCACGTTTTATTTCAATATTTGTAGTATGGGAAAGTCTTAAATTTTGTGATATTATGTCATTTAGGCAATTTTTTAAGAAAATTTTAAAAAATATATGTTAGTTTGATCATTTTTAGCTAATTTAGTTGCAATTTTGGCAAGTCTTGCAAGATTGTAATATGGAAATCACAATATCTAAATGGATCCAATTACTTACCATTATAACCTAGTCTTAAGATGCCTATTAGAACCTTAATATCAACAAAGGCAAAAAAAAATTTGCTCCCTACAATTTAATTTATAATATAATATTACTTGTATAATTTTTATAATTAATTTGAATTAATATTAACTGGCATTTTTTTACCCCCAATGCAAATTTTCGTATGTCATAGCTTTTTTTTAAAATTTTAAAAGTTTAAATATAATAAACGTGATATTAAATTAGATTTTGAAAGCTTTGCAACACTAATTATCATGTGCTTAAGACTTTATATGATGTTATTTTTGTCATTTATTAAGCACTGCCTAAAAAAAAAGCTTGACATTATGACTAATTTGATATTTATAAAAAAAAAAAAATTCAATTTAAACAAATGATATAAGTCATATGTAACTGTAGAGAAATGTAAATAATAAATTTATGTATATAACAATTAAAGTATCCAAAAAATTAAAAAAAAATGCTTATCACCTAATTATTTCAATATTCTCGTACACTTAAATATCTTATAATATCTTTAAATTAAATTTGAAATTATTAAAATTAATATGACTTCACTGGTTCGTTAACAAAACCAAGAGTAGTCACCATTAACTGGGCTAGAGTTGGAAGTAGAGCATGCCCAAAAATTGTAATAGAAATGGCTTCCTGCCGTTGTAAAATTATGTCAGGGCCCCTTAAATTATGGGCTTTTAGGCCCAATAAAATTGGACGAGCTCCACAAAGCCCAATTTACTTGCAAAAGATAAAATGTTCCATTTTCTCTTTTCTACCAATATTTATAAGAAAGAGTGCATTTTTTGTACAGATTTTTAAATAATATAATATATGTATATATATACTTCTGTACAAAAGTTTTTAAATTAATTTTTTCTACGTCATTCTTATATTCTTGTATCATCGGTTTTTAATATCAATCTTATATACTAATGAAGAAATTGGTACATTCCGATTGGAAATAAAAATAAATTTTGAATTTAAGCACATCCTTACCCTAAATGAAATAATTAATAATTTATTTTTTTAGTGTGATTTTATAATTTTACGATATGAAATTTAAAAATAAATTAACAATTATGTCCATAATTTATTGACCAAAAAAAAAAACCAATAAATTAGTCATATTTTCTTGATCTTCAAATTCAAATTCATGGGAAGTTGGACATTTGGCCACCCAAATTCACCTACTAAAACAGGAATATTTTGTCACATAAATTTAAAAATATTGATTACTATATGTTACTCATTAGTGGTTGAATTAGGCTACAACTAAAAAAATCAAACAATGATAACAATTTTTCATTAATATATGTTACTCATTTTGAAATCTTTTTTTTTTCTTTTTGAAGAAAAATACTTATTCAATATTCTGTTTAATAATTTTATTCTTATTAATTCTTTTAATAAGATATTAAGTGTATATTATAGTTCGTGCATCCAACAGGCAAAATATAAGCCTAAATAGAAAAAAAAAATCACAAAATTGTGGTACTACTATCTAGATAAACAAACAGGCACATTAACAAAAAGTAAATAAATAAATAAGTTGAATAAAATCCATTTATTGATTTAATTAGATGAACATCTTCTCATTTCTCAGCTCTCACAATGACAATAAATGGTTAAGCCCTCATTTAGCTAAACTCCTCTACTGTTACATGCATGTGGTTACAATTCAAATTTATAAGAAAATAAAATTAAATCAGAGATTACTTAGCCATACCAAATTAATAATAAATAAAAAATAAAAACCCAGTGTTTGGCAACAGGATTTCTTAATCCAATAGGGGCAGTGGCAATCAGGAATAACTAGCAACATGGTAGATTTTCCCTTGACAACAAGAAGTTGCATGTTGAATATACTGAAGCAGCAGCTGCCCTTACAGCTAAATCCTTCTCCAACTTATCTGCTGCTCCCCATCTGTATCACTTACAAAAAAGATCCATTACAAAAACTACCGTTGAGGTTAACACGAATTCCCCTCTAGGCACTGCAATCGCCCATTCAGGTTCGTATTTTTCTTATAAATACCACCCGACGTACAATTTGCAAAACAGATGCAAATGCCAAACACCCTCTAAATTCATTGCAGATACAAATACGGTACTTTATGTAATGAAATTAACCTGTTATCGTTTCCTAAAGGACCCCTCTGCTGTGAAGCATGGTGCAGACTACTTTTATTCAGACCCATTTCACAATGCAGCTGCATTTCCTTCACTTGGTTCAGCCAATTTTCCTGATAACATTCAGACAGGTCGGAAGTACGAAGATTTGATCAAGTAGGACCATACGAAAATTGGGAGCTTCAAATTTGATAGTATCATTTCGTAGAAACAATATATCAGCCTAAGTGCAAAGAATAGATGCAATATTCTTCAGACAATGAAAGAACATATTGAAACACTGTTGGGAAAATGGTAAGAACACGCCTTATATCAGCAAAGAGCACTACGTTGTCATGATCAACCCACGTAAATAAAGCAGTGATATAGATACATGCTGAAAGCAATGACAGATAATGCTCACAGGTGGATAAAAATAGTATCAATCAATTTTAACAATAACATTGAAAAACAAGAAAGAGAAATAATGGCACCAATTAACCTATGAACATCAAATGATGAGTCAGAGAAGCACTAATTCATCTGAATACTGATGACCTGAATCCTGAGAAAGAAATCCAGGTTTGCCAGACAATGCTTGGATGAGTTTCTGTCAAACAAAAAATGAACTTTTCGAGTATTTTATCTATAGCAAGATCACTAAAACACATAGGGACACAAGTTTAGAATGCATGAAACTACAAGTACTCTAGCTAAAGTGCTACTAGCAGTTCTCACCAGATGGCTTTCTTCTTCACTAAGTGCTTTCTCCATTTGTGCAAAGAGAGAGTTCCATTTGACAAAGTGTGCATCGGCATTTGCTTGGTCAAAAGGGCAAGCTGTAGAACCATTTGTTGTATGTACATCACTCTCTAGGTTAGATGAAAATTCTCTCAACATTAGGAGGGGTAATTCTGAGTCCATTACTGTCCGAACTCTTTTTTTACTCCGCCTCAGTGCTGCAGGTACAAATCTCTATCAGAAAATATCTAACACCTTAAGCACATATATGAACCTCTCGTTTATTGTAGAAAGATAAAACATGCCTGCAAGACGTCCTCTTATATCTTGATTCAGGAGTTCCAACCATTGGGAAGCTACATTAGCAGCTGAAAATAGAATAAAATCCATGTAAGCTGTAATCTTCGTCATCAGGAAGCCAAGGTTAAAAACGTTTGTTTCACTAAACCTAGTAAATGATTTCTTGTATCTTTCAAGAAAAACAATTGTTGGACTAGCTAAAAATGAAATGTAATGCAAAATCCTGCTAAAAGTATAGTCTTCTTCAACTTGCAAGTAAATCACTTTCATCATCACATTTTGTAACATGTAACGAAAAGAAGAAAAATAACTGAACTAAACCTTTTAAAGACAGTGAAGTAACACTGCTTTCGCCGTTTGACAAACAGCTAGCATTCTCCGAAGCAACCGTCACAGATGAAAGCTTTGGTGGAAGTTTATCATCCTCATTTTCTTTTTCACAATGTGAAGGCGCCGTTGAAAAAGTCTTTGTGTGCCCCGTACATGAATTGCCATATACAGTATGTGAATAAACTGATTTGGAAAAAAAAGCATAATCACTCATCTGCATTCTTCCTGGTAAAACAGCTCCATAACTAGCTTCCATCCTTTCAGGGTGTTCTTGTGCTCCGCTCTTGATTTGATCATGTTTCTTGCTTCCAGAAAGTAGATTTTCACTTTTTTCCGACTTTACTAGGGCCTCTATGATGGAATGCACCTGTTTACTGTTTCTTACATGGTTAATAATTCCAGGATTTAGCCCATTAAGCAAACCACTTGGAGCAGCAACTCTTGCAAATCTATCAACTTGTTCTTTCTTGGCAAGTTCCATCTTTTTCTTCATAACATCATGACTGGATTTCTTCCTCCCCCGTGCCTTTGGTATTCCCATTCGCACAGATCCATAAGAAGTAGACATATAATTGTTTTGTTTCAACCCTTTCCAAACACTCATCGGATCTTTTTCTTTCAGTGGACCGACCGAACTTACACAATCCGAATCATCCATAGTCCTCAAATGTTCACTCATTTTATAGGGATTAAAGGGGTCATTGATTGAACTGGAAATATCTGCAGCATTTAGGTCCAAATCAAAACCTCTGGCCTTCATTGCCCCATCATTAAATTGCACATCTTTCTTCCCAGAAAAGGGGGGAATTCTAGATTCACCAACACATTTAGGATCATCATCACCAACCATACAATTGACAGAACCAACACCAACATTAAGATCAACTGTTCTCGAATCATAGCAGATGTCGAGATGCGCTGTGCTGTTTCCTCCTCTTCCTGCTTGAGCTACATTGAGTTCATTTGTTCAGTTTCTGTCTCTTCATCTAATGAGACTAGTAACAGGCATATAAATTTTGCAGAGAGCCTAAACTGATATCAGGTAATACAACACAGAAGAATGAAATAAACTGCGCACCAGATTAAAAACAAAAAGGTAACATGAATAACCAAGGAAATCAAGTTAAATAATAAACAAAAAAAAAATCTCATTTTTACTGGTGGAACATTCAGTATCCTGTGAAGAAATTAACCAGACTGTGAAATCTTTAGAATACAAATAAACCCAAGACTCATAAACAGCATATTTGAGATTCATGGCTCTAAAGTTAAATGTAAAATTAAATCTTTATACAATTAATTAAGAAACAGGCGCCAAATTCGAACTAAAAAACAGTGAAAATCAAGAAAAAGTTGGCAATAACCATACCTTCAGAGCGAAGAACTGATTCAAGGTCGCGTATTTTCACTCTTCTTTGAGATTTTTCAGATGTTGCTTCGACTTCGATGCTGCCCCTTTTCTGCCCCATCAAAACCTACCAATTCCAAACCAATAACCTAAATGAGAAAGGCATCCGAAGAACAACAATTCACGTATAAACAAAATCCAACGTTGTTTCAAAAGATTCAACCTTTGATTCAGATCTGTGCCCGGTTAGAGACTGGCTCTGAACCGAACTGTCACCATCCATGAATGCTGAAAAGGGTATGAGAAAGATCTGTTAATTAAATTCAAGATTGCGACTCTTAACCCTTTCTGAGCAGAACCCACTAATTCAAACCAAAAAGAAAAACTGCAGCTTGATAAGTGGAACAAGAAAAGCACTTACAAAAACTGTAAGGGGTCGAGAGAAAAAGCACAAAGATTCAAGAATTAAAGTTTGTCAATGACAAATGAATGTCAAGAGGATTAGGCCGGCCGTGTTTGGATTTGAATTGCAGAAGGAGCGCGCAGAGCAGCGGCTATTCTTATTTAATTATATGCTTATTCTTGAATCTAACCTTTCTTTTTGTCGTGTGTAGGATTTTCAAATTCAAATGGAACGGAGGTTTGAGTTGGGGTCCAACTCAAAGGAGCCTTTGCCGCGAGTATGCATTTTGGTCTTTCTCCCACCCCATTTAAATGAATTCCATACAACATTTAAATAAAAGAAGCATAAATAAAACAAACATAGAGAAAATATAAATAGTTCTTAGTTATCTAATAATTATCATTTTCAAAGATATTATCTAATTTTTAATTGTGCCTAGCATTTATTCACATCACAATTCTTATCAATCTCCCCATGCATTCTTAATCTATTAATCAACTATTTTCTCTCCGGTAATAATATTATTCGTCATATAATTCCATACGATATTTAAATTATTGGGTAATATGGGATTAACTGCACATATGCAATTATTCTTTAAATAATTTCATACGACATTCAAATAAAGAAAGTATAAACAAATATAGAAAGAAAAGAAAATAATATCACTAAAGAAAAACATATGAATCCATACGAATGCAAGCCCTAGAATCATTAAATGTTTAACCACTCATATTCAATACATAATCCATGAAAAACGTATTAAATTTCTGTTATATTATCTCCCCTTTATAATATGATTTCTCTTCCTTTTTAGACATATTGATATTCATAGAGCAAAAGAAAAAAAGAATATTAAAGCCAAACTATCTTTGAATGATCTCTCTCTCATGACTTGGTAAATTTATGGTATATTATCTCCCCTTTATAATATGATTCATCTTCCTTTTATAGACAATTATAAGGGTTTTGATAGCTGCGGTATCTCTATTTTGGAATGAGAAGATATACACAAATCACAATAAATTGCCATGGTCGGATGATAAGCACGATCCGTATGACTTGAGACGTGGTCTATACACTCTTAATTGCTTATTTTTCCGTTAAAACTTCAACAAACACGTAATGTAACAAAATATAACAAAATCATAATAAATTCGTCATTTAAGTACATATAATTTGCTAAAAACTATATATAATAACCCTAACTTACGTGTAAATCCTATATTTATCATATAATTGAGCATGAAATACACTTTGATGACCATGCCTATCTTTCTTCATCTATAGATGTGTTACAAATTACAATGGTCAAGAGGGCCTTTAGGAATCTAAAACATATAAAAAATTAATCAAATCATTTAATAAAAAATAAAAAATATGATTATATGATTTTTTTAAAATAGAATTATTTATTTTATTAATTTAGTATCACATATTTTTGGTGAATTTGTGGTATTTATGCGTTTGATTTGCCATATTTGTGGTGTATTTGGTATACACAATACCAAAATTAATCAATCTTTTTAAAATCAATATTTTAAAATGTTAGATTATTGAAATATCATATATTAAATAGATTTTCAATTTATCACTGATTCTTTATATAAATATTTTTTGTGCGTAACACTATTTAGATATTTGTATTGGATTTTGCAGTTTTAGTAATATGAGCTTTTTGTGTTGGATTCTGGCTTACAAATATAAAAACATATATATATATATAATTTTATAAAGGTTACAAAATTAGATTATTGGAAAAAAAAACTCTATTTCCCCCCAAATTTAGGAATGTTTTGTCTATTTTGACTTATTATTACTAGTATATCTTCTGCACGCTGCAATAATTGAAGATATATTTATTTTCAAAAATTTAATAAAATAAATTGATTAATTTTATTAAAAAAATAAAAATCTTATTATGAAATAATTATTAACTATTTTTATTTATTGATGGTTCTATAGAAATAATCATCATTTTTCAACACATTGCTTCTCCAAACCACACTCCATATTTTGTGGGAACAACATTCCTCTTTATTTTTTGGGGGAGCATGTAGTTCTCCTTCATTTTTTTAATTTTTTCATAATTCCGAATTTATCCATTGATTTTACTACATCAAAAAATTTAATTACATTCTTATTCCATTATTACATAATTGGTTAATTATATGGCATACTATGATTTCATTAGTTTTTATTTTTATTTCATGATAATCTCACTAATAATCTTTTAGTTTTTATTTTATTTTATTTTATAATAAATTTAAGGAATTGATCAATAAAACTTAGGGATGCAACTTGATCTTACACATATCATATATCATAACATATATTAATAGTTAAATATGTAACGAATCAATAATCATTAATTAATAAAGACAAATAAGTGTCTTCACCAAAAACATAATTGACATGACATGTATATGCAAGTTCCCATTGTCCTCACGTAACTCCAACCATGAGATTAATGCACCTTAATCTTTAATAATGAGAATTTGGGAATAGGAGTTCTCTTTTTGATATGAAAAAAGGTATTTGAAAGTGTAGGACTTGTTACGAATTTTTAAAAACATTTGAGGATGAATTTCAAAGTAAATAAAAAATTATCCAACATGTTTATTCACTTTGCAGTAATGAAAGAATATATTATATATCATAAAATATATGGAGAAAAAATCTAAATTTTGAGCTGTAGATACTAGACTTGTATGAAATATCATATAACAATATGTTATTTTTCTAAGAAGAATAGGTTTTGGATTTTTTAAATCAAAATAGTTGAGATAGAAAGTTCATATAAAAGAAATGAAATATTTGATTGGGTTTAAAAGTGACTTGAAATAATAGGAATAAATGATTTAGTAAAATTTTATATAATTTGGAGATTTAGAAATAGAATTTTTCAATTTTTTAAATAAGAATACTTAAGATTTAAAAGAAAAAAAACAAAAAAGGTTAAACTGTGATGATTTGTCAGATGAACCCTAGGCAAGGTGGACAAAACCATTTAGTGGAGAACGAGAAGAATATGATATCAATTACTACTCTAATTAGATTTGAAAAACCTAAAGATTTGAACATATCAATTACAACTTTAATTAAATTTAGAAACATAAAGATTTAATCATATCAATTACAATTCTAACTGGATCATCAAATCAAAGATTTAATCTTATGAAAAATCTTATTCTTGTAGATCTTATCAGACATATTCGAGATTTAATTCTCTCTAATTAAGCTCATAAAATAAATCAATTATTATAAAATATACTAAGATCATAAAAGCCCACCATTTAATAAATGAAACATAATTAATAACTTTAACATTTAGATAATTATATTTGCAATTAATAATTCTTAAAATATTAAGTTGAAAATAGGGGAACGTTAGAGACTTGAATTGGAGATGACAAACTACCATATATAAAGGGGAAAAAAAAAATTTGAAGTGTAGCTCATAATTGACCAAGAAACTCTTACACGAGGGTCAATATTGACAGTTTCTTGAATTCCAGCCAAATTTTTTCATAGCAAAGTTAGATGTGTGGGTGGCAAACCAATTTATTATTTCTGCAACACGTTTTTCATCAACACAAATTTCCTTCAAACATTATTTAAAAATAAATAAATAAATAAATAAATTCCGATCATCTGAAACAAGAATCAATTTCCTAGAAACATAGAATAGTAGATTCATATCAATTCTGAAACATAGCATCTCTTGGAACACACATACGAAGATTAATCTAACATAAAAATTTCTTTCAAAGATACAAAATTTTTATGAAAAAATCATCTTAATCCTCATCCTCCTCATCAATCCACTTCCACTGCAGCTCCAGGAACACAAAAGGGATAAAAAATGCACTTAAACAAGTGAACAAACAATTGAAGAAATCATCGAATAAATACTATATACCATTCATGAATCTTGTTTAAGAAATATTTGTACAATTCCAATGAGATATGGAAATAAAATCCCCCTAAACCAACAACCTTCACTGCAACAACCAAGAATCTTGAAATTGCTGGAAAGCACTATCCCTAAAATTATTGACCCTCATCAAACAGAAATGAGTGCAGAATCCCAATCCCAACCCAGAACAAACCCTATTGGTCTTGAGCAAATAGCAAGACGGCCCACACTCAATCCCTTTCCCTTGCACAACTATCCCCCAAGCCCTTGATACACCCTCTTCAAGGTCTTGATTTCTCCCATCAATATCTTGCTCCAACTCCTCAACAAAAATCAGTCCATCTGGAGACTTTGATTCCCCACTTCTCCATTCACTTCTCACAAGGGGCCATTTCTCCGGAATGGCTCTCTCCGTCTGGATCTTTACAGCCCCATCGTTTTCAGAATATATTTGTACCAGTAAAGGTGCTTGTTTTAGGTTTTTAACAATGTCATCGACTGAATTCTGCATCCAAGAATCAATCTTCCCCAGAAAATCTCCATCTTTGCTTTGTGAATCCTCCGGCACTTCTCTTGGGTGGGGAGAAACAATACCTTGATTTGATGAAGTGAGCGACGCTGAAACAACTTGTTGGGGGATCTTCTTGGTGTTGGTGGATACGGACAAAATTGGGATGGGAGAAAACATCTGATTGGTTTTGTTTGAGGGAAGCGTAGAAGGGTTCAAAAATTTACATGAAGGAATCCCAATTGACGCCATCCCAAGAAAAGATGGCGGCTGAGAGGGAAGAAGAAGATCCAAACGCTACCCAGAAAGGCTTCGATTTATAGGTTTTTATTCACAAATCAAATCAGATGCGGAGAGGGAGAGGGAAATTAGAAGAGAGGAATCAGCCGCGTAATGGAGATTCAGACGGTTTGTTCGTCCCAGAAAAAGGGGGGGTGGTCGCTATCAATTTATAAGGATTTTGTTTCGAAGAAAACTATTCGTCGAAAGCATTGAGGAAACTTCTTATTTCTATTTATTTATTTTCCTTATTCTTATAATCAGATATTATACTTTCATTCAATTAATTTCAAAATAAAACAACTACCCTATAAAAAAGGAAAAATAAAGATCTTGTAATTTTGTTTTAAAATATATATTTTTTCTTTGGCAAAAAAATTAATTTTTGATATTATCTCCATATTTTAGTAGTTAAATAACTTCAGCTTAACATTGTTTTAATTATCCCTTAAAACTCATATTTTTTTAATAAAAAAATCTAGCAAAATATTAAATACCATTAACTGGCATGAGCAAGGTGAATAAGAGATATGAACTGTGTGTGTGTGTGTGTACAGGTCATCAAAGATTTGGGCATTGCCACATTGGCACGTGGTGGCACACGATTAAAAAAGGGGAAAATATTCCACGTCGGATAGAGAGCGTGTTTGGTATGGAAAGCTTGTGGACGGTATAAGGAGGCGCACTTAAGTTTGCGCTCTTCGCGTGCGGGGAAGGGGGAAGCAACATTCCAAACAAGGCAAATATTTTTAAATATTCGTTTTTAATGAGTGGGCCAGAATTGTTCTTGACTTTTTCTTTTTAAATAATTAATTAAATAATCAATTTGATCACTTCCCAATATTAATATGAGGATACACGCAACAGGAACCATCCATACTCCAAATAATATAATTAAGTTATTGAATTAATAATATAAATGTAATACACGATATGAACATGATATTAATTTTACAATATACAAAAATTCATTTGATTATGAAATTATCTTAAACATGGGGGATTGATGTTAGTTTTCACGATCGAATAATTAATTGAAAATAATTTTAATATACTTAGACCATCTCCAGCAGTTTATATGACTTTAGTACAAATTCTGAACCACTTTAGCATAAAATTTGCATACTATCTCTAATAGTTTTCATTATTTTCTCCATTAAAAAATAATATTACACAATAATTTTTATTTTCTTTATTTTTAATATTTATTTTTAGTACTAAATATTTGTTAAAAATGTTATAATATAATTTTATTTAACATTAAATTTTAAAATAATATTTATTTTGCTTATATTCTTAAACTATCATATTTAAACAAATATATATATAAAATTGAATGTCGGGTAATCTTATATAATTCTATTAAATTTGTAAATATTATTTAAAATCTTATATACTTATTTAAATTATATTTTTATTATTATTTAAATTACACATCATATAATTTTCAAAAAACTTGATTTAATTTCAGTTTGGATAATTGATATAAAAAAATTACAATATTAAATATTAAAAAAAGATATAATCATATAAAGAAGAAAAGGAAAAAAAAGTAGTGCAATCAAAAATTTGCGGTAAAAGTGGTGCAAAATTTTCAGAAACTTCAAAGTGAAGCAGATAATGAAGTATTGCTGGAAGGTGAAAACTGACGCCAAATACCAAAATAACTTCTTGTTGGAGAAGCTCCCAGCCATCTCCGGTAATAAACTGTGGAGAAGCGAATAACATTGCAATTTTTTATCAAGCGGTACATGTGGTGCATGCTTTTGCTTGTGCTACTTTTTTTTTTTTTTTTTTTTTTTGTATTCATATTTTTAATATTATATATTGTATTTTTTTCACATTTATTCTAACAAAATTAATTTTAAAATTATTTATTAAATGTGTAATTTTAATAATAATAATAATATAATATTATAATACAAATATGAAATTATAAATATAACATAAAACTAATAAAAATGCATAGCATTACAAAAGACCGAAATATAAAATTACAACCACAAAAAATGCAAACTTACAAAGAAGAGATAATATTATGTAATATATAATTAAACATACAATTACTCGTGAAAATACATATTAAACTTAAAAAATACAATATTATTCCTAGTAATACAATATTTTTAGTGTACTAAAGAAGCAATTGTAGTGTAGAGAAGAAAGTTGTGTAGAAATTCATTTAAATATCAATCTATATATAATTTTCAACAGTATAAATTTTGATAAACATGAAACTAACAATTTATGTAAGTATATATATATTATATATCTTCTATAAAAATCTATATAGATATACTATAATAAAATCAATCGTATTTTTCTAATCATATACATATGTGAGAATTGACATTATACTTACTAATAAAATCAACCATACATATATAGCTTAGTATAGTATATAATATATATATATATATATATATATATATATAATTCCATAAATTGTGTGTTTTATGTTTATTGAAATTTATACTTTAAAATAAATAGAATGATATTGGATGGTATATAATATATACTTTCACAAATTGTGGGTTTCATATTTATCAAAATTTATACTCCTAAAATTTATAAATAAATTGATATTTAAATAAATTTCTACACAACTATCTTCTCTACAATACTAAAAATTATAAATACTTTCATTTTTAAATAAATTTCTAGACAACTCTACAATATATTTTTTTCTCTACAATAATGTATCTAATTTACAAAATATACATTGTATTTCGTATATAAAGTAGTAATTTGGTTCGATTATGACAAATTTAAAAATAAATTATCAATTTATCATATTTCATAAATTTTATGTAACAATTTTCTTAAATACGTGACTATCATTTAGGCAGGAAAACAAAAGTAAAAACATTAAATTTACTATTATATATGCACAAAAGTTATTTTTGTATTATTTTATTATTATTATTAATATATATATATTGTTTATTACTAAAATATTAGCAAAAAATAATAATTATACTTAATATATAAACTTAAAATTTTCATCGCTCATAATATTACCGAATTTAAATAATTAATCTATTTTGTTATACATAATTTTTTATGCCACTAAGTAATAGATTTTGTTAAAGATACTAAAATATTTTTTTTATATACCAACAAATCTAATGTAAATATAAATATTATTTTTTAATTTAAAAAGTTTAAATCTTCCAAATATATCTAGTCCAAATCTAATTTTTTATTGAAACATAATTTATTTTTGAAGGCATATATAGAATATTATATAATAAAAAAATTATTTTTTACTAAAAAATAACGTTCTATTCAACTTAAACACATGCAACTCACCCTATTATAAAATATGCCATAAAAATTGTCATATTAAAATCAGACTAATAAATATAAATAAAATATCATATTATATTTTATTATATTTACTTAAAGAGTGTTTCTAAAGACATCACTAAATTTACTTTACATACCAAATAAATTTAATTAATAATTTGAGACATAATGTAAATGACTAAAATATCCTTATTTAAAAATTTAAAACATACTCAAATTCTAATTTTTAATAAATAAATAAATATTTATTTCATCTACACACAAAACTCCTAAATTTCTATTGTTATTCCACTTTGGCTAGAAATAATACACACTAACCCTATATTTGCTATTTTCAAAACAAAAGTTTAAAATTTTGTAAGAAACACAAATAAAAAAATATAAATATTTTATAGGTATTGGACATTTAAACTCTATTTTTTTCATTAATGCATTATAATAGCGAATATGTTCGCCCAACTAGGGTCGAACATAAAATATGGCATTCGGCCAACGTTGGCTGAACACTCTACACAATGTTCGGCTAATGTTGGCGGAACATTCAACACAACTTTTGGCCAATGTTGGCGAAATACACAATGCAACGTTTGGCCAACATTGGCCGAATACTCAATGCAACGTTCGGCCAACCAGGACCGAACATTAAATACAATATTTAGCCAACGAGAATCAAACGCTGGTTATCAGTTTTTTAATATTTTTGTTCATATAAATAGAATAAAATTATATTGACATATTGATTATTAATTTTCTTCAGGGTGTATAGTAAAAAAAAAAAATTTTAATTTTAAGTAAAGTCGCCCCTCTCAAATTAAATTTTTTTTTAATTTTTTTTTTTAAAGTCGCCCCTGGCAGGGGCGACCAAAATTTTTTTTTTTTTTTTTTTTTAAATGCTGGAGCCTTCACTCGGTCGGGCACTCGGTCGCGCGCCGTACTCGGCCGGCCGAGTGCGAACTCTTACTCGGCCGAGACACTCGGCCCCCGTATTACTCGGCCAACCGAGTACTGCCATCCACTCGGTCACGGCACTCGGTCGACCACTTCACTCGGCTGGCCGAGTGCGAACGCGGATTCTGATTTTTAACATCCACTTCAATTTTTCTCATTTTTGTATTCTTCTCGTTTTCTCGTTCGTCGTCCTGTTTTTGTACATTTTCCTTTTTTTTTTTATCGTGTTATAGTTAAATTAGATAATTTATTTAGTTTGGTAAAAATTCGATGAAATTGTTAAGTGAGATTGTTATAACATCTTGAAATGTATTGATTAATTGAATTTCCAACAAATAACTATAATTTTGTTTTATAAGTAAAAATTATGTTTAATAAAGAAATAATGAATAAACAACAAAAAACCAAAAACATGAATAAACAATAGTTCTCAAAATCATGAATGAAGAACAAAAAACAACAAAGTCAAGTGTTTGAAATAAAAACAACAAAAAACAACAAAAAATTAGTCGGCGCCGGCTCACTGAGGGGGTCGGTAAGGTGTGTTCGATGGGCCGAATGGTTGATACGGTGGATATTCCCTTTCCTGGAAATGGCCTTGTTGCACATGCCACTCGTATTGTTGCCTTTGCATGTCAAGTAAAATTTGGGAGTTGTAAGCTTCACGATGGATATACTCTTTCATGTCGGCAACATCCCCTTCTATGTTGGTCAGACGTGCATCCAAGGCGGTTCTCCAATCCGACCAATCATTCCACCCCCCTTGATACTGGGGTGGATACTGTGGATGCTGTGAAGGTCCGGCCTGATCGTCCGAGGGCATTTGTGCTTCACCCATCATTTCATCGGCCTGTGCATGATCCACATCAAGTTCCATCGGCTCTGATCGGGCATCCGTAGTCCTTCTCCTCCTCTTCCTTCGTTCCTCCTCATTCCTCAATTCATTCTCGCTCTCTTCAATAGCTTCCGTATGAGCCGAGCCATTCAGTAGAAGATTATGGCCCTTCCCTCCAGCAATATTAGTCAGGCGAGAGTTGGGCAGTGCAAACCTCTTCTTGTCTGATAAAATCAGATACAATCGTCTGGTGCCGGGATGTAATTGGCACATCTTCATGTTGCACAGCATTTCCAGGTTTATAGTTGTCTCGCCTGGTGTCTCTTCCATCCCTTCCAAGTTCACCCCGAAGTGGCGAGCAATGGGAGTGATCAAACCTCCAATGTGGATAGCAACTTGTTTTTTGGATCGAACGAATTGCCTTAACAGCATTGGTGCCACATTGAATTTCTTCCCTTTCACCAAGCACCACAGCACAAACAACTCATCCACACTGACCGCTCCAGGCTCAGGTTTTGCTAAAACTGTATTGGCGATGAACCTGTGAAAATATCGAAGGACCGGGCTTCGAATACTAGATGCTTTCGACCGACTAACTTGGTACTCCGATGGGTGAGCTCGATCAGACTCTGTAATGTCCTTCCAAAGAGACTCGTTCCCCAGCTGAAATATGACGGATTCGGGCACCGTGTCATTGTATCCAACCTGAAGCTGGGAGAAGAATTCAAGAACGAGAGGCTCATACGTCTTCTCGTGCATGCCAAAGAACTTAGTCCACCCGATAGCCTTGCACATTTTTTTTAAATCTTCGTAGATGCCCATTTCTTGCATGCACTCAACATCGGCCCATCGAGTGGCTCGCCTTCTTTTCTGTTATACCTCAAACCACCTATGACTTTCGGTCTCCCAATTAGGAAAGTTTATGCCGTAGGCATCCGGCATGGTCGCTAAAATTCTTTCGTACTCAGCTTGTTGTTCTTCAATGGAGTGTTCGCTCCATTGGAAAGTAGAATTCACAACATCCATGCTATGCTCCATTGTGGGTACCTAGATGATAATGAATTAGTATTACATCCAATCCATGTGAACAAAAAATGAAGATTCCTATGATACAATATTCATCTTTGCAATTTCATAATTCAACATTGAAATTCATGGGGTATTAAGATCATTTCATCATGGTCTCACTCTAAATCATGCCACATTCCCAATTTCTATAATGCATATCAATTGTTCGATAAAAAACTTCAATGAAAACTAACCAAAAATCTATATTCTTTCATGCCATAATACTCCAAATTAGTAGAGCATTAACATAATCAAACAACAACCTTAGATTAACATGAAAACATATCTATATAGAACAAAAAATCATGCACACCAAGTGTTCGATAAAAAACTTCAATGAAAAATTGCAAGAAAACATATCAAGTTTCATGTCAAAATGCTCCTAATAAGACACTCATCAACATATGTAATGAACAAAAGCAATGGTTAATGAAAATATACCTTTAGATTGAAAAAACGAAAGTTGGTGTTTTTGGTTGAATCCTTCAAATATCCACCACCTTATCCCAAGATTGGAGCAATTTGTTGTTTGAAATAATGGGTACAATGATTTTGATTGAGAAATTGATGGCTTTGAATGAAAATTTTTGGATTGAGGATGAGAGATTGGAAGAGGCTAGGGTTTGGGTGTGTTTGTGTGTGAGAAGAATGAGGAAAAGAGGGGTTATAAAATGTTTCCGTGCTCTCGCACTCGGTCGCGCACTCGGTCGCGCGCCTTATTCGACCGCCCGAGTGCACCTGATATACTCGGTCTCCTGCACTCGGTCCGCGCAGATACTCGGCCGCCCGAGTGCGAAGGAAGTCCGAAATGCTTCACACTCGGGCATCACGTTGTGTTACTCGGTCATCTTGCGGTACTCGACCGATCGAGTGCGAACAAAATCCTGGACCCTTCGCACTCGGTCGACCCCGGTCGGGTACTCGGTTGGGGTTCGTACTCGGTCAGCCGAGTACGAACCAAAATCTTTTTTTTTCTTTTTTCTGATTTTATTAATAATGAAAACAATAATAATAATAATTATAATTATAATTATAATTATAACAATAGTAAAGATTGTACGTCTAATTACATCGTATGTAAAATTAAGTAACCATTGTACGTTTAATTACATAGATAACAAATTAATAATCAAAATGTGATCCTGTAAAACAACGACGCCTTATTTTTTTCCTTTTGCCCCTACCTCGCTCTTCTTCTGGCACAGGTTCGCTATCCGAATCATTATCATCTGTCGTAATATTCAAACTAAAAGATGGACGACCTGATGATGATGATGATGCAGTCCTCGAAATCACATGATCATGTACTATATTCAATGGCGTGCTAGAATGGGGATATGAGATCGGGGATGTATTGAACTGAGGCCGAAAATTTCCATAAGTGCATGATGCTGGAGGCGGAGATGTATAACGGCCATATTCTAAGAGAGAAGTGAACGACTGACCGTGTGCCGTAAAATCCCAGTCTGGGGTGGCGGCATAATAACTGTCACTTTGCATGTCGATACCGGTAGAAATGGGTGGTTCTGGGCTATATTGTGATGTATGTTGCGGTTCGGGATCATAATGTGAATCTATACGTTGGAATGATGGGCGACGATCATGAAAGTGAGCTCTAGCTTGCGTGTATATTTCGTCTACTGATCGTCTGAAGGGCTCCCTAAGATACGGTTCCTCATCTATGACAAGTTTGTTTAAATCTTCCCATAAACTTTCCTGCAGTAAATTGGCAATACATAGCAAAAACATGAAATACATATTCAGCACACATATAAATTTGAATACTAAAATACTGCCACATACCATTTTTTCTATGGGTGCATTCGGTTGCGGTTGATATCCCACTTGCATATTTAACCCTGGAGTAATTAGACGACGTGTTATTCTTTCATACCATCTGGTATAACCATCTTCGACGTCTGACTCATTCCAACCAATTGCAGGAGCAGAGACAATATTCCAATTTCTGTCAAACCACCATTCCACAAAAAAAGCATGTGTTTCAACCCAGTTTGTAGTGGAGCGGCCTCTACGGCATATATTATGCAATGTATCGTGCACATCCGTAATGCTTTCTGGAATTCGTTGTCTCATCCCGAATTGTCGCAATACCCGATCGGGGTAATATAACTCCACAATTGAATTATGGATCATAGGGCATCTTGACATCCACATATCCGTGACTGTAATAATGCCAAGGTCTATATATGCCCTCACAGCAGCTGGGTATGGGTCGTAAGGTTTCCAATTAAACTGGATAAAAATCGTGTTAGCTAACATTTAATCGAAATTTAACATAATCTGATCAAGTACCAAACATACCTCTTGTTGAGTTTGCCTGTCCAAGCTCTCCCGGATAGCCCTTAAGTTGTTCGTCAAGCTAGTTGTAAAGTTGTGGTATTGTAACCACTCAGCACCGTACGGTGCAACCGGTAGAATTCCATCCACAGCAACAATTGCCGCTGTATTTAGGCGTCTGCCTCCCGTCATTTGCGGAGTGAGAAAGGTAATTCTTGACCAAGCCCATATCTGCAGTAGTTGCATGGGTCCACCAATTTGTGTACGACCCCTATGTGATGCGTTGCACAGCTGATGGTACAAATAACCTAGTACCGCTGAACCCCAACTCAAATTCCTGCATTCATCAATATCCTCTAGTTGATTCAAATATACCAATGACCCCATATTCCCAGAAGTATCCGGGCACATTATGGATCCTAACAAAATCAATGCACATGCACGTGCATATTGGACAACATGTTGTTGTGAGCTGTTATCGGTAACAGGGTGCATGCTTAGGTGTGTACCCAAGGCTAAAAGTGAAAATCGTGACCCTTTTATGTCTTCTGCATTGGGTTCCCATCCCAGTTGGACTTCACAACGTGCAGTCCAATATGCCCGACCGGTTGAAATATCTGAACTTATAACCGGCCCACCTTCAATTGGCAGTCCCCAAATAAATGCGACATCTTGTAATGTCACGGTCGCCTCTCCAACTCTAAAATGAAATGTATGCGTTTCTGGCCGCCACCTCTCAACCAGTGCAGTGATTAATGATTTATTAATTACATAATCACCACATCGGTAGACACCATAAAATCCCATACGATACAACATCGATATGACTCGATAATGCAACCTTTGTGTACGTCTGAGTATTTCCCTACCATCATCGTCTGGGTCAACCTCATAAGGATCATGGTCATCGAGTCTCCAAAAGATACCACTTCCGTGTCTGCACTTTAATTTTAGGTCAATTTCTCCTGCAAATACATCCTCAGATCGGTGCATGTGCTGTTGCTTTAATATATCCCCACTAATAGGGCCATATTCTCCGTAGAACTCCATACTGCAATTAGATTAAATCAATAAGATGAACAATAAATGAGTGAAAATGGAACAAATTACATAAAATCGGAAAATTACATAAAATCATCAAATTACACAAAATCTGCAACCCATCTCACTAAAAAACCAGTGCGAAGCTAACATCAACGCTAAATCAAATTTCAATACACATTATCAAAATACATGTCAAATATCTAAAACAAGCACCATTACAATATTTCAGACACAACAATCTCATCTACGGGCAGATGAAGTTCCGGCCTGGGTAGCAGCTTGATCCTGTGCCCGATATTGTTGTCTAGCGCGTGTTTGTGCCCAATCCATTTCATTTTCAATTCTACTCGTCTTGCCTCTTCCTTTAGTCCTCTTCTCACGCAAGGCTGGATTATGACACAGTTGGAAGGAAGCCTCATCCCAATAATATTCATCAGGCAATGGCTCAAACTTACCACTATAGGTGTCCACATACGTACTTGTATTGAAAACTGAGTTCATGTAAATCACCGGATTTACTCCAAAATGTCGACAAGTCTGCATTGCATGGGAACATGGTATGCCGTTTTGCCTCCAGTCTCCACAGCTACACTCTCTTAGCATCAACTTGACAATGTGGGTATAGCACCTCGTTGTTCCTGGCACGAATATCTTCACTGAAGCTGTTTGATCAGTGAAATCGATCTTATAGACTTGATGTTCCATTGCCTTTCGTTGTCGTTGATCATACTTCTTGTACACCTCATCAGGCCATGTCTGGTTCCTTTGCTGCATCTCACGGCCCAGTGTCAACCGGTCAAGAAAATATTTTATCGACCGATAAAATGTAGCCTGCACAATGGCACAGATTGGGAGCCGTCGTGCACCTTTTAACACGCTATTCATGCACTCTGACAGATTTGTTGTCAAAATTCCATTTCTCCAACCTCCGTCATAGGCAAGAGTCCATTGTTCCTTTTCAATTTTCCATAGGTAGTCATATGCCCTCTCATTCAACACCTTAATTTGATCCATTATATTTTCAAACTCTCTGGTTGTGAACGCTGAGCCGGCTTGCCAACACATGTCCTTTAACTTCACATTCTTGACCTTGCTATTGAAATTCGAACACACATGTCTCAAACAGAAACGATGGACTCCAAGAGGTGGCTGAAAATCTGGAATTCTTTCCACAGCTTTCAAAAGACCGGCGTGTCTATCTGAAATCAGACACATTCCTTCTCTACCGCGAACAATGTGTTTCGATATTATACGAAGAACCATGACCAAGAACCAAAACTTTCTTCGTCCACAAGTGCATACGCCAAAGGTAAAAGATGTTGATTTGCATCCATGGAAATAGCAATTAACATCTTGTGCTTGTATCTAGTGTAAAGATGAGTTCCATCGACACTAATTATTTTACGACAATGCTGGAACCCATCTATACATGGCCTGAACGCCCAAAACACATATTTCAACATTTTTATACCATTTGTCTCTTCGGGCATGTGGCGCCACTCCACAACTGTGCCTGGATTCCATTTTTGTAAAGCTCCCAAAAATTTGGGTAGTCTTGAAACTGAGCTCTCCCATGTACCATACACATTTTCTCTTGCCCGTTTCAAACCATGCCATGCCTTACCGTATGAGATTGTATATTGAAATTTATCATACACTAGCTGTTGAACACACTTAATCTCATACCCGGGATCTGTCTGAACCACCCCAGTTAGCAGCGCAGCGATCATGTTTTTGCACAAGTTCCGATGGTCAACAGACACCGCGTTCATTAGACACGTATGAGGGCCTCCATACTTAGTGATTTCCCACATATCAATCCTTTTTCTGTAACCTGCACGCAACCACCAGTTGCAGCGTGTAGTCTCACTATTATTTTTGCATTTGATTTTCCATATAAGAGGTGTGCTTTCATCTACTCGATATTCACGCCTCGCTATACGTAATGCAAAATCTTTAACTGCAGACTGCAAACTCTTCTTATCTTTGAAAACCATGCCTTTTGTGAGCACTCCTTCAGTAGGATCATAGTATCTAAAAGTTTTGGGAAGATCAAAGGAGTCCGCAAGCATTTCATGTGATGATGCATTGAAGAACGGGATATTCGGATGCATGGAGTATCTCTGAGCACTTGATGGAAATGATGGTTGTTGATTGGATGGTGATCTCTCTTGATTTGGGGAATACATAGTTTGAATATCACCAATATCCACCCCATCTTCATCTGATTCACTAGACAACTCGTCTTCATCGGGTTCAGAGTCTTCTAGTTCATTCGCACCAAAAGTGTCAACCAATGGATCATCTGTTTGATCATCGGTCTGAGCATTTTCTCTTTCACTTGGAATACCCTCATTATTGGACCTTGAGGTTCCAACTGTATGCTCTTGCCTGACGACTGCCGGATTATTAATGCCATCCCCTCTTAAATAAGCAGCATATTGAAAATACTCATTGCTTGGCATAATATCTGGAAGAACATTATCTTGCAGTTTCTCTGGATCAATATGAAATTCTACATATTGATTATCCGCATCCGGTGCAAAGAAAAACCATAGATTATCATCGTTGTTGATTGGTATACGATGATATCTGTTGTTTGCATGTAGTGAAGCGGATATGTTCAATTTGTATTCATTGCTATCAATTCTTGTCAATTGAAATAATTTTGATACCAAGCCGGAATATCCAATGTCGCGAGGTACCCTAGTTGCACAAACAGGTGGAACATCGCTACAATCCCCAATATAAACAACAATACCGACGTTGTTTGAAGACCCCATATCTTAAATAATAAAGATGTGTTAATGATCTTAAAATAGGGAATTAATTACTTTATTGCAAAGTTTAATAAAACTAATTTAAACTAATACATTAGAAAAATTCAAACCTGAAATTGAAATGAATCAATATGTCAACGCAACGGCAACAATTTGAGGGTTACGATAAATGCACAACAACAGCAACAATTTCAACAGTACCTACATCAAATAATGTATAACAGAAAAATATCAACGACAAATTTATAACAATATATATAGCAACAACCATACACCGACCGACATACACATATCCAAAACACGGCACACAACCAAACACACGCACCTATCACACACAAAAATGCAACCCACACACAACACACAAACACACACAGCAACACACACACAAGCATACACCACAACATACATCACACACACCACAACACACATCACAACACACATTTCATACCCACATTTCATACCCACATTCCATACATACATTCAATACATACATTTCATACATACACCACACCTACAACATACAATACAAGCAATGGAGAAAAAACCACTATCTACATACACACAACACAACACACAACACAAAGCAACACACAACACAAAGCAACACACACACACCATACACACACCAAAATACCACAAAAAAATCATATACACACCCACACAACAGTACACACACACACACCACCCAAACACATAAAATTTAAGATAAAAATTACCTTTGAGAAATGGAGAAACCCGAAACGTGAATATAGAAGAAAAATTGAAAGGAAATTGAAGGATAATTGAAAGGAGAAGTGAAGAAGAAGTGAAGAAAGTGATGAGGAAGAGATAAATGTGTGGTGTGTGTGGGTGGTAATAGATATGATAGAGAGAGAAAAATTGAAGTGGATGTTAAAAATCAGAATCCGCGTTCGCACTCGGCCAGCCGAGTGAAGTGGTCGACCGAGTGCCGTGATCGAGTGGATGGCAGTACTCGGTTGGCCGAGTAATACGGGGGCCGAGTGTCTCGGCCGAGTAAGAGTTCGCACTCGGCCGGCCGAGTACGGCGCGCGACCGAGTGCCCGACCGAGTGAAGGCTCCAGCATTTAAAAAAAAAAAAAAAAAAATTTGGTCGCCCCTGCCAGGGGCGACTTTAAAAAAAAAATTAAAAAAAAAATTAATTTGATTGTCGCCCCTCGCAGGGGCGACTTCACTTAAAATTAAATTTTTTTTTTTTTTTACTATAATTTTGCAATTTTTTTTGAAAAACACAATATTGTGTCATTTTTGTCGAAGGAGATGTTGGTGCGGGGATTAATTATTTTATTTAATTAGAAATAATTTTTTAAAGAGTATACTAAAAATTTATGTGGTGTATAAAAAATGTTAATTCTTTAAATATGTTTTTTGTTGTGTGTTTAGAAAAAAATATGTACAAAGTAATTTTTGTTGTGTGTTTAAAAATAATTCAACTTAAATACAATATAACTATAAATATTAAATGGTAAATCATTCAACCTATTAATTATTAGTGAACTTAAGAAAATAACAACCAATATATATATATATATATATATATATATATATATATTATCAATCACCGATCATTAATTTCATATTTTTCACCAACAATATTACATATTAATTAATTATTCAATTAATATCAACATTAATTTATATAATATAACAATACATTGCCTACTAAATTTATTGATCTGACCATAACATATATTTATATTCAATTCAACTATATTTAAATATATATATATATATATATATATATAGTTTTCTTTTTACTGTATATTAAATTCTAGTAAATTTTCATCAAATTTGTGAAGGATAACTGCAACCAATCCAAAGATAGATACATTTTACTAATTAGAATGAGTCTAATTTGAGCCCATTCATCACATGCAAGTTATTACAACAACGTGGGCGGTAGTCATAGAGTTTGACCACAGGTTGCAATTGCATACCAGCCGAGACGGACTCCGTATTTTCCTATGTGGCAGAATGTATTAGAATAATTATAAAATATTATTTTCTTAAGAGAAATATTTAAATGACCACACAGAATAGGAAAAGGAAAATTTATATTTTACAATAAAAAATGATTTTTATCATTTAGTGAAGATAAAATATAAAATGTTAATAATTTGAATTTAAACAATATATATATATATATATATATCTCGAGATGGGATCGGGGACATGGAGAAGAAATTAAAAAGAAAAAAATTATGGCGACAAAATCTTATATTTAAACATATATTACATATATGTAAACTAAAAAAAATATATTTTTTGAAAAAATTGAAGGGCAACTGCTCTATCAGTCATAAATGGGTAAAGGTATACATTATTCCAAAAATTATTGTTTAAATTGAATTTTTTTTTTTTTAAAGTTTGAACTTATAAAATGAGCCAAATAAATTCAAAATAAAATTACCCTACATATCAAATAATAAATTAAATTATAAAACATATCAAAATAATTAAATATAAATTTAAACTAGTGTGTACTTCTGCATAATTTGGAAATTTTTTAAATTGTTTTACATTGTAAAAAAGATCCAACAGAGCTTAAAATATTTTTCTAGCTACCTTTTTATTAAGAAAATAAAATAAACGATCTTAAAATAAATTCTAAAAACTGAAAAAAAAAATGCACACACACACATATATATATCCGTGAAAATTATAAGTATTTTTAAATTTACAAGCAAAAATTTTAATTCTAAAAATACAAATAAATTATAAGATTACTAATAAGTTCCTTACTGACTAGCTGCTAAAAGCAGATTAGAAGATTAGATTTGGTACTTTAGCTTCCTTGATTGAACTTGCATGGAGTAAGAATCTCTTGGGCACTTACGGAAGCCCAGACGTTGAGAAAGAGTTGGATTCCGAAGTATTAAAAATATGTTTAAAAAATTCTGATAATGTAATATAGATTCTATTTGGTTGATTTAGTTATTTATTTTGTCATTTTTTTTCTTTGTTGTTAATCTTTATGCATTTTATTTTTCTATTTCGCATGTCTCTCTAATATCTTATATTTTATTTTTAAAATTTTGTCTGCCTATTTTCTTTTTCCAAATTTCGTATCTACAAAACAATAACACCATAGAACTATGGCTAAATAAAATTTGAAAAATATTTAGTAACTAAAAATAATAAGAAATCTAAATACACATATCAAGAACTTAAAAAATATATTAAATTATTTAAGAAAACTTAAATTAAAAAATCTAAAAGATCTTAAAATACCCTGAAACTATTTGAATAAAGTAAAAAATCAAAATAAAACCCTATCAAAAAATCAAATCTAAAACTTAGAAACATAAGCACGCCATCTCCAAATCAAAACTTCTTTTTTTTTTTTTTTTCAGTTTTAGTTTGTTAATTTTTTTACTTATTTAAATATATTTCTGATTTGATTTTTAATTTTTAGAAAATTTTAAATACTTGTCAATTTTGTTTAGTTATTCTTATAGTTAGGGGTACCATTTTATTTTTATTTTATTTTAGAATTTTATTATTCAAAATCTTTTTGAACAAAAAAAAAGGTTTATGAGCTAATTTAAGCTCAAAAAATTAGTTTAGATGCTAATTTGTACTTTTTTTTTTCCATTTGAAATAAATAATAACATGGTGTTTTTGTTATTATTACTAAATCGATAAGAATCATTCTATCCATGTGCATTATTTTGCCAATTGTAATAACAAATATTATATATATATATATATATATATATATATATATATATATATATATATATATATAAATCTCTAACCATACAATATGGATACTTAAAGTAAAATAGTGATGCATTTAAAATGAAACACACATTACTTTCCTATCATAGGCAATAATTTTATTTACTGAATTAAATGACTGAATTTTCATTTCTAATATGCAAACAAAATTATCTATAGAATCATCCAAAAATAATGTCCGTAACTAAAATTAGAAAACTAATTAATTACTAATAATATATTAATGATGTAATAAAAATTTAAGCTATTTTTCTTTATTATTTCACTTCTATGTAGTAACATATATTATCTACCACTAAGTTCAATATAAATTCATTTTAATGCACTACCTACTAAGTAATGAAAAATATATATAACAAAATTAAAGAAATAAATAAAGTGATGTTTATCATTTAAAATTTGAAATCTTACCGACAACGATAAAGAGAGAAACTTAATTCTTTCTTTCTCCTCTAAATCTTGGGGAAGAGATTGAGCAAATTCATACACGTATGTCAATTGGACCTGGAGACATGTCTATCATTTTTATGTGGGCCTAAACTAATTTTAACTATTAATCAATTCAAGCCCAACCCAAACCCAACTGAACAGAAATAATGGGCCATTAAGAAGAGATGGTGGATTTCATGTACAGATTGGACCTGGAGAACTGGAGTGTTGGGCCCAAAACATCAATACTATATCCACAAGAAAGTTGAGTTACCCCAATACTTTGTACGCCATACCGTATATTATGGAAATTTTAATATTTCTAAAATACATATTGATATGGTACAGAAAATCTTGATATAACATTCATACCAAAAATTTTAGTTTACTGTTTTATACAAACTTATCGAAATTTATGTTAGATACCAATATACCGGCATATCGATATATACCAAATTTTTTATTTTTATATCATTATCGTTTAAAAACTATTCTATACAATAGTATATCGTACCAAAAATTTTGACATACTAATTTTTTTAATATTTTTTGGTACGATGAGTACATTATTTTTGGTATTTGTGATACTTTTCTAGGCTCACTAGTTTATAGAAATAAAAATACGGGAGACACTAGGCCCGTTAATTCAGACTAATAGAGATACGTGGTGATGTAGCAAAATGTCCAGCAGTTCTATCTTGTCTCCAACAAGCTCTCTCCTTGTCACCTTCATTCGAACTTGATGGAGTACCTGTAAGAACAAGCCAGCGATGTCTCGACGCTGGAACTCCGACGCTTAAGTCATATCCAGATTTGTGATTAATGTAGAGAGATTAATAAGAGAGAAGGTAAGAAAAGTGTCAAAACTCTCCTTTATTTGTGAGAAATAAAACATATAAATAGAGTGCAAACCTGGTAAAATCAATAGACATTTTTATTGAGCTTGGACCGTTAGTATTTTGAAGTAGTATAATTTAGTTCACATCACATTGGTGCTAAGCCTAATAATTCAGAGAAATAATACAACATTGCCCATAATGTAAAAGTACATCATCTTTCATAAAGTACAAAAGATGGCCGCCTTCTAATCCTCTATGTCCCGCCCCGAAACATTGCAATATCATTTCTCAGTTGTCCTTATGCTTCGATCTATGGCTACATAGGATGTGTACACTTGAGAAAATCAGCTCATTATCTTAATTGTGCAAATATATGTCTTCAAATAACGGATCTTCTATATCGAACCTCCAATTAACATTTACAAGAAAATTGTGATTTAGCAAGTCACCCCACCTCAGAATTGCTTCCAAAGCAGCGTTTCTAGGCCCCTAACGGCCTTTATACCTTCAGGATCCCAAGCCGTGGTTTTTTATTACAGAGACTAGGTGTTAAGCATGGGCAATCCTCTCACTTATAACCTGGATTTTAAGTGTTGAGTTAGGCCTTGATGTTCAATATGGTATCAGAGCCTTCCTTAACTCGATGTCTCGCTCTTCCCGAGCCAACACTGCCACGCCCAAGCCATCACGCACGAGTAAGACGTGAGGGCTTGCAGTGAGGGAGGATGTTAAGCATGGGCAATCCTCTCACTTATAACCTGGGTTTTAAGTATTGAGTTAGGCCTTGATGTTCAATACTAGGGTCTCCTAGGGGCTGGAGTTGCGTCATCAATCAATCATCATTAGGCACGGCCTGCGGCAAGAGGGGTTTTCCTTTTGTTGGCCTTGAATCTTTTTTTTTTCTTGACAAAAACAACTTTTTCGTGCTAAATGAATTTCCTTTTTTCTCTTCATTTGTTGTATAATGAAAGTCCCTTGACTTAGGGAGTTTTCCTTTCTTGGTCTAACTACTCTTCCTAAGTGTGGCTTTCCCGCTTAGGTTCAAATTCTATTAAGAAGAATTTATCCAGTGGTGTTTTTCCTAAGTCAAGTCAAGTCAAGAAGTAGAGACTTGCCTTGTGCGTATCTATTCTCTATTAAGGAGGTGGTTTAGCTCAAGGCTTGATGTTACCTTTATTCTTCTTAGGTTTGTTATCTAGCAGTTTTGGTTGTTGAATCTCGTCACCTAACCAGCAATCAGAGTTGTATGCATTATATCGTATGAACTGAAAGCAATCGGCCGGGATCCTTCAATACAACGGTATGCACTTTAAAAATCAATAGACCATCACTTATTTTGATCTTTCACACCCATTGAGAGTCATCTAAAAAAGGAGCAAACATGCGATGCAACCGCTAAACATGAAACCTATTATTGAGTACGTTGAAGCACCGCTCCATGGATTTTTTTATATGCAAATTGTGGTGATTGAACAATTCTTTAGGTATTTGTGCTTGTACACTACTAACATTGTACTTGTTGATGTTATAATGTGTTTGCCAATATAGGGCAAGGAAACAAATGTAATTTGTTTAGCTAACATCAACAAGGTAAATTAAATAATTAACACACACATATATATATGTATATATATATATATATGTATATGACTTTTAAAGAATTACGTCCGAGCTCGAGCTGATTTATAATACCACATGATAATTGATGGAAAATAGCAACATTAAGGATTGTACTTTATAATACCACATGAAAATTGAGGGAAAATAGCAACATCAAGGATTGTACTTTGTAGGACATGCGCATCACCAACACGCCCCTCCCGCCAGCGAGGAGATATAAAATTATAATTAACCTTTAATATATGAATGTATATTATTTGAATCAAGGTTGTGCATCTAAAATCTAGTCGTCGATTATATATTTTTGGTAATGTAATGTGTTCGAAAAATTAAATCTAGATAACTTATTTTAGGTTGTTGGATTAAACTTGATTGATTGATGAGTTCGTTTTTATTAACTAACCTTAATAGATGATTTGAGGTAGCTGAGTTTGTTATTAATATAAGGGTAAGGGTAAAGATTAAAGATTAGAATAAGAGGGTCGTTATTAATAAATTTGTGATTAATCATGATAAAGGGGAAGATGAACTAAGTGATAAGAGTTTTACTTGAGTTGATTTTAGTTATTTTTCTTTCTTATGCTTCGCAATTTTTTTTTTCTCTAAATTTGATTTAGTTGGAAGAAATTCAACCAAATCCCTCCAATTCTTTTATTGAATAATTAATACGAAAATCTCAAGTAATTTATTCATTTCTAGTGATATCAACCGTAATTTATTGTTGCTGTAGTTAGTAGAAGAGAATAAAAAAAATTAAATTTAGTTTATTATTGTCTTATTGATCTTTTCTATGTATATTATGTTGATTAATGAAATTTTATTTTTGACTCATCTGTTGATGTTTGACTATGTTAGTTATATATTTAAGATTATGTTAATTGAAAGAATTATTGATAATTTTATTAGTAATTTGAAGTTTTTTTTTGACCCAAATAGAATTGGTGAATTTAGATATTTATTATTTAAGTTTTGTTTTTGTTTTTTTTATTTGGAATTTTTTAT
The DNA here is from genome assembly GCA_028749325.2 of Caryopteris x clandonensis. Classification (NCBI taxonomy): domain Eukaryota; kingdom Viridiplantae; phylum Streptophyta; class Magnoliopsida; order Lamiales; family Lamiaceae; genus Caryopteris; species Caryopteris x clandonensis. The sequence goes on from JAPYKT020000021.1 coordinate 5,490,567, forward strand.
TTAAGTTATCATTATTCATTCTTTCACTTTAAAATTTGACCCACTTAACCCACATTTTTCTTTTTTCTTTCATCTTCAAAAAATTACTGTTTTTCATATACGAGAGACTAACGCAATAAAAAGAAAAAAAAAAACCTAGACGAAAAAAAGAGAAGAAAAGTTTTTCTCCATATATCAAAAATTGACGCAGACAAAGAGATAAGAAGGGCCTAGGCGAGGAAATTATATGTAATTTTTATACGAAGAAGACAAGTTTGTATGAATTCCTAAATATTTTGTAATTGGATCAATATGAAAAGATTATAGAATCTCAAAAAAAAATATTAGCAAAATAATTCTTAAATATTTATAATTGAATCAATATGAAAAAATTATAGAATCTGAAAAAAAAAATATCAGCATAATAATGGAATAAAAGATTTGGGAAATGTATGATATTTAAAAAGAAAAAAGATTAAGGTAAAATTGTAAATAACTTAAATATGTTTTAGCAAACATTATATTATATATCAATAGGGAATACCATCTATTGTAATACTAACTAATTTACAAAAATGTCAATTTTCGCCCAAAATCAGCTTTCTACTTTTAGAAATTGTGATAACCAACTAGAGTTTGTTTTTTATTGTTTAATTACTCTAATTTTTAAAGGCTTGTAACTTTTTCATCTCATTTATTTTTTTTGTGAAAAATATATCAAATTAATCATTCTTTATGATCTATAATTTGACATCCATATTGCTATATTATAATAAAATATTAATTTTTAAATATAAAACTATTTTTATACATTAATTGTGGTATAATTTAATATTTAATATATTTTTATATTGTTGGATATTTTTATTTTAACAATTTGTATCAAAATATATTTTATATAATTATGTATTTTATTTTCAAAATTATATTATTATCTTTATAATAATTTATTATATTATTATATTATAAATCGTGCATGGGAGAAATACTAGTCTATATATAATACTGGATTACATATCCTAATATTATTTATCATATGTTATTCTATCAAGTAAATCAAATGAGCCGTTATTGTACACACACAAATTTTATTTGAAAATTTCTTGAATTACTCTTAGATTATATACTTCTTTGATTGGGATGACAATTCTTGATACAATACGCACTACATAATCACCACATGATTAACATATCTTGATATAGAAATAAAATAACAAAATAAAACACATTACAATAAACATGATCTAACAATATGACTCAATAACACAAATCTTAGATTAAGTTAAAATATATATTTATTTTATGTTTATACTAAAATTAAATAAACAACATAAAAATAAAATAACATAACTTGGACATGACACAATTACACGATTTATCAACCTTATTCTTTAAAGACTAAATATAATTGTATCTGTCTGTCTGTGTCAATATTATTACGTGTGATTTATAAATTTAATTAAAAATAATTATTAAAATATTCAATATTGTTTAATTTATACACAAATATATTATTATATTATTATTAATAATTATTGTTATTTGTTATTATATTATGACAAATATTACAAACTTTACAACAATTCCATAAAATTCTTTTTCATGCTTAACAGACGAAGTGAATATTTTTTTTTCCTGAATATATACGAAAACTTATCATAGATTCCCCCTTTAAAAAGCGTTTACCTCTTATTTATTTACACGGTTACACATTCACTAAATTGGAACAGCCCAAAAACGTAAATTATTGTTCCTTAATGAAATTGAGCTAAATCGGAAAGGATTCTGTTAGGTAAAACTACTGGTGCTCATGAAGCCACGTCATCACCAATCTAATATATATGCTGTCCGCAACTTTTCCTTCTTACCATCACATTTGATTGGACCCCCAAATCTTAATCTCTTTCCATTTTAGACCGAAAATTCAATTTTATTTTTCATAATTTAATAGATATTAACATTAATCAATAAGGACATTAGTCTATCCATTAATATATAATTTCTTGATTATAAATTTATTACAAAAAAAAAAAAAAAAGACTCTAATTAATTTGATTTTCTTTTAATTTTAGCTACCTAACCACCACGGTGAAGGCTGAAGGGCTCGTTGACAGGTAGCTTTAAATATATTTTCGCCGACGCACTATAAATATCAGGACAGACCAAAATTTGTTTCATATAATCTATTCTCCCATTTTTCAATTTATTTTTCTTGCAACCATATTCCTCGTCAAGATCGAAGAGTAAGAACTCTTTTTTTTTTTTTTTTTTTTTAAATGTAATAAAAAGGAATTTCTGAAATTGTTTATGAATACAGTGGGTGATAAAGTGGGGGAATCTGTGATGGTGGATGAAGTTCCATTTCCTTCGGAAGTCAGTATCACCACCAAGCCCTTGTCCTTACTAGGTTATGGTAAGAATTATTATTCTTTTACATGTAATAATAAATTTTAATTAATATTTTTGTGTTTTTTTTATTGGAGAATATATTTTTAAAATGATTTGATTATTGGGGTTTGGAAATGCAGGAATTACGGATATTGAGATACATTTTCTCCAGATTAAGTTTACAGCAATTGGAGTGTACTTGGATCCCCAGATTGTGGCCCATCTCCAGAAATGGAAGCCCAAAACTGCAGATGATATTGCACAAGATGATGATTTCTTTGAAGCTCTTATTTCTGGTAATAATGTCTTGTTTTTGTTCTTAATTTTATTAGAATTATGGAATGATAAAAAAATAAAATAAATAAATTGGCAGCTCCGGTGGAGAAATATGTGAGAGTGGTGGTGATTAAGGAGATAAAAGGATCGCAGTATGGGGTGCAGTTAGAGAGTGCAGTAAGGGACCGTTTGGTAGAAGATGATAAGTATGAGGAAGATGAGGAAGAAGCTCTGCAACAAGTTGTCGACTTCTTCCAGTCCAAATATTTCAAGAAAGACTCTGTTGTCACATTTCATTTCCCCCCTACTTCCCCAACCGCTCAGGTAATTATTTTTCGACAAAAAAGAAGAATATTTAAACGAACTTGTAGATGTTACATAGTTGTTAATATGTGATTGGGTATAGATTGGATTCACGACGGAGGGTAAAGAAGAGTCGAAGATGGAGGTGAAGAATGGGAATGTGGCGGAGACGATACAGAAATGGTACTTGGGTGGAAGCAGGGCGGTGTCTCCGACCACCATCTCCTCCTTAGCCGCCGGACTTTCAGCGGAGCTAGCAAAATGAAAATATGTGTAACAAAATTGTGTTTTTTTTTTCTTTCTTTGGATGGTTTGTTGATGCTAATTCAATAAATTGGCAAGTGCATTTTCTTGTCTGTCTTAGTTCGTGCCATGTGTTCCTTCTTTGGCGTTTAATTTTTTCGTTGGCAAACTTGTACAATGTTTTCACGTCGTTTTGCAAGTTGGTATCTAATTTTTGGTTATTTTTCATTTATGTACGAAATATAGATGGATGCCTCCTAAAATATTTAATTTTAAGTGTTGCTAACATACATTACGTATCATTAATTGGTAAATTGGGCTCTATTATAAGTTTGTTTAGTGTTGGGTTCACTTGATTTTGGCCCATTACAACAAAAAAGAGAAAAAAAAATACGATTGAATTCCCTAACAAATTGGTTGTAAATTGCAATGTCAATTGTGCAAAGTCTTCTAAATTGAAGAACAAATTATTGGGCCCAGCTCTGGGGTATTAATATTTTCGGCCCATAAATAGTTTGGACTGAAACTTCTTAAAACTATATTATTTGGTTATTGCCAGTTATTATTGACATTATTTAATTTTATTAGTATTATTGAAATTTCCGAATGAGTGGAATTCATACTAAATTTAGTACTAAATAGTAAAATTTGTCAAAACATAATAAATAAATCGGCACTGGAGATATTGATGGAGAAAGGATATGAGATAGGGACTTTACTTATTGACTTTCAATGAGTATGGGTGACTTCATCTTATTTTTCATTTCTGATTGAGAACATTATGAAAGGGGATGTTTAGACTTGGCTGAAGGCCTTCGTAGCACAATTGGTTATGGGTTGTAAGGTTGTGTCATAATTAAATGCATAGTAAAAGGTAGTGTTTGTTTTGGGTTGTGATAATGTAGATTGTTATTGATATTCAAATCAATAGGTTTAGTAGAGTTTTGTTTGTATTATTATATTATGAGAGATAAATATTTGTGGATTTAATAATTGGTGATGGATTATTATATATATATGCTAAATGAATGTCAAAATAAAGATCTTAAGAAGAGAATTAATATGATATAATTTTTATGAAAAATGAATTTGAAATAAAAAAGTTATAAAAATTTTGGGTGAAAAAATATATATTGAATAGTTTTAGAGAAGAGGTAGAAAAAAGAGGTGTAGAGTAGGTAGGGTTGTGGATGGAACAACTACAACCCACAACCTCGTAAACAAACACGGGCTGGGTTGTGGCACAACCCACAACCGGTTATGCAAAGGCGTGTCCAAACATACTTAGCCCTCACGATATGACAGAAAGATGCCACCAAGCTCGAAAGAGTATCAACCTCAGCCAGCCTAAGGAAATGTAATTGGGGATCCACTTCTTATTCTATCTTTAATCGAGAATCGAGGACTTCTTTCTTCTCTGCATGCAAATCTATTAGAGTAATGTATTGTTTTTCCACAAAGCGAAAACATATTTACAGTAGTATATAATTTCTTTTTGTTAAATATCCTTACTTAGATCATGCATACTTCTCCTAAAAATTAGGTCGACCATTCAGTTCCCTTAAGGGATTTCACTACACTCCCCATAACAATTAGGCTGATCACTCAGTCTCCCGAATGGATTTTATCACACGTATTTTTATGGTGTTTAAAAAATAGACAAATAATCTAAGTTTAAACCGGACGTATGACTCAACTTGCTTATGGAAATAGACTAAACTGAACTCTCTCTATCACGATATCACATAAATAAAACTAAAACCCGATAAATCTAATCAAACTAAAGTGGACTCTCTCTCTATGTCTCTCTCTATCACATAAATAAAACTAAAACTCAATAAATCTAATCAACATGGGTTGTCCTTGATAGACTCTTTAGTAGATTTACTTTCCTAATGACATTAAAAATCTTCTTTTGATTGACTTGGATTCATAAGGTAATTTTCTTCAACTTCTTGAGGAAATAGGCACGTGTTTTCTTTTGTAAATTTTCCAAGTATATTGCTTTATAAAATTTATATGAGGACACAAGATATTGTTAAATTTAGGATCATCCTAAATTATGTTCGTTTTTAATCAATACAAATTTAAAGAACTCAAAATCGAGTGGTTACAATTATTGTTGTTGTTAAAAAATTTTGGGTTGAGAAGTTTTGATGAATGGTAAAAGGATATGTTGGTATTGAGATTTTATTTATAGGAGAAAATTTTACTCCACTGTGTCAGAAATTATGAAAAGGTGAATTTTTATGATATTATATTTTAAAAAAAATATATTGATAATTATTAAATAGACTTGAAATGATTAGTTTGTCATGTTGGGGGATGAAAATGCAGTGAGGTATTAAATGAGATAGTTAAGAAATTAAAAAAAAAAGAAAAAATTAATATAAGTAATGTGTAATGATAGTATGATAGTGTCTTATTATATTAATTTTAAATTTTATTTTTTAGGTTGAAAATAAACAAATATTTGAAATAAAGAGATTGTAAAGTCCGAGCCAGAAAAATAAGAAACAAATATGTTGAAGGGTGCCGATCTAAATCAAAACCATATTCTTAGTTCATTTTAATGAAGTGTTGATTTAGGGAATTACGGAGGTTCTTTGTTAGTCAAGGAGGCCAATTTCAGCTTAGAGAGAGAAAGAAAGAAAAGCTTAGAGAGAGAGAGAGAGAGAGATTCCATTCTAGAAGCACTGTCTCCATCTTGATTCTGTATGTTACAAACATGATCTTGCTAACTTATTCTTATCTATCCCGATTCCTATGTGCTGCTTCTCAAATCAGTCACACCCCATTTCTAAGAGGCCCCATCCCTATAATTGTTTAAGGGGTACTTTCTTTTGGGTTGGGCCGAAGATGATTCAATCCAAAAATATTTTTGTTTTGGATTATGGATGGAAGATCGGATATTCTTTGTCATTCAAATTTATTGACTATAACTAATAAGATATTTTATTATTTTATATACATCTCTTTCTAAAATATGACATTTACATTTTTTTATTTTACTCTGCTTAATTCTAGTCAAACATAATTTTTTACTATTTATTTGAATTTAATTTTTTTTAATATATCTATTCAGATGTGCTACGAACACCTACATACCGTAATAAACAACCCCACAATAAACATCCCCAAGATTATTACAATTTTTCTATTTTATGGAAGACGTATTGTATCTCTATATAAAATAGACTAGTTACAATGCATCTAATATAAAATAAAGAAGATCGATCACAACATCTCTCAATTTCCCTTATTTCAGTGCCTCTCATAATAACATGAAATTTGCTTCATTAGAAAAATTAAAATTAACTTCACTATGTATTTAATTAATTTTTATTTATTTACTCAAGATTAGTAGTGCCTACAAAACTTGCAGATTAATATGCGGAAGACAAAAAGAAGAAAAAAAAACTATAGAAACATTATTTTAAAAATAAGATACATTATGTTTCAATTTGAAAATGAAGATGGATTTCAGGGTCTCTCTCTCTCTCTCTTTTTTTTTTTTTTTTTTTTAAATTTAATTTATTTAAATAATAAAGAGTAATAGATAAAATATGAGGAATAAACAAATACAATTGTATCCCAACTTTGTCTTGGGGCAAAAGCAATTCCAAGAAAATGTTTCACTATTTACAAGACCTGAACACGCCAGCTTAATGGCTCATAAAAACAACGACCAATATATCAGTGAAAACCCATTTTTTTATTTTTCATTTTCTCTACATAAAATAGGAAATATAAAAATTAAAAATTGCAATGCATTTAGCTGACCTCCGAAGCAGAGCCAGCTGCAGGAGCATCACCATTCCCGCCTGATCCATTTCCCAACTGCCTCTCTCCACCCTCCATCGCCACTCCACCACCGGACTCCGCCGTCTCCTCCGCCACCAACTGGCGGCAAGTCGGACACGACGAATGAGAAGCCAACCACGTATCCACACACTTAACGTGAAAACAATGGTGGCATTTCGGAAGAACCCTGATTTTCTCCCCATCCAAAAACTCACCCAGGCATATCGGGCATTCCGTGAACGCAACCCCTTGCTCGGAGCCGTACACCGCCACCGGGATCTGGCGGAGCGCCGCCTTCTTGACGCCCTTTCTGCCAAAACGGGGCGGAGCTTCGTCGGCTGCCATCGGGTTCATCCTGTTGGCGCACCGCAGAACGCAGCGCACTATAGTATTTATCCCAAGTGCACTTAATAAAGCGAACAACAACGCTGCGAGAATGATCACCATGTTGGTGTCGAAAGTGGCCGTCTTGCTGTATTCATAGTGGCTTCTGCTGCCGTTGCGCGGCGGAGCGCCGCCGGGCTGGGCATCCTGGAGCAGGCGGCGCGGCCAATGGTAGAAGTTCATCGGAGCTAGCTACCTAGACAGCTTCACTGCTTCAAACTAACAGTTTGGAGTTCAAAGTATAGAATTCTACTCGAAATTCTGAGTCGTTTTAAATTCTATAAATTCCAGATTGCACCAATTTTCTTTCGAATGAAAATCGGACCACAAAAGAAATTGAAAACAGAGAATTCATTTCTGCCGTATGCACACAAAGGAAGTTTTTACATAATTTATTAGGGTTGATAGCTCTGTCTGAAACTAGAAACTTTTACCAAACTGCATAAGCAAATCTCAATGAAAACACTACAGAAAAACCTTAATCCCACCAAACAAAGTAAAAAAAAGGAAATACAAAAACCAGCCAGGTGACCCCTTCTTTCTTTCTTTTGTTGTCTATATTGTAATAACAGAATTGCTGATGAAGAAATGTCGGTAGTTTTTGGAAGATGCAATTGAGGAAAGTGTAGGTGTGGAAGACGACTGTAGAGAGAGAGAGTTACTCTGTCAGTTGTGGCATGAAAGGCCTTTATTAGAGAGAGAGAGAGAGAGAGAGAGAGTAGAAAACTTTAGAAACAAAAGTAGATAGAAAATAAAAGAGATGCTTCAGAATTTGGATTATGGTACCTGATCCCACTTTAATCACACGATTAACATTTTTTTAGAAAAAAGAAGTGTCTATTCTGAGGACCAAATCCTTGTCCCACACTTGCACTCCTCCTGTTTGATTGATAGCTCAAGCAATTCCCTTTGGACATTGTTGTTGCATTAATGAGCTAGGTCCCATTAAATCAAAATTAAGATCCCCATCAAATTCAAACCATATTTTCATAATTCTTTCAATGAAAAATTAATTTGTGTTCCTAGATTAGGATCAATCAAATTCGATTTCAATTTTTTTTTTCATTTTTGATCATCAGTCTCTTGTGTTTTTTCCCCCACCTTTTACTCTTTTAGTCGCACCATTTCAGCTCCAACCCAAAGATTAATATTTAACTAACGAATGAGAAATGTTCATCCACATTCAACTTGAACCAATTATTAGTTGTTATACCTAAAATTAAAACAATGAAATAAAAAATGCGGATAAAGGTAAAAATAAAAATATTGGTACCAAAATTGAACTGATTCTATTTAATGAAATCGATTTTTTTTTTTTTAATTTATCTTTATGCATTCAATTTTATGTTTCTCATTACAAGTGTGTGATACTCGTTTTCAAATGTAAGGTTAGAAATAAGTCGATGTTGGCCTAAGTGGGTTGAAATATTATGGTTGGATTTATGATAATTAAGTTGAAATCATTTGAAACCGAAGTTGCCCTTGGAATCTTAAAAGCAAGGTTTGTTGAAGTATCTTGGAGGACAATTCGGCGCCAAATAATTATAATAGATGGTGATTTTTTCGGTAATTAGTATTTATAATTTACGTAGAAAAGAAGAAAGAAAATGGGGCATGGTTTAAGGATAATAGTTGATGATGAAAGCATTGATAATGGTCACGTGCTCCGTTTCTATGGGTCAAGGCACTACACAATTTGTCATATTGTAATTATTAACTATAATCATAGTATTCTTTCATCCTCATCATCATTATGTCACACTTTTATATTCAATAATCAATGGATTGACATGCATCATAACAAAGGTTTTCCAATGGGAAAAGGATTTCAAAATAAATAAATAAATAACAAATTACTAACACGGATCATTTAAATCACTAACTATAAATTGATTTAGTAATCAATAGAAATATGGTACCGCTATTTACATTCTCAATTTTTTTAAACACACCTCAAATTTTTTATATAAAATTAGATATTATTAAAATAATTAAAATATTTTTATATTTAATTTATCCAATTTAATTATTTAATTTGCCCAAAGTTCGTTCGAAACATTCAGTTAAAGAAGTAAAGTAGCATCCGACATATGTTGCCGAATACTACTTCAATTATTGGGTAAGATATTTCGAACGAACCTTAGGCCAATACACTTCTTCTTGGTCAACAACTAAGTTTTGGACATGAACACATGTGTTCGATCAATTCTATCAGATGTGTGAGACAGATCCAGTTCAAACACGAACATAAGTGCAACATATTCAAAACAAAATGTTGGAAAAACAAACAAAATATGAATGCTATAAACCAAATTCTTCCCTAATATAAATTTCCATCTAAAACACACCCAAAATTAAGAATTAATTATGATTTCACAATACATAATAAAGCAATTAATTTGGACAATAAATTTGTTTTTTTTCTTTTTTCTTTTTTATTAAAAAGCTATAAATATTATAAATTAAATATATTTATTATATTGGATGTATTTAAAGAATTTGAGAGGTGAATTATTTTATTAAATATAATTTTTTTAAAAATAAATATAGATACATTCAGGTGATACGTTCTCCAAGAATTAGGCTTGGTACTTGTGCACAAATATGATTTTTAAATTTTTTATTGGTGATAACAGAAAAAATAAAAAGTTTGTGTAATTTTGATAAATACAAATATTTACTACAAAACTATAAGTAGATATATTCATACATAAAAGAAATGGATAACTTTGCATATTATTGTTTTCAAGTACTTAAATTTTTTGTTTTTCTTTTATTTAAGAAACCATGTTTTAATTTTCAATTTGTTGATTTTTCATATTTTATAATGTTTTTAACTATATAAATTATCTACCACTTCATATTATATTAAGATGCTTAATTTATGAGGTGTGTGTAGCACGGAAGCAATGCTAGTTGTGTTTTAGAGGCTCAATTAAGTTTTAAGTTAGATATCATTTTAGAAATTTTTTACTATTTTGTTTCAACTTTATCCATTCTTATTTCAAGAAATCAAGATAAATTTAGGATAGCATGACAATCATGAGAGGAGAGGGGCAATGGATTAATTAGGAATATTGTTAGTTAATTAAAAGTGCATTACTTAAAACTTTAAGTTCCTTAATTCCTGATAGAATCTCTAAAAAAAGATTAATTATGAACGAGTAAAGTAATATGTTTTAGTGAATTTTTTTATTATAATAAGTAATATTGTTAATAAATAATATTTTTTTTAATTAAATAAATAGTATTATACAAAATCAACATTCAAATTACACGAAGCACTCAGAGTGTACAAGAGTTTTTCTGACTTATTTAATTCGAGCTTGTCATTTTCATGCCAATAAAACATTTTATTAGCACATTAAACTAATAAATAAATTTAAAAAATCATAATTTTAATCATTATGAATTTTAGATTGCATACCAAACACAACAAAACTCCCTTTCCTTCCCAATTTTTTGTTTATCTCACTTATCATCTTACATAATATTTATATGTTATACTTTTAATCATCTAACTGATATAATATTATAACACTAACTATATTATACGTATAAAATATTTAAATATTATATTTATCAATCATTCAATATAATACTCTCTTTCTCAAGATTATATATATATATATATATATATTTATTTTTGTATAACTAAAACAATTATTTTAAAATAAAAAATATAATATTATAGCAACACCTATTGTTGTTTGACATCTATAATAAAAGTTGAGTTCCTCAAAACTCTCACTATCCATTCCCCAAATTTTAATAGATTGTTTTCAGTCTTTTTTTTTGTCACTCATCTTATTATCTTATAAATGATCAACATTATCTTATGATTAACTAACGTATCGACTAATCATGATAAAACAATTTTATAATATATTTTCATCACTTTTCAATCATAATTTAATATTTTATTTACCAATATTATCATTCAATCCAAAACAAAATACAAATTTTGTATTATCCACTAAAACTCACTCAACTTGAATTACTATATATAAATTAGTCGCGAAAATCACTCATCGTAAGCAAATATACCCTAATTATTAAAGTTATAAATTAATCAAAGGTTCTTAATTTTGAACACCAATTTGCCACATACTACACTCATCACCAAGAAAATAAAAAAAAAAAAGGAAAAAAGAGAAAAAAAGAAAATGAAAGTGCATAAGAGACTCGTGAAGCCATGTGGGTGTGGGAAATGGGCATCCACGAGGCGTATATGGGTCCATAGAACCGATTTCACGACTCCATCACCATCTTGCTTCACCGATGCCGCCAATGAGGGCCCCTTTTCATTTTCCCCTACACCTGTCACATCTGCAACCACCTTCGTTTATCGACTCTAATTTCTGCACCGTATCGCATATTTTTATTAAACACAACTACATATATTTATATGAATATGCGTCCGCATGGACAGCTCAGTTGGTTCCTAGGTGACAGATTGCCCCAAGAACGCAGGATCGAGTCCTGAGGGCGAGGAATTTCGCCTTTTACTCTAATGAATATGCGTAAAATATATTATAGCGTTTGATGTGGGTAATAAGGAACCAATTTGGTCTCCTCTAATTTATATATGATTTTTTTTTTTTTTTTTGGATTGGAAAGTTATTCAGGGACTAGAATTGGGCCAACTACCCGGGTAGGTGGCAGAGGATTTAACTTTTAAGTCATCATCAACAATCAATCACCATAATTTTTGCGTAAATTTTACATTAAAGCATTGCAAAATTTATAATTATCCACTACTTTTTATACTAAAAATAATTTAGAATATTTTTTATAATTTTATATTTTATCTTTGTTATTTATTACTATATATTAATTTAACACATAATATGAAATCTATTTAAAATATTTTTTTATAATGTGTTTGGATATTATAATTATATATATTACTTCATATTTGTATTATGTATTTTTACTAATTTTATGTTATGAATAGAATTTATGTGTAGTATTTTAAATTTTATTGTACTTTTTTTATTGTGATAGAAAATAAATTATTATTTTTATCATATTTAATTAAAATAATTTTAAAAATAATTTCATGAATTAATTGTGATACGAAAAAATATAACATCCAATACAAAAATATAAAATCAATTAAAAAACACATTAAAAAAAATTAAGTGGCGCTGACCTGGACGCTCAAAATGGACCAACTATATTATGAAGCAATGACCGAAGCATTAATGGAGCATATTACTTCTGCTCAACCGCTTCTTTGAAGCAGTGTTTGAGAAGCCCTGAGGTGGTGTATGGATAAGGTTGGAAGTCTCCATGACACAAGAGTTATGGATTGTGAGATTATGTACAATCAAATAAATATTAAAAATATATAAATAATATAATAAAAATATAAAATACACAAGTATATTATAATATTTATATATTCCAAATATATATAATATATAAATATTATATAAACATAATAAATAGTATATAAAAATCATAAATTAGGTAAATATATTATTAAATTTATATATTAAAATTTGTAGCAGATATGATAAAATATTTATTGAGCATCTCTAAATTTGTCGAGTTCAGAATTATTATTAAATTTATTCAGCTATAAAATTATAAATATCTATAAATAAAATAAATATTAAACAAATTATGAAGCTTTTGATGGGCTTTTTCTCTTGCTACAGAATTCGATTTCGGACGATTATTCTATAATGATAAGTGCTTATTTATAAGATATAATATACATTAGATCGGTCAATATTAGAGTCCGTTATCTTAAATTAAATTGGCCGTAAAATTTATTGGAGGGTTATCTGGAAAGTTGTGAAAAAAGAATTTGCACTACTTACCGATATTTAGGCTTTATCTTGGTCAACAGACGTTGGGCCGTTGGGCTCGACCCGCCAAATAATGTACAACCCGATTCAATTTCATTTTTAATTGGTATTTTCAAGATCTAACCCGTTTGTGCTTTATAAATTAATTTATTTTTGATTTAGACATACACCAAATCAGTGGACAGGTGTCACATGTTCAAATCAGCTAATCCATTTTGGACCATAGCATAGTCCTGCCCAATGGTGACTTCATTATTGTTTGGTCGTACCAATTTCACCAACTTCAAATATATTATATTATATTATTTATGAATGAACTTTGATTGGCCATTTTTTTTAAAATTCAGTAATGATTATAATTCATCTCAATATCTATGTTAAGGCAGGTTAGTTCTTTCTTAAATTTATTACCTTATCACATTAATTTTTTTTAACACGTGTAAGCTAGTTTAATTATATATAGGACGTGTCTCAATCCAAAAAATTGTAATATGCATTCAACATGACTAAATAGTCAATTACTTTCCAATAAACTTCCCAAAATAAGCATGTTCATTATGAAAATAACTTCACTTTTTACGAAAAACACAATTTACAACATTTTTCATCTTCTCACTTTGAACTGAAAACACATTTTATGGTAATTTTCATATTATTTGAGCGTGCATCATATTAAAATTTTATAAATTAATAAATAATAAATTTGCACAACTTTACTCACCCCATTTCGATACATCCAACAATATAACTTTCCTAAGTCATGATGCAATTCGGTTTATGAAAGAAAAATTATGGATACTGCAGTGTTGGCGGTAGGATAATTCACATTTTGCACTATCAATTTCTATTTATGCAATAATGTTGAAATTTTGATGCTCTATTTTTTAGATTGGTTTGAGATGTCAAACTCTCTAAAGATGTACGAATGAACAATGCATCTATGTTTTGTGCGATTTTAAGTATTTGTATTTGGATAAAAAAATAAAAGTGAGATATCAAGTGTTGAATGTATTTTTTTATGACAAATATAAATTCATGCTACTTTCAAAGGTTTTGCATTGAAAAAATTACAAGTGAAGCTAATTGAGGGTCGCCTGTATGCCATTCAAATTTCATTGTTGCTGATAATTGCATAATGTTCAAGACGACGTCAGAGAAATTCAAAATTATGTTTTTTCAGAAAAAACTAAAATTCTCGAGATCTTTGATTCTGCATTTTCAATGTACATGTATCAACTAAAAAAATTCGATAACTTTATATCTAATAAACAAATTCTAAAATTTCAATTATTTGGTAAGAATTTGTTTAAATAGTTTATAGCTCATTGTTTCTTATGTTTATTGGCTTTAACATTTTAATTTTTATGTTGGTTGTTGTAATGGAAAGAGTGATTTCATATAAGTGACCTGACATACAGTCAGGTAGTAGCAAAACCATGAATTTTCAACTCGTAGATTTAAAGTATACTTTCATACAAAAAAAATTATTATATTTAACATAAATATATTTAATAAATTGTTAAATTATGCTATATATACATATATATTATTATAATGCATTCTTTAGTTTTCAAAACATTTTTTATTTTATTACATTTAGGAAAACTAAAATTATGTGTATCTTTGAGAGAATTATATTGACTCTTTAAGAAGAATTCAATGGTCATGTTGTTGTTATCATTCAGTTTGCTAGAGCAAAATTTTTTGGAAGGTACATAGATAATGTTTAAATTAATTTTATATGTTATTTATCATCGATATACTCTACGATTGCTTCTTTGTATTACTTACAATGTCAAGTTATCAAACATTTACAATGTTGCAAAAATTATAGTCAATGGAGATGCTGGTGAATTACGTTATAGTTAATACATTTTATCGTTTATGAATAAGTTTTAAAAAAGTTAAATTTGTTTTATGCTAACTTTATAAAGGATGGTTGAAAATGGTAGGGTTGATAGTACTATTTTAACTATAGAGTCTAAAACAAAATGGTCAATATAGAGAACTTCAAAAGTCACCAGACTTTAGTTAAAATTTTGGCGAAATTTGCGAACTTCAATGAGGCTGTTTACATTTCATGTTTCATGTTTTAATTTTTTAATTAAAGATTTTTTAATAAAAAGTTTTAGGATGAAGTTTTCTTGGACAACCACTGCAATTAACAGATGTTGAGACAATATGGGAATTGTGTATATAATAGGGTTTTATTGAAAATTGTGATATAGGTATAAATCAAAGTAAGGATCATTGATGAAACTAAAAATGCACGATTCTTAATGTGCAATAAAAATGTAAGGATTTAATTGAAAAGACAATCATTGAGATGAAAATGTAGAATGTAAATATATTACTCGGATATTCAATTTATCAATTTTTTAAAACTTATACTTAATTTATAACATTGTTATTGAGCTTAATTTTATGAGCATAAAAGATTGATTGAGCATATTTTGTTCCAAAGGAAATTTAAGATGTTCTTGTCGACATACTTGGTTTATCAAAATTCAAGTGAAGACTGATGCACAAATGCGTTTAACTTATGTGTACACTGTCTTGAAGATGACTGTTTATAGCAAAAAATTATCTTTTTATCATGAAAATTATGTTAAAAAACAGGTATATAAATATATTCTATTATTATATGTTTTTATTTAGTATACTTTATTAGTTTATTGATATTTTTTATGATTACATATTGTGGGGATAGAAGATGTTGAATGGAAAGGAGGAGGTATAATGATTTGCATGTGATGAAGGAAAAAAATGATAAAGATGGTATCACTTTAAGTTTTTATAGTTAAATATTGTATCACTTTAAACCAAATAATTCATGACTTTCATTTGAATGCAATAGTATGAAAACATCTACTATCATATTTAATTTTAGCAAATCAACATAGCATTCCATCATAAACACAAGTTATTGCGACGGAAAAAAAAAAAAAAAAAAAAAACTGTTGAATAAAATATTGACAATCATGTTTATTAGCACAAAATTTTAGTAAAACAATATTAGCAAAATTTGCATTTTTAATAATATACTAGTATTTCTTCTGTGCGTGGTACGAATTGTACTATTTATAAAATTAATAGTAAATTATAATTATAATAATATAAGTATTAAATTGTACATTTTGTATTGTGACCACATTAACGTATTGTATAAAAATTTGTTAAAAGTATTTAATAAATAAATAATTTTAGAAAAATAATAATATATATTTTTGGAATAAAACTCATAATATATAAAATATATTTTGCATAAAAATATCTTACTTATTTTATACCAAAATATTTACAATTAATCTAAAAATTATTTATATTTAAAAAAGTATTTTTTATATATACAATATGCATATCAAATTTAAGATCTTGAAAAAATAATTAATTCGATATATTTCTCATGAAAAAATAAGTTGAGACGAAAAAGTTATAACTATTTGAATTTAAGATGAAAGAGTGAATAAAAATATAGAAAAACCAAAATACAAAATAATTGATTGGTTAGAAAATTATAATCATAATTCCACTAACCTCTCCAGTCCTCGACTTTTTTTTTTGGCCAAAATTTTATGTGGAAAAATGATAGTTCTATAATTTTGCCAAACTTTCCTAGTTTTATAGGAATATAGATATTAAAAAAATGCAAACTAAAATATGTTTATTCAACTAAATAAGGTACACATTTATATCACCATTACTCAACAAAACAAATTATCGACATTAAAAAAAAAAGAGTCAACAATTAAGTGTACTTATCTTATATATGTGTGTGGCATCATGTCATCTTCATTTGTATTCCTTCAACTTCAACTAGTTCATGTCCACAGATCATGAAACAAAACAGTTATAAAATGCTGAATTATTGTGTCGTAGTTAATTGAACTTGCATGATGTGTTTGATCATAGTTCAAAGTATGCGATATAAGATTTTGGAACATATGATATAATCAAATGCAGTAATGGAATATTTGCTATTACCCTGAACAAATTATTAACAATACTTTGCTTTGAGAAATGGAAGTAATTATGTCTTGTAATTACTCTTGTTGGGAGAAAGCAAATGAAACTTATCTCAAAATATAAGAAAATTAAACTAAAATCCATCTTTACTTTGTAATATTTCTCTTAGTTTGCTAATTCAGTTATTAAACAACTATAAATGCATCAATTAATGGGACTGATCATATGTTTATTTTTCCTTTTGGAATATGACATTACACATTGCATTTATTAACTAAGTGGTACACTTTTATAACCGGCCAAAAAATTTAACCAAGTAGATAGGAGTTATGATATGACAGAAATAGGTGCGAATGAAATAGCTATTTTCATGTTTATTTTTTTATTTTTATGATTAATACTCTTTTATGTAAAAAATAAGTGTTGTTTTAAATTTTTTTACATATATTAAGAAATATATTAAGTGTCTGTTCTACCCTTAGTTAATGAAGAAGAAATATTAATGATTAGTGGTAAAAAGACACATCATGTGTACATTTACAAGAAAAACTAAGGGTAAATTAGAAAAATAACATTAATTCCAAAGTTATAAAATGTCACTTATTGTGCAAAAAATAAAAACTACTAAAACAATACTTATTGTGGAGAGGAGGGAATATATTTTATGTTAAAAAATATTATTTTTATGAAAATTTATGTCACCACCTATTCCTTTGCCTCCATGGTGTAGCTATTCCTAATACTCAAGAATTAGCAAAATAATATAATCTTTGTCAAATATTATTAATTATTATGGTATAGAAAAATAATTATTTTGTTACTAATATTTTACATATTTCTGATTATTCAAAATGAATCATTATTAACTAATGATTAAAAAGTAAATTATTATGGTTGCTTTTATTACAACACTACTATAGTGTTATACTATTTGTCCTAATGGAAAATTATAAATTTGTCCTTTAACTTACTGTCAGTTCAAAATCAGTTATTTATTGATTTATTTTTATAATTTTATATTTTATTTTTTTAATTGCTTGAATTTAGTTCTTTTATAATCGAACTGCAAAATTCTCATTGGATAATTGTACGTGTACCTTACATGACTGTATCAAATTAAAATTTTTATTTTCTGCTGTAGAAAATGAAGTGGATATATCACCCAAATAAAAAACATGACATTAATAATATAACACATAACAAAATTGATCTTGAGAATCAAAGATTCATAACAAAAAATTAAAATCCACAAAAAGACGTAGTTATATATGGTGCATATACAATTATCTAACTATACTTTTATATTCCGACTAAAAATAAACTAAATTCGAGCAATTAAAAAAAAATACATAATGAATTTTGCAAATTTTCCATTATTATAAGCATTTATATACATACTTGAATATTAAAAAAATTATTTAGAAGATATAATGAAGGAACATGGAAAAGGCTTCGGCCGCATCCTTGTCAGGGGCTGGATCCCATGCATTACCCCACACCATGAAATGATTACACCCTCAAAAGTCCACCCCAACTCCACATTCATTTTCAACCCCATTTCTCACCTAGTAAAACACACACACGCCTTTCCTATTTTTTTGTTCTTTTTTTCTCGTCAACTCGTTCTAAGAACCGAACCAAAAAACAGTTAATCCTAATAATATCCGCTCATCCAAGTGCAACGAGAGAGAAAAAGTACCTACTTTTTAACTACTAGTGTTGAACTAAGTCACAAGAAATGCAAGATCCAAACGCCAAGCATTCGTTGAACCAAATGCCACCGTTCCCGGCCGCAATGCGCCCTTCCCACCACCGGAGGGCCCACTCCGAGGTTAACTTCCGCCTGCCGGAGGACCTAGATCTGGGATTCGACGCGCCGGCCGGAAGTTTTGAGGAGATGGGATCCGAGGACGATCTGTTTTCAACTTACATGGACATTGAGAAGCTGAGCGCCGGCGCCGGCTCTGGATCTGGGGCTGGGGACTCTGTTTTTGACAATGCCGGCGGCGGCGCAGCGGATGAGGAGGGGGAGAGGAGTGGCGGTGGTGTGTCGCGGCCAAGGCATAGGCATAGCAATTCGGTGGATAGTTCGGGTTTTGTGTTCAATGACAGTAGCATTGAAGCTAAGAAAGCAATGCCCCCTGACAAGCTCGCCGAGCTGTGGAATCTTGATCCCAAGCGCGCCAAAAGGTAATTTAGCTTTTCTAAGTTCTTTTCATTATTACTGTTGTCAGTTTAATTTCCATTTTGAGTTTTGATGGCAATATATATACTGATCTGGGTTTTCTAGGTTGATGTAAGTGGATTTAGTTGTGTTAAATTATGGGTTGTGATTGGATCTTGAGATGGATCTGTGTGAATCTTAAGTTTGGTCTTTGAAGCTGGCTGAATTTTTTTCCTAGTCCTTAGGATAATAATTGAGCTGGATTGATATATTGCTCAGTTACATCACAACGACTTCAAAGCTTTTGATTTGAATTTCACCATGAAATTTGTTTTCTGTGTTATGATTTAGGATTTCATATCAAAAGACTATTGATTAACCAATTTTAATGTTTGTGTTCATTTGCAATGCAATTGATAAGGGAGATGATTTGAATAGCTGTATACGATCTTTACTGATAATCACGACAAATATCTAATGCATCAGCACTTCTTTGAGTGCGAATTACTTACATTATACATTCATTTTGTGATCACTATCAGAAGAAAGAACCTGTTTTCCTGTATAATAATTTGCCGTTTCTGTGTGAATTGGTACTTTGATCTGATAATGTGCTTAAATGAGATGTTGTGGTTGCAAATTACTTAAGTGTCCTAAACATAATAAGACCAGGTAGATTAATGGATGAGCAACCCAAATTTCGTTGAAGTTGTGTTTGGATTGAAAGATTTGTGGATGGATTTGAAACTTGCGGTTGCAAATCATTTGTGGTTGTTTGGAATTGATATGGATTTGAATCTCATCGCTCTCATTTCGAATTAAATTTTGATTGGATTTGAAATACACTCGAATTTGAGTGGATTTTGGAGCCATCCTTTCGAATCCCGCAATCCAAACACAGCCTCATAGTCATTGTAGAATGCAAGTATTTTGTGAAGATTCATATGCTGGATGCAGAAACCTTTTCTTTCTCTTTTATTGAAGAAACTAACATAAATACACTATTAATATAGGATGATATCAGATTGTTAGGAGTAAATAGGACATTTTGCAAATGGTTTCTTTGTTAATTAACAATGGTATATTACGTTGCAATCAGTTATTGCTGGAACTCAACAAGATGATATTCGCATATTCAATTTTTCTGTTTCGCCTCAATCAGTTAAATGTGCTCTATCATCGACACCTTTTATTCTGTTTTCCTTTATTTACCTAAACATTCATAATATCATGCAGGATATTGGCAAATCGACAGTCTGCTGCTCGATCAAAAGAGAGGAAGGCACGCTATATATCTGAATTAGAGAGAAAAGTTCAGACCCTCCAAACTGAAGCAACAACTCTCTCTGCACAACTGACACTGTTCCAGGTATATCTCTTGGAACTGCTTCACCAATTGTTACTTTCAGTTATAATATTTCGACGTACATAATGTCCCAGTTAGCATGATTATGGAATATATTGCATGATAAGGCAAGAGTTATTTGAATTGATGTGGCACCTTTATCGAATGTAAGAATAAAGTTTTTCCGCCTTGAATTTCGTTGGTCTAACATAAAGTTAAAAAGCTGAGGAGGACCAAGATCATATTTTCTTGCATCCTCAATTTTCCAAATCTATTATCATTATCTCGTAAATTTTATTATCTTTCTGATACAATGTTGTCTCTTTCAGAGAGATACAACAGGACTGAGTAATGAGAATACAGAGCTTAAGCTTCGATTGCAAGCCATGGAACAGCAAGCTCAGTTACGTGATGGTAAGTAGGAGCTGTTATCGAATGTCCAATTTTAACAGAAAGAATAGTCATCCATCCTTGAAAGTTTTCTTTTGGATCCTTCTGAAATTACAAGTCACTTTTTATACGAATTCTTCACTCTAAAGCTACTGACAATGAACTTAGAGATGAAATTCTGGGTATCTAAAGTATTTTAAGTTTAGCCATGGAAGACTCATATCAAAAGATCTGTTGACTATATGTTTCTATCAGTTTATTTTCAATTGTGTTTATTCATCAATTCGATTTTTGGCTCTGTGAAATACGCAGCACTCAATGAAGCACTAAGGCAAGAAGTTGAAAGACTCAGAGTTGCTACTGGAGAAATATCAGCCACATCAGATACATTCAATCTAGCAATGCAGCATCTTCCCTACAACCAGTCAACATTCTTTTCCAATCAGCCTCAACCTGGTTCAAACGAATCCCAGAACGTACAAATGCAGCAGTATCACACACTTCCAGCTGGCTTGTCAACTCACCATCACCCTATGCTTTCTGCTAATCACATCTCCGACTCAATGCACCAGGACCCACTCGGACGCTTTCAAGGCCTAGACATCAGCAACAGAGGCTCTCATGTCGTCAAGTCTGAAGGGCCGGCTATTTCTGCCAGTGAAAGCAGCAGTACATTCTGATTCAGGTTTTCTCCAATTTGTCTGAGGGCCCGATAATCTGTTTTGTTTTTACTTGTTCATAGACTGACACCATGTTTAACATCCAGGATCATCAGTAATCCACATTTTTTCATTTATTTCAATCTTTTCCACTTAACAGGTGCATTAGGTTTTTCCCTAGAGTCGTAGGCTTTGTGTTATTCGTTGTTCATTGTGTTGGCAACCGGTTGTTGTCCCCGCTCCTTTTCTCCCTTCGTTTTTAAGTTATTCGAGTTGGAAATCATATCTTGTGATGTGGTTGTGTCTGGGCTTCATGGTGGTGGTGTTGTTAGGTGCTTCACTTGTTATGTGAAGCTTCTCATTTAGTGAGTGAGGCCTGAGGTGGGTCTCAGTTTGCTATGTTTCTCTCAGTTGTAATGAGACTTTGGACATCAATTTGTCTTAATTAACTAGAACATCTTCATCTTCTACCACTTCCTCATCTCAATCTTGTCTACTTCATATCATAAATGCCTAATAACCAAAATAATAAATAAATATGTATATATATGTATAAACATTTGAACACAAGACACGTGGCAACAAAACACCATATATCATCCCACATAACTATGAACACTTCGAACGGTACACATGCCACACATGTTATGTTGGTGATATGGGATCTTTATGTTCTGTGGCATTTTGTGTTTCTTATGTTTCTTTCTTTTAAAATTGTTATTTAATTAAGATTCAGCCAATCCAGTGCAGTTTTGTAATCACAGGCTTTTGCAAACTAGACTCATCTATTTTACTTCATTAAAACTCATCACATACTTGAGACAGGTGGGCCTGGGAAAGGGGGGGGGGGGGGGGGGGGGGGGGGGGGGGGATCACCACAAAGAAAGGCCCATATAACTACCTGATTTTTCGTATCTTTTGCCCGTATCATATTCATGTCTCATCTACTTGCTCATATTATCCCAGACAAAAATTAAAATTAATAAATAAATTCTGTGACAGTATATAAATTTGAAGTCCGTATAGTATTATCTTCTAGTTACCTACACACACACACACACACACACACATATATATATATATATATTTAATTATAATTTGATTAGAAGATGTCACTAAGCTATTAAAATCGGGCTCTTCTAATTATAATTGTAAAGCCATTTGGTCGAACTATTCACATACAAATCCGGACAAGTGTTTAGAATGAGCTAAATTTGTAATTGTTTCGTACATAAGTGCATTGTCAAGTGTATGAAATGCTGAATCCCAAAATGAATATTAAAATTAATCGAATAAGGAATGATTAATCCCAATGTTTAACACTTTTCATTCGTCAATTTTTCCATCTCCTTTATCTGATTTGGCAGAACGGAACTCCATGTTGTATTTCAATCACTAAAATAAATAGAAACAGTGCGTTGACTCAAAACGATGACATTTTGGATGACCTCTGTTAGAGTTTTATTATTAAAAATTTTAATAATTTATTTTGCCTTTAATTGACAAAATTATAAATTAATTGATTTTTAGTGTAAATCATGTTTTTTAAAAGTTTAAATCGTGCAATGAAAAAGATGGGAAGATCAAATTTTTAGTTGCTTTGAAAAGTGGAGAAAATGAATGGTGTTAGAGGTTCTCCAACAACAAGCTATTTTGGCATTTGACGTCAGTTTTCACCCTCCAGCAGTACTCCATTCTCTGCACCAGTTTGAAGTTTTTGAAATTTTTGCACTACTTTTAGCGCAGATTTTTTATTGCGCTACTTTTTTTTTTAACTTTTATTTTTTATATGATTATATCTTTTTCTAATATTTAATATTGTAATTTTTTATCTCAATTATCTAAACTGAAATTGAATCAAGTTTTTTAAAATCATATGATGTGTAATTTAAATAATAATAAAAATATAATTTAAATAAGTATATGAGATTTTAAATATTATATACAAATTTAAATATAATTGCATAACATTACCCGACATTCAATTTTACATATATATTTTTTGAATATGATAGTTTAAGAATATAAGTAAAATAAATATTATCTCAAAATTTAATTTTAAATAAAATTACATATATAATAATTTAACAAATATTTAGTAATAAAAATAAAGAAAATAAAGATTATTGTAAATATTATTTTTTAGTGGAGAAAGTAGTGCAAACTATTGAAGAGAGCGTGTAAATTTTACACTAAAGTGGTGCATAATTTGCACTAGAGTAAATTCAAAGTAAATTCAATAATTTTAGAAGGTCATATCTCTCACTCTATATGATCTAAATATGTTGAAAACGTGGCTTTAAAGAGCTATATATAAGGAATTCAATTATTTATAAAAACAACATTGACTATCAGCTAAAGATCGATTATTTAGAGAGAAGAGAGTTGACTAAGTCGAATGTTGCTGAGAGTGTTTTCATCATACTTACGACAATATTTTTCATATTTGTTTATACCGCAATTTATTGATTTTTATTAGAAAATATTGTGAGTGAATTTTTAGTGTATTTTTTTAGTTGTGTTTAATCGACCCAAAGACATTAGGGCTCACTAGATTTTAAAAAATAGTTTCAAAATTTATTTGGATTTTATTAAAAAATCAATTTTATTTGTGATTTTTTAGATTGGTAAAATATTTTTGTATTGCATTGGAATATTTTCAGATCTATTAAAAATTAAATTAAAGAACCTTTTGTTCTATTTATTAATTTTGAATTATTATTTGATAATTTTCAAACTTAGAAGTGTATTTCATATTTTTATTTATGGTTTTACACTTATATGATGCATATATATATATATATATAGATAATTTTTTTCTTTTATTTATGTACAATTAAAATTTTTGAATTATTTTCAGATTTTTTTTTTTTTTTTGTAGTGGGCGTCTAAAACACGTCATTTTTAGAATATTTTTTTGTTTTTTTTACTGAGTCAATGTCCTTTTCTATTTATTTTAATGTTGAAAAATACAATATGAATTCCTGTTAAGTCACATCGGATAAATGAGATGAAAAAATAGACTGATAATAGAATTTAAAGTTTTTTGGTAGGTTGTAATTTAATTTAATTTAATTAACTATTATTTAAATGTTATGCTGAAATTATAAATCCATAAGATTAAATTATGTAATTTTCATTAATTTAATATCTGTAGACATTGGAAAAATTATAAAGAATATGGACACTAATATGTTACTATCAGTTATAGTCAATTCTATATTTTGCGGTTAAGAGTGGCATATCCATAAAAATGACGTGTTTTAGAATACTTTATCATGCACACAAAAACAATGTATTTATCTTACATGAATGGACTCCAAATTTCTTACACCATCCTAAATCATATGTTTCTATTATCCCTCCACAATTGTGTCTGAAAATAAATAGCGTAATGAATAAGTTGAAAAATATAATTAAATTAAAAATACTAAGCTGATAATATAAATTAAATAACTACTTTATCTTGCAGTAATGGACTCCAATTTCCTTTAACCATCCTAAAAGACTAAATAATATGTTTCTATTATCCATCCCCAATTATTTCTCAAATAAATAACTTAATGAATAAATTGAAAAATATGTAAATAAATATAATTAAATTTGAAACGGTTAAATATAGTGTATATATTTAGTGGTAAATGTAAATAATTAGTTTTCTAATTATTAGCCTAGATTTATGTCTGCAGTTATAATTCATATTTTGTAATTATTAGCTATATACCTACAGTTAGATTTCTTATCTTGTATATATGGTCATTGTATTAATGAGAATCATTAATGATTATAACTCCTTTCATGGTATCACAAGTTTAGAGTTCATGTTCTTCTTCTTCCGCTGCACCCTACAGCCGTCCACTTTTTTATTCATTCTTCCTTCTTTCTTCCTTTCTCCAGCAGTCCTATCATGTCGGCATCCAGGAACTATTTTCACCCTGCACTTGCAGCGTCTAACATCAAGAATCATATCTCCATTACCCTTGAAGTGGAAAATGTTCAATATTCTACGTGTGCGGAACTATTCAAGATTACCGTACGATCTCGTATGGTCTTGGACCATATTATTCCCTTTGCCAAAGGAAAAGAGAAGGTTTCTTCATCGACCAAAGATGATGACGAACTATGGTCGTCCCTTGATGCAACGGTCCTTATCATGGATTTATGTCACCATTTCTAATGACCTTTTGCACACAATTTTTGAACTTGATGCTACGACAATGGAGGCTTGTAATCGTTTGCGAGATATTTTCCAAGACAACAAACATTATCGGGCCGTTACTCTTGAACATGATTTCCCCACTCTTAAAATCGAGAATTTTCCTAACATATCGACTTATTGTTAGAGGCATAAGTCTCTTGCTGACCAGTGGAAGAATGTTGGTGCACCGATGTTGGATAGGTGGTTAGTTCTGCAATGAGTTTTGAGTCTCACCCGTGCTTATAAGGGTATGGGTACGCTTATTCGTCAAAGCGATCCACTACCTCCGTTCTTCGAAACTCATTCCATCACCTTGTAAGAGGCCGGAATGACCAAGGAGGCGGTAATGGAATCGAAATCTGCTATGGTAGTCACCTCCTCTGCTGAATTTGATGACTCTGCTCCACATTCTGATCAGTTGGGGCATGCTAGAGGTAAAAATAAACGCAAGAATTTAGGTGGCCAGAAGAACACCAGGGGTGGTAACCGGAACAACAAGGCGGCCATGGCGACACTGGTCGTGACCATGGGAATTTTGGTATTATTCTCACTGCCTCTTTTGATACTATCCAATGCTCTATTATGGATTTTCTTAGTTCTGAATTTGCTATAAAAGATTTGGTCCCTTGATTATTTTCTTGGTATTGTTGTGACTCAAAATAAAGGTGGTATATTTTTTTCACAACGCAAGTATGCCGAAAAAATAATTGAGCATGCCGGAATGTCATATTGTAATCCGTCTCCCACTCCGGTTGACACCAAGTCAAAGGTTAGTGCTACTTTTGGTTCTACATTTGACGATCACACTCTTTATCGAAGTCTTACAGGGGCTCTACAATATCTCAATTTCACCCAGCTGGATATCTCTTATGCAATCCAATAGGTTTGCCTACGCATGCATGATCCGAGAGTTGATCACATGTTTGCTCTCAAGCGGATTATTCGATATGTTAAGGATACTTTGGATCACGTGTTTCATCTATACCCCTCTTCTTTCTCTACACTTGTCTCTTATACTGATGCAGATTGGGTGAGCGCCTTGACACGAGGCGATTTACATCAGGTTATTGTGTATTTTTGGGAGACAACTTAAGGGACAACCCACTTTGTCTCGTTCTAGTGCCAAGATCAAGTATTTTGGTGTAGCAAATGTTGTCTTGATATCGTGTTGGCTTCGAAATCTTCTCTTGGAGTTGAATTGTCCGATAAAAAAAGGCTACTCTTGATTTTTATGACAATTTACGTGCTCTTTATTTGTTGGAAAATTCAGTTCAATATCAACGTACCAAACATATTGAAATAGATATTCATTTTGTTAGAGAGAAAGTTGGTTGTGGACAAGTCCGGCATGTGCCATCAGGACATCTGATTGCGAATATATTCACCAAGGGTCCTCCACTAATATTGTTTGAGGATTTCATAACAGTCTTAGCATGCGCAAACCTCCCACTTCGACTGTGGTGCTGTGTTAAATATATTGTATATATTTAGTGGTAGAGTGAGTCTCTTGTGAAACGGTTGCACGTGTGACACGATTTAAGGTATTACTTGTATATTTATAAAGTATTACTTATTTAACTGTAAAGTGTCACTATTCTTTAAAGTAATTAATGAGCAGTAATACAATTAAAAAAATAATGATACTTTATAGTTAAACAAGTAATACCTTAAATTATGTCACACGTGCAACCATTTCACCAATAGTGGTAAATGTAAATAATTAGTTTTCTAATTATTAGCCTAAATTTATACCTACAGTTAGGATTCATATTTTGTAATTATTAACCTAAATTTATGCTTACAGCTATGATTCATATCTTGAAATTATTAGCTTAGATTTATGCCTAGGCTTCATATCTTGTATATATGGTTATTCTATTAATGAGAATCATCAAGGATCATAATTTCTTTTACACTAAGCTGATAATCTATATTAAATAAAGTATGTATCACGAATATTAAGCTACACAACAAAATTAAATGAAATTTGTAAAATACATATATTAAGTGAAAGAAAAGTTATAGAAAATATATTATAAATCTTCTAGAAAATCTTATTTTATTTTTGGATTAGTCAAATATAGTTAAAGAAGCGTCATACACCTTTCTTATCATACACATATATATATATATATACATATATAAACAGAAGTCGCCCTAAAAATAGTAGCAGCAATTTTTTTCGTTTAAATTGATTTCTAAATATGAAAAATGCCTAATTTTTTTATAAAAAAAAGAAAGTCAACACAATTATAATGTTATAAATAATATTCTTTTTATGTTCATTGAACCAAATAAATATTTTCATAAATAATAAATTACAAAGATTACAATACAAAAATTATGCAAAACTTCTATTTAGAATCATAATCTTTCCATATTAAAAGATTTGATTCTCTTTGAATCATGATCTTCATATATTTATTTGACACCATTCTATTTATTATTTTTTTATTAATTCTAATATATATATATATATATGTATATTTCAGTACCCATATAATAACATTTACAACTTTTTTTTTGTCTTAATTTTTTTACTAAATTTTATTATTTTTGTTTCTTATGTGGAATAAATGATATAATTGATTTTAAGTAGCCTATCGACTATCACTATTTGTATGTATATATAGAAAGAGAAGTATTGTCTAGAAAACATTAGATTTTTCTACATAAATTATTTTCTAATTATGTTATTATATATATATATATATATCTATATCAATATCTATTTGTATATAAGATATCATAATACAATTTGATTAATAGAGCCACAATTTTCAATATTGAAATTACACCTATCATTTTCAAGATATACTAAAATTATGTTTTATTATTATTATCTATAAAAATATATTTATTTGATTATCTTTTTTATTATTTTTTTTTATTTTTAACTAAAAAATTTATAAATTTTTGTTTCATCTCTATTTTTTTATGAAAAATATATGTAATTAATTCTATCTTGACATCCATATTGCATATATACATATATAAATATAACCTTAATTATTAAATATAAAATACTTTTTCTTAAGTTAATTGTTATATATATTATATTCAACTAAAATAATTAAGTAGATATGAACAAATCATTCTCTAAATATCAAAGCAAGAATCATTCTTATAAGATTATGTATATCTTTTGATATTTGTCTATTTAAAAACATAAAAAAATACAAAATCATTGCAAACAATTCTCCCTACGTTGTAGAACTTTACTCCAAGAAACATTTAATTAAATGTATGTGTATGGAATACACACACTAGTGTGTGTTTATATACATATATTATATTCAGTTGGCTAAATAGGGTTGGATTGGACCCCAATATTAAATAGGGTTGTAACCTCAGAAGGGGCCAATGCATGGCCCACCACAAACCAAACTATTGCACATGGCAAACGTAGGAGTGTGCAAATTGAATAGCCACCTGCTAAATTGGGCACCCTTGAAAATGTTCATGTTCGGACCTGATCTCATGCCCAGGGTCCATGTCATAAGATGCAACTAATCTTTGTCTTGGTTGCAAGTGGGGTTTTTGGACAAACTATCCTCAACATTACTACTCTTTGCCCTTTGGTCCCTAAACAACAACATTTGGATAAACCTCTCACATGCCGTTTGTGGATGTTATTTCAGGTACTCATGTTGTGTCTATTCTATACATTTTGGATCACTACATTTTTCGTCATCGCATATCTATAGCATGAATTAAGAAATCTTTGAAAATTTTGAACAGAACATAGAGCTTTGGCTAGTGATTTGATTCTGAACAGGAATTGAGTGTGTGCATTAAGGTTTTTGATAAATATTGATATCTCAATTTTAGTGGTGGTTTTATTATTCTCGTATTATTGAGGGCCGACCCATTGGTTTTTGACCAGTTGGTGCACATCACGAATTTTATTTTTATTTTATATCATAGCACTAAAAAATTGAACAAGGGAACTATTCAAAATGAAGTATCACTAAAATTGTTGAAAATATTAAAACATGTATGTTGACATATAATGTTCATCATTAATACCTATACGTAATTACATATATACTAAAGCGGCATATATCATATACTTCTAAACCATTCCAAGTTTAGTAAAGGAAAATTTTCATTTTTGTTCTTTAAATCTGGTGTCATTCATTATATGTCCTGTAAGTTTATGGGCTTTTATTATTATCCTCTCATTTTCAGTTTTATTCAATTTTGATTTTATTTTTCATCAAAATTTCAATTTCTCGTAAAAAATTGTTGACATGGCAAACTTGCTTATCTTATACGTTAAATTGAAGATTTCTAAATAAACAAAAAATGTGGCTTACGTGGCACAAAACGGAGAGTGAAATTGAACATATTTTTAAAGTTAGAGAACAATAATATATAAAACCTTTAATTTAGAAGATTGATATTGGACGGTGTCAAAGTTAAATATTTTATTATTCTTAATACACTACTATACATTAATATAATCGTTTACTTATGTCATTTTAAAATTTATTTTAGAATTGAATTCAGTTGTATTGCATAATTAAATAATTGTACACAAATCTTGAACCCAAGAATAATTGAGAAAATAAAGTACATTTATGTCTCTAACCGAACGTATCTATTTCATACTCCAAAATCACGACGGTGGTTATGATGCTCATGTTGTTTGAATGGACGGTCGAGATGCAATTAAATGATCCTTTTTAGGAAAGACTTCACCGCCACCATTTCTGTTTCTTGCCAACCAATTTCAAGGATCAAATGTAGAAGGAAGCTTAAAATAGATTTTATTTAAGCTTCTTTTGGGGAAAATAGGAATTGGTGCCGGACTTTCATGCCCATTTTATTCACAAGGTACTATTTTGGTCCACCGAATCACTTAAATATTCAAAAAGAAAATAGCAAATTTGGAAATGACAAAAAAAAAAAAAAAATGAAAATCTAAAAGTTTCACAAATAAAAACTTAAAACATTTTAAATTTATCGAAATTTCCTTCCAAAAAAAAAATCACAATTTTTTTTTTTGTAAAATTACAATTTTAACAAATTAAACCAAGAACTTAATTTTGCAATTTGAATTATGATAAAAAAATTGCGTGAAAATTTGATGTCCAAAATATAGTTAATAAATAAAATTTTCAATTGCTTCATATTTTCTCAACAAATGATATTGCAAGCTGATATCCTAAAATCAATTGGTGATAGGAGGAACGACTCACTAAACATATAAGCTAGCATTTCTTCTCTATTTTATTTTTTTATGTGGGACTCACATGTAAATTCAATAAATATTTCATCATAATCAGAAAAAGGAAATATTTGAAGTCATGTCTACCCCATGTAAAATCTGATCAAGTTTTCAAATTTCGATAAAATTAAGATCAAATAATTAAAAAATTATGACCAATTTGAAAAAATGCGAGACTTTAGCCAACTTCAAACAACGCAAGACTTTCTTTTTCCTCCTTTTTCCTTTATATATTCTCCAATCCTTTCACCTACCAAAAAAGAAAAAGAAAAAAGAAAATGCTTTATTATATTATATGTATATGTATATATACAAAATATTGGTACAAATATGCTATATACCTATACATATACATACATACATATATAATGGTAAGTATCGCATTTATAAGATTAACATATTAATTGCTCCACATGTTTTGGTATACAATTTTTAAAAGGTTTCACATTTGAGTCCTCTAGGAAAAAAAAAACATTTATTACAATAAATATTGTTGATATGGAATTGTTGGTTAGAAAAGAAGGCGAATAAATCAACGTGAAAAGAAAGTAAATCTCATCTGCTTCACTTCCAAAGCATTTGTCCCCTAAAAGAGACAAAACTCAAGATCCTGTGATAGAATAATACACCTCTTCCCCCAAACAAACACACACATATATAGATATAGGTTGTATCTAGATACGGGCACGATTTGGAACCGGAGCCGCCGGTCAACGGTTCGGTTCAACCGTTGACCCTATTCCGGTATCAAACCGGAACCGAAACCGAAACCGTCGGAGTAGCGGTTTGGTTTCGGTTCTCAGTTTTTCGGAATCGGAACCGGCGTTCTAATCGCCGGTTCCGGTTCGGTTCCAGATTGAATTTGAAAATTATAGCGTTGGAAATCAACGGCTGAGATTAAATAGCCATTGATCTTCAACGGGTGAGACGAAATAACCATTGGGAACCGTCGGTTTTGAACCGAAACGGGAACCGGAACCGAAACCGTGGAACCGTAGAACCGGAATCGGGGGAACCGGGAACCGAAACCGTGGAACCGTAGAACCAGAATCGGGGAAATCAGAACCAGGACCGTGGAACCAGAACCGAAACAAAAAAAGAACCGTGGAACCGGAACCGAAAAAAAGAACCGTGGAACTGGAACCGGAACCGGGGGAACCGCCGGTTGTGGAACCGAAACCGAAACCGTATATATGGCGGTTCGGTTTCGGTTCCGCCTTTCACGGTTCCAAAAACCACCGGTTCCAAAACCGAAACCGAAACCGAAGAACCGTGCGCATGTCTAGTTGTATCTTCATAAAATAGTAAATTTGTTTTATCCACATTCACTTTTTAACTCTTGGAACGCCACATCAGAAAATGAGCTCCAAAGTCAGTAATTGGAGCTCGATTACAAGTCCAAAGTACAAATTTACAAAGAAATTTAACTTGATGATTTTTTTGTTATAAATTAACCTTCATGTCGTAAATGAAAATCAAGGCAAAGTTGGTACATTTATATGTAATTAACCTTACCAATCAAATACTAAAATAGTCTAATGTTCATAAATATATATTTACTTAAAATTATATTATAAAAATATTTTATTTTATTATATTAATATATTACAAACCGTCATTTGCACGATACCAATCATTATAATTATTAAATATTCAATTAATTCCTCAATTTATGAATTCTATTTTGTGACATAAAAAAATGTAGGCACGAATATGTGGACTACTTCCTAGAATATAAATGTCACGTACGTATACATAGAAAAAATATTGTTCTTATGTCAAACAAATTAAGAAAGGATAGCGAGGGACCATTTTTTCCGGAAGCTGCATGTGCCCCTAACATGGTAGGCCCCCCTTTTATCTAAGTCCTCACCAATTCTTCAACCAAACTTTCTTAATTTCTTTTGCGTCTCATTTTAATCTACTTATGATTATATTAACTAATTATTCACTTAATTGATTTGACGAATCACAATTATTATTATATTTTTTAGAGATAACGTTGTTTATAGTTAGCAATACATGGTTTGCCACGTGTAGGGACCCAAACTGTCGTGACCAGATTTTAACTAGTTGGTATACTTCTTCTACATGCTCCGTTAAAATGTACTTCATTTTAAATATTTAATTTTTAATTAATATGTGCCGATTTTACGACTTTTTAATAATATTATTTATTTACTTAAAAAATATTATTATTGATTTGTTATATTTAAAAATAGTAATACTTTTTAAATAAGTAAGTAATATTTTTTAGTTAAATAAATAATATTGTATATCGGATGCATGATGCACCCGATGCAAAAGAGAACACTCATAGAGTACATTACTATTTTAAGAAGATAATAGATTAGTACAATATATTAGTATTACACGAGTTTATAAGAAAAAAAAAACAAAATTAATTTAATGAATTTTTTAATTATAATTTACATCATTTTAAAAAAATGAGTGATTAAAGGAGATTATATAGAGATAGCATTGAGCATATGACAACTTAATTGAAACTTCAATATGTAGTTGAGTTTTTCAATAATTTATTATACTTTCCATACATAACTTAATTAAATATATTTTACATCAACTATTGTTTCTATATTAATTTATTGAAAAATTAATATTTTTGTCCATCTTACAGTATGTCCAAATGAGTTATATGTTTTAATATATAAAAATAATAATATTATATGTATTTTAAAGAATATCTTGGTGACTTGAAAGCGGTGCAATTAGTGAAATAAAATTGGATTTTATATGCATAAGCCGACTAATAAACTTATGCCTAATATGAAAATGACATTTTTATAATATTGTCAATGTTTGTATATATACTTATCATATGAGGTTAACCGACAAAGGGTGATAAGGTCTCTATCACCAAATTAAATTTGTGCCTTACCTATAATAACAACAAATTTAATTAGTCGGTTAATGTGTTTAATATTCATTCTCATATACCCCTAATTTTAGAGTTATGCCGGCCCATTGCATCACTTCTACACGAATCTCTAACTTTTATGTTTTATTTTTTATTTTTTATTTTCAACTAAGAGATCGCAACTTCTGTGAAACAGTTGCACGTGTGACACAGTTGCACGTGTGACACAATTTAAGGTATTACTTGTTTGACTATAAAATATTACTATTTTTTTAAGTGTCTGATTAGTTACCTTGAAAATTAGTAATATTTTATAATTATACAAATAATACATTAAATCGTGTCACACGTGCAACTGTTTCACATGGGACTCACTCCTAAAAGATACTTATATGGTGTTTGGCCAAGCTAATTTAAATAATCTCATAATCTTGTATATTTTATAAGATGTATTTATCTTAAAAGATATGTTATATTATTGTTAAAAAGTTGTGGTATTTAAATAAAATAATTTGATAAATGGTATAATATGTTGGTATGACAACTCTGTGATTAAAATGATATAATATAAAGGAGCTTGTGAAGATAAGATTTTATTTCTTAAATAAAATAGAGTTTTCTTTTTTCTTTTTCTTATGTTTTCGCTCAATAGATTTTATTATTTTTACTATAAAGATGAAGAATGAAGAATTTGTTGGAAAGATCAGTTTTATGTGGGTAAAGAATTCAATTCTTGAGGAATTAGATATTAAAATGTTAATGTACGTCTCATGTAGGTGAACGTAGCATTTTGGATTTCTTAAAATCAATTTTCGGTGAGTGAGAAATTGATGATTAAAGAAAGTCACATAAATGAGATATTTTATGTGGTGAGTAGGTTTGAAGATGTATCCCATATTGGTTATTTATTTTGTGCAATTAATATACTACAATGTGGTGTAGCAATTTCAAGAGTATACAACAATGAGCCACAATGACGAAGAAAACACGCATGTGCACGTGTGATTGGTTGGGTCGACTCAGCCTGGTCCTTGGGCTAGTTTGGTGAAGTCATGCTTTGTAGCCTAAAAGGGGTTTGGACTTGAATTGGAATGGATGAGCTTCATTTCGCCACACTACTCTTGAAACACTTGAATGAATATGGACACTTGGACATCCAAATTTGTAGACGAAAAGGAGAAAGGCTTTAGGAGGTACAAACTCTATTAGCCTGAGTTGGTGGTCATAGAATCTATAGGTAGTAGGTATAATCTTACAAGTAGTGGATGACTGTTACATGAGATAATAGAACTCACTGCTTAGTCATTTGACAACCAAAAAAGAAAATGTAAAACAAGCAAAAACTATGTTTGAACAATTAAACCTAGTGAAACCCCCTTATAAGCCATAAATTGGCAAGTAAAGAGAGATGGTATTATACTACATTATCCATATTTATAGGTAAGTTAGATTTATAATCAGCCAAATTTGTCATGAGCCCTTTGGCAGTTGGCAACTTTCCCCATAACTTTAAGAGCAGAGTTTGATGGCTTCGAATGAACTTTAAACTTTGACATTGATACCTTTATTACTTCTTATATGTTCCGGAGCTGTGAACTTATAAGGTGGAATAGACAGACATTGAAGACTGCCCTTGAGTGCAGCTTCATTCCCATGGAATGTGCCAAAGAACCACTAGGCTAAACTGACTTTGTAGGTGTCTTAGTAGAGACTTTATCCTCGGGATCAATACTAGTCACAGTGTGCCGGAGTGGAGTAGTCTGCACGAAAAAAGATTTGAGTCATGGAAACTGCATCATTTGTAGGCATGAATATTTTCAGCACAATGAAGAAACTATTTGTTTGAAATGAACTTTATGTGTAGAAGAAGACGCTACAATAAACAAAATATTTTTACACATTTTCTTAAGACAACAATAGTATCTCTAACACAGTTTATGTTCACGACTTTATAATTTACTTGAGGCCACTTTTTGAGATAACTAGTTGAAACAATAAAAAAGAGACTATTTTTGTCGCCCAACATTAGTTTGGATCGTTGTATAGGTTAAAACGGAAACTATGTAAAGGAAAAAGAATATATTTACGATATCCTTGAGAAAATGTATATGGAATCCGACAACACTCCGACATCTAATTTATCATGTGGTGTCAAAGCCACAACCAAAACGAGGTAGTAATATATTCTATTTTTATGTAGGCGTTGTGAAAAAATGACGGTTGAAGAAAAATTTCACAACATTGAAGAGAAATTGTTCTAATTGTCGATAACGATAATGTGTATGTCATCGATAGTCCAATCATCATAGAAGAAAGAAAACTATTGATCGAAAATTGCAAGGAGATATCATTTGGAGAGTTCAGGACTCTCTTATGAAAAACTAATTGTTTATTTTAAAGCTCATTATATATTATAAGATTTAAAAAAAGCTTATAAGTTCATCTAAAAACTCGCTACAATATTAAATGGCTAATAAATATATGTGGTGCTAGCACATTAAATGACCAGTAACAATAGTAGTATGTCAAGTTGCTGAGCCTGAACTCTGAAGTAAGATATACGGCCTACTAATGTTTCATTTTTATTATTCATTAAAAGTAAACGTCTAATCACTAAATCTCAACCGTAAAATTAAGAAATATGTAATATTTTTTAAACAAATAATATTATAGATCGAGTGTACGGTGCACCTGATGCACAAGATTCACTCTAAATAAATAACTTCTTAAAATCTTAATTTTGTTCTTAATTATTTATGTTTAGCTATATTTAATTTTCTTCCAAATTTACACTACCCTATTTCTAAAAAGCATTCTCTATACTTATCAACTTACCATTAATATTTGATTTTCTTAAAATTATATTTGTCGATGTATATTGAACTTTAATTTTAGCTATGTAATCTGAAATGTCAATTTCTTTAGGTCGAAAAAAATAATTATAAAACATCAATAAATATATAAAAAATATTTTACTCCGTATAAAAATTTTGAAATATTATTTATTTTGGATCGAATAAAGAATATATATAAAGTTGGAGAGGAAATCCGTAAGAAGTGAAGAAGAGGTCATCAATCTCAAAGCCTATTAATTGAGGAAACAAGTCGACACATGGTGCACCCCCACAAATTATGGCTCTAAAATCTCAGATGCTCATCGTTTTCCACAATCTAGTTTGGTTACCCCAAGGCCCCCCTTAGATTGACCTTAATGCACCTTTGACTGCCTTTACCTATTCATTACTAATACTTTCTTTTTCCACTATAAAATTATCTCCATCTATTTTACAATAATAAAAAAAAAAAAAAACATTCACATATATTAAAGAGCCTCATAGAATAACTTATATAATATATATTTTTTTTATTAAAGTTTAATTATACTTTATAAAAAAGTTTGTTCTTTTTTCATTTTCAAGACTCGTTTACAGTATGTGCAATTTTAAAAGGTTAAAAAAGATTATATCTTAAATTTCACTTGTTTTGGAAAAAATCTTTTGTGTTAAAACATGTCAAAAGAAATGTTATTTTAATACTAAGTAATTAATCCAGCCTAGCTAGCTTAATTTATATACAGCTTTTATTACATGCAAAATTAAAAATGAAAGTCCATCTTTTGAATGGGCGACCTCCAAAATTTCAACTTAGAAAAAATAATGGACATGTTATCTAATTATTTGACTATAACCAAATAATCTAAAAAAATCCCTAAATTAATCAATCAACGAATATTTTGATGTTAACTTGACTTTTGGCATCTCAATTTGTTGATTCTTATAAACCCTTCTCGCTTTTCTAAGCTATTCAATCTGCAAGTAAGAGTCAAATGCAGCCAATATTCTAAGTCTTCTACATACCAACTGGGCGCAATTTCCGGCGAACAGCACAAAAATTACTACAAATTTCACAATGTATTTATTAATAATTAAAAAAAATAAAAACCTTACTATGAATAAGTGGGAACCTCTATTTTTAATGGTATTTCATCTTTTATTCATGGGATACTCGATCAATATGTGTTGCACGTTTGTTTTTTTATGTTATTATGATATTATTTTACATACGCATGATCGATCTTGATTTTTTGGAGGTTCTAAGGGATTCTATAAATTTGGGGTTCCTTAAAATTGGGAGTTCTAAACAGTCGACTCTGGTGATAAGCGTGTATTATTGAAGTTGGAATAAAAGATAAAACATAATTTGAAAGAGAAGATGTGGTTGGATAAACAAATTAATGTATCCAAATAATAGTAAAGAAAGAAGATAGAGAATTGAAAAAGAAAATGGTTGTGAGAAACGCATGTGCTTGTAGGGTCTATGAGATTAGCAGTTGGTAGTTCAAGTTGAAACAAAAGCATGTGCTTCTCGGCCTTCCTTATGACCTAAAATATATAGTATTTGATTCACTACTTCTTGTGGCTCTCACACCACATTGCCGCTAACTTGTCTCTTTCCACCATTTCTACCATCTCTATTCATTTCCTCTGTATAAATACGCCCCTCCTACTCCTCTTTCTTCACTAACCTCTCTCCCTCTCTCTCATTACATTTCATTTTTTCTCTTTGTTTCTCAATGGATACCCAAATCTCTCTCACTACAATGGCTTCTCTATTATTCTTCTCGTTTATCAGCTTCTGCTTACGAGGTGCTTACGGCGATTATGGAGGATGGAACACCGCTCATGCAACCTTCTACGGAGGCGGGGATGCCTCCGGGACAATGGGTAAGTTCAGTTCTTGAAAGGGTACTCTTTTGTTGAACAACATGACTTCACAAATATATTATTGTAAATAAATTTCATGTTCGTAAGTCTAAATCATACTACCTTTTGTTGTGAAATTAATCGTATAAAGTAATGGAGTTGTTAACATACTTTTCTTCTACCCTTTTGCAATGATTTAAATTTCTTTCGAGTGGGCCCACACATTAACTAATTACTTCTCCAAATATGGGTCAATATTCTTGATTTTACTAGATACTAGATTGTGACTTTTGACGCATTTTCTTTTGGTTGTTATTGCAGGAGGTGCCTGTGGATATGGGAACCTGTACAGCACCGGATATGGTACAAACACAGCAGCCCTGAGTACTGCTCTTTTCAACAATGGTTTGGCCTGTGGGTCTTGCTATGAGTTAACCTGCAGCTCCAACGACCCTAAATATTGTGTCTCCGGCAGCATCATCGTCACCGCCACCAACTTCTGCCCACCCAACCCGTCGCTGCCTAATGACAACGGCGGGTGGTGCAACCCTCCCCGCCAACATTTCGACTTGGCCGAGCCTGCTTACTTGCAAATTGCCCAGTACAGAGCTGGAATTGTCCCCGTTTCTTTCCGAAGGTAACTTTGCATATGCTAATAACTGCCAGTCTTAGCATATATATCATCTATTTCAATAATTTTCACTGAAAGGATAATGTAATCTGTTTAATTCGTCTCATAAATATTTTCTTAAAAAGAAGTAGCACTGACAAAATGTTGCGTTTTTGTCACATAATTTAATGATATAATAAAATAAAAAGGTTAAATACAATATAAAATAAAATTTTGAATACAACTACCTAGGTATAGTCTTGTAATATTAGTAGTGTTTTCCTTTTATTACATATAAATGCATATGAGAGTGCCCCTTAACATTTGTGGGTCGCATCAGACCAGTTAATAATTAATATAATTAGGCAAAAAAAATAGCAATACTTCAAATACGATTAATGATGTAACATGTTGTGGTTTCTAACAGGGTGCCCTGCCACAAGAAAGGAGGAATAAGGTTTACAATCAACGGACACTCCTTCTTCAACCTAGTCTTGGTCACCAACGTCGGTGGTGCTGGAGATGTCCGCTCCGTCTCGGTCAAGGGATCAAACACAGGGTGGCAACCCATGTCGAGAAATTGGGGCCAGAACTGGCAGAGCAACTCCAACCTCAACGGCCAAAGCCTATCGTTTCAAGTCACCACCAGCGATGGTCGAACCATTACTAGCTACAACGTTGCTTCTGCTGGGTGGCAATTCGGACAAACATTTGAAGGAGGGCAGTTCTAATTGCATCGGGCAATATCAATTGAAATCATACAAATTATTTGGAAAATGGTTTCATCTTTTTTTTTTTTTTTTTTTTTTAATTAATCAAGTTTAAATTATAAGGGAGAAAAATATAAGAGTGATTTTGTTGTATATGGCGTAAAGGGTGAGAGAGAGAGATGGAAGACGGGAAAAGGGTCGTGGAGATGTGGCACTATTGCTGTGGTGGTAGGTTTGCACCCGCTTTGGCCTAATACGTATGTATGTACTAAATGTCAGAGTTTTTTTTTTTTTTAGTGACTGGTATTCAGATGGTGGCTAAAATTTGAAAGTTTCCATCAAGAATATCTTATATATAAGTTTGTAGATTTAATCCCAGAATTCAGCAGAAACGCTGAGTTGGGGCTACTTAAATGATTGATTTTTCGTTTTTATGTGGCATTAATTTTACTTGTGTATTTTGTTTTAATTTATTATCTAAGTCTATGTAGCTTTTGAAAGGAGTTGTTGTTGTTGTGTGCGTGTCTAGACAATTTGAAGTGACTGGTGAACTAACTATTAAGGATATGTCTAGTTACTACATAGCATTGATGAGTTGGAAGTCATTTTAGTTAGTAAAGTCATAACACATTAGTCTCAATTTAGTCTTCACACAAAAAATTAGGAGTGGTTGGTTCGGGATATTGGAGGTCGGTAATGCGAACTATATTAATATCTTAATTAAATAATAATATAATTTTATATGAATTTCAATAGTTTAATATATATATATAACATATATTAATATAGATATACATGATATATATATTTATTATATACATCAATATAAATGTATATATTAATAAGTTTATATTTTTAATATATATTAAAAATCCATATAAAATATGCATTATATTATTTATATTAATAAAATTTTATTTGTGATATATTATTATATTATAAAATAATTAATTTGTTTACTATTACATATATGGGATGTTATAAAAAAAAAAAAATAAATTTATTATATATTAGAATAAATATGCAACATTTTCATATATTTATAAATTTATTATATATTATATTTATATGTAATAATTTCATATACCTTTTTTATATATGAATATATTACATACGATATATATTTATCATATATAATACTTTAATTGATAAATGTTATATTAATTGATAAGAGTGTAATAAATATTTTGATTGATTGTCATTACTAAAGTTAAATTAAACCAAGCATTACCAATTCATTAATGATTCTCATTGTAATTAACTCCTCAATGATTTTCATTGTCATTCCCATTGAAGAAATTTTTACCAAGCGCTCCCTATATTTTATTTTATGAAAATTGTGAACACAAAAACTCTTTTAACATTTGCTTGGAGTGAAAATGTGAAATTGAATCGAATTTAAGATTAGTTTTACATCTACATGAAAGTCCCGAATTCCCAATTTTAAAATTTTTTATTTTACGAAAAGTAAACCACCAAAGCGAATGTAAAAACATTGGCTCTTGCAATTTTTCCGGAAATGTAATGAGGACTATGGTTGAAAATCAAATCAAGCTATTCGATACTCGATTTAAGCTCGTTCGTTAAAAATCCGTTTGAACTCTATTTGATAATAATATCAAACAAACTTAAACACACTTTTATATTTGATAAAATTTAAAGCTCAAAACTCAAGCTCGAGCTTATTAAGCAAAATTCGTTAAAACAAGTGTAAAATATCAAACTACTCAAGCTCGACTCGTGTCCAGCTCGGTTACAGCTCATTCAAGGTTGAATCGATTAATAATCAATATCAATCTCAAACAAAATATTAAAAACTCGATAATATTTCAATTCCTACTGAGGACGAATAGAAGAACTCTTTAAATATTTACTTGGAGTAAAAATGTAAAACCAAATCAAATTTAAAATTAGATTTATAACCGTATGAAAATCCAAAATTCCCAATTTAAGAGAAAAATATGAAAAGTTAAATGTGAAAACATACTTGCAAATTTTAAAAAAATGTATTGAGGACAAACAAAACCTTACTTATATTGATTGTTTTCTTGACACATACTTATATTGATTCATGATAAAATGATAATCGAGGAATCTCCAATGACAATACACTAGCCTATATGATTCTTTCTGGTCTTCAAAGAACCATAAAAATTGTAATAAAATAAAATTCTTTAATACTATAATAATCAAGTTAATAAAAATATAATTTATTAATAATAATATCTCCAATTATATCAATATATTGTAAAACATGTATTGCTCTTATAAATTTAAAATTTTTAGGACGTTAGTTTTTCTAATAACCAACATAATGTTTGTATATTATTTAGAATTATTTTATTATAAATATTTTGAACACGTTTTAAGATTTGAAATATGATATATATTAATTAAAATATCTGAATATCTATAAGTAAGATAAAAATTAAAATCCTTCACATTCTTTTGATGTATATAATTAATAAATTATATGATAATTATATATTTTTTCTGTTATTCACATCAACTTTTATTATTAATAAAGTCTTAATAAATGGCATGACAAACTTACTAAGCAATACATATTAGTTACTAATTATGAATCTTGCAAGTAAAATTATCACATTCCAATATTATATAATCTTATTTAAATTAAATAAGATGATTATTATTAATATGGATTAATGTTTACATATATAATATTAAATTGATCTATTTTTATATAAATAAAGATTTGTAATTTTTTATTGAACAATAGAATTAAAGAGATCTAATTTTATGACATTTAGCATATATGATGACTCTATCAGTAATATTATAATCTCTTTTATCGTGTGATGCACGATTGGTAACATATTTATTTATAAAAATGTTACAATATAATAAAATAAATGTCTTTTATTTTTTCAAAATAAAAAATTGTAAATTTTGTAATAAATTTATTAGATAAATATTTTAATTAGATCTACTCCTATTGATACCAATACTCATATAAATCACATTTTAAATAAATAAAAATATCCATCAATTAACTATAATTTAATGATTTATCGAGTTCGTTGCAAGAAAATATGATCACATACTTTTTGTTTTAAAATACTGTATGTTCTTTTAGCAAAAAGTAAATTTTTTTACAAATTAACTTTTATATAGTGATAGATATCTTATATGATATGAGTGTTAAATTAAATTTTAATAAAAATAATAAATTATATATTAGTGCATAAATGAATTACAAAGAAAAAATATTTGTAGTTTAACAAATCAAAAATTATTTTTAAAAAAGAAAATTAAAATTTTATTAATCAAAGACTAACATATCATTTAACAAAAAAATATTCATTTTTAGAAATTAAAAATAAGCAGAGAACTACTATTTATACATTATTTTTGTTATTATATTAATATTGATGGATTAAATTCTGAAATTGGGGGAGTATTAATTTGATTTAAAAAAAAAAAAAAAAAACGTATAACGCATAAGTATGTTTTATTACACAATATTTACAACTCGGTAGTAATATTGTGAGATGACTCAGGTTACTCCACTCTACTCTAGAATCATCCGCATTTTCTCCGCTCGAAATTCCCCCAATACCCTACGCTATTTACGCCGGCCTCGGGAATTCCTGAAGAGTGGCTATCATCGCGTTGTTGCCATTCATCCCCTTCTGAGGCCCTTTTCCGTCATTTCAAACACCACTCACTGCCGTAGCGGCGGGACGACGTTTGCCGTTGGATTTTCAAAGATGTCGAGCGGCGTCAGTGATGGGCGTCACGAAGTGGAGTTTCAGCTCTCGCCTTCTAGTATTCTCAAGATTCTGCAAGGCGACATCACTCAGTGGTCCGTTGATGGTTCATCCGATGCTATTGTAACGATCTCTCTCTTATCTCTAAATTCCTGTATGAAGGTGCATATATGGAATGATGAAGATTAAAATTGATGCTTAGGAACTAGGGCTGATTTTCTCGATCATATTTCTAAATTAGGTGACGTTTCGTTGATACTGAAGAAAAGAGCTGCTTTTGGATGTATATTTGAGGGATATCTGTTATTCTAAGAACTAGCTGCACAAATAAGTTTAAGTGGTTGTGTTTCAGC
Source organism: Caryopteris x clandonensis (assembly GCA_028749325.2). NCBI lineage: Eukaryota > Viridiplantae > Streptophyta > Magnoliopsida > Lamiales > Lamiaceae > Caryopteris > Caryopteris x clandonensis. Next base: position 5,534,703 of record JAPYKT020000021.1, read on the forward strand.
TATAATATTTTCTCTCTTGATTTAGAAAGTTTTGTCAAGTATGCTAGAAGTCTTGGACACCCACCCCATAATACAAATTTGATGGCTTCTGCTTAGTTTCATTCTTTTATTGAACTGGTTCCTTGAAGGTTAATCCAGCGAATGAACGGATGCTTGGAGGTGGTGGTGCTGATGGAGGTGGATATTTAATTTTTCATATTTCCAATTCTTCTTGTAAAAAGAAATTTATGGTCATCTTTCTCATTTCATTATCGGACCCTTTTATTTCAAGCCATACATCGAGCTGCTGGTCCAGATTTGCGGGCAGCGTGCTATGAGGTTCCAGAAGTGAGGCCTGGAGTTCGTTGCCCCACAGGAGAAGCAAGGATTACTCCGTATGTGATTGTTTGAACAATATTTATACTCTTGAGTACTTATTTTCACTAGTAATGCGATGAATTAAGCTGACACTTTGAAATGAATAGAGGCTTTCGATTGCCAGCTTCTCATGTTATTCATACAGTTGGGCCGATTTATGACATGGATAAGGACCCTGAAGCCTCTTTGAGAAATGCATACAGGTACTTAGTTACGCTTCCTCCAAATCCTCTTGTTACAAGTTTGACTCTTGATATTGTTCCAATTTCATTTCCTTGGATGAATTCTCGCAGGAATAGTTTGCGAGTGGCAAAAGAAAACAACATTCAATACATTGCATTTCCTGCAATTTCATGTGGGGTCTACGGGTATGTTGTCAAGGCATGACAATCATTTCTGAAGCTTATGGAAGTTAATTGCATTGTTCTAGACCTCTTGCTTGAGTTATTGCACTCTATTAATCTGAGTTATGCTGCTAACTTTTCATATTCTTGGGTTGCAGGTATCCTTACGATAAAGCTGCCACTGTGGCCATATCTACAGTCGAGGAATCTGCAGGGGACTTCAAGGAGGTAATTTCTTAATGGAACACTGAATTATAAGTTTCACTTGAGGTAACATCTACTTGTACTTTTCCTTTTTATTATTACAAAGATCAATTACTTATATCTGCACTTCCTCAGTTTAATAAAATACAGGTAACTTTTTATTTAATGTATATGTAACTTCATTATTTATGTCCAGCTTCACATAGCCTTTACAGCAGACATGTAGAGTCACGTTATCTGTGGTCAACTGGTTGTTGCCTATATAGTTATAGTAGGTGAATGATTATGTGTTAAACAGTTCGGGTGGGGTATGAAATTCAAGTTCCTCAAAAGTAGTATAGATAAAAAATTATTTATTTCATAACAATCACTATTGCTCATAGCAATTTTTAATGTTTTCATATCATAAAAGTTATAAAACCCTTGGAAGTGCATTTTCAATGTGAGCTTGTTGAGTCAAACCGCCTCCTATATTTCTCTAGGATTAACACTATTTACACCATCACCATAATGAATCTTATATTTCTTTAAAATGTCACAGAAAATTAATTTTGTGTTAGCTACAATTATATGAGGGCAGGGGTCTCATTATCTTTAATGGGAAATAGTGCATCATAATACATTTTTAGCAATTTTCTCCTAAATCATCTTCTTTAATTCTTGGATTTAATAGTTTTGCAAGTAGAAATAAATTGGAAATGTGCAAAAGATATTTTAACCATTTTGATCTCATGCTTTGAATATAATTTCAAAAGAGGCTATGAAGAAAATGTTTTTATAATAAGCAATTTTAACACAATGATCCAATACTAAAGACAAAGTAGATTAATAACGGGATAATTCCTCGATTGCATCTTTAGAAACTTTCAAATGAGAATTAATCTGCACAATTATCCCATTAACTTGGAAATAAAACTACACCAAATAATGCTCCTATAACATCATATGAATTACTTCAACTTTTTATATCTAGACTTCCTACGATTAGTACATCTAGTGGGAGTTTCTTAGGGGGCACTCGTTTGTATCAAAAGCTTGAATGTCTAGTTAAATGTCCAATCACATCTCTAATAGAGCAAATATGAGATTTAAAATGTGTCATGCCATCTTGTACGCACAAATTTAAAGAACAAAATATGCATGTAATATGATTAAATCCACCCTTAAGGATGGTTGACAAATTTGAGTAAATGATGGTAAACTAGCTTTATTTACTCTAGCTTTGTCAAATGAAATTGAAAAATTCTTTGCAACTAAATTGTGTTCTTGTAAAATATTATGAATTTTATGAGAAATATTATTGGCCGTGTGCTACTAATCAAATTCCCTATATGCAATTAATCTTTTTGTGCATTATTCATGAATTATCTATCCAAGGACATGTACCTCCTAAATAATGATGTGATTGCCAATGATGACTACATATGAATAACATTTTGTTGTAAACAATTAATTGTGTCAATTGAATTTAATTTTTTACTTACAACATGCGAAATATCATGAGTTAATGTTCTGCATGAAATCAAAGTTGTTTTGAGGCTAAAATGTAAAAAAGGAAATAAAAAACAAAAAAAAGAGGAAAATTTGGGCTAAAATATGCCCCAAAAATTGGAAACAGGCCAGATTCTATGTTGTCCATTGATCTCCAATGGACACGCTATCATGGCCATCCAAAAAAGAAAAGAGCATGTTGGAACTGTCAGGTCTGGTTCGGAACCTTCTAACGAACTAGAGATCTAGGTTGTTGATCTCAAATGGTCGAGAGATTGTGCCATGGATTAGTTTCACACTGGTGGTTCTGTGGAATCGGGGGCGCAGGAGAACCGAACCGAACTGTTTAAATATCAGTTACGGTTCCAGTTTGAAACTGAAACCGGGTCATCTAATAAACCAAAACACCTTAACCACGGTTCCAAACTGGCAGTTCTGAACCAAATTGTGCCCATTGCTACTTGGAACAAATAGCTGGGTGGTTGAAGATCTTATTTTGAAGAAATTATTCCCAATTCATTTGGCTTGAATGAGTGTTGTCCTGAAAGTAGCGGAAATTAGGACTATTATATTACAAACCAAGCACAATAATATATATAGTATCATCCTGGTTTGAAGTGACTTTAACGATCAAACATATTTAATAGGTTTAACCAAATAGAAAATGGTGAGAAAAAGATCTGTTAATCACATGCCCTCTGGTTGATGTGGGGAGTGAAGAAATTGGTTACCCAAAGGAGTCACTTGCTCCCTCACCCCTAAGTTGGTGTGCACCTTGAATGGAGTATCACTTCTAAAGCTTCAGTAGTAGCACCAGAATTGTTTTGCTTATGGATACTAGAGAACTTGAGTATATGTGAATATACAAACTCTTAACACTATCAGATAGTGGTGTTGAAGGCGAGAAATTTAGTGTGGTGAGTATTTTTGGAGAAGGAAAGGTGATTAACACCTTTATGTGAGTGTCGTGTACAAGAAAAATATTACTCGTACACATGCAATCGTGAAAATGAGTCCCGGTACCCCTTCTGGATAAGATAAGCCTTTTTTACTCATGGAAATGAGAAGAGCTTTTCTATCAATTTCACAAGTGCAATGTCCAAAATACCCTTACTAAAAGGAGTGGGAAAGCCACACATGGGTTTGTTGCAAGATGTTCATCTGTTATAGATGTCCAGTGTAACACGTCATGTCACACATCACATGTGACATGACATGTTACACAATTCAACATATCTTGTAACATTAGTGTCATCATGTGTTGAGTAGTGTTACATGAGGGGGAGGGCTGAAATGAGTAAGGGCATTTTGGTTGGGATTTTAGGGAAATTGGTAGATAAGTTCTTTTGTTATCCATAATTGGGTAGAAAGGTTTTGGATCCATCCAAAATATGCAAGACAAGTCTTTTGTCTAAGCACAATAAATATTAAAAAAATTTGCGTTCGCGCTTGCACAGATGCACACATGCACATATATATCTTACCACATATGGAAACACACACACCACATATATATATATATATATATATATATGTCACATCCAAATCAACAAATCCATTTCTTTTGGTGTTTGTAGCATGTTGCACCATGCTTGCATATCTGTTTGTGTTTCTTGCATACACCAAAGAAATAGATATCCAATACCCAAATTAGCAACTCAACCGAAACTTTTGGAAAGCCCTTAAAAGCAGAATTATGTATGTCTAGGAAAATATGGACTTAAATAGATTAGGGGTGAGCAATTTTTCTAGAACAATTTATGTCTATGCTGGCTGTTACGACCCGTCCGTAATGCATGCTGTCCAACTGATAATGAATCTCTAGGCTTGATGACTGTGATGGGGATTATTATACATGCTGTCCAATCTTTCAAAATTCTTCTGATGTTTTTGCCATTATACCCATTATGGGCTGCCCGAATAAAAGTGCTTATCCTCTGGCTATCTTCCTCTGTACAAGGTCCACCTTGTATTGCAGTGATGTCTGTCCTTAATCTGTCTGTAAGGCATTTGGCATTGGCATTGGCTTTGTTTAGCTCATTTTCAGCGGCATTTTGTCCAGAGTGTGTCCATCCTCCATTAGGGTCTTTTCTAGAACCTTAATCATAGTGATTAAATCCCCTTCAAAGTTCAAAGTTATTTTAAGTTCTTGGCCTTCAAGTGTTCTCCATTGCACCAACTTGTTGAATGAACCCATGTAATGCTTTGTGATGGGTCAGTTCGTAAGCCCCGTGGATCCCACTGATGATGTTGTGTAGCTTTGTTTGCATCCTCAAATGCTTTACACTTTAGGAGGATCAATATACTTCGATTTCAATTGAAATATCCCAGCTTAAGATTGGATTTACTAGGCCATGACCGAAATATGGTAGTAAGATGGGTACCTTAAAAGGTTAGATATTCCTCTGGGAGAATACCTTCAAACCTTGTAAATGTGCATCTCAGACTACTTAGGGAGTGCACTGATAGTCTATTGATATTATTTTTGTCTTAGCTTTTCCATTTATTTTCCAGGCATCACCACTTAGATTTGGAAAGTTGTTAATTTGAAGGCTGACTATACTTTACATGGAACATTAGGTGCTACAATTTGTCATATTAGTCGTTATCTTTGTCAAATGCCTAAGTTTGTATCTATTGGCCTTGCAAGAGAGAATTAACACGACATTTTATATATTTCTTTTGGTCCATCCTTCTTGAATTTGAAACTGTCTCAATTTTTCTACTCTAAGCATTTGCCTAATTCACCTCCCAGTACCATACAAATCTACAAAGAAATATTGTTCCATGATTACCTAATTTTTTATAGTTTCCTTTATTAAACTGTAATTCCCTTTCTCAATTGCAGAAATATTCCTGCAATTCACACGCGCCACTATTATCCCCTTGGTCTCCCTCTTACAATTATTAATCTTGCTCCCGCTTTTCAATCTGCATTAACTACTCTAGTTGAAATGAAATACCTATTAAATTCTCAGATTTTGTTGTAACTATGTTAGAGGTAATTTTCCAATAAGAGGAGATGTAATATGCCTTGATTAAAGAAAGTGATATTAGAAGTCCTTCGGGGATATCCAATATGCGGAGTGCAGAGTTAAGCATGAATAGAGGCTATTAAATCAAAATTTATTTTAATTAATTGAGGAAATACTCCACTGTACCCATAAAAAATAGTCAGACTTCTTTTCTGACAAAAAATTATAAAAATGTGTTTTCTACCCACATTTCAAATGAAGGGACAAAAATACCCTTCATCTTCCCCACCTCTCCTCCCCCAGACCCAGTTCCCCTCTCTTTCCTCCTTATCGTGAAAGCCCCCTCTCCCCTTCCCTCTGTTTCCCCTTCACCCTCTCTCTTTCCTTGTTCTCATGAAAGCCCCCTCTCCATGTTCTTTCTCTTTCCCCCTTGCCTATCCATCTCGTGTAACCCCATCTCTTTTCATTGTTTTCATCCGCAAATTTCTTTTTCTTCTTGATTGGGCTTAGCTTACACAATTGGTCATGTAAGCATACACGATTCGTGTAATCTTACGCAATTGGCCGTCTAATCTTACACGATTGGACTTACACAGTAATGTAAGCTTACACAACTGACGGTGTAAGCTTAGTAAGGATATTTTAGGAATTTTGGGGTTTTTATAAAATTTTTGGGCATAGAAGAGTTTGAACTATAATAAATGGGTACAATAGAATTCAGTCCGAAATAATTTGTAACTCGACAGTTGATGATTTAAAATTTTAGGTAAGGACGAAGAGAAATTGCGCACTTTACTGATATATAACATCTTTCAGAAGAAATTCAATCATGTCTTAGTACTTTTGTAGAGTTTTTGAAAATCAGTGACTCAAATAGGAGTCCCACGTTGGTTTTCCACAAAAGAAACATTGAATGTGTTATCGCTAACCATACTGTTGTGATTTGCAATGGTGTGTATGATATATAAAATGATTGCTTCAATTTCAATACGCAAGTGCACGAAGTCACACAAGTAATATAATGATAAGTAAACTGTTTCCACAGGGATTGAATTTAAAATGTATTGCTATTACGAACGACTAAACAATTTAGAAATGAGAAAGAGTAACAAATCTAGAGGGTTTTTGGTTCTATCGCTATATCTCAAACAAAAGAAATTAAAAATATGACCAACATTTAATTTCAATTCAACAGATGAACAACAACCAGAAGGTTCACGAAATGGAAGTGTAGACTTGAATTACTAATTTTTCTTGAATCAATTCTCATTGAATGATGTTCTTCAACATTGTTTTAAGTAAAACGCCCCAAGGTCAACAAGAATTCCCTCTAAATGCATAGAATTTTCCTAAATGCTATGCTATATGTCTCTCATCCAAATCGAACATATTCCTATGTCCAACAGATTTCGGAAACATCAATACAAGCACCAATTTTTATAGTTATGCAACGCGAATAATATATTTCTATATTACTCGTTTATACAACCTAAAATCGGCTATATTTTTGCATCATCCAAGTAATTTCCACTAGATTTAATCTTCCCAGAATTAAACCCAGGCCATTGATGGCCAAACAACAACAAACATTGATATAAAGCATACTTGAATGAACAATGACACGATTCACTTATTAATGCATAAAAATTTCAATAAAAGGATTCAAGGTCAATTAGCAATCGAAGTCTTCAACAAGTATAGCTCATGATTAACTTAGAAATTACAAATCAAAAGTTTAGTTCATCATCCATAGAGATAGAAAATTCTAAAACAGGGGATACAAAATTAGAAAGAACAGAGAAGTGAGATTAGGTTGATGATGCTGTTTTTCGTGTCTTCTTCTACTTCTTTCCTGGTTTCTTTCCCTTCTTTCCTCCTCTGATTTTGCTGAAAATCTGTTGTGATCACTGATTCTCCTTTTGCTGAATGTCCTCTGCTCTCTTCTCTCTCCCAGCTGCGCTGCTTTTCCTCTTTGGATGATGCCCTTTTTCTTTCCTTGCTTCCTTTTTTGGGAGGCCCACCTTCCCATTTCAAATTTAGGAAGCCCGTCAATTATGATGTCAATCTGGCCCAAATTATTTCCTGCCGAGACAGACATCCCATTAAGTTTTTTCCTGGCCCACGCCAGCTGGTGAGTCAATAAGTAGCACAGCCAGCAGTTTGGGGGCGACTCTTCTAGGTCAAAGATTGATTAACAGCGTTGCTACAGCACTGCTCTCAGCAACTAGAGACTTCCTCAACTGCATCCTTAGCTTTGATTTTCCCATTTTTAGTTCTATCCCCTGTTTACACAAAAAATTAAGGGATAATTTAGATAAATAATTTGTACAAACTACAAAACAAAAACAAAGATCTAATTCAACTATATTTATTAAAGTTTGCTAAATTCATCACTATTCCCTACGTAAATTTGAATTCTAAGGTATAAAAATAACTCTATTACAAGAGTTATCACATACCTTAGGTGCGGCTCTTGATCGTGTTTATTCTAAAGTTGTAAATCACTTTGTTTCCACATTTTATATGATTGCTGTTAGATTTATATTAATATATTTTGTTGCAAAAGCTGCACTATTAACTACTGTTGATGGAATTTCTGTTAACCTTTTTCAAGAAGGCTTATGCATTCCATGGAGTTGTAATTTCATGACAGTGTGGTTAAAGAGGTCTCCCTGAGGTCCGTTTCACTCCCGATAGATTTAAGTTCACCTGAACTAATGAATAACCAAGACTGCCTCTTCAGCCAAACTCTTTAACTACCTTCTTTCCACGGACCTTCATCTAATATTTTAGACTCCCTATTTTCCATTGTGAATTGGTTTTCTTCCTTTTGGTTGATTATATTATGTTAAGAAGGTTTATGAATGGAAGTAGCATGGGTTCGCACTCAATGTTGATAGTCAACTGAAGCAAAAGTTTGTAGAATTCATTAGTGGTAGAAATTTAGCATGAAATAAGTTTTCATCTATTTTCTGAACGTACATGATTTTTTGAATCATCCTTTTCTATATTTACGTCACCCTATGCTAATCAGAATGGCTTCATATTGTCTTTCAGGTGCATTTCGTTCTTTTCTCGGATGAGATTTATGATGCTTGGGTGCAAAAAGCTAATGAATTGCTTCGGAAGTGATGAAAAGTGTGCGATCTTCGGATGCATAATATTGTGTATGAATTTGTTGGTTTTATTTACTAAAATTCATGAGAAGCAAGTCGCGGATGACGTGGAGCGTATAAGCCAACTCTCTGATGTTAGTTTGGAATATGCCACCCATCAGATCTACCCTTTTGTCTAGATTTTTTGGGAGGTTAAGGTGCAAACAGATGGTTTTGTAATAAGTTCTCTGTTAGTCGGTAATATGTTCTGAATTAGTATTAGTATTTTGAGCTATTGTTGGTGATGAATTGGATGAAGGTGATAATGATACCAAGTTGAAACTAAAAATCAAGAATTATCATAGTTTTTATTTAAGATATTTTCCTAGAGCATTCATAATTTAATTTATTTTATCCCTCATGGATGTTTGCTATGAGCATGTTGATTTTTATACTACTAAGTTTCATTCTGTAAAATAAAATTTAGTCATTGATTCCACTTGCTTCCTGTACTTGAGAAATGCTCCAAATTATTATTTTAGCAATATTTAAATTCTGTTTAGTTCGATATTATTTAATGTTCTTCGATATTTAGGATATATTTTTATTTAACAACCTTTTGTGATATTGTAGTTTGATACTTTTTTGGATGTTCTATACTATGCTATACCTATAATTTTATTTGTTTTATTATTTAATAGTATTTTTTTAAAAAATAAAATTTTGAATTGGGTTCGATCATTGTCGATCCATCTAATATAGTACAATAAGTTTTATATTAATTATTAATGGATTTTGTGTGAATGATTTGATATTTAACGATGATATATAAAGTGAGTGTTGTAGAACCATAATAAATATAATTTTATAGACAATGTTGAAAATACTTTAACAAACTGAAAAAATAAAGCTACATTCCCATGGCTTCCACCATGACAGAGGCAAAGTGCAGGATATATGATGAACCACATGAGAGGCGGATGGAAGATGTATGCGGTGGTCCAGATTAATTTTATTTTTAGTATAATTTGATTAATTGAGACATTTGAATTGGTTTGAATATTTGAAATTAATTGATCGCAGGTAAAAAATGATACAAATCATCAGTGAGTTTGTTTGAGTTCCGAATAAAGAGTTAATCAATTTTAATTTTGTTGTATATAACATTTGGGTGTTTCTAAACACACCACAAAAATTACTATTCACACCACTTTAATTTTTTGAATAAATTTAAATATAATATAAATGACAAATATACCCTTATATATATTTGAAGCAAAATTATAATATTGTTGTTATTATTATTCTTCATTCTTGACTATACCCTATATTCAAATTAATAAAATAAAATTAAAATATTTTATAAGTAATCAATAATAGACCATACAATATAAATTATATAAAAAATATAATTACTATAAGAATTACACAATTAAATACTGTTACAGTATTTAATTGTGTAATTCTTATTATAATTATATTTTCTATATCATTTGTATTGCAATTTTTCATTATGAATTATTTACAAATATTTCAACTTTTATTTTGATTCGTTTGAATATAAGGTTAATGTGTGAGTGTGTTTGAGCAAAGAATGAATAATATCAATAATAAAAATATTAATGTTTATTTTTTTAAAGAAAATTATATAAGTATTTAATTGTGTAATTCTTATAGTAATTATATTTTTTTATATCATTTGTATTGCAATTTTTCATTATGAATTATTTACAAATATTTCAACTTTTATTTTGATTCGTTTGAATATAAGGTTAATGTGTGAGTGTGTTTGAGCAAAGAATGAATAATATCAATAATAAAAATATTAATGTTTATTTTTTTAAAGAAAATTATATAAGAATATATATGTCATTTACATTTTATTTAATTTTATTCACTAAATTAAAGTGGTGTGTAAAGTAATTTTTGTGGTGTGTTCAACAACACAAATAACATTTTATCTTAATTAAATTCTTTAATAGACTTATAAGTTTATATTCTATGATACAGATTACAGGATAAATACTAGTTTCGTAATTACTATTAGTAATATTGAATACCTCACACACACTATAAAGAAGGGCTCAACTCAATCTTCCTCCACATCGCCTCATTTCTCCACTTGTCATCTCTCCACATTTCTCCAGACAACCCCTTCCAACACCGAGTCAGCAATGGCTCTCCGAACCCTAATCACCAGAAAAACCCTGAACTCGGCTCCTCTAGGCTTCCGCGGGCTGCAGACTTTCTCGCTGCCCGATCTGCCCTACGATTATGGCGAGCTTCAGCCCGCCATCAGCGCCGAGATCATGCAGCTCCACCACCAGAAGCACCACCAGACTTACATCACCAATTACAACAAAGCCTTGGAACAACTCGATGCCGCTATTTCTAAGGGCGACGCTTCCACTGCTGTCAAGTTGCAGAGCGCCATCAAGTTCAATGGCGGAGGTTGTACATTTGACCTCAAATGAATTTCTTAATTTTAGGTTTCGTACCCGAAATTCATTATTCGGTGAAATATACTTCTTTGATGACGATTTTTTTCTTTCTATTTCTGTTAAGATTTCAATTGGCTTTCTTGCGTTAATTTTTTTTTTGTTTTTTTGTTTTGTTTTTTTTTTTTTTTTTTTTTTTTTTTTTTTTTTTTGCAATCCGGCGCTGATTCGTACTTTTGTGTTTTTAGAAGATACGATATAATATTTTAAATTTCAAACTTAAGGGATCATATGTAACGAAGGTAGTTAATTCAAGATGGCCTCGGGGGACCAATGTGTTGTGGAAAATTTTATTTTCTCTAGCAATTTAAATGCCCAATAGTCTGAGATTTTAGACTAGGTTGTTATTCAATATGTTAGTGGACTGTGCTGACAGGGAAATCTTAAGTTTTTGCTTCAATCTTGCGCATTGATGTAAAAGAATTCCATTTGCCTTGGACAAGATTTCTTCCAGCATTCATGTTTTTTTTGGCTCTAACTCATCTTTAACAGGTCATGTTAATCACTCAATTTTCTGGAAGAATCTTTCTCCTGTTCGTGTAAGTATACTTCCAAATGTTTTTTATTGTCACAGTAAAATTTTCTGTTGAAAATTTGAGCAGGCAATTTTTTAAAGCTAATATTGCCTTCAGGAAGGAGGTGGTGAGCCTCCCAAGGGCTCTTTAGGTTTGGCCATTGACAACAACTTTGGGTCCTTCGAAGCTCTAGTACAGAAGATGAATGCAGAAGGTGCTGCTTTACAGGGGTCAGGATGGGTGGTAAGAAATTATGTCTTTGCTAAAATCATCATGTTCCATCTGTTGATGTCTGCAAAGGATGCTTCTGAATGCTGGAATCTCCTGCTAATTTTCATTTTGTTGTATCACTTTATTGGCATGTGCAGTGGCTTGGCGTCGACAAAGAATTCAAGCGTCTAGTAGTTGAGACCACTGCAAATCAGGCAAGTGATGTGATTTTGATTGTACAAAAAACTTTGTGGTCTTTGGTCCTATTTTTTCTTCATAAGCATGCTGTGTATTTTGTATTCTTGTGTTTAAAATTCAACATTCAAGGTTAAGTTGGTCTCATTAAGTTGTTTCTCCTTATATGGGCTTGTGTGGGAAGCTATCCCAGAACTTGGAAGCAGTAACATGGATTCCCTCTTGGGCTGTGATTGACTCAGAATTTTAAGCTCACAGATTCCTTTTTTGAATTACTCAGTTCTTCGTTGGAACCCTCGCAATTATCTTCTTAATGTCTACTTGTGTCATGCGCTTCTTGGGAAATTTTAGAATTTTGTCTTCTCTAATCAGGTTCTTACAATAGAATATGAGAAGTAAGATGCTTCTGTAATGTCAGAATTAATTTGTACAAACTAGAAAGGAATTAATGGATTTCTGATTTAACTGAATTTGTTCTTCTGACTTACCTTCTTCTGTCGCAGGATCCACTGGTTACTAAAGGACCTAGTTTGGTTCCTCTAATTGGTATTGATGTCTGGGAGCATGCATACTATCTACAGGTGCTCTTTCCTCTTTTGTTTCGAATGTTTCTTTTATAGCATAAATTCAAATGACTCATAGTACCTAGAAGAAGCAATGCTGATGCAGAGATGTCAGATGCTTATTTGTTGCTATTAATAAACGAAGCGACAACAATAAGGTTGCATCTGCATTGAATGCCTCCAGGATGAATTTATAACCATAACAGCAAATCCATTGATGGTGGTAAGGATGGAAGGATTTGTTGAATGGATTTGAAATTCATCAATCCATATTCTAAATTTATTCGGTGGATTTGAAATCCACACATATCAAATCACTCAATCGAATGCAACCTAAGGGTTTTGTTTTTCTCTATTCTTAGGTTGTGTTTGGATGAAGGATTTTTAAATGCAAAATTTGAAGCCGATGAATTTCAGTTTCAACCAAATCCTAAAAAAATAGTTCATTATGAAAGTAATAGATTTCAAATCCATATCAATCCAAACAAATACCAATGTATCTGTTATTATGAATCTCAAATCTGTTGTCAAGTCCTTCAATATGTACAGTTATTTTCTTTCTATCTTCTCCTATGTGTTGCTTTCCCTCTCCCGAGGTTTATGTAAGTTTCTTGCTCATAAATGCATGTCTTACAGTGTTGTATTTTTGTCTATGGCGTCTGCATTGCTGTGGCTTGATTACTTCTAGGCATTATGAGTTTGTTAACATCGCTATTTATTCTGGTGCTTGTCATTTTGCAGTACAAGAATGTGAGGCCTGACTACCTAAAGAATATATGGAAAGTCATAAACTGGAAATATGCAAATGAAGTTTTTGAGAAGGAGTGCCCTTGATTGGACAAAAGCTTCTCTAGTTGGGAGTTACGATCGACTGTAAAATTTGTTCAGCTTTGAACTAGTGGTGTTTTGAGAGGGAATAAATTTGCTGTGGCTGCAGAGATGCACCCTTTTTTGTTGATGAGATATTTGCTGGTTTTTGTACCTAATGATACATATATCTGTAGCTCTTAAATATATGCTTGCACTGCGTACATTAGCAATTTTACCACTTGATTGACTAATTCCTGATGCTTGGATAAAACAGAAGCAAAAACAGCAATTATTACAAAATTGTAATGGCACAGCCAAAATGTTATGGCAGTAAGTAGTGTTCTATATAGCTCAAAATCAAACAAAGTTATTCAATTCGAGACTTTCATATGACATTTTCAAACAAGCTACAACACAAACAGTACAAAATAACACCATCCATTCTAATGAAGCCATAATAATCATGACACTATGATTGCTTGTATTGTGAATATAAGAATGAACATAACTGTACACAGGCACCCCCAAAGAACAAAAAATGTTCGCATGCACCCCAACCCCAGTAATATATGGTTTCCTCTACATTATTGCAAAGGGTAGCTGAATAAAAGTACCTTAACATCCATTTTGCCAGCGTAATCAATCAGTGCATGATCCCTGTATAATTTGTGGTGTTGGCTGGTGATACATTCTATGATTCTATCCAGAAAAGGCACATTTTCAAGGTAAGTTGTTCTATGATTCAAAGAGTCACTGGACACTGTCTGAGTTCCTTCACAATCCTAACACAATCAACCATAGGGCAGTTCGTCTTGATTGCATTACTGGCAATATGCGATCTGCTGGCAGCATACCCTTCCTATAATCGAACTCTCCAAATTAAAGATATCAGTTATGAAATTGGATGAAGAAATGAATACACATTTTCATTAGTTTCAGCAGGATAGGTGGTCAAAGGGGTAGTAGTAAGTCCAATAGATTTGTGGTAAGCCAACATCCCTTGAGATGGAGTACTTTCTTACAATTTCGTTGGCTGATAGAAGGATCAATGGTATCAGTTTATTTGTTGGTATATTATCTTCTTTAAAACAATTTATTTGCTCATTGAGAAGGAAACCAAAAGAACTGATGGAAGTAGGGATTCAGAAACTCAGAAAGTAGCACGCCAAGTACCTTGTGCAGGGCAGACAACAGAGAGCTCAGAGGAGGGGAATTAACCTTTGCTCGACTTGCTATCTGAGGCAGTTATAGGAAGAAAAGTCAATCGAAGACCCTTTTAAGTGACATAAAAGCAATTACATAGCAAATTGCTCATGAGCATAAAATGTCCTAAATCACAGATATCATGAATACCTCGTCTGCTTTAATGTATCCAAATGGCAATACAGGGTCACTTTCATCAATCATTGTCTTTAACAGCGTTTCCATATGCTTTCCTGTTCCATTGCCTACCCAACCCCATTGTTCGGCTAGGTTTAGCATTTCCGTGAGAAAGGGAGAACTGTGAAGAGGTCCTGTCCAAAGGGGCCCTGAAACGACAAGTGAACCAGGATCCTGAAAAATGAAGCGTAAATATTTCAAAACAGAAGTGCTACTGCATCACTTCATATGGGTTGAAGTGTATATAGGTAAATAAATTCAGGATTAAGTTTGTAACACACTTCATTTCTTTCATTTTTTCTGCTAATCAGAGAAGAAATTTCCCCATCCTCAAAAGGTGACTCGAACCCAGAACCTTTCGTCTATATAGTGGGTGCTCTTTCCACTTGAGCTAGATTAATAAACAGATTAGCGGTACCAACAACAACAACAACAACAACAACAAAAAAACAAAAAGTTTTATATTCACTATGTGGGGCCAGTTACACAAATCATACCACTCCTTTGTGTTTGGATGGGTTAATACTACAAGATTCTGTACTTTCAACCCACCGTATTGGTGCATCTAGAGATTTCTTATGCATATGGTCTACCTCTTCATGCTTCTCAATTTTCTCATCTATTGGACCAACCCCCACCTTCTTTCGAGTTTATTCATTATTTATTCTATCAATTTAATCTATCCACATAAAATGCTCTGAATAATAGGAAAGTCCTTAAGTTCTTCTATCCATTTACGTGTTATAAGAGTTTGAAATAAAGATACAGCAAGACAAATTTTAAGATCACCTGTTACTTTAGAACCAACGATCCTGGTTCAAGTCACTTGGGGGGTGGGGGGGTGGGGTTCTCTGTTCTTAAATTAGGAACAATTAGAAAAAAATAGTGAAACGCAGGAAGAGATGCTATAATCCTGCATTATGGAAATGTTCACCTACCCACTGTGGGTAGGTGAATGGGATTGTCCTGTATTAATTAGTAAGTGCTGGATGATCATGTGATATAGAATCCTCAAAATCAATAACGGAGGAGGACTAGAACTGCATACGTTATTGCAAGAGCACCTCATCCGACCAAGTTTATCCCATGAGAATGCCTGCGAATTCCCACAATGAATGCAGTAGCTTATGAACCCGTAATGCCTGTAAAAACAAATGAAAGTAAAAACTTAATATTTTAAACAAAAGGGTCTGATGTGCACATGAAATTACGAAATTCAAGACCTCTTAATGGGAAATTTGCCACGCCTAACTTGGAGCAGTGCTCGAAACACAGGTCCATGGTAAGAGTAGTAGGAGAAAAGTGGCAGAACATGATAGCCCAACACAGAAGCTTCCCGGAGAGCCCCACCAATGAGCATTCTTAATCCAATCTCATTTGAATACGGCATATGCTTAATATATGCTCCATATGCAGCCAATGTACTATTAAGCAGAAATGTTGCTTCCATAAGTCAGGATTTCATTATTAAGCTGTCAAATCAATGGGATTCTTAAGTACAACCTGAAATGTTCATCTTTCCTATTAGAAACTCATTCAAGTTGGAGAATATTTCATGATCTTGCCTGATTTCTTTTGTATTAATGTCATCCTTCTTCTGCCAGGGCTATGCTTCCTTTTATTAAAGTTTCAAAAATGTATTATAAGTATAATTTCCTCAATAAGTTACCTAATGTCGTTGTAAACAACAAATCATGCACAAGCCTGTACTAACTTTTTACAACACTGAAAGCTCAAAGTTATGGGCTTAATCCCTTAACAACCTACAGGAAAAATTGCCCAAGAAACCCAATTTCATGACATCAAATTCAAAAACTTGTTAAAGCAATAAAAAAGAAAACAGCATTGACAAATTTATTGACCCTTAACCTTACAAATAAGACAGTCATGTAATGTTCCTAAATAGACACAGGTTCGTTACTCTTTTTCCGTTTTCTTGATCATCCACACAAGCATATATTTCTCATCCACTTATATGTTAAATCCTCGACCAACAAACCTATCTCTTGGTTAAGCGTCTTTACACACACTCCAACGTAGTTACTTACTGCTGAGGACGATGACCGCCAGATGAGTACCCATCGGTGGACGTGACATACAAAAGCCCATCCAGCTTCACCGCATTCATGGCAGACCTCAAGTAACTCGACTCGCTCCCAAAAGAATCCACATCAATCAAGTCAAAATAATCCCTTTCCAAATAACACTCCGTCAAAAGCCGGTTTGCTTCCAAATGCTTAACCACCCACCTCTTCTTTTCTCCATCTGCGTTCTCCAAATTCCCCGAAATAACCTCACCGTACTCATGATTCGCATCGTTAGCCAGCACAAAGTCTGCATCAGCTTCCACCAGGTACCGCAATGAACGTATTCCGCAGCCACACATTGCGTCGAGCACCCTGAGGGCATTGTGGGTTTTCTTGTAAATGGCGGCAGAAAGCACACCGAGGTCACGGCCGGTGGAGCTCTCGTGACGGAAGAATGTGTCGCCGACGTCGAAAGAGACACCCCTTTCGATCTGGGTTTGGGATTTGCAGCATTTGGGTGGATTTAGAGGCTTGGAAATTGAAGTGGGGGGTTTAAGCGGAAGGGATAACATGGCGGGAGGCTTGGGAGGATTCGGATTTGGGCAGTTCATGGGATTTTAGTTCATTCTCTATTTTTTTAGTGGATTTTCTAAATATTTCACCATCATTTTCCCATTTAAAATTTTTGTTTTTGAATGTAGAATTTGTTGATAAATTGTTTTGGTCAATTAATTATTTTATTTGCGGAATTTATAATACAACCCCAAAATCTCATTTTACACCCCAATTTATAACTATAATTCTTTATTTTTTAAAGTATTTATATACAACTTATTTCACACGTTTTTCCCAGAAACTCTCTAACATTACATAAAAAACATGTGCCCTCTCTTTTTCTCCGAATTTTTTTTCTTCTTTTATCTTCTAAATTTGATATCTTTTACTTACAGTTTAATATTGGTGACATATGTATTTAACTTTAATAATTAATGCTTGTACCAAATAATAATACCAAATTTAATATTTGGTGACAAATGTAAAATACTAAATATTAGTATTTGATAATTTATATTTAGAGCATATATAATAATTTGATAACAATATAAAAAACAGTAAAATGTAAAATCAATAAAATATAATTATCGTAACTTTAACAACAAGAAAAGATGTTAAACAAGCTAGTCCTATAGGTTTTGTGCTAACTTTAACGGAACCTATAGGGCTAGCCTTAATGGATTTCAGGCTAATCGAGCATTGAGTAAATCGGGTAATTTTAAATGAGCACGTAATATGATGAATCTAATCTTAACCTAACCGATTCTCTGACTAATTAAGCCAATATATCGGGCTATGTGCCGAAATAGTCAAACGGCATATTTATATTTGAAATTTTAATTAAATGCATATAATATATTATTTAAAATAAAATTTTAGATAACTTTAAAAAAATATATTTATATCACTATATAAAATTGAAATATTCAAACATTCAAGTGATATATAATATTTAATGTTTTCAATTATAACTTTTAGTGTATCGACGTTATAAAATTTAAAATCATGTTTCATTTAAGTTCTAAAATTAAATGATAATATATAATCTTCTAGTAATTAAACATAAATTTTAATATTCTTTATTAAAAAACAACTATGTTACATAAAAATTAATTCAAAATAGTGTATGCTATTATTTCAATTCTAGAAACGAGAAAAAAAAAGAAAAGAAAAAAGCGGATTAGTGGGCCAGCTCTGACCCTAAGCGGGCTAGCCCTATAGGGCTTGGGCTAATCTAGCCTCGGGCTAATAAACTAAACCCTAACCCTATATTTTTTTCATCTAAATGAACCGGCCTGTTGGGCTGTGCATGACTGATAAACGTGGTTTATACATACATATTTTGGTTGATTTTAGATGCATTTTATTTATAAAATCACGTATAATCATCTCATTTAGTCCAAACTTTGTTATACTGTGTGGATGTTACATGTTTGCTCATTTTGTAGCGATTTTAATGAATTTGAAGTTTAAATACTAAAAGCAACATTCATAGTCACGAAGCCTTAGCGCACAGTTACAAAATAATGAGTGTAACTTTCAACGCTGACACTCAAACCTATTGATTCTTGTTCTTATGGAAAGATAAGTCAAAGAGCTACAACTTTAATAAATAACATATCTATCAGTGGTGCTCGAACATTTCAAAATACAGTCAAAGAGAAAACTACACACTAATTTATCTTGATATACTTTGAGTATTTTGATCATACCATGAGATACATGTCTCCAATTGAGTTGAAACCAATTTCATTCAGCAGCCAACCGGTAGGGCTATAATTTTGCATGAAATAGGAAAAGCTAAATTTGGACTGGAAAACCACCTAAAGTCACTTTAAAGTTGGCACTCAACCAACTGCTTGACCGAGCCGTTTTCTGCTCAGTCGAGCGGAAATTTGCTTCATGCGGTTTTTCTTAAGTGGTTTATCTTGAAATATTTAGTTTGTCTTCTTTTATTTATATATACATATATATATATATATACATACACACATATATAGTTTATGATTTATTTGTTTTATAGTAGTAGGAAATTTTAGAGTATTTGAAAATCTAATTAGTAGGAATGATATATACGATGAAATATTAAATGTACGAATTACTTTATCAATGATTAAAACTAATGATGAAATATTTGAGTTGAAATATAATGAGACATGATAGATGATTTGACTTTATAATAGATGAAATTAAAAAATAGATGCATTTAAATTATGTTATATACCTGTGAGAATTGAGCCTAAAATCATAATATTTCTTTTTATGTGCATTGATTTTTTTTCTCAATCATGCTCATATATGCAATAGAATGAAGATGATTTAAGACAATCCTTGATTAGCTACTTATCCAAAATTCTCCACGAAATTATATTTTCTCTAGTAGGGTGGTCCCAAAATCAATCCTAAATCTTTTTACTTTACCAATTCGTCATGTATCTTTTTAATGCTCGATTCAGTCCTATTTTTTTTATGAGAATTAACAATGTTGTTGAAAAAACATGCATCTATCATGTTACCTCAAATAAATTGAGGCTTTATAATATTCTGGTCAACTCAATTATGTGACAGCGCCAGCCTCGAGGGCGCCACGCAAACCAGATTGGAGGGCTTAAAAGAACAAAAACAACAATTTGTCATTCACAAATTTTATGAACCATTTTTAACGCCAATGATGCACTGAAAGGAAAAAGGCCATAACGAAGCCAAATCTATAAGCTATTCCTTCCATATCCTTTTTTAATTTGTGTCAAACCCATTTTTATATGGCCTATAACAACGTTAAACTTTACTTTCTTTAATTTATTTTATTTGTAGGACAAAATTATTTGTAGAATAAAAATAAGCCATTTGATGTATCATGATTTAATATTTTGTATATGCACATATACCACACATTTGAGTGTCTTCATCATGATATTATTTACACTTTTGTTTTAAATAATGTATGCATTTTATATCAGTAAAAACTTGTATGACATTGTCTTGAGAAATATATTTATGTGAGACAAGACTTAAAGTTATTTATTTATTTCAGTTTACAGTTCTCTTATTTTTCTGTAGAATTTCATTTTTCTTTTTTAAGCTTTTTTAAGTTTTTATGGTTTTTCTGTTTTCAGTTTTTCCCTTCTCTTAGTTGTTTCAGTTTCTCAAGGTTTATTATATTTTTTTTTCTTTTCAGTTTTTCATTTCTTTTCCTCTCGATATTTCTTATAGAATTTGGAGGTCTCATATAAGTGTTACTATTTAAATAAATTTTTTTATTTTAATTATTTTAATTTTTTATTTTAATTTTATTTTATATCTTAATATTTCAATTTACAGATTATACTAACATAAGTGCTGGTTCAGAAGAGAGGCAGACATAGCTATTTTCATTTAAAAACCTTCCTAGAGAGAGAGAGGCTGGTGGTTCTGCATGACTATAATATAATAGTTAATGGGCTTTTAAATAGTTATTATTTCTGTTATCTTTCCCTTCTTTTTATTTTGAATCTTGCTGCTGAATTGATAATGCTACCAGAAACTTCTTTAGTTTTCAACTTTTTTTTTTTTTTTTTTTTTAATTATAAAATCAAGGGATATTTTTGAATCACGTCAAAAGAATTGTTGTATATTAATTAGTCAAATATCTCAAAGTTATGGGGAAAATAAAAAAATTCACTACAAGTTATACATAAATTAGTTTTAAAATGGAGTATAGTTCCCATCTAACTTTATGGCTTCAAATAGTATTTAATTTTGTTCATAAACCATGTGTATTTTTGGTGATGAAAATTATCCTCACAACAATGCACTAATATCGTAAATATATGTTCATCATTTGCAATAACCAAATCAAATTTTATTTTTGAAAAATAAAGTTTTAAATAATATTTTTCAACTGTAAAGTATTATTCTTTAATTGAAAGTATTAATTTTTCTTACTGTACAATGTGCTTGTCTCACAAGAGACCTATTGATAAAATTAGTATATTTATATTAGTAGTGGATTCATGATTTTAAAAATATAAAAGCTTTTGTGTATGGGAAGCATAGTCCAATTCGATCTAAAGTAGTTGTTTAATTAAAAAGTATTAAATATTTGCTTATAAAGTATTATTACTGATTTGTTAACATAAAAAATAATTAATAATTTTTAGGTAAACATGTAATAATTTTCAATTAATTATAATAAAGTAATATTGTAAATCAGGTGCAGAGTGCACTCAGGTCAATGCACACAAAACTCACTCGTTTAAAAGTAAGGATGTGATAGATAATTAAGAACGATAAATATAAATATTATTCAATATTTAAATTAATAGAACTCAAAATATACAAATAAAGAAATGGTGGTAAAGTTTTTTTTTTTTCCTATATTATAAATCAATAAATAAAATCAACTAATCCCACGTTTATCAATATACAACAACACCGCAGTGATTGAGTGAATATATTCATAATTTTGCAAAAAAATAGTATTATTTTTTAAGGTAAAAAACTAAAAAGTGAGTACTTTCTTGTTTTAACTACTATTTTTATAATTAATCTTTTTAAGAAGTATATATATATATATATATATATATATATATATAATTTTTTTTTTTGAACGTGTGATTGTCTCACAAAATACCTACTGGTGGAGTTACTTTGTCGACTTGAATAGTGGATCCATGATTTTAAAAATAATAGTACAGTAAATAATTAAGAAACAAATATGGCGCAGACAAAAAATTACTACAAATATAATTAAGAACGATAATTAGAAGTTATCAGCATTGGACCAAGTTATCACTTACCTATATCTTTACAATCTTTGTGCATAAAAGAGATATAAATTCGGGCTATAATTGTATCCTTGGTCAATATGTATTTAATGTGTACCTCTTTATTATTAGTGTTTTTGTTTTTGTTTTTTGTTTTTTGTTTTTTTTTTTTTTTTTTTTTTTTTTTTTTTTTTTTATGTGTGTCCATCTCATTAATTTGCCCAAACGTGGGGGCAGGGGGGTTTCGATTTTCAATATTCAATTCAAATTTAATGTTCACAACGCCACTTTCATTGTCCTTTTTATTTAATTCCTTCTTCACAGAATAAAATTAATCCGCCGCCACGACCACCATTGCAACTATCCAAACCCTAGATTTAAATTTATCTTTGTAGAAAATTAGCCCTAATAATTTTCTTTTCAATCTCCGTCCTTTCATTTTCAATAGCTGTGACCACCACCACTATTAATTCATCCCCAGGTTCATCTCTTTAAAAAATAAATTTAGATAATTTGTCCGTGGACCTTTATCACCCAAACAGGTAAATTTATTTGACCTTATTTAGATTCACAAAGTTTGTTTTTCTGATTTATACTTAAGGATTGATATGTTGCTTCCAATCTTATGATGAAATGTTTGAAATGATTATAACAAATTCATGATTTTATTTTCAAGAATTATTTTTCTATTTATTTAACTTTAGAGTTTTTGTTTTGTTTTGTTTATGTGTTTAAGTATTTTGTCATCATTCCAAAATTTTCGTGCAAAAAGTATAGTAATATCAGACGAGTTGAACTTGTGAAGTTCCAATAATGTGGTGAGTTCATGAAAAATGGAAGGACTGGAGCAGGTTACACAATACATATTGTTTAGTGGATGATTACACAATACAATTGGATGTGGTTGGGCAAATATTGGCGAACTTGGTGTACCCCAACTTTTAACCCTACCTCGCATTTCTGCGGGCCAATGGTGGTATGGATCACTTATTTTAACTTGAAAATGATAAAATATAATTTCAATCATATAAATTTTTTATAATTTTATATACACACACACAAAATAAATTCTAAAAATCTAACATAAATACAAAGTTAAAACAAACTTGGTTACACACTTAAAACATGTTTAATCCAAATATCAATAATTTTTGCGTTTGTTATCTTGATTTAATCATGCCTTGATATTTTAAGATAGTTAGCAATTTTAATAAATAAATTTGAAGAAAGTCCCTCCATGATTGTTCAAAAATTTTAATAATAGAAACTTTACATTGCAATTCCAACAATGCTTACACATTCAAAAACCATGATTTCTAGTATTTTCTTATGGAGGATAGTAAGTATAAAAAGAGTGTGCATGCTTATTTGTTGTTTGTGAAGGTATGAAGGATGGAGATGCAAAGTGCCAGAGTTCGGAGCTAAGGCTTCTGGCTGACTGACACCTCTCAGCCTTGATGCAGACAGAGTCATGCAGCCTTCATGTGGTGGCGTTGGGAGTAGAAGAAGAAGAAGCCCATCCGACAAAGAGAACAAGAGGCAAGAAAGGTGAGTGAGATTATTATATATTGTCATGTTAATGTCGGTCCATTATTATATTATTTATCCATCTTGAAAATTATATCAATGACAATGAATTACGATAGGCCAGAACATTGAGAATTTTTTTAAGAATAAGGGTCTTCTCAAAAAAAGATATTTTTATAGCTTTTGTTTATTTAAAAAATATAAATTAATTATTTATATCACATTGAATCGCTATTTTTATGAAACCAAATAATTAAACTATCCCATTTTGTAAGGTCAAATCATTTAAATTAACTCTGTTAAAATTAAGTCAATAAAAAAACCTACAACAAATACACCAAAATACAAACAAAAATCCTTTTTAAGAAATTTAAAAAAAGTAACAAAATATCGGACACACACAAATCGCACAACTCATGCACATTAATCTGCACGCACGCGGAGAGAGAGTTGGAAAATGAAGAAATTTGGATTGAATTTTATTATTCCATGGGTATATTCAGAAAATCATATTTTTTTATCTTGTGAGGGTCATTTTGTGATTGTATACTTTTGTTTTATTTATTTATTTTGTTTTGTGGGTGGAAAAGGATGTTGAATAATAGAATTTCAGCACAACAAGCAAGAGAGAGGAATAAAGCATATTTGAATGATTTGGAGGAAAGGGTTAAATACTTGGAAGCTAAGAATACCCAGCTTCAATAACACGTTTCCAACTTGCGCAATGAGAATCAAATGCTGAGAAAGGTAAATTTTATTATTAAAATTAATGTTATCATATTTATTCATTTGTTTGAAAATATTAATGTTAGCTCCATATTATGAATGCTTTTTATTTACATTAACATGGAACAACAAAAAGATAGGATAAATTGCACACGCTCTCTTTATGAATGCTTTTTAGACCATGATATTTCATTGCTAAATGAAGAGAGAGAAATAAAAGTCCAAAAAATGCGACAAAATAATTAAAGAGATATATGTATTTTCAAATACTTGCTACATTTTTCATCTAGTAACACCCATCACCTCCCTCCACCCTTTCATTTACTCCAGTGAAATTCAGCACACGCACCCACTCCCCCCCAACTGGAATGCCTGACATAGCCCCCACAATTCTTTTATCTTGATTCAACCACAAACCACGCTCTCTCCACATCGCGGCCGCCTTACTGGTTCTTCTGTAGGGAGCCACATATCCTTCCGCTTCTCGTCCTTTGTGACTGTGAACATGCGCAACAAGTCATAAAGCATCTGGGTTTCCTCACCAGGTCCCTCTTGGGATTGGATATTCATGACTCATTCCATCTCCAAGGAGCAAGTTTGATATTCCCTAGAGCCTCATGGCATTAGGACAACGTTTGAAATATGGGTTTCAGACTTTGGGACTGAGACAATCGCTCGAGAATCAATGTGAGAATCTGGTATGACTGAGGTATGGCTGTTTGTATGTACACCTTCAGGATTGGTTGAGGGAAGGAGCTCAGTGGCGTGGTTGAACTCAGAGAACAAGTCAAAGGAGGGTCCAGCGGTGGGGCATGATAGAGAGATGAAATGGTAGTGAATATGGTAATGGTTCCTCGAGAGGCTCGAGTTTTGGTTCAACTTTGGGTACTGGAAGCGTGGAGATGGAAGTGTGTAGGTGGAGGGGAGGTTTGGACTTTTGTTCAAATCTTGAAATGGAACCACATAATTAGAACCCATTTTATTGATCTATCTTTCTAAAGAAAGAAAGAAATTTGGGAGGTTTTAATTTGTTTATGTTCTCTTTTGAGTGGTTGAAGAAGATGATGAAGTGTAAATGAAGGGGTAACCAGGGGGTTTAGTGCAATTTATCCGAAAGAGTTATTTTTAATACCATCATTATAAATTATGCATATACATTGCACATTAATCTCTTGACATTATTATTGCACATATATTGCACATTCAAATTTTTTTATAATATTATTTATTTTTTTGTTGTTCTCAATGAAGCATGCATTTTAAATTGATAAAAAAATGGATGAGATTTCTCACAAAATATCTTGAGATGGTGCTCAAGTTTATTTATTAATTTTTTTTGAGTCATACAGTTTCCTTACTTTTTCCTAGGATTTTCTTCTTTATTTTAATTTGGTGGGGTTTCATTTTTTAATAAATTTGTAGTTTTTCTTTTTTTCAGTTTTAATCGTTTTTTAGTTTTTTATTTTCAGTTTTTCTCTATATTTTAATTTCTTAGGATTTATCGCTGATGCTTTTTCTTTTCAGTTTTTCTTGATTTCTTTTAGGGAATTTGACAGTCATGCATTAGTGCTACTCTTTAAAACTTGTTTGTTTTACAGAAAAAAAAATTAAATCTTGAAATTTTAATTGCAGACACTGAAGAACACAACTGTTAGTTAAGAAGACAGACGTACATAGTTATTTGTCTAATTATGATACTAGAGAATCCTGTTTATCATCTAAACGTTTATTAGTCTTTTTCAGAAACCTAAAAAGATATTTCTTGGTTCATTCCTTTTTGTCACCAAAATCTCCCGTTTCCTTCTGCTTGTATGATATCCTTGGATTTGCCCTACTTTTTTTAGATTTCTTTTTCAAACAATAATTCTTTTATTTATTTATTTTTATTATTAATTTTTTTTTTTTTTTTTTTTTTTTTTTTTTTTTTTAATATGACTTCAACTTCGATCTGTTTAGGTGTGGAGGTGGGGAGGAGAGAGGAAGTGGTGCAGTGAAGCAAGAACATGGAGCTGAAGGTTCAAACTGTGCAGTTTTTGCATCCAAGTCAGCAACAAACAATAGGGCCAATCTCGGCATTAGTGGGGAAAAAGGCTGTTGAGGAATAAAATTTCAACAAAGCAAGCTAAGGAAGAAGAAAGCATATTTGAATTATTTAGAGGAAAGAGCTAAAGAGTTGAAAAATGTCCATCTTCAACAACACCTTTCTAACTTGCACACTGAGTATCAAATGCTGAGAAAGGTAAATTTCAGTATTAAAATTAATATTATCATATTTACTTATTTGTTTGAAAATATTAATGCTAGCTCCATATTATGAATGCTTTACATTACATTATCATGAAACAACAAAAAATTAGGGTAAGTTGTACCAAACTTCCTCGTGAAATTATATTAGATTTTCTCATTTTTTATTAAAGTCTGTCCATGCTCCATTTCTTAAAAATATTGTTAAAGACGTTAATTTTTTCCACTAAAATTTATTTTATATTCTTAAACCTTTTGGATTTAATATTTCATTTTGGATTTAATATTTCATTAGTCAAATGAAAAAAGAGAAATGATAACCCAAAACCACCAAAAAATAATCAGAGAGATATTTGAATTTCCATAGCTCTACTACATTTCCCGTCCAACAATAGATATTGTTAGATTAGAATATGTGCGTGTGTGTATTTGTTCAATAGTAGTTCGAACTATAAATAAAATTGCGGAAGCTTATAATGAACTTTTGATTTTACAAGGAAGAAATTCTTTCTTCCTCTCAAGTACTTTTATTAGAAGACAAATTTGTTCCCACAAATATTACAATAGAACTTACAAGTATTAGGCTCCCCCTAAATACTAGTCGACCCGTGTAACTAATTCTTCTAATACATTTCTTGGTTATTTAGTCCCCTAGATGGATTTTGATACAAACTCCCGTTTGTAAGTTGTTAAACTCTCCTGAATTCAACCTGCGGTGGATCAATGGTGTTGTACGGACTCTGCGTAGTTCACAGTCTGTTTGCCTTTGAGTACTCGTCGAGCTATCGTATTCTCCCAAATCTGATAGCTTCTCCACCAGCCTCTCTACTTCACTATGCTCGTATGAAGGTAATAAAATGTAACAGAGGTCTCTTTCATCTTTTTCTTGAGGTCTTATTTATAATCGTATATCTTGCTCCTCAAGAGATCTCAATATGCATATCTTCATCCGGTATCTTCACAAATCAGTCTTGATATGCATATCTTGAATCCTTCCAAATCTTCATCATATCTTCCTAGATACGTTTGGCAAATCTCCTTCAAGATTCCTCTCTTGTTCCAGCCGTGGTCTTCCTTCCTTAAGTATCTTTAATGTATCTTTCATATCTACACACAAATATACAAGGATTAGAATTTTTTAATAATTTGACAATATCTTTTACCTTATCAATCTCCCTCTTTGGCATGTTGTTCGAAAATTCCAGGGCCGGACTCATGTTGTTGTCTGCAAGAAGAATCATGGAAGAAAAAGCATATGTTATAGGAAAACATTCACACCATGCAACATAATATGTTCCATCAAACACATGCATTAATCAGCACAAATCAGAACCTGTTTGCAAAACATAAACAAACATAAAATACTAGCATTGTTTTCCAGTTCTCAAACAATCCCCAACAAACCAACTAATAGAAGTGTTGTCTTAAAAAGTCAACAGGCCAACAAATTAATTGTTTCAACAGAAATTTAATAAAACATCCCAAACTTCAATATGAGTACTCCCGCTTTTCCATTCAGTCTCCTCCGTGTCCTCCGCCTCGGTCTTCTCCACCCTCTTCCTCTTCCGCTGTTTTGTCTTCATTTTCTTTTTGCTCTTATTAGCAGCAGCAGCAGCTGAGGATCTTCTGGCTCCAGACGTCTCCCCCTTTTTGGAACCACCTGCTAAAGGGTTCGAGGTCCGGTATGGTTCAGCCTGCAGAGGAACATCCAGCGATTTAAGAGCGTTAGTCAAGCACAATTTCTGTGCTGCTACCTCCGCAGCTAGGGTGTCCAGTATTTCCAGTTGCTGATGGAGGAAGAGAGGTAGACTATCAGTAACTTCGGAAGTATTGCACACAAAAGCACAAAAAACTATTCACAGTACTCACACAAATCAGAAGGCTGAGGATTTCCAAGTTCACACACCGATTTATCGGTTGCGCAGGGGATCACTCAGGTCCGTTTTATCAAAATGTTCAAATGAACAAAATATTAGACACAAGTAATATTACAAATAAATCATAGATTTCATAGAGATATGTTTATGTATATGTTCACCAGGATAAACAGAATATCAGGTAATATATATAATCAAATATCAGAAATTTAGAAAACCAGCAGATTATAGCACCAACAGCAAATAATCCTACCCGGTTCAACCGGTATCTACCAGCAAGTAACCCAGAAAAAGGGTTAAACCTTTTACGAGATCGAGGTTTTTGGAAGAACCTCAGGTTTTGACTTTCTATCTGTGAAACAGCGTGCGTCGGGCAAAGGTACGATGAGCGGGGGGTTGACAAGCGGATGGCCTACCAGCCTCGGTTCAATAATCGAGGGGCGGATCCACCATTTGCAAGCAGGAGGTTTTGAATGCAATGAACAACAGAGTCACACGAAAGCAACGGCGTAGCGGACAACAGAGTTGCACGAAAGCAACAGAGCAACGGAGTCACACGAAGCAACGGCGACGACAGCAGAGGGAGATAACGGTGCAACCGTGGCTCTGATACCACTGTTGGGTATCAACTTCGCCGTTTGTTGGATATATAAGGGCTCAGAAGGTGCCTGGGGTCGTCCCGATTCGAACACACAAGACAATCGGCAGTAAACAGGAAGTCACACAAGACTTTCATACCCACAGAGCACCAAACCCCTTCCCCGGTAACACTTCTCTCCCAACTCCTTACCCACTCAAGAGCCCACAACCCTATACATTGTATATCTCACGAAAAAGATTTGAGCACTCAGTATAAACGAAGAAGGAAGTGGAAGGAAGAACAAAGTGAAACGTATAATCACGATGCCTTAATCAGAACGAACGAGATCGTTCTTATAGGCAACCCATCATCGAAAAACCACACAGGGTCACGCGGTTTCAACTCTGCCATTAAGAGAGAAAACTACCTTTGGAAGGGATAGTACTCATTGGATATGAAGAGACGAGAGGGAAAGAGACCAGAAGAAATGGAGAAAAAGCTGCGTATAGGAAATGGGGGTTTCATATGTGGCGAATAAGAGGCTGGTGGGCTAGGTTAAGGAGAAATAATGGGCTGGGCCCATTGGCCTTTGGCTTGGGCCCAGCAAGGGAGAAAACAAGCCCACCGAAGAAGAGATTAGGCCAATACCCAATATAACAAATAAATTGAAGGTTCCTTCATGATTGTTCAACAATTTTAATAATCAAAACTTTAAATTGAAACGGTCAAAATGCTTACACATTTTAAACAATGATTATTAGTATTTTCTTATGGATGAGTAAGTATAATAAGAGTGTTATTACTTGTTTGTTTTCTGTGAAGAAATGGAGAGTGGTGATGAAATAGGAAGCGTGCTAGAGATTGGAAAATTTTATCATACTTTCGGCCTTGATGCAAATCTAGTCGTGCAGCCTTCGGCCAGGGGCATTGAGAGAAGAAGACGCCCATTAGATAAAGAGAACAAGAAGCTAGAAAGGTGAGTTATCCATTCATATCTTGCCATGTCAGTGCCGGTCCATTACTATGTTATAAGACTCTCCTCAAAAAAACATTTTTTATAACTTATTTTTAATTAATTACTCATATCACGTCGCATAGACCTGTTTATGACGCCAAATAATTTAAATTATCATTTTTATAAGATCGAAGCATTTAATAACACCTTTTTAGAAGATTAATCTTTTTTAATAAAAATATCTAAGTCAATTAAAAAAACCTACAACTTATACACCATAATGCACACAAAAAACCGTTTCAAGAAAATAAGAAAAAAGAAATGAAAATTTGCACGCACGCAAATCGCACAACTCATGCACATTAAACCACACAAACAAATTACATAGCACACACATTGCAAGGATATGGAGAGAGTTGGAAAACGAAGAATTTTGGATTGATTTTTAATATTCAAAGGGTATTTTCAGACAATCACATATTTTTATCTTGTGAGTAGCATTTTGTAATTATATATTTATTTTGTAATTATATATTTTTGTTTTATTTAATTTGTATTTTGGGTGGAAAAAAATGTTGAAGAATAAAATTTCAACATAGCAAGTAAGGGAGAGGAAGAAAACACATTTGATTGATTTGGAGGAAAGGGTTAAAGAGTTGAAAACCAGGAATGTTCCAACTTGCACAATGAGAATCAAATGCTTACAAAGGTTAATTTAGTTAAATTTTACTTTTTTTAGTTATTTTATTTATTTATTTGAAAAAATTATGTTAGCTCCATATTATGAATGCATTACAATTACATACATAAACATGGAACAATAAAAAATTAAGATAAATTGCACAAAACTTTCTTGTGTTTTGAAATTATATCATATTTACCGGCGTCATATTAAAGTGCACATGCTCCATTTCTCGTCTAGCAATATACACCACCTCCCCCCACCCTTTCTTCTTCTCGAGAAAATTCAGCACACATATCCGTCCGCTCCTCCCCACGCTCGACATATCTTCACAATTCTTTTATCGTGATTCAACCACAAACCACACTCTCTCAACATTGTGGCCGCCTTCGAATCCACTCTGGTTCTCCTGTAGGGACCCAACATATCCTTCCGCTTCTCGTCCGCTGCAACTGGGAACACGCGCAGAAATTCATAAAGCATCCGGATTTTCCTCACCAGGCCCCTCTTGGGATTGCTACCCAGTCTCTTGCACGGTGGCCAACACAGCCTATACACACAGAAAACCGCACTCACACACAAAAAATCGCACAACACATATATCCACACACACACGCAACACAGACATAAATCCTTTTGTTTAGTGTTTCTTCCTCTTTTTCTTCATATATATATATATAATTTTTTTTTTTTTTTAGGTGGACTGTTGGGGAACAGAATTTCAGCACGGTAAGCAAAGAGAGGAAGAAAGCATATTGATTAATTTCGAACCAAGGATTAAAGAATTGGAAACCAAGAACACTAAGCTTCAATAACAGCTTCCAACTTGAACAATGAAAATCAAATGCTCAGAAATGTAAATTTAAAGTTTATTTTCTTTACTTATTTTTTGAATTTATCTTATTTGTAGCACAAAATTATTTGTAAAATAAAAAAAAGCAATTTGATGTATAATCATTTAACATTGTTTATATGCACAGATATTGCACACCTGAGTCTCTTCATCATGAAAATTATCAACACACAACAGCAACACTCTAATATAGTAAAAATATAAACATACATCATTTGCAATAAAAGATCATAATTTTAAAAAATAAAGTTTTAAAAAGTATTGTTTTTTCACTGTAAAGTATTATTTTTTAATTGAAAGTATTAATTTTTTTTTTTTTTTTTTTTTTTTTTTTTTTTTTTTTTCTGTGCAGTATGTTTGTCCCACAAGAGACCTACTACTGATAGAGTTAATATATTTATATGAGTAGCAAATTCATGATTTTAAAAATAAGTACAGGATAGATACTTAAGAAACATAAATATTCTTTAATATTTAAATTAATAGAACTCAAAATATACAAATATAAAAATGGTGGTAAGGTTTTTGTTTTTTTTCCTTCTTTTTAAGTTCTTTTTTAGATATCAAGCTTATTATTTAATCACATGAAAATAATTTTTTAAGGTTATTTTATATCCTTTCTTATATAATAATATTACTAATTAATATAATAACATTACTAATTAATTTAAGGTTACATGGACTTTCTTTTTCATTATTCTTTCTTTCTTTCCAAAATCATATTAAAATGTAATGTATTTACATTAATTGCTTCGTAGACGGCATATGGCTTCTACCCCTTCGGCGTTGTCCCGACGATCAGTCCTTCAATAAGCATTACACAAGTACCTGCGTTAGCAAACAATATGATCGGAATGTGCTTCGCATGGTGCAGGGGCATGTTTATAATGATATTTGTTTATTTTATTTACATAGTTATTGAGAAAATTGTAAAATTAGTCTTATATATTTTGGTATTATAATAAATTGGGGTTTTATAATATTTCAGTCAACTCAATTGCGTGACAACGCTAATGTAGAGTATCAAGCCATGTCAGATCAAATTAGAGGGCTTAAAGGAACAAAACCAACAATTTATTATTTGCAAAGTTTATGAACTATTTTTAATCCCATTGATGTGCAGGAAGAAAAAGGCCACGAAGTCAAATCTATAAGGTATTCCCCCCAAATTCTTCTCAATTTGTCTCAAACCCAGTTCTATCATGAGGTAGATGAGCAGTAGTTCTCAAAGGAGAGTTCTAATCTATGTATGCAATCGCCATCTGAATTTGAATAGAAACATATCTACTACTTTCTATCGATTTCTTCAATTTAATTCATCAAATAGTAGGACAAGATTTCCAGGTTAATTCCATATCGCTTTAGCTTGTAAACAGTTTTTAGCAGCAATTAAATTTCAAGTTTAAAGCAGCAGAATGTTAGAATAGTTGCGAGAAAATTAAGGCACACAAAGGGATCATTATTACTTTTATTTAATATTCTCATCTCTATTCCATATATACATATAGAGAGAGAGCGCGAGGATACATAGAAATGCTGACCATGATAGACTTATACAGACGATGCGTTAGCTAGGTGGTCCTTATTCATTATATATAATACACAACTGGTCACGCACAAGGGTGATCTTATTGATCGCATAACACAATCACTTAATCGCTAGCTAGCTCGTCATGCTGTAACACACTTAGTTTAGTGTACTTATATTGGATGAAATCTTCGGTGGAAGTAGAGATTCTGACCTGGATCTGCTGAGGAAGAATGGTCCTCAAATTGGTGACGGCCTTGGACTCCTTGGAGTTGATGTCGATTCCAATATGAGTTTCGCATGAATCTTAATAATTAACATGGGATTTGAATTCAACAACGAAAATGTTGGGACTCTGGCTCTGCGCATCGAAGACGCCGAGGTTGCCTCCGCTGGCAGCTGATGGGATTTTAGTGCCGACGGATGCAATGAAGAAGGCAATGCCGTCATCTGGAACACTGTTGCCCTTGTAGTCGATTATGAATGTTATGGTGGTTTCGGAGATGGCTTGTTTTCCAGGCGCCCAGAGCTGCACTGGCTTGGAGTACAAGACTCGACCAAGGCTTTGTGGGTTGGGAATGGAATTGTGTTGATACTTGTAAAAATTACTTATAACCATGCACATGGATGATATTATTTAATTTTTAGTTGAAAATTTAATAACCCAAACAAATTTTATCATCAATTATCTCCTCAAAACATTGATGAAGATATGAAACTAATTTGAATCTTAATAGATGAGAAATCAATTCATTTACTTATCGATTTTATACATTAACCAACTAATCAAATATTAAGAAGATATATATCATCAATTAATACCATATTATAATAATGATAAAATATATAATATTTCACGGGGTTTATACTAGTAGTATTATAAGATAATTCTATGAAATCAGTTAATTGATATAAAAAAATCTCAAAATTATAATACGAGTTAATAGTAATATATATATATATATATATATATTTTTTTTTTTTTTATACACACACACATATGTACACGTCAAGCCATTTTTCTCCATTAAATTGGAGAGCGCCATCTATTTCAATATAACTAATTCAAGTAATAGCTTGAAACTCAATTTCAAGCATCAGATTGAAGATTTACTAGTAGAAATTCAATTCTTGGAGTCAATTCATCAAACAATATATTGAACTTTATCTCCGGTGGAACCGGAGATTCCAACCTGGACCTGCTGAGGAAGGACGGTCCTCAAATTTACGTTGAAGCTAAGCCTGAAAGTTCTTGAGCCAGTAAAGGCCACGACAGTAACTTTTTTTTTCTTCCTGTAGGTTATGGTTGTCGTAACATCTTTCCCGAGGAAGTCGTCGAAATCGGTGACAACCTTGGACTCCCTAGAATTGATGTCGATTCCGATATGAGATTTGCATGGGTCCCAGTGATTAACATGAGAGTCAAATTCGACAGCGAAAATGTTTGGATTTTGACCCCACGCATCGAAGATACCGAGGTTTCCTCCGTATGCACCTGATGGGATTTTAGTGCCGACGGGTGCAATAAAGAAGGCAATGCCGTCACCTAAAACATGGTTGCACTTGGAGTCAATTTTGAATGTTATGGTGGTCTCAAAGACGGCTTGTTTCTCTGGCTCCCATAGTTGCACTGGCTTAGAGTATAAGACTCGGCCAACGCTTTTTTGCTCCGGCAAGTTAAATCTATTGATATTTGTAAGACTTAGGAGCTCACCACGTTCGGCTGCATCACCTTGGTAGACAACGTCACTTGGGGTTGGGTGGAAGGAACCGATAGTGAAGGCGGTTGATTTGCCATGGATGATTTGAAGGAGTTGGCTAGTAGTAATTCACAAGTTGGCTTGCATTGCTTTGCTGTGGACTGCATAATGCCCAGACATATCCCTTATATAACTACTACACTACTCAAGCATCATTTCTTCTTTTTCACTCCCAAATCAAAAATGACAAATTCAAGTTAGGTACACATAGAAGATCTCACACTTAAGCAAGTTTCAATATGATAAGAGAATTAACATCATATAACTAGCCTTTCTCCTTTCTGACAAATAAAAAATGTTTATTTCTTTGTCCCGTTCTTTAAATTTTTATTAATAGGTTGCCGTTTATTGTTTGTTTCTATCTATATTTAATAACAAAAACGACATCAATTTTTCCCTCTTTTCTTACTATATTGATCAACTATTATTTTTATGTTTTACTCTTCTCCTTCAATAATTACCCTCCCAAATTTCCCCATTGTCTCTCTCTCTCTCTCCCCCCTCAATATTTTTGCCCATTTTGAGCTTTGCAGACCACGAAATTACTCTAATCCATCAATTTTGTGGGTCTTCTGTACGGTAATTGTGAAATCTTAGTAATTAACCCTCTATGTTGTAAATCTAAAACTTATCAACTAAAATACAATTATGTGTCATATAATAAAGGGCATGTTGCAATAGCTTTACATTTCCAATAGTTCATACCAACGTTTTCTTCCCACAAAATTTGAAATTGGTTCACCATTTGTGTTTTAGGTGCGATTTTGGCTCAATCAGGCCAAAATTATTCTTGATTGGCGAAATTTAGAAAATTGATGTCCTAAATTACCAGCCCAAAAAGTTGTTGTCTGAAAAAGCCAAACCCAATGAATTACTGAGTAAAAGATAAACAATTATGGCTGCCGAAAAATTATGAAATTAACAAGCTTTTCTTTCCCTTTCTTCTTCTTTTTTTTTTTGTTTTAATAAATACTTTGATATATGATTCAGCAATGTATATATTTTTTATAACAAATTAATTTGCACTAATAACTTCATATGATATAGATCAATATGAAAGAGGGTGTTTTTAACATAGTTATTTGCTACAAATGTGACAATAAACATGTGCAAATATGTAAATATTGATCTTATGTACATTTACTCGTGCAAATTTTTTACTTATTTTTCATGTGCACTAGTTCTTATTCTTCATAATGAAGAATTAATTTTTTTGGATTATTTTGGATAAATATTATATTATAGGTTTGATATGACCAAATTAAAAAAAAAAAAAATTAATTACTTTTTTAATTAATTGTTTACTAACTATCATTTTAACGACGTAAATTATCGGTAACAATGGATTGTTAAACTGTATAACACAAATTTTTTAATGATTAATACTGGAATACTCGTTTCTAGCTAGCGAATTTCTTGTAGTGCAAATGAGTAT
This sequence comes from Caryopteris x clandonensis, assembly GCA_028749325.2. Classification (NCBI taxonomy): domain Eukaryota; kingdom Viridiplantae; phylum Streptophyta; class Magnoliopsida; order Lamiales; family Lamiaceae; genus Caryopteris; species Caryopteris x clandonensis. The sequence goes on from JAPYKT020000021.1 coordinate 5,570,834, forward strand.
TTTTTTTTTCTTTTACTACCTAATTAATTAATTTTTTTTCAAAGCTAATATTTTTTTTCAATTTATTTTTCTCAGCTAAATGATAAATTAAAGTTAGGTACAAATAGATCACTTGATCTTCGATTTTTTTTGAAGCAGCTAAATGACAAACTAAAGTTAGGTACAAATAGATGACTTGAGCTTCAAAATAATTCGAGAATATATAATAAATTATTTTATTACCTCAAACTCTAGTTCCATGTCAGGTTTTCAAAATATAAATATACATAGGACAATAATGTTAGTATGATAATAATTTATTTCCTAGCATGTAGTAATACTATATATTTTTTACTATATAATTTGTCCTCTATATATATGTATAGATTTGGTTTCTCGCAATCTTTAATTAATCTGTATATTAGAATTGCATATTCTGTAGCTTCACATTTATAAAAAAGGGATTTATTTTTACCCAATAGCTTATTGGATTTAACTTTTTCCAACATCAACTTTTCGAATCTATAATTTAGGACATCAAACTTTCTAATTTGTAAATTGAAGATAGTTTGGGACAGAATGACCCAATTGGCTGATATCACAATTGAAGTACATGTGTTGAGTTCAGTTCGAATGTGTGTAAAGAACCAAGTAATTTCATGTATGTGATTCCTTGTATGAGATTCTGGCATGAAACTCAATTCACACCAATCAAACCATGCTGTTGGCCAAAAATATATTTTAATTTCAAGCATCAGATTAACTAGAAATTTATTCAATTGTTGGAGTTTGCATCTACAAACAAAAATCCCCGGCTGAATTTGAATAGAATTATATATTCTTGGGATAGGGTTTATAGAGTCAATTCATCAAACAGTATAACAACAATTTTTAGGTTCCACCATATGTATCACTTCAGCTTGTAAACAGTTAATTTTTAGCAGCAATTAACTTTATCAGATTTAAAGCAGCAAAATTAAGATTAGCAGTTGCCCGAAAATGAAGGCACACAACACAAGGGAACATTATTATTTAATATTTATGCAGACGATCCGCTATTAGAATGGAGCCGATTGAGAGATGTCGGAATCACTTTTTATCTCGGACAATACCTCTATAACGGTCCCTAATTTTTATCACTTCCTCAAAAATATGAAAGCAACCGCAAATCAAGACTAACCTGACAGGAAAGTGGAGCGATAAAAGCGCGATGATGATCTAAAGAAGATAGTATATTGGTAGCAGAAGAGTAGAATTCAATTGTTGGAATTTGCATCTATGTATGCAATCGCCCGCTGAATTTGAATAGAATTATATCTACTACTTCCTATCGGTTTCTAGGATTCAATTCATCAAATAGTAGGACAACAATTTCCAGGTTAATTCCATATTGCTTAAGCTTATAAACAAGTTTTAGCATCAATTAAATTTAAGATTTAAAGCAGTAGAATCTAAGAATAGTTGTGAGAAAATTAAGACACACAAGTGAATCATTATTATTTTTATTTAATATTCCCATCTCTATTCCACACACACACACACATATATATATATATATAGAGAGAGAGAGAGAGATGGTGACCTTAATAGAGTTATATGCGGCAGCTAGATTGTCCTTATTTATTACATAGAGCACAACTATTCACGCACAAGGGTGACCTTATTGATCGTACAACATAACCACTTGACCACTAGCTAGCTTATTCTGAGACACACTTAGTTCTACGTGTCGTGCACTAGGGTGGATGTGAAACTCTAGTATCGAAACGTCGTAGCTTACCCTGAAAGTTCTTGAGTCAGTATAGGCAACGACAGTAAGTCATCGAAATTGGTGGTGGCCTTGGACTCCCTAGAGTTGATGTCGATTCCGATATGAGTTTCACATGGGTCCCAATAATTAATATGTGAGTCGAATTCAACAGCGAAAACGTTGGAACTCTTGGCCTCAAGCATCAAAGATGCTGAGGTTGCCTCTGCTGGCACCTGATGGGATTTCAGTTCCGACGGGTGCAATGAAAAAGACATGCCATCACCTGGAGCACTGTTGCCCTTGGAGTCGATTCTGAATGTTATGGTGGTCTCGAAAACGGCTTGTTTTCCGAGCATCCAGAGTTGCACTAGGTTGGAGTATAAGACTCGGCCAATGCTTTGTGGGTCGGGAATGGAATTTTAGTAGATATTTGTTAGACTTAGGAGCTTACCACTGCAACCGCATCGCCTTGGTAGATGACGTCACTTAGGGTTGGGTGGAAGGAACCAATCAAAGGCGGTTGATTTGGCCATGGATGAGGCTAGGGCGATTGGAAGGAGGTTGCTAGAAGTAATTTACAAATTGGTTTGTTTTGCTTTGCAGTGGACTGCAGAATGCCCAGACCCTTCCCCTATACATACTACTGTACTCCACTGTGCATGCATCGCAGAATTTGTTTTTTCATACTCAAATAAAAAACGACAAATTCAGGTTAAGTATAATATGATAAGAGGACATGATAGAACTTCCCTTTCTCCTTTCTCAACACAAATAAAACATGTGTTTCTTTTCACCACTTTAATTTTTATTTATTAATTTTTTTCTTTTTGGGCTTTTTTACTAATTGGATAGTAAAACGATCACTTTACCCTTAGAAGACGGTTATACTGGTTATTTTGAAATCTGTATTTTGGGACCATATCATAGGTTGTTCATTTCGAGAACTGGGTACAAATGTGTCTTTTTACTACAGAATTCATTTCTTAATTTTGACAGCTAACATTTATTTCCCTTGGTTTCTCTTTTTATATTATTTATTTTAAGGCCAAAAATTTAGAGTTAGGTACAATTAGGACACGTCGCACTCGAGCTTTAATAATAAGGCAATATTTAGTAATTTTTTTATTTCTCATTGAAGATTGATAAATGATTTTAATTATAAACAAGGATGACAATTTTATTTTTAAGTTGAAAATGATTTCAAATTTGTAATTGGGTATAGGTTTAGCTTGTTGGATTGTAATATTCGAACATTTGATGCAACAGTTGAGAAATCGAATTGATTTATTTATATTTTGTTTTCTCATGTTTCTATATTTGTTTTCTTTTTCTACAAAGTTTATTAACATTTTTTTACACCTTGAATTAAAATATTTTGAATATTTAATTAATTAATATTGAAAAATTATGTACAATGTGGTTAATTAATCTTAATATCAAATAGTAATCATCTCGTGCAATGCATTTTATAATATATTCAAAACATAAGATATGGAAAAATTGCAAAATTAGTCTATATCTTTTGGGCGGATCCAAAATTAATCTTGTATCTTTTTTACTTTACCAGTTTTGTTATGTATCTTTTTTAATACTCGATTTAAATTCTAATTTTTTATGAGAATTAATAATATTGTCAAAAAAAAAAAAAAAACTTGCGCCTCTTACGTAATCTAAAATAAATTGGAGCTTTATAGTATTCCGGCTAGCTTGATTAAGTGACAGTACCAGTGTGAAATATCATGCCATGTCAGACTAGATTGGAGGGATTAAAAGAACAAAAACAACAATTATTTAAGCATGCAATCTTCTTTAATAAATTTGTAAATGGGTGTAAGTTTTTTGTCTAACCTCCTAAATTTAGGATTTGATTTATGAGGCATAATTTCTTGGTTTGATTTTTGTTGCACTTGGACGTTGAGATTGTAATGTTGTTTCACTCTATATCGTTGTTCATGTTGTTATTGTTGAGATCTCCTGCCCAAAATTCTTTGTCTGATTTGACTTGTATTATCAGGATTCATATTTGGATCGAATTATTTTAATTTCAGTTTCAACCTTTTATTATGTTTTGAGATTGAAAATATGTTCATTACATGATTTTGAAGAATTTAAATTAATTCGATGTGTTTTGGGTTGAAAATAACAAAAACTTAGATGATTTATGTTTTGGATGGCCATGTCTCTAAAATGGGGTGGGTTAAACAGTAATATATTGCAACACAAAGAGTAAAATATTTATGGTTAAGCAACAACATCTTTCACATGAAAAGTAATATCTTTATTTTTTTGAAGTATTTCACCACAAAGAGTAATACATTTATAGTAAAAAAGTAGTACATTTCTACACAGAGTAATACTTTCATGATTAGGCAATTTTTTTCAACCCAAAGAGTATTGTTTTTATGCTTATGAGGTAATTTCTTCCATCATAAATAATAATAAATTCTACGGTAAAACAATAACACATTTGAACACAAATTGTATATTTTTACGGTTAAGCAATAAAACATTTATGGTTAAGAGGTAAATATTCAAATACAAAGAGTAATATCTTTATAGTTAAATAATAATATCTTTCAGTATAAAGCATAATACATTTACGGTTAAATACGATACCCTGCAATACAAATAATATTACATTTGCCTTTTAAGGTTAGGTTATCATAATAAACAATATATATTAACACAAACAGTAATATTTTTACTACTAAGAAGTAAATAATTAGGTGCAATTATGTGGCGCGGTTGATGTGGATGCGAGTCTTTATGTAGTAACGAACATGCCGGATCTCCACCACATTCCAATTGCATGTATAGGTACCCATTTCACTATATGCAAATAGTTTTTGGTCAATTTCAGTGGATCTTCATTAATTATCAGATATGTTTTGATAAATATATCTTTTGTTTGTCTAAAAGTATGTTATTAATTATTTATACTAATATGCTAATGGAATAGTCTAAATTTAGTTTTTCCTGTTATTTTCAGTTTTTAATGGGTATAAATGGGGTATATATAGTTTATCTTCTTGATTAGTTAAATTTTACTATTCTTCTTTTTTTTTTTGGAAATACCTTTTTCAATTTGTTAAAATAAAAATAACTATTCCGTTTCAATTACATTTTCTACATCTAATATATTAAATTAAATTTTACATCCGTATTGTATATATTAAAATGGATATTAAAGGCAAAATGTATAATTATTTTTGGTTGATTATTTTAGTAAAATTTTAATACTGATAGTGTATTTGATTATTTGTGTTGGATTTTGACGGCATATAAGTTTATAAAATTTTAATAATATGCAATTAATAAATTTATTATATAAATGAGACTCTTATTTAGAAGAGAACAAAATATATTTTTAATACAAAAACTGTTTTTTACATGTCTTTATAAGTAAAATAATATAATATTTAGGATATTCTTAAATATATATTCTTTAATACTATATAACTCAAAATTATATTATTTTAATTTATTTTTAAATATATTACAAAACATCTATCTTAGGAGCAATACTAGTTTAACTAAAATGTTTTGCTTATCTAAAATGTATTGGTTGTATTAATTTTGGTGGTAATTATTTAACTAATTAAAATAAGGGTGTGACTATTCATACCCCAGACTCTCTAAACATACTTCAAAGTCTAAATATACCTCATTTAAATTTAGTAATTCCTTTCTTTTTACTAAATATACCCTATTTATACCCATTATACATTTTTCATTAAAACATAATAAAAATTCATAAATTAGGTTTATTTCAACAATTTCTCTATGCTTTAATCCCGCTTTTAACCTGCACCTTCTTTCTTCTCTACCGGAAACCCAAAAAAAAGAAAATAAATCCATTTCTTTCACCTTCCTCATTGTTTCTATCTGTGTTTTGTTTCTCATATTAGTAACAATGAGAAAATAATTCTAGTTGAAATTGAAAAATGTCACAGATTTAGTTCAGTACCAGAATGTGGCCGTGCTTAGCACCAATAGTGATTAGTATTAGTATAACACAAGAAGAATAGCAGGAAAAATTATGTTTCTTATGAAATAATTCTATAATCTAGCACTATCTACCACATGAAAATGAAGGAAACGAAAATTGAAGTTAAATATATATGTATGTATGTATGTATATATATATATATGTGTGTGTGTCTGTGTGTGAAATATTTTACACACAATTTTTAACAAAATCAAGTTTGTGTATCAAGTTTGGCCTTCATGGTAAAAGGCTTTAGATATGGAGTCGAGCCTCAAGAAAGCCATGAATGAATTTGCAATTTCACCTTTGTATCTCTATATTTAAAAAAATATGGAGAAGAAGAAAATACTAAAATTAAAACTAACGACTGAAGTAAGAATCGTGAAAAAAAATTTAGTTAGTTTGTGTTGAATAGTTCTCAGAGAGACTGCATGGAATTAATTCTTATGGTTGCAACTTCTCCGGCGAGATTGAGGATTGAGATTTCTCCAATTTAATAGGAAGGTAATAAAAAAACAATAAAATTAAGTAACTTATACATATATATATATATATATATATAAGGGTATTTTAATCAACTAATTTATATCTAATTTTTTATAATTATTATGGAGTATCTTCAAACAATTTGAGTGTATGAATAATCGCACTCTTAAAATAATTTTGATTTGTTTTCTATTATTTGAATATATTCAAAAAAATTCAATGAAGCCGCCAGGTTGAGTTGGTCGGGTCCCTCACATCCTACACCACACAATTTTACTATTATACCCTTCCCCCAAATTGGATCATCTCCAGCAAAGCCATATATAGCAGGAGTACAGGTATAAGGAGGAGTATAAAATCTGAAATTTTCTTGTGAAATAAAAATTAAATAATCTAACATCTTGCAGAGTGGAAGGCATCCATCTCCCCCAAAACTCAAAGGAGCAGTCGAAATCCTACAGTTTTGTGTAAAAATAAATAAATAAAATCAAACATCACGAAGAGTAAATGAGTTCGAACACTTTGCTGTAATGATATTGGAACAAGTCTGTTAGGGCCTTCACTTTACAAACGGTTTTTCTCATAATATTGACAGGTTACCATGAAAAACAAAAATTTGAATCACCAAAATTAAAAAAATCCTGACATTGTTGATCTATATATGTAGTCTTTTCCAAAATCATTCAAATTGCTGTCATCTATGTTGTTTGTTCAAAGTTTTTGTAATTTAGGGTTTTGTTGCATCTGGAAGGGAACAATGTTATCAGGACCGGATCGATCCGTGGAACCGATTTAACCAGAAACCAGCACCGGCACTCGTCCAATTCTGTGCTCACAATGCAGCGTATAATGTATAAACCCATAAGTTAATATTAATTTAGGAAAAGTGAAAAATGGGGATGCCCTCTCTTAGAATAGTGAAACCTTTATCCTCTTATTATTATTATTTTATATTTGGAAAGAATAATAAGATACAAGATTTGGAGGCTTGAGAATTTTAAATTCACACAAACTTTTGTGGATCGGTTGCACCTATAATTCATCCATATTTCTGTTCAATTTTTAATCGATGCTCTCTCAGCAAACTTCTTCTCTCTCTCTTCCTCTGGCTCCCTCTTCTCTTTTCAGTCTCTCTTCTCCCTATTTCACAACAAAGCTCTCTCTCTCTCTCTCTCAACTAGTGCAAAGCTATGAAAATTCACGTGTTGTAATAATTTATATTTATATATATTATATACAACATTAATGTTTTTGTTAAAAGTATTAACATTTTTGTCGGTACAGAATATCTTAAAACCATATTTAGTCTTAATATGTTGTAACGTAAAATATTTTAATGCTTAAAGAATGCTATGTATGATTATGGATATACAAAAAAAAATAATAAAGAAAAATAAAAAATATTAAATTATTTTATAAAAAATATAAAATAATTAAAATTATTTATTTTAAATTCCACCATGTAAAAATATGTTTTATTAACAGAACCATGCAAACTTTGTTTAAATAGTGTAAATATTTATTTTATGTTTAAAACTTACAGAACCATGCAACTAATTTTGTAGATGTCATAATCATTCTAAACTGGAAAGGACAAATATAATATTACATCCACAAAATACATGGAATATGACATGGAATATTTTGTATTGTTAGATCTTTATTGGTGCAAACTTTAAATTTTTTTGGTTGTGAGGAGTGAGACATTTAATTTTGAATATGTAATTTTGTTTGATAAATTTGTTATTTTTGAATAAGCTGATATTCTCTTTTTTGGAAGGTTGAAAATTGTTAGGAAAATATTGAAATATGTCTATATCGTGGAAAAATAAATATTTTAGTAGAAAGCTCAAGCTTTAGTTTTAAATCGAGCTGAGCCTGCAATTGCATATATCGAGCTCGAGTAGAGAATAATAACTTCGACCTCGAAAAGTTTCACTCTCGGCATTCTTGAGCCAAACTGAGCCAAGCCTATCTAGGCTAAGGCTTAGCTCGGCTCGACTCATAAACAACCCTAATAGCATAGTTGCAGGCTAACAACACATCCATTTTTGGTGGGAACTCCAATTTTTCATTTTTTTAATTATATATATAATTATACATGTTGACTATTTCACTTAAATAAATCGACCAATGTATTATACACAAGCAATATATTTAATACAGTTCAACAAACAAATATATGAACAAGTTGTCCACAAGAAGATTGAATATGATTTATTAATAAACTAAATTGAAACCCTCCGACTTCTTCCCTCAGTCAACACTTCTAAAATTTGAGGAGATCCCTAACAACCATTGATGTGCAGGTTAACTCTTTCACTATTTACTATTTTATAGTGAGGGAACCCCTAACAACCATTACTTCATTTTAAATACTATAATCAACATAACAAGACCAAAATTATGAAAGTGAAATATTTGATGGCGAAAAATATTATTTTAGTTGATTATTTTGGGTTAGATTTTAATAATATTATGTATTGAATTATTTGAATGAACTAATTTTCTTATAAAATTATTTAAAACATTAAATTATATACAATTAATTAATTATCATAGAAATGAAACTTTTATTTTGGGACATAGCGAATATATATTTCTATACAAAACTATATTTTTTATACGTCTTTACCATTAGAATTCAAAATATTTTGGATATACTTAAATATTAATTTTGAACTATTAATTAATTTAAAAGATAATTATAAAATTTAATATATATATATATATATATATATATATATATATATATATATATATATATATATATATATGAAATAAGAAAAACACAACAAAAATAGTAGGTGAAAATTGTCTACCAAAATTACTTACTATTTTTAGAAAGTGTGATATGAAATTAGAATTTTTAGATTTATCTATTTTATCACTCCAATTTGAAAAAGCTTAGAACATATTAGTCTCACCTCCATTCTTTCTAAAATAGATATGAAATTAATCGTTTTGTATAATATTTAATTTGATATACATATTGTATGTATAAAAGTAAATTATTAATTTTTAAATATAAAATATTTTTATGAATAATTGTTGTATATTTTAATATTTAAAATATACTTATATAAAATAAAATTGTGAGATATTTTAACTTTGAATAAATTGTTATTAAAAATATATTTTGTATATTTTATGTACTTTAATCTGAAAAATTATATTATTATTTTTATAATAATGTATTAAATTATCATATCATAAAAGCAGAAAGGTTGTGTGAAAATAATTTGATATTTTTACCTAAAGACGTCTTTTGTTATTTAGGCACATGTTTATTTCTTTTATGTTATTTGAATATATTCGATAAGTTAATACAAATCAAACATGTAATTATATATTTTTTTTCTCTCTCTTTTTTTTTTTTTTTTTTTTTTTTTTTTTTTTTTTTTTTTAGGAACATGCAGGATAGATTAGTAATGTGTCATGATAATATTTTCTACATCTAAAAATTACCCTACAAGTTGAGTAAAATTTGAGCAATTAAGTTGAAGTATTACATTAATCTTTTTTCATAGTTATATTATTTAAAATTTTATTCTCATATTATATTACTCGATTTATATCAATATAGACTACAATGAATATTTATGCATGGATTTTTTTTAAGTATCAAGAAAACAAAAGCATAAATATATTTGAGTTATTATTATTATTTTGTTTTTACTTTATAAACCGCACCATCTTACTATTATAAATTTACGCCCTTCCCCCAAATTGGATCATTTCCTTCAAAGCCATAAATTGCAGCAGTATTGCTTGAAGGAGAAGCAGAAAATCTAAAATGTTTTTGTAACACAAAAATAAATATTCTAACATCTTGACGAGTGGGCGGCATCCATCTCCCCAAAACTTAAAGGAGCAGTCGAATGTTCGAACAAGGAGCTAAAAATCCTAGAATTTGTGCAAAAATAAATAAATAAAAATCGAACATCTTGAAAAGTAAATGATATTGGAACGACTTTGCCTTTTTTGGGCCTTGACTTTTCAACCGGCTATATTACTGTACTTTTAAAATGGATTTTCTTATGTTCATAATGTATTTTCAAACACCCCATTGACCAATGACAGTTTACCAAGAAAAACAAAAATTTGAGTCACCAATATATATTAAAAAAATCCTGACTTAGTTGATCTATGTAGTATATCGTTGAAATTTCTTAAAACTGCAGTTAAATATATTATTTGTTCAAGTTTTCTTACTTTAGGGTTTTGTTGCATTTGGGAGGGAACATTGTTTTGAAAAAAAAAAAAATGAGGAAGAGACGAGAGAGAGGGGTGGTACTTTGTTCTCTAATTGAGGCTTGGAGTGATGCTTGTTTGCTTACGCAACCCTCCTCATCCATGGATGGCTCTTTAACTAAAACACACCTCACATACATGCAACCATAAGATTATTTATTTATTATTTTATACCTAGAATTTTCCATTAGAGTATTGTCTGTCATAACTTTTGGAAAATGCATTAAATAAATAACATGATTATATATATATATATATATATATATATATATATATATATATGGAAAATAGTGGGTTGAAGTCCTACGTGAAATTTCATCAGAAATTTTTGTTATATATAGTTAACTTTGGAAAGAATAAAATAAGATACAGGATTTGGACGATTTGAAAAAATAAGTGTTTTTGAAAAAGAATTGATGTAGATCTTATTTAATGTTACAATTTCGATTCTTGTGTTTTGAGAAATGAAAGTAGTTTGGACTTGGTTGAGGATTTTTAAATAGTGTTATGAACTAAATATTTTTATTGAAGTTAAAAGTTGGTTGATTCTTTAAAAAGATAATTTTTATACTGATTCTAATGATTTCATTATGTTTGAAGATGAGATGAAGTTTAGTTCACGTTTAAGGTAAGGTTTTCTTTCTGAAAAAAAAAACAAAACAAAAAAAAAAAAACATTGCGGTTCGTGTCTATTTTATGACTTGTAGAAAAGCTATAATGATAATGATTTAGTATGTGTTAGTTGTTGTAATATTGTGCCAAAACATACAATGTTACACCATATTGTTGGATCTATATCAATATGATACTTTTATCGTTAAAATATAAGATGTTATTTAAAAATCTTAAAAGTTATTATCTTTTACTTATAAAATAAATACTATTTTTTTCGAAAAAAAATATTCATCTCTATATATGCACTTGCAGAAAAGGAGGGAGAGCAAAACATACATGGGATCCAACAAAAATCTCTGTGTCTTCGTCATGTTGGCTATAATATGTGCATTCTCATCAATTTTAGGATAAAATTCAACCTATTGCATGTAAGAAAATCCAACTAATATTTGATGCATGCAAATATTTGCCTAAGAGATCCGTGACTTTGCCTGAAGATGTGTTGTTATTTAGGACCATGTTAATTAGAAGGTTTGTTAATTAAAAAGGTTCAATAATTAATAAAATTCAAAATCAAATTATTTTTCTAATTTATTTATTTATATATTATCCAAAAAATAGTAAATAAAGAAAAAGCATGGAGTAGAAAGAATTGGAAGAAAGAAGGGAGTTGTGGATAATTTTGTAACTTTCACAATGAAAGTACAATACATTATTTATTGTGAAACCTTTATGTTTTAAACTTTGAAATTTTTATTGTTGAATATTGTAATTTTATTTGATATATTTGTTATTTTTGAATATTTAGCTCATATTACCTCATATCGTATAATAAACTTTTGTCGGCTCCACTCATCTTATCGAAAGCACATCCATTGTTGGTGGGGCCTCCAATTATTTATTTTATAATTATATATAATATAATTATATATGTTGACTATTTTAAATAAATCCGTCAATGTATTATACATAAGCATAATATTGAAACCCTCCGACTCCTTCCTTTAGTCGACACTTCTAAAATGTGAGGAGATCCCTAACAACCATTGATGTGTACGTTAACTATGTTACTATTTACTATATTTTAGTGTGGGGACCCCTAACAACCTTTACTTAATGTTAAATACTATAATCAATATAACAAGATCAAGATTAGAAAAAAAAGAAAAGAAAAAAAAAAGCTTAATTTTTAAAACCAGATAATAATTAGTTATTTCATAAATTTACTGACTTAGATTCCTTCTTCTTTTGAGCTTAAATACTTTGAATTATTGAATGGAATTTAGTTTATAATGGAATTAAATTAATTTTATAATAATATTTAATTAAATAGCATTTCTATGATATGTTACATGAATATTTAAAGGAAAAAAATAGTGGATATTTATGATTATTTGATGTAGGATACAATGTGAAATTATATTTTTGTTTTTAGTTCTTTAATCTAGAACTCAAATCTATGTACAATAAATATTGAGAAAATTAATTAGAGATTGAGGTAGTCTCCTTTTTAAGACAGTTATACGGTGCGATGAATAGTCAAATATTACATAAATTCTCTTTTCAAAAATTTTAAATTTATATCGATATCACATATATTAAAATGTAAGATAATATAAAAACGTGGTGATCTAACTTATCTCAATTTAGTTCGCGACTTGGCGTGGATTAACTTTTGTAATTTGTTAATTAACTAAAATAATTCTATATTTTGCTTAAAGACGTGTTTTCTATTTAGGCCCATGTTTACTTGCTTTATGATATTTGAATATATTCAATAACTAAATACAAATGAGACATGTAGTAATAGATTATTTTTTCTCTCTCTCTCTCTCTGTTTTTTTTTTTAGAAAAATATAACGATAGATTAGTAATGTGTCAAGATAACAATTTCTACATCTAAGAATTACGATATGAGTTGATACCACTATACTATTAAAATTTGAGCAATTAAGCAGAAGTATTACATTAATCTTTTTTCAGAGTTATATTATTTAAAATTTTATTTTTATATTAATTACTAGATTTATATTAATATGGACTACAGTAGATATTTTGGATGGAATTTTTTTGAAGTATCAAGAAAACAATTGCATAAATGTCACAAATACTAGTATTTTATTAATTTATGTGAGCGAAACAAAGTAACTTCAAAATTAATCAACATTCAAAAAAAAAATAAAAAAGAAATTGATGATTAAATTTAGATCATATGAGAACCGAAGTTTGAGGAAATAAATAAATTATTATATATTATCTTATTATATTAAAGCTCAAGTGTGATGTGTACTAATTGTACCTATCTCTACTTTGTCTTTTTCTTTATTTATTTATTATATTTGTACCTAACTTAGAATTTGTCATTTTTGGCTTGGGTGTGAAAAGAAGTAATGATGCAAGAGGAGTGGAGTAATATATATAGGGGAGAGGTCTGGGCAATAAGCAATCCACAACAAAGCAAACCAAGCCAACTTGTGAATTACTACTAGCCAACTCCTTCAAATCATCCATGGCCAAATCAACCGCCTTTGCTATCGGTTCCTTCCACCCAACCCCAAGTGATGTCGTCTACCAAGGCGATGCGGCCGAACGTGGTGAGCTCCTAAGTCTTACAAATATCGACAACAATTCCTTTCCGGAGAAACAAAGCGTTGGCCGAGTCTTGTACTCCAAGCCAGTGCAGCTTTGGGAGCCAGGGAAACAAGCCGTCTTTGAGACCACCATTACATTCAGAATCGACTCCAAGGGAAACAATCTTCCAGGTGATGGCATTGCGTTCTTCATTGCACCTGTCGGCACTGAAATCCCCTCAGGTTCCAGCGGAGGCAACCTCGGCATCTTTGATGCGCGGGGCCAGAGTCCCAATGTTTTTGCTGTGGAATTTGACTCCTATGTTAATTACTGGGACCCATACAATACTCATATTGGAATCGACATCAACTCCAGGGAGTCCAAGGCCTTCACAAATTTTGACGACTTCCTCGGCAAAGATGTCACTGCCACCATAACCTACCGAGGACATAATGTTACTGTCGTTGCCTTTACTGGCTCAAGAACTTTTAGGGTAAGCTACGATGTGAATTTGAGGACCGTTCTTCCTCAGCAGGTCCAGGTCGGAATTTCCGCTTCCACTGGAGATGAAATTCAATTTAACTACATTCGTTACTGGAGTTTCACTTCTGCCCTTGTGCGTGACGACTTGAACTAAGTGTCTTAGAATGAGTTAGCTAGCGGTCATGTGATTGTGATTTGTGGTTAATAAGGCCACCCTTGTGCCTGGCCAGTTGTGTGTGACATGCTATTAATAAGGACCACCTAGCTAGCTACCGCATCATGTATTTATGTTGTATTTTTCATTTTACTTTGTAAACCACACCATCTTACTATTATAAATTTATGCCCTTCCCCCAAATTGGATCATTTCCTTCAAAACCTTAAATAGCTGCAGTATTGCTTGAAGGAGGAGCAGAAAATCTAAAATGTTTTTGTGACATAAAAATAATTATTCTAACATCTTGAAGAGTGGGCGGCATCCATGTCTCACAAACTTTAAGGAGCAGTCTAATGGTTTTTTTTTTTTTTTTCAGAATAATGCGAAAAAAAAATTACGAAATGAGTTGGTTTTGAAACAATTTTTTAAAATAGGTAAAAGTCATCCGCACTCACGATTTTTTGATAAAACGCCAGCTGAGCTGATGATTTAAAAATAAAATTAAAAACGTCACCTACGGTGACATTCTTATTTCTTATATATATATATATATATATGCTTTCACACATACATACCCATACATGCATTCATATATATATACACACACACACACACACACACACACACACAAAACAACATATATATATACACACTCGCACACACATATATATTATATATATATATAAATACATATATATTTATAAAATATATATATGTATATTCTAAATATATATTTTGAATATGTATATATATATTTTTATTTATTAAGTAAATATATAAAAATATATATTAAATTATAATTTTAAAAAGTAAAATATTATAATTTTATTTAAGATAATAAAAAAAATTATTTAAATTAAAGACTAATTTTTAATTATTAATTCATATTATTGAAATGAAATAATATATATATATTAATATATATATATATATATATATAAGAATAAATAAAAAAGAAAAACAAAAGAATAAACATCACCTTAATTGATGTTTTATAAAAACGTCAAGTGGGTGATGTTTTTTTATTTTTTCTTTTACATAATATATATTATATATATATATTCTAAATATATATTTTGAATATGCATATATATATATTTTTATTTATTAAGTAAATATATAAAAATATATATTAAATTATATTTTTGAAAAGTAAAATATTATAATTTTATTTTAGATTAGAAAAAAATTATTTAAATTAAAGAATAATTTTTAATTATTAATTCATATTCTGAAAATAAAATAATATATATATATATTAATAATATATAAATATACATATATATAAATATAAATAAATATATATATATATATATATATAAGAATAAATAAAAAAGAAAAACAACGAATAAACGTCACCTTAATTGACATTTTAAAAAAACATCAATTAACTTGACGTTTTTTTTCTCTTTTATATAATATATATTGTGTATATATATATATTCTAAATATATATTTTGAATATGTATATATATTTTTATTTATTAAGTAAATATATAAAAAATATATATTAAATTATAATTTTAGAAAGTAAAATATTATAATTTTATTTCTTATATATATTATAAATATATATATATTCTGAATATATAATTTTTATTATTATATTATATTAGTTAAGTATATATATATATAAATTTATATATATATATATATATATTATAAACTTTATTTAAATTAAAGATTAATTTTTTATTATTATTATTTGTAATTTAATTTTCTGAAAGAAATATTAATATATATATGTATTTTGTAATACATACATGAAAATATATATTATACATATATATATCTATATATTTAAATAATACACAAAAATATATATAAAATAAAAAAAGCATCGCAGTCGCACTGACGTTTTAAAAAAACGTCTGTTGCGCTGACGATATTTGTTTTAATTTTTTTTATTTCTTATATATATTATAAATATATATATATATAAATATATTCTAAATATATAATTGAATATTATTATATTATATTATTTAAGTAAATATATATAAATATATATATATATGTATATATATATATTTTATAAACATTATTTAAATTAAAGATTAATTTTTAAGTATTATTATTTGTAATATAATTTTCTGAAAGAAATATTAATATATGTATATATATATATATATTTATAAATATATATATATACATATATATATATTTAAATAATACATAAAATATATATATATATATATAAAGAATCGTCAGTCGCACTGACGTTTTAAGAAAATGTCAGTTGTGCTGACGACATTTGTTTTAATTTTTTTTATTTCTTATATATATTATAAATATATATATATTCTGAATATATAATTGAATATTTATATATATTTTGAAACTATATTTAAAAAATTGTTTAGATATTATTTTGATATTATATCTTTAATATATATATCGTTTAGATATTATTTTGATATTATTTAATAAACTCTTACATATTATTTTAGATATTGCATATATTTAATAAACGTTTAGATAAACTTTTAGAATATAAATTTAATATATATTTAAAAAATTGTTTAGATGTTATTTTGAAACTTAATTTTAATTATCATTTTAATAAACTTTTACAATATATATGCAATAATTCATGATATTTTGTTTTTTAAATTTCTTATAAAAACTAAAAATAATTATATACATAATACCAAATAATTTTTTAAATTAAAATAATTAAAAAAATAAGCTATTTAAAATTATGAAATTATCATATATATATATTTATAAAAACATATTATCACTTTATATAATTATACAATACCATAACATCATATTATATTTTTTTATAATAACTATATCACGTATGAAATATTTTTACATTGTATTTATTTATAAATACACTATCTTAATAAAATAATTTTTTTATATAGAATAAAAACTGTAATTTTAATAAAATAAAACTGATAAAAAATTGTACTCGTATTTATCATTTATATACCATTTGATACATCATATCACAATTTAAATAATTTTATCAATTCCACTTGTCATATCACTTACACATTTTGTCATACATGCCTTAAATTTTTGGCATGCATTTTTGCATGCATTATTTTGACTGATTTTTGGCATGCATTATTCTGACATTTTACTTCAACTTTTCAGCCTTTGCAGAAATTTGGAGTGACTTCATTAATTTTCCAAGCATTGTAGAAGACATGTGGGTTGCAGAGGGTTGCAGGCTTTGCGGAATGGTGGAGATGTGGCTGTATAAGGTGGAGAGTGAGCGAATTCATTATAAATTCACTCACTTTTTTCTTCATTTTCTCCTCATTTCAATTCTCCTCATTCTCTTTCTTCTTTTCACTCGACTTCCTCTCGTCTCCTTCATCTTCATATTTTTTAGATTTCTTCTTCAATTTTCTACTTCAACCTTCTTCTTGCTATCTTATTTATTTGGAGAATTTGTTACTGGCCAACTCGATTTTCTTTGTATAAAAAGGTATGTAGTTTGGAGCCAAATATTGATGCTGTTTCTTTTATATTTCACATGCTTTAATTTATTTTTTTCTACTTGTGAACTAATCGTTTTTTATTTATCACCAATTAACTTTTTTTCTTCTTAATTTTTGGCATGATATGAGATGATTTTTTTCTTAAACACTAATCGTCTATTTTATTTTTATTTTTATGCTATATTGTGTAGATTGTGTTCAAGAAGACAAACTTCAACTTCCACAAACATTTCCGTAAACTAAACTATGGTTAGTATACATATACATCATTTATTTTTAACATAATATATTATTGTAAGTGAATATTTATTTGGTTTCGTATATACATTCATATGATAAGATTTTTAATTTTTAATAATATGTGTGTTGTTTTATGTGCCATTTAATTATTTTGTTGTATTTATTAATGAGATGTTATTTAAATTTTATTTGTTTATTATGATGAATATATTTTTATTGTTGCATGTATTGTATGTTTAACTTGTTTTGATTTACGTTATGTTATGTTCACTAAATAAATCTTGTTTACCGTAATTAATATATTATTATAGTATATTTAAAAAAAATATAAATTTAATAACTATAATAACCCTTATAAATTATTTGATAGGTATGGCTTCAACATCAAAGTCATCAGCATCAACTTCCACTCGAGCCAATAAACATAACACATACAAAGTTTGTCGGTCTATCGTAAAAAAATCAACAAGTTCGGTTCAATTAACAATACGTAATCAACAAGTAAAAGAAGAAATAAAGGGATTGAGGAGAAAAGATGTTGCTGCAAATGTGATTTGCAACATGTAAGACCAAAAAATACAGAAATTACGGCGACGTGTAAAGATGTGCCAAGTTGAATTGGAGTGGTCATCTAACCGTATCTCTGTTTTAGAAGGTCGTGCTCGGCAACAAGAAGAAGTCTTAGGGAATGAAATAAACTTACGACGTGGTACTATAAGTATCATGACAATGAAAAAAATATTATAGAGCAGCTTGGGGCTAGAGACGGGCATATAAACGCCCTAGAAAATGAGGTGAATGAGTTACGTGCTCAATTGGATAACGAGAGACACCAAAATGAAATTATCCAACAAGACAGTACGACTAACTTTCATCATGTGAATATGATGCAATCATGCATACTAGATCTTATAGATGTCACCCCTGGCTTGAATATGTGGCAGGATCTAGTAGATAACGAAAATATTGATATAGAAGTCATGGATGATAATAATATTGTAGAAAATGTACCCGATAATGATCATTCACAAAGTGATGTATATTCCTTGTAAATGTATATTGGTTGTGAAATGTAATGCATTATTTAACATGCTTTTTATACGTATCTTGTTTGTGAAATGTAATACATTGTTTATGATGCTTTTCATATGTACAATGTGGTCCACACTTACTAATTATAATTTATTTGTTCTTCATGTTTGTATTGAATTTATATATTTCACAGTGAAAAATTATATATATATATATATATCACTTTCGATCAATGGCGAGTCAACGACGAGTTGCAATTAGAGTTTATTGCGGAGGCGAAATTATATAGGAAAGCGGAAAAATATTGTATAGTTCTGCGCCCATTGGTTACACACGAATTGATCGAAATACAGACTTATCTGCATTGAAAGATCTAATTTATCAATTTCTTGGTGCGGCTAAAGACCAGTTTCATCTGAAACTTTTCACAAAATGGGGGAAAGTTTACGGTCAGAATAATATTATAGAGTCTGTAGTTCAGATTGAGACTGACGATAATCTTAGGTTCTTCCTAGATCCTAATGATGGATTAAACTCTATGGACAATTTTGTTGAGAAAGAAGCATGCCAAAATCTTAGCGAACATGAAGGTATGCTTATGAGCCAAGAGTGGGGATATTATATGTTGTTGTTGTCCCAACAAGATGTGCCCACGACATCATTCCTAGATTTAAGTAACCCTTGTGATTATGTGCCCGAAATCACTTAGGGATTGGAGAACCTTGCTTTCACAAACACTTTATTAAGGGGAGAATGTAGTGTCCAAAATATAATTGGTCCCAGTAATACTAGGAATGAACCTGAAGATATAATTGGTCCTAGTAATACGGGCAATACAGAAGACACAGACCCTTGTGCGGATTCTTTAGGTCTAATTTCCTCATCTGAAATGGAAGTTGAAAATTTGGATGAAAATTTGGATGACAATGAAGCAGAAGTAGACGAAGAAGATGTTACTGCGGCTAATGTAAATTCCGACGGTGTCGAAGCAACAATCAATATCATCTCGGACACAAACATCCCATTTTACACAATGAGTGGCCCCGAAGTTGCAGCTGACTCGATGCATAATCCTTCGTCTTCGTGGGAAAAGTTTTATGATCCTAGCTGAGGGATAATTGAGAAGGATATGTTATTCAGGGATAAGAACACTTTCGTTGCAGCGATTAAGTATTTCTCGATACGACATACAAGACGTCAGTTTCGAGTTATCGAAAGTAAACCCTTCATTTTGATTCTCAAATGTTAACACAATACTCCTTCTCAAGAGTGTCCTTGGTATGTTAGGGCAGCATTTAAGCAAAAACTGGAGATGTTCAAAATAACAAAATATGATGGAGATCATAGATGTTATATGAATGATATATCTTCCGATTATCGAAATCTGGAAAAAAATTTCGTAGCTTTCTTGATTAAGGAAAATGTTCGGGTCAATCCTGCAATCAACATCTCTGAGGCACAAACAGATGTTAAAAATGCAACTGGATACTAGATTTCATATCAGAAGGCATGGCATGGCATTAGACGGGTGATTGAGAACACTTACGGGACATGGGAGAGCTCCGTAAGAAAGCTGCCTAAGTTTTTGGGTGCATTACAAAAGTGGAACTCGGACACCATTGTTGAATAGAAACACCATGAGACCAACGTCCCACATAAAAAGATTATCAAATATATTTTTTGGGCGTTCGAGCCTTGTTACACTGGGTCCAAGTACTATCCACCGATTATCAGTGTTGATGGGACACATCTATACACAAAATACAAACATAAAATGCTGATAGTCGTTGCAGTGGACGGAAGCAAACAGATACTTCCCCTAGCATTTGCTATTGTAGACGAGGAGAATTTTGAATCTTGGAAGTGGTTTTTGGATTTGATTTGCAAGTACGTCATAGGTGGGAGGGCTCAGATGTGCATTATTTTAGATAGAAATGCAGGTCTTTTAAGTGCAATCGAGCCAATACCAACATTTAATGCCCCACATGGAGTGAATCGTTTTTGTTTGAGACATGTTTGTTCAAATTTCAATTCGCATTTTAAAGATGTGCAATTGAAAGATTTGTGTTGGTGGGCTGGATCTGAACACCAAATTATTAAGTATAGCAGTGTTATGAATGAAATAAGAAATCTGAATCCGACTGTGTACTTGTATCTCAATCAAATCAATAAAGAACAATGGGCTATTGCGCATGATGGTGGCTGGCGACATGGTATTTTGACCACTAATGTGCCTGAATCGTTTAACAGTATCTTAAGGGGTGCTCGACGTCTCTCTTTAAATGCCAACATTGCACGAATTCAAATGCCAACAAAAATAAAAATATATAAAAATATTTGTTTGTGAATCAACTCGGTCAGCCGAGTTGACTCACCGACCGAGTTGAAGCCCGAGTTAACACATAACCCAGAATAATGCGAATTCCAGAAACCTTTTGACACTCAGTTAACCGAGTCTTGGGCCAAACCGAGTTGAGTGATCGAGTTGGAGAGAAAACTTGGCCAGCCGAGTCACGAGCTGGACCGAGTTGAAGGACCGAGTCTGGAGACTGAATTTTCCACTTGTGCGAATTGGTGACTGACATTATCATTTGACATTGAAAGACATTTCATTTATTCGTTTAAGAAATTATTATTTATTTTAATTAAATATATATATATATTTTATATAAATAATAATATATAAAATATTATAATTATAATTTTCAATTATAATTATTAATAAATAATCTATATTTTATAAAATATATAGATATATTTTTTATAATAATTATTTTATTATATTATCTTAAATAATAAAATTCAAAATTAATCTTTAATTTAAGTAATTTTTATCAAATATATATACATAAATTTAAATATATATATTTACATAACTAGTATTTATAATATATATATTTATAATATATATAACATAAATTAACATATTAAAAAACAAAAAAGCAAATATCTTAACTCGATTTTTTAATTTTTTTATTATTTGTATATATATATATATTAAGATAATTTAATTTATACATATTAATAATTAAAAATTATTCTTTAATTTAAATAATATTTTTTTATTATCTTAAATAAAATTGCAATATTTTACTTTTTAAAATTATAATTTAATATAAATTTTTATAGATTCACTTAATAAATAAAAATATATATACATATTTAGAATATATATTTACAATATATATATATATATATTTTATAAATATATATAAATCTATATATAAAATATATAATATACAAAAGAAAAAAAAAATAAAAAGACGTCACCTTAACTAACGTTTTTTTAAAACGTCAGTTTTGGTGATGTTTATTCTTTTTTTTTTCATTTTTAAATTCTTATATATATATATTATTTTATTTTCAGAATATGAATTAATAATTAAAAATTATTCTTTAATTTAAATAATTTTTTTATTATCTTAAATAAAATTATAATATTTTACTTTTTAAAATTATAATTTAATATATATTTTTATATATTTACATAATAAATAAATATATATATATATATACACACACATATTCAAAATATATATTTAGAATATATATATATATATATATATATTTTATAAATATATATATATATATATCTATATATAATATATATATTATATAAAAGAAAAAAATAAAAAAACATCACCTTAACTGATGTTTTTCTAAAATGTCAGTTTTGGTGACGTTTATTATTTTTTTTCTTTTTTTATTTATTCTTATATATATATATTTATATATTATTAATATATATTATTTTATTTTCAGAATATGAATTAATAATTAAAAATTATTCTTTAATTTAAATTATTATTTTATTATCTTAAATAAAATTATAATAGTTTACTTTTAAAAATTATTATTTAATATATATTTTTATATATTTACTTAATAATTAAAAAAATATATATATACATATTCAAAATATATATTTAGAAAAAATATATGTATTTTGTAACTATATATATATCTATATATAATATATATTATATAAAAGAAAAAAATAAAAAAAATTTCACCTTAATTGACGTTTTTATAAAACGTCAATTAAGCTGATGTTTATTCTTTTGTTTTTGTTTTATATTTATTCTTATATATATATATATATCTATTTATTATTAATATATATATATATATTATTTTATTTTCAGACTATGAATTAATATTTAAAAATTATTCTTTAATTTAAATAATTTTTTTTATTATCTTAAATAAAATTAAAATATTTATTTTTTAAAATTATAATTTAATATATATTTTTATATATTTACTTAATAAATAAAAATATATATATATATATACATATTCAAAATATATATTTATAACATATATACATATTATAAATATATATATATATATAATATATGTGTGTGCGAGGATCTATACATATATATGTGTGTGCGAGTGTATATATATATATATATGTGTGTGTTATTTGGTGTGTGTGTGTGTGTATATATATATTAATGCATGTATGGGTATGTATGTGTGAAAGTATATATATATATATATATATATATATAAGAAATAAGAATGTCACTGTAGGTGACGTTTTTAATTTTATTTTTAAATCGTCAGCTCAGCTGACTTTTTTTATCAAAAAATCGTCAGCGCGGGTGACATTTTACCTATTTTAAAAAACTGTTTCAAAACCAACCCATTTCGTAATTTTTTTTTTCGCATTATTCTGAAAAAAAAACCCAGTCTAATTTTCGAACAAGGAGCTGAAAATCCTAGAATTTGTGCAACAATAAATAAATAAAAATCAACTTAAAGAGTAAAGATATTGGAATGACTTCGCTTCTGTTTGGTCCTTTACTTTTCAAACGGCTATACGACTGTATAATTAGAACTAATTTTCTTATGTTTATAATGTGTTTTCGAACATCCCCAATTGCCATTAACAGTTTACCAAGAAAAACGAAAATTTAAATCACCAATATATATTAAAAAAATCCTAACTCAGTTGATCTATGTTTGTAGTCAATTGTCGAAAATCCATAAAATTGCAGTTATATATTGTTTGTTCAAGTTTTCTTACGTTAGGGTTTTGTTGCATTTGGGAGGGAGCGTTGTTTTGAAAGGAAAAGTGAGGAAGAGACGAGAGAGAGGGGTGGTACTTTGTTCTCTAATTGAGGTTTGGAGTGATGCTTGTTTGCTTACGCAACGCTCTTCATCCATAGATGGCTCTTTAATTAGAAACACACCTCATAGACATGCAAAATTAGTCTTCCATAAGTTAATTTATTTATTTATTTTAGCTAGCATTTTTCCATTATAGTATTGTCTGTCATTACTTTTGGAAAATGCATTAAATAAATTACATAATTATATATATATATATGTATAATGTGAAATTATATTTTTTGTTTTTGTTTCTTTAATCTAGAACTTAAATCTATGTACTATAAATATTGAGAAAATTAATTAAAGGTATAGGTAGTCTCCTTTAAGAGAGTCATACGGTGCGATGAATAGTCAAATATTACATAAATTCTCTTTTTAAAAATTTTAAATTTATATCGTTATCACATATATTAAAATGAAAGATAATATAAAAATGTGGTGATATAACTTATCTTACCTTAGTTCGCGACTTCGCGTGGATTAACTTTTGTACTTTGTTAATTAACTAAAATAATTCTATATTTTGCTTAAAGACGTGTTTTCTATTTAGCCACATGTTTACTCGCTTTATGTTATTTAAATATATTCAATAAATAAATACAAATCAGACATGTACTAATATATTTTTTTTCTCTCTCTCTCTCTTTTTTTTATATTTATTTTTTATTTTTTTAAGGAATATATAACTGATGGATTAGTCTCCCCCGAACTTAAAGGAGTAGTCTAATGTTCGAACAAGGAGCTAAAAATCCTAAAATTTGTGCACAAATAAATAAATAAAAATCGAACATCGTGAAGAGTAAATGATGTTGGAACGACTTTGCTTCTGTTTGGGCCTTTACTTTTCAAACGGTTATACGACTGTATTTTTAGAACAAATTTTCTATGTTCATAATATGTTTTGGAACATCCCCGATAGCCAATAACATTTAACAAGAAAAACAAAAATTTGAATCAATAATATTAAACGAAAATCCTAACTTAGTTGATCTATGTATATAGTCTATTGTCGAAAATCCTTAAACTTGCAGTTAAATATATTTTTTGTTCAAGTTTTCTTAAACAAAAAGAAGCATATATATATATATATTAATATTTTAAAATTATTAATGATGAATAAATCCTATTAAGTATACAATTTTTATA
Source organism: Caryopteris x clandonensis (assembly GCA_028749325.2). NCBI lineage: Eukaryota > Viridiplantae > Streptophyta > Magnoliopsida > Lamiales > Lamiaceae > Caryopteris > Caryopteris x clandonensis. The sequence continues at coordinate 5,596,114 of JAPYKT020000021.1, forward strand.
CTATCATAAATTAATCATATAAAAACCACATACAAAAACTGTTTGAATAAGGTATTACTTTTCAACAAAAAAAAAAAAAAAATGATATTATTTCAATAAGAAATATTTTTATGTTAGAAAAAAATAATTTTTTAAATTTATCTCCAAAATGTATTAGAATTTTAGATTGTAGAACAAAGAATCTAACGATTTTAGCAAACAAGCAAATGTATAGAAATTTCTTGGACAAAGAAAGCGAGTTCTACAGTTGCTAGAATGTATAAATCAAATTCTGACAGTTTCTGTGTTTGTGAATTAAAACTATATTTTCTTATCAAACAACTATAAATAACTCTAGATATTATGAGTATATATGTGTTAGTTGTGTATGTGTCTATCAAATATCTTGATCATATCATATTTCTTTGAATTACTAGAATTTGTGCACAATTCAATTTTTGCTAAATCGTTCTATATAATTCAAAAATTAGAAAAAACATGGTATATATTGTATTAAGATATTAGGTATCATACGATATTGATTGTATACAATGATTAAATTCCTCAAATATACATTGGTCATTTTACGAGATTTTCAAAGCTAAGTTAAATAACTTTGTAAATCGTTACTTTTGGGCATGAAATGATTGTATAATATTTAGATAAATATTTATGATGTGAATAATTATTATTAATGTGTTTTTATGTAAATAATTTGTATGAACCTCTTCGAGCATATCGTGATCATCTACTTTCATTCTTGTTAAGCTAAAGATTTAGTAGTAAGGAAATTAAGTATATCTCTTATGTACAATATGAGTAGTTGATTATATTATTTATTGATGTGTGCGACGAGTTGAAATAAATGTGTTTGAGGATGAGCTAGCTAGTGGTCAAGTGATTGTGTGATGTAATAAGGCCACCCTTGTGCGTGACCAGTTCTATGTAATATACTATCAATACCTAGCTAGCAATAAAAGTTAAATAAAAAAAATAATAATGATTTGTTTTGTTGTGTGCCTTTTACAAACTTAACTGCTTAAGTGATTTTTGTATTTAGGCTCTTTGATATCTTTGGATGACGCTCCTATTTAATAATTAAGAGATATCTACTTCATTCCTTTTACAATGGAATGAGACCCATAAATCTTTAATATGAGTCTAGTAAAAATAAAAATTTATAAATATCTTTAGTTTTCATAAAAACATGAATAAATTATTGAAAATATAAGTGTTTTAATTTTGATTAATACTCAAATAAATCTTAGATTAAAGAGTACTTAATTTCGATTATATTAGTTCAGCCAAAAATAAAAGATTAAAAACTCAAACTCCTAAATATATAACTTAGAATAGAAAAAATTCCATACACTAAAATAAGGAATTTTGAAAATGTAGAACCTATTATATGGGTATTGTATTGATGGTCAGATGAAGAACAAATAGTTTTACCATGAAAAACTCAAGAATTATATAACCTTGTTGAAAACCATGCCATACCAAATGCTCATGAACAATTTTCGTATCAATGAGAATCTATTAAAACACAGTCGACATGAACAGTAAATTGCTCCATTAATTGATGATTTTTCAATTGCAGATTTGATAAAATTGGTCAATCCAACAGTCTTTGCTAGACCTAGGCTCTTGCATCCAACTTTTGTCCATTATAGCAAAATTTGGTTATGGTACGCTTTAGTAGATGCAAGTTTGGTTAAGTCGACATCAACCATATTTCTCTTGAACCATTTGGTAGCTTTATGTAGAATAAAAAAATAAAGAAAAAAAAAATCACATAAGGAACATATGGAATGTACTATTAAAGAAATATACCATAACAAAAACAAGTTACAATAGATAAGCTCTTGAATAGTTGTTCAATTATAATCTTATTTTACTTTATAATTTTACTATTTTGCAAATAAAATTTGGTGATGTTAAGCACAATTGACAATTTTTAAATTTCACTCTCAATGAGACATACCAAAAAAACCTGAAATATTCTCATACATAATGACATAGTAAAATTTAAACTTGAATTCAACACAATAAAATTAAAAATATTATACAAGCATTTCATCAAATAGGTTGTATGTATCTACTAAACACTCACCACAAACAAGATCAAAAACTTGAAATCTAAAAAAATGAAATAAAGAGAGGAAGAACTTGCAAAAGGAACAACAAAAACATGTATATGATGATTGGGTTGTCTGAATCGTGGAGGTAACCCATGGAAAGATAAATATTATTAAAAAAAGACAAAAATTAGTCCTTAACATCTTTAACCACAAACATTGAGTTACTTCCTCTCATTTTCCGATTCTTACAAAATTATCTAACACAAGCTCAATAAATTTATATTTCACCACGAAGTAATGGAATTCGTGATTACTTCCGGCTACTTGTCTTGGAGCAATAGCAGACCCCCCTGTGGAACACCGCCGTAAAAGAGAGAAATGAGTAGAATTGGGGGAAAATAGTTATTTATTTTAATGATAATGATTTATAGATTAAGAGGTAGTAGGATAGATTTGCTATATATATATTTATATTCTTTTGGGAATAGACTTCATATATAATTCTTGAATATATATGTATTTTAAAGGTATATAATTCATATAATTTTTGTATGCATGATTTTGTGTAGGAATAAAAATTCTAAAAAAAGTGAATAAAAAGATCATTTGTTTGGTATGAGAAAAAACATACTTCAAAATAAATATGTTTAAATAATTTTCAAATTTATTTACAATTTTTTTTGTGTTGTTTTATATTTCTCAAATTATAGACATAATATTTTATTTTTCTATTTTTTTCAAATATTTATTAATATTTTTAATATAGTTAAACACAGCTAAAAGTAGTTGAAAATGTCATCAACCTTATGAATTAAAGAATTAAAGTGTAATTAATTTTATAACATAAAATATATATTTTGACCTATGAAACCGTATTTTAATTTTTGTGAAGGGTCAATGATATGATTATAATTAAATTCAGAAATATTTATGATATGGTCTTTGCTATCTATCTATGAGAAACAGAGTGTATCTAGGCTAGAAATGATGTTTTACTAGGACATTCGTGTATAAATTCCAGCCGTTTTAAGTAAATTTTACCTTGATTTTGTAATTTTCGAAAAGTGTATACAAGTCCACTATTTCCATATGTTTATAGCATTAAATGAGACCAATCAAAACTAGGCAGGGTGGATTTGCAACTCTATTGTCTTAATAGGCTCAACTCGGAGTTTCAACTATTTATCCTAGCAGCCAGCGTAGTGGATATGCATATGTAAAGCGTCAATTATTTATCACAAGAAAACGCCATCAAACACATAACAAAAGATTTAAAGAATCATTAAATTTATGTTATAAAATATAATAATTAATCGGCCTCATGATGCAAGGTATAAATCGTCGCCTATTTTAGTATACAAAATATAACGTGTCATCAATCTTATATAAAATGTCATTGATTTTATAATACTACATATCAAGTGTGATCGGCCACATGAAACATAATGTAAAGTGTTATTGATTTTATGACACAAAATATAAAGAGTTATTGATTCTATAAGGCAAAGTATAAAGTGGCATAGTCCTCATAACATATGATATTTAGTGTTATTGATGTAATGACACATAATATAAACCATCATGAACAACGTTACACAAATATAATGTGTTATTGATTTTATGACACAAAATACGAAGTATCGTATTAATTGTGATGCAAAAATGCAAAGAGTCGGTACTTTAATTAAATTAGAGATTTTTTTATAAAAAAATCACTAAATTGACAAATATAATAATATTATTTTTTAAGTGTCACTATATGTCATAAAGTAGATACACTTTTTAAAAAATATCATTAAATATTATTTTTAAAGGACACTTTTAAAAGAAGTTATTAAATGAGTGTCACTCTAATCATTTTTCTTGTAGTGTAATTAATTAATTTTAGACATTAATGTTTTATTTTTGCACATTGAGGACATATTGAGCCCCAAAGTTCAAATGTGAACTAAGCTTTCTATGTCAACTTATTAATGAACAAATGAGTCTCTGTATTTCCTAATTAATTTAATTTTTTCTTTTTGACAGCCATTTTATTAATTTCTACGGCTAAAATGACAAATTAAAGTTAGGTGTAATAAGGACATATCACACTTGAGCTTCAATATAATAAAATAATATGTAATTATTTATTCACCTCAAACTCTGGTTCCATCATCCATGTGATGTCTGAGTCTTCAAAATATAAATATATGTAGTATAATAATAATATTTCCCAGCATGTAATAAAACTATTTCTTCCTTTTCTTTTCTTTTTTCTTTTTAAAGCATGCCAAAAAAATGTGCTGCTGGGACAAACCATGCAACATATCATTATTCAAATAAATGGTTTCTGAAATTCACGTGAAAAAAAAAAAAATACAATTGCTTTATGTAAACATGGGCATCGGTTCTCTCGATTTTGGTTTTAATTTCGAAGCCGGTGGTTTCTGGAACCAAAATCGAACCGCTATATATTCAGTTTTGGTTTCGATTCTGGAATTAGCGGTTCTCCTGTTACGGTCCGGTTCCATGTTTTTTTTTTCATTAATTAACAACTTCCAAAATAATTCTTGGTCGTTTGAATTTGATTATCACAAGTGATTGAATTGAATATAGTTAACTTAACTAAAACAATTATATTTTACAGAAAATAATAATAATAATTACAACAATAAAAAACTTAACTTTACAACTTATAAAAAAATTACAAAAAGAAAAAGAAAAAGTTACAACAAAAAATTAACTTACCTAAAAATATTTACTACTTTTAACAAGAGATTACAACTTTATAAGTTTTCAATTACAACTTATTAAAAAAATAAATAGAAGAGAAATAAAAAGAAAGACCTGAGCTTAACTATAAATTAGAAATTAAAATTTAATTTCTATTTTAGAATTAAGTTGCCTACGTATCCTCATAGTTAAGGAATCAAAGTCGACATAATTCTCTTATCTTGTAACGTATCTTGATGCTTGAGAAGTGGCATGACTCGATCACTTCCAAACGTGGTCCAATACTCGTTTTCATTTTCATCCTCATCCTCTTCATCAAAATTTACTTCTTGTTTTCTTACCTCGGCGTTTGACCAACCTTTAAGTAATGTTTGATTTTCTAGATTTTCAACCTTTAAATTGGATGTTTGGAGATCCAAAATGTAACCACCTATGCTAAATATGTTCAACCGAGATGGTGGAAGCCGGACACGCAAATATTTCCTTTGCAATTAGTGATAAAATAAGAAAGTTTTAACTCTTCGAGACCACCATCTCAAAAGCTCATTCAGTGTGTTAAACCCAAGTTCCTCAAAAGTAGTAGATATATAATTATCTAAAAAGTAGTAGATATATAATTATCTAATTCTTGATAAAGACTATTGCTGCTAGGTTTTTTAATTTTCTAATATTATAAAACTTATAATATTGATTAAGGTGTTGAAAGTTCGGATCTTGATAATGTTTGGGTTGACCTGAAACCGAACTATCTCCACCAATATCTTCATTTACATGACCGCTTTCACTATTTAAATTATCACCATATAAATTTGATTCTTTAAAAAAATCATAAAGTAATTGTTTTGTTTTACCTACAATGATATTGTCTGTCATAACTTTTGGAAAATGCATTAAATAAATAACATGATTATATATATGTGTATATATGGAAAATAGTGGGTTGAAGTCACACGTGAAGTTTCATCTGAAATTTTTGTTGTATATACTTAACTTTTGAAAGAATAAAATAAGATACAGAATTTGGACGATTTGGAAAAAATGAGTCTTTTTGAAAAAAAATTGATATAGATTTTATTTAATGTTACAATTTCGATTCTTGTGTTTTGAGAAACTAAACTAGTTGTCGTAATATTATGCCAGGACATACAATGTTACATCATATTATCGGATCGATATTAATATGATACTTTTATCGTTAAAATGTACGACGTCATTTAACAATCAGAAAAGTTATTATCTTTTACTTATAAAATAAATACTATTTTTTTGGAAAAAATATTCATATCTATATATGCACTCGCAGAAAAGGTGCAAGAACATAATATACGTGGGATCCAAAAAAGATCTGTGTATCTTCGTCATGTTGGCTATAATATGTGCATTATCATCAATTTTATGGTAGAATACAACCTATTGCGTGTAACAAAATCCAACATTTGATGCATGCAAGTATTTGCCTGCGAGATCCGTGACTTTGCCTGAAGATGTGTTGTTATTTAGGACCATGTTAATTAGGAGGTTTGTTAATTCAAAAGGTTCAATAATTAATAAATTTAAAATCAAATTATTTTTCTAATTTATTTATTTATATATTATCCAAAAAATAGTAAATAAAGGACAAAATGGAGTAAAAAGAATTGGAAGAAAGAAATTGTTGTGGATTTGTAACTTTCACTTATGAAAGTACAATACATTATTTATTGTGAAACCTTTATGGTTTAAATTTTGAAATTTTTGTTGTCATTTAATTTTGAATATTGTAATTTTGTTCGTTAAATTTGTTATTTTTGAATGTTTAGCTCATATTAATTCATGTCGTATAAAAAAATGCAAAAATAAATATTTTAGTATAAACTCGAGCTTTATTTTAAGCTAGGTGAGCCCGCAATTGTATATCTCAAACTAGAGCAGAGACTGACAATTTCGAGCTCGACGAGTTTCAAGACCAGCATTCTCAAGCCGAGTCAAGCTAAGCTAACCTTAGCCGTTCCACTTGTCTCATCGAAAGCACATCCATTGTTGGTGTGACCTCTAATTATTTATTTTTAATTATATAAATATAATTGTATATATGTTGACTATTTTATTTAAATAAATCATTATACACAAGCATAGTATTGAAACCCTCCGACTCCTTCCTTCAGTCTGACACCTTTAAAATATGAAAGGATCCCTAACAACCATTGATGTTAAATACTATATTTTAGTGTGGGAACCCCTAACAACCTTTACTTAATGTTAAATACTATAATCAACATAACAAAATCAAGATTAGAAAAAAAAAGCTTAATTTTAAAACCAGATAATAAAATTAGTTATTTCCATAAATTTACTGACTTAGATTCCTTTTTCTTTTGAGCTTAAATACTTTGAATTATTGAATGAAATTTAGTTTATAATGGAATTAAAATAATTTTATAATAATATTTAATTAAATAGCATTTCTATGATATGTTATATGAATATTTGAAGAAAAAAATAGTGGATATTTATGATTATTTGATGTAGGATACAATGTGAAATTATATTTTTGTTTTTGTTTCTTTAATCTAGAATTTAAATCTATGTACTATAAATATTGAGAAAATTAATTAGTGGTTGAGGTAGTCTCCTTTAAGACAGTCATACGGTGCGATGAATAGTCAAATATAGATTTGATATAGTCGAATTATTTGAATTAACAAATTTTTTTATAAAAAATTATTTAAAAATAACTAATATACAATTAATTAATTATCATAGAAACAAAACTTTTATTTTGGAACGTAAGGAATATATATTTCTACATAAAAATATATTTGTTTATTTGTCTTTATCATTAAAATAATAAAATATTTTGGATACATTTTTATATTCATTTTGAACTATACATTAACTTATATAATTATTTAATTTGAATATATATATACACATATATATAATAAGAAAAACACAAAAAAAATAGTATGTGAATATATTCTGCCACAACTACTTACTATTTTTAGAAAGTTCGATATCAAATCATTTTTTACGTTTTATTTGTTTTTTAACTCCAATTTCAAAAAGCTTATAACATTTTAGTTTCACATTCATTTAAAAAAAATAGATTTTAAATTAATTAGTATGATCTTTATTTTAACATCATATTGCATGTATAAAGTTAAACTATTAATTTATAAATATATAATAATTTTATAAATTAATTCTTGTATATTTTAATATTTAAAATATTTTATATAAGATAAAATAGTGAGATATTATTATTTTGAATAAATTGTTATTAAAAATATATTTTATATATTTATGTATTATTTTTTTAAATATTATTTTTATATTAACTTATTAAATATCATATCACTAAAGCGAAAAGAGTGTAAGAAAATAACAATCAGACACCATTTTGGTTATATTTTTTACATATAATATTATTAATTAATTCTATTTTTACTATTTTAATTTAATTAAAAAGTATTACTCGCAATCAAATTTCCTTACAAAGATATCAAAGAAATTTGAATTAAAAATTAAAGATAATATAAAAATGTGGTTATCTAACTTATCTTACTTTAGTTCGTGACTTAGCGTGTATTAACTTTTGTAATTTGTTAATTAACTAAAATAATTCTATATTTTGCTTAAAGACGTGTTTTCTACTTAGGCACATGTTTACTTGCTTTATGTTATTTGAATATATTCAATAAATAAATACAAATGAGACATGTAGTAATATATTATTTTTTTCTCTCTCACTTTTTTTTTTTTAAGAAATATAACGATAGATTAGTAATGTATAACAATTTCTACATCTAAGAATTACAATATGAGTTGATGCCACTATACTATTAAAATTTGAGCAATTAAGCAGAAGTATTACATTAATCTTTTTTCAGACTTATATTATTTAAAATTTTATTTTTATATTAATTACTATATTTATATTAATATGGACTACAATAGATATTATGGATGGAATTTTTTTGAAGTATCAAGAAAATAAATGCATAAATGTCACAAATACTAGTATTTTATTAATTTATGTGAGCGAAAGAAAGTAACTTCAAACTTAATCTACATTAAAAAAAAAAAAAAAAAATATTGAAGATTAAATTTAGATCACATGGGAACCGAAGTTTGAGGAAATAAACAAATTATTATATATTATCTTATTATATTAAAGCAAGTGTGATGTGTACTAACTGTACCATCTCTACTTTGTCTTTTTCTATATTTGTACCTAACTTAGAATTTGTCATTTTTGGCTTGGGTGTGAAAAGAAGTAATGATGCAAGAGGAGTGGAGTAATATATATAGGGGAGAGGTCTGGGCAATAAGCAATCCACAACAAAGCAAACCAAGCCAACTTGTGAATTACTACTAGCCAACTCCTTCAAATCATCCATGGCCAAATCAACCGCCTTTGCTATCGGTTCCTTCCACCCAACCCCAAGTGATGTCGTCTACCAAGGCGATGCGGCCGAACGTGGTGAGCTCCTAAGTCTTACAAATATCGACAACAATTCCTTTCCGGAGAAACAAAGCGTTGGCCGAGTCTTGTACTCCAAGCCAGTGCAGCTTTGGGAGCCAGGGAAACAAGCCGTCTTTGAGACCACCATTACATTCAGAATCGACTCCAAGGGAAACAATCTTCCAGGTGATGGCATTGCGTTCTTCATTGCACCTGTCGGCACTGAAATCCCCTCAGGTTCCAGCGGAGGCAACCTCGGCATCTTTGATGCGCGGGGCCAGAGTCCCAATGTTTTTGCTGTGGAATTTGACTCCTATGTTAATTACTGGGACCCATACAATACTCATATTGGAATCGACATCAACTCCAGGGAGTCCAAGGCCTTCACAAATTTTGACGACTTCCTCGGCAAAGATGTCACTGCCACCATAACCTACCGAGGACATAATGTTACTGTCGTTGCCTTTACTAGCTCAAGAACTTTTAGGGTAAGCTACGATGTTAATTTGAGGACCGTTCTTCCTCAGCAGGTCCAGGTCGGAATTTCCGCTTCCACTGGAGATGAAATTCAATTTAACTACATTCGTTACTGGAGTTTCACTTCTGCCCTTGTGCGCGACGACTTGAACTAAGTGTCTTAGAATGAGTTAGCTAGCGGTCATGTGATTGTGATTTGGGGTGAATAAGGCCACCCTTGTGCGTGGCCAGTTGTGTGTGACATGCTATGAATAAGGACCACCTAGCTAGCTACCGCATCATGTATTTAAGTTGTTTTTTGTTCTTTTTTTTTTTTTCATTTGACTTTGCAAACCACACCATCTTACTATTATAAATTTACGCCCTTCTCCCAAATTGGATCATTTCCTTCAAAGCCTTAAAAAGCCACAACATTGCTTGAAGGAGGAGCAGAAAATCTGAAATATTTTTGCGACATAAGAATAATTATTCTAACATCTTGAAAAGTGGGCGGCATCCATGTCCCCCAAACTTTAAGGAGAAGTCGAATGTTTGAACAAGGAGCTGATAAATACCAAATAAATAAATAAATGATATTGGAATGACTTTGCTTTATTTGGGCCTTTACTTTTCAAACGGCTATACGACTGTATTTTTAGAACAAATTTTCTTATGTTTATAATGTGTTTTCAAACATCCCCAATGGCGATTAACAGTTTACCGAGAACAACTAAAATTTAAGTCACCAATATATATTAAAAAAATCCTGACTTAGTTGATCTATATTTGTAGTCTATTGTTGAAAATCCTTAAAATTGCATGTTAATATATTGTTTGTTCAAGTTTTCTTACTTTAGGGTTTTGTTGCATCTCGGAGGGAACATTGTTTTGAAAGGAAAAGTGAGGAAGAGACGAGAGAGAGGGCTAGTACTTTGTTCTCTAATTGAGGTTTGGATTGATGCTTGTTTGCTTACGCAGCGCTCCTCATCCATGGATGGCTCTTTAATTAAAAACACACCTCATAGACATGCAAAATTAGTCTTCCATAAGTTAATTTATTTATTATTTTTTAGCTAGCATTTTTCCATTAGAGTATTGTCTGTGATAACTTTTGGAAAATTCATTAAATAAATTACATAATTATATATATATATATATGTATATATGAAAAATAGTGAGTTGAAGTCCTACGTGAAGTTTCATCTAAAATTTTTGTTGTATATACTACACTTTGGAAAGAATAAAATATGATACAGGATTTGGATGATTTGGAAAAAATAAGTTTTTTTGAAAAAGAATTGATATAGATCTTATTTAATGTTACAATTTCAATTCTTGTGCATCGAGAAACTAAACTAGTTTGGACTTGGTTGAGGATTTTGAAATAGTGTTATGAACTAAATATTTTTACAGAAGTTAAAAGTTGATTGATTCTTTAAAAAGATAATTTTATACTGGTTCTAATGATTTCATTATGTTTGAAAATGAGATGAAGTTTAGTTTAGGGTTGAGGCAAAGTTTCCTTTCTGAAAAAAAAAAAAAAAAAACATTGAGGTTGGTGGCTATTTTATGACTCATAGAAAAATATAATGATAATGATTTAGTATGTGTCAGTTAACACTTTTAAAATTTGAGCAGATCCCTAACAACCATTGACGTGTAGGTTAACTATTTTAATATTTACTATTTTTTAGTGAGGGAACCTCTAACAACCATTACTTCATTTTAAATACTATAATCAACATAACAAGACCAAGATTATTAAGTGAACTATTTGATGCGAAAAATATTATTTTAGTTGATTATTTTGGGTTAGATATTAATAATATTATGTATTGAATTATTTGAATGAACTAATTTTCTTATAAAAATTATTTAAAACATTAAATTACATACAATTAATTAATTATCATAAAAAATTAACTTTTATTTTGGGACGTAGCGAATATATATTTCAATACAAAACTAGATTTTTTTATATATCTTTACCATTATCATAATAAAGTATTTTGGATATACTTAAATATTAATTTTGAACTATTAATTAATTTAAAAGATAATTATAAAATTTAATATATATATATATATATATATATGAAATCAGAAAAACACAAACAAAATAGTAGGTGAAAATTGTCTGCCGAAATTACTTACTATTTCTAGAAAGTCTGATATGAAATAAGAATTTTTAGATTTATCTGTTTTATCACTCCAATTTCAAAAAGCTTGAGACATATTAGTCTCACCTCCATTCTTTCTAAAATAGATATCAAATTAATCGTTTTATAATATTTAATTTGATATACATATTGCATGTATAAAAATTAATTATTAATTTTTAAATATAAAATATTTTTTATAAATAATTGTTGTATATTTTAATATTTATAATATACTTATATAAACTAAAATCGTGATATATTTTTACTTTGAATAAATTGTTATTAAAAATATATTTTTTATATTTATGTATTTTAATCTGCAAATCTATATTATTATTTTTATAATAATTTATTAAATTATCATATCACAAAAGCAGAAATAGAGTATTAAAATAATTTGATATTTTTACCTAAAGACGTGTTTTGTTATTTAGGCACATGTTTATTTCTTTTATGTTAATTGAATATATTCGATAAGTTAATACAAATCAAACATGTAATGATAGATTTTTTTTCTCTCTCATTTTTGTTTTTTTTTTTTTAGGAACATGCAAGGATAGATTAGTAATGTGTCATGATAATATTTTCTACATATAAAAAGTACAGTACAAGTTGATGCCACCGTACTATTAAAATTTGAGCAATTAAGTTCAAGTATTACATTAATCTTTTTTCATAGTTATATTATTTAATATTTTATTCTCAAATTATATTACTGGATTTATATCAATATGGACTACTATAACTATTTATGCATGGATTATTTTTTTAGAAGTATCAAGAAAACAAAAGCATAAATGTCAGCTAATATTAGTAATTTATTAATTTATGTATGTGAAAACAGTAAGTTATCAATTGATCTACATACGAAAAATTTGAAGATTAAATTCACATCACAAGGGAACCGAAGTTTGAGGAAATGAAATAAATTATAATATATTATCTTTATTATATTAAAGATCAAGTGTGATGTGTATTAATTGTACCTAACTCTAATTTGTATTTTTCTTTATTTATTTATGGTAATTGTATCTAACTTTAATTTGTCATTTTTGGTTTGGGTGTGAAAGAAGTAATGATGAATGAGGAGTCGAGTAATATATATAGGGGAGAGGTCTGGGCATTATGCAGTCCACAGCATAGCAAAGCAAGCCAACTTGTGAATTACTACTAGCCAACTCCTTCAAAGCATCCATGGCCAAATCAACCGCCTTTGCTATCGGTTCCTTTCACCCAACCCCAAGTGACGTTGTCTACCAAGGTGATGCGGCCGAACGTGGTGAGCTCCTAAGTCTTACAAATATTGACAGCAATTCCTTTCCGGAGCGACAAAGCGTTGGCAGAGTCTTGTACTCCAAGCCAGTGCAGCTCTGGGAGCCAGGGAAACAAGCCATCTTTGAGACCACCATTACATTTAGAATCGACTCCAACGGAAACAATCTTCCAGGTGATGGCATTGCATTTTTCATTGCACCCGTCGGCACTGAAATCCCCTCAGGTTCCAGTGGAGGTAACCTCGGCATCTTTGATGCGCGGGGTCAGAGTCCCAATGTTTTTGCTGTGGAATTTGACTCCCATGTTAATTACTGGGACCCATGCAATACTCATATTGGAATCGACATCAACTCCAGGGAGTCCAAAACCTTCACAAATTTCGACGACTTTCTCGGCAAAGATGTCACTGCCACAATAACCTATCGAGGAAAAAATGTTACAGTCGTTGCTTTTACTGGCTCAAGAACTTTTAGGGTAAGCTACGATGTGAATTTGAGGACCGTTCTTCCTCAGCAGGTCCAGGTCGGAATTTCCGCATCCACTGGAGATGAAATTCAGTTTAACTACATTCGTTACTGGAGTTTCACTTCTGCCCTTGTGCGCGACGACTTGAACTAAGTATTTTAGAATGTGTTAGCTTGCGGTCATGTGATTGTGATTTGTGATTAATAAGGCCAAGCTTGTGTGTGACATGCTATGAATAAGGACCATCTAGCTAGCTAACACATCATGTATTTGGGTTGTTTTTTTTTTTTTTTTTCAATTTGCTTTGTAAACCACACCATCTTACTTTTATAAATTTACATCCTTCCCCCAACTTGGATCATTTCCTTCAAAGCCTTAAATAGCAGCAGTATTGCTTGAAGGAGGAGCAGAAAATCTGAAATGTTTTTGTGACATAAAAATAAATATTCTAACATCATGAAGAGTGGGCGGCATCCATCTCCCCCAAACTTAAAGGAGCAGTTGAATGTTCGAACAAGGGGCTGAAAATCCTAGAATTTGTGTAAAAATAAATAAATAAAAACCGAACATCTTGAAGAGTAAATGATATTGGAACAACTTTTCTTCTGTTTGGGCCTTTCTTTTCAACCGGCTATATGTGTATTTTTAGAACGAATTTTCTTATGTTCATAATGTGTTTTCGAACACCCCCAATGGCCATTAACAGTTTACCATGAAAAACAAAAATTTGGGTCACCAATATATATTAAAAAAAATTCACTTAGGTGTTCTATATATGTAGTCTATTGTGGAAACTCCTTAAAATTGCAGTTAAATATATTGTTTATTCAAGTTTTCTTACTTTAGGGTTTTGTTGCATCTGGTAGGGAAATTGTTCTGAAAAGAAAAGTGAGGAAGAGACGAGAGAGAGAGAGTGGTAATACTTTGTTCTAAAATTGAGGTTTGTTTGCTTACGTAACCATCCTCATCCATGGATGGCTCTTTAATTAAAAACACACCTCCAAGACATGCAAAACTAGTCTTCCATAAGTTAATTTATTTATTATTTTTTAGCTAGCATTTTTCTATTAGAGTATTGTATGTTATAACTTTTGGAAAATGCATTAAATAAATTACATAATTATATATATAAATATATATATATATATATATGTATATATGAAAAATAGCGGGTTGAAGTCTTACGTGAAGTTTCATCTGAAATTTTTGTTGTATATACTACACTTTGGAAAGTATAAAATAAGATACAGGATTTGGACGATTTGGAAAAAAATGAGTTTTTTTGAAAAAGAATTGATATAGATCTCATTTAATGTTACAATTTCAATTCTTGTGCATCGAGAAACTAAACTAGTTTGGACTTGGTTGAGGATTTTGAAATAGTGTTATGAACTAAATATTTTTACTGAAGTTTAAAGTTGATTGATTCTTTAAAAAGATAATTTTATACTGGTTCTAATGATTTCATTCCTTTCTGACAAAAAAAAAAAAAAAAAAAAAAAAAAAAAAAAAAAAAAACATTGAGGTTCGTGGCTATTTTATGACTTGTAGAAAGATATAATGATAATGATTTAGTATGTGTTAGTTGTCGTAATATCGTGCGAGAACATACAGTGTTTGACCATATTATTGGATCTATATCAATATGATACCTTTATTGTTAAAAAGTAAGACGTCATTTAACAACCTTAAAAGTTATTATCTTTTACTTATAAAATAAATACTATTTTTGTCGCAAAAATATTCATCTCTAAATATGCACCATTAAAAAAAGTGTGAGAGCAGAACATACTTGGGATACAAAAACAAATTGTGTAGCCTCGTCATGTTTGCTATAATATGTGCATTTTCTTCAATTTTAGGGTAGAATACAACCTATTGCATGTAAGAAAATCCCACATTTGATGTGTGCAAATTTTTGCCTGAGAGATCCGGGACTTTGCCTAAAGCAGCTAATTTTGTAGATGTTATAATCATTCTAGACTGCAAAGGACAAATATAATATTACATCCACAAAATACATGGACTGTCACATGAAATGTTTTTTATTGTGAAATCTTTATGGTGCAAATTTTAAAATGTTTTGGTTGTGAGACGTGAGACATTTAACTTTGAACATGTAATTTTGTTTGATAAATTTGTTATTTTTGAATAAGCTGATATTCTCTTTCTTGGAAGGGTGTAAATTGTTAGAAAAACATTGAAACATTTTAGTATAAGCTCAAGCTTTAGTTTTGAATCGAGCTGAGCCTGCAATTGTATATCTCGAGCTCGAGTAGAGAATGATAACTTCGACCTCGAAGAGTTTCACGCCAAGATTTCTTGAGCCGAACCGCGCCGAGCCAAGCCTACCTAGGCTAGGGCTTAACTCGACTCGACTCATAAACTACCCTAATAGCTTAGTTGCAGGCTAACAACACATCCATTGTTGGTGGCGCCTCCAATTTTTTATTTTTTTATTTATCTATATAATTATACATGTTGACTATTTCACTTAAATGGACCAACGTATTATACACAAGCCATATATTTAATGTAGTTCAATTAAATAATATATGAACAAGTTGTCCACAAGAAGATTGAATATGATTTATTAATAAACTAAATTGAATCCCTCCGACTTCTTCCTTCAGTTAACACTTTTAACATTTGAGCAGATCCCTAACAACCATTGATGTGTATGGTTAACTATTTTAATATTTACTATTTTTTAGTGAGGAACCTCTAACAACCATTACATCATTTTAACTACTATAATCAACATAACAAGACCAAGATTATTAAGTGAACTATTTGATGCGAAAAATATTATTTTAGTTGATTATTTTGGGTTAGATATTAATAATATATATATATATATATGAAATACGAAAAACACAAACAAAATAGTAGGTGAAAATTGTCTACCGAAATTACTTACTATTTCTAGAAAGTCTGATATGAAATAAGAATTTTTAGATTTATCTATTTTATCACTCCAATTTCAAAAAGCTTAGAACATATTAGTCTCACCTCCATTCTTTCTAAAATAGATATCAAATTAATCGTTTTGTATAATATTTAATTTGATATACATATTGCATGTATAAAAATAAATTATTAATTTTTAAATACAAAATATTTTTTATAAATAATTGTTGTATATTTTAATATTTATAATATACTTGTATAAAATAAAATTGTAAGATATTTTCACTTTTTATCTCGGACAATACCTCTATAAAGTAATTTCCTTTCAGTCCCTAATTTTTATCACTTCCTCAAAAATATGAAAGCAACCGCAAATCAAGACTAACCTGACATGAAAGTTGAGCGTTAAAAGCGCGATGATGATATAAAGAAGATAGTATATTGGTAGTAGAAGAGTAGAATTCAATTGTTGGAATTTGCATCTATGTATACAATCGCCCGCTAAATTTGAATAGAATTATATCTACTACTTCCTATCGGTTTATTGGATTCAATTCATCAAATAGTAGGACAACAATTTCCAGGTTTATTCCATATTGCTTAAGCATAAAAGCAGTTTTTAGCATCAATTAAATTTAAGATTTAAAGCAGTAGAATCTAAGAATAGTTGTGAGAAAATTAAGACACAAAAGTGAATCATTATTATTTTTATTTAATATTCCCATCTCTATTCCACACACACACATATATCTATGAGATATATAGAGATGGTGACCTTAATAGAGTTATATGCAGCAGCTAGGGTTTCCTTATTCATTATATAGAGCACAACTAGTCACGCACAAGGGTGACCTTATTGATCGCACAACATAACCACTTGACCACTAGCTAGCTTATTTTAAGACACACTTAGTTCTACGTGTTGTGCACGAGGGTGGAAGTGAAACTCTAGTATCGAATGTAACTATATTGGATGAGATCTCCTGTGGAAGCGGAGATTCTTACCTAGATTTGCTGAGGAAGAATGGTCCTCAAATCCACGTCGTAGCTTATCCAGAAAGCTCTTGAACAATAAATTTCTTAATGGATAGTATAGCTTAGCCCATTTATTATTATTATTATTATTATTATTATTATTATTATTATTATTATTATTATTATTTTGTGACAAGATTGATCGAAGAATTCTTTTAGTGATCTTCAACTTTGAGAAACTTCATTATGCTATTCATTATTTCTCAATAATCCACAACATTTATTGCAGATTTTATTTTCCTCGGTAAAAAGAATACTTAAAGAATGTCAATTCTGAAAATAAATTATCTACATCTACAACAATATAATCATCACGTTTTAAAGATTTTGAAAGATGTATAAAAGATCTTCACATGCTTTCATCGCCAACATATTATAGCATCTTCAAATCGAACAAAAATAAAAAATTCTTCGTACTTTAAATCATTAAAGATAGACTTAATCAATTATATTCAGAAAATAGTCAACTCTAAAAGATTCATCGGTTGACCATGTTACTTCTTGATTAGTATTTTGAAAATTCTTTAATTATTTAGTGAAGAGAAATTCCAAAAATAGTGACAATCAAACTCTTATATGAAGTTTCAAAATATAATAATAGTGAAAATATTTAAAAAAAAAAATTGATAGTGATATCGAAATTAGACAATACGTGTTCAAATATAATTGACTGTGAATAAGTAACACGTGAAAAAAAGGTTAAGTTCAGGATATTCCTGTGGAACTGCGATTATAGGATTAATAACATTTTATGCTATTAATTATTAATTCTCAAAAACAATGTCAATTTTATGAACAATTCTTTTTCTTTTTCTCATTTGAAGAAACATATATACCATACCACTAAATTTATAAAACTATAAGTGTCTCAAATCAAGTTTATATATATAAATATATATATATATATATAAATAGTTGACACCGACCCATGCATCTTAATCCCTATATTTTCTAGGTTCTGTTAAGAAATATGAAAATTATAATTTAAAATTAACAATTATTTTCTAAAGTGAAGAAACTAAAAGTATTTAAAAATCTGAAAATAAATCTGAAAATAACACAAAAAGAAAAGAGGGAAAGGGGGAAATTATAATTAAAAATAATATTCTAAAAAACTAAAAACTTCCAAATTGTAAAAAATGAAACTTATATTTCAAAAATATAAAATAATATTCCATAAAAATAAATCTAAAAAATTAATTTCCAGATTTTCAGTTGCTTACAATTTCAAGATTTTCATTTTGTTTTTGTAATTTACAGACCATTAATAATTTTAAATTATAATTTCTTATAATTTCCTGGTTTTTTTTAAACATTTCATATTTTTTAGGGAATTATTGTGTATTTTAAACATATATTTTCTAGTTCTTTTTATTTTAAATTTCCATATTTCAACTTTTAATAATTTCCATATTTCAACTTTTAATAATAATAATAATAATAATAATAATAATAATAATAATAACAACAACAAATGTGTCTTTTTACTACATAATTCATTTCTTAATTTTGACAGCTAACATCTATTTCCCTTGGTTCCTCTTTTATATTATTTATTTTAAGGCCAAAAATTTAGAGTTAGGTACAAATAGGACACGTCGCACTCGAGCTTCAATAATAAGACAATATTTAGTAATTTTTTTATTTCTCATTGAAGATTGATAAATGATTTTAATTATAAACAAGGATGACAATTTTATTTTTAAGTTGAAAATGATTTCAAATTTGTAATTGGGTGTAGGTGTAGTTTGTTGGATTGTAATATTCGAACATTTGATACAACAGTTGAGAAATAGAATTGATTTATTAATATTTTGTTTTTGCATGTTTCTATATTTGTTTTCTTAACATTGTAATATTCGAACATTTGATACAACAATTATTAACATTGTTTTTGGTTTGATTTTTGTTGCACTTGGACGTTGAGATTGTAATGTTGTTTCACTTGATATCGTTGTTCATATTGTTATTGTTGGGAACTCCTACCCAAAATTCTTTGTTTGATTTGACTTGTATTATCAGGATTCATATTTGGATCGAATTATTTCGATTTTAGTTTCAACCTTTTATTGTGTTTTGAGATTGAAAATATGTTCATTACATGATTTTGAAGAATTTAGATTAATTCGATGTTTTTTGGGTTGAAAATAACTAAAACTTAGATGATTTATGTTTTGAATGGCCATGTCTCTAAAATGGGGTTGGTTAAACAATAGTATATTGCAACACAAATAGTAAAATATTTATGGTTAAGCAGCAACATCTTTCACATGAAGAGTAATATCTTTATTATTTTGAAGTATTTCACCACAAAGAGTAATATATTTATAGGAAAAAAGTAGTACATTTCTACACATAAGAGTAATACTTTCATGATTAGACAATTTCTTTCAACACAAAGAGTAATGTTTTTATGCTTATGAGGTAATTCCTTCCAACATAAATAATAATAAATTCTACGGTAAAACAATAACACATTTGAACACAAATTGTAAATTTTTACGGTTAAGCAATAATATCTTTATGGGTAAGAAAGAGTAATATCTTTATAGTTAAATAATAATATCTTTCAGTATCAAACATAATACATTTACGACTAACTAAAATGTTTTGCTTATCTAAAATGTATTAGTTGTATTAACTTTGGTGGAAATTATTTAACGAATTAAAATAAGGGTGTGACTAGTCATACCCCCAAAATCTCTAAACATATTTCCAAGTCTAAATATGCCCCATTTAAATTTAGTAATTCCTTTCTTTGTACTAAATATACCCCATTTATACCCATTATACCATTTTCATTAAAACATAAAAAAATTCATAAATTAGGTTTATCTCTGCAATTTATGTATGCTTTAATCCCGCTTTTAACCTGCACCTTCTCTTTTCTCTACCAGAAACCTAAAAAAAAAAAAAAAATCCATTTCTTTCACCTTTCTCATTGTTTCTATCTGTGTTTTGTTTCTCAGATTAGTAACAATGAGAAATGATTCTAGTTGAAATTGAAAAATGTCACAGATTTGATTTAGCGCCATAATGTGGCTGTGTCTGGCGCCAATGGAGATTAGTATTAGTATAACACAAGAAGAATAGCAAGAAAAATTATGTTTCTTATGAAATAATTCTATAATCTAGCACTATCTACCACATGAAAATGAAGGAAATGAAAATAGAAGTTAAATATATATATATATATATGTGTGTGTTGTGTGTCTGTGTGTGAAATATTTTACACACAATTCTTAACAAAATCAAGTTTGGGGAAATGACGTTTATAGAATAGCCTTAAGTGTATCAAGTTTGGCCTTCACGGTAAAAGACTGAGATATGGAGTCGAGTCTCAAGAAAGCCATGAATGAATTTGTAATTTCACCTTTGTATCTCTATATTCAAAAAACATGGAGAAGAAGAAAATACTAAAATTAAAACTAACGACTGAAGTAAGAATCATGAAAAAAAAATTTAGTTAGTTTGTGTTGAATAGTTCTTAAAGAGAGTGCATAGAATTAATTCTTATGGTTGTAACTTCTCAGACGAGATTGAGGATTGAGATTTCTCCAGTTTAATAAGAAGGTAATAAAAACAATAAAATTAAGTAACTTATATAAATGTATATAGATATTTTAGTAACTTATAATTATATATAGAGTGAGGGAACCCCTAACAACCATTACTTCATTTTATATACTATAATCAACATAACAAGACCAAGATTATTAATAAAAAAAAAGCTTAATTTTTAAAACCAGATAATAAAATTAGTTATTTCCATAACTTTACAGACTTAGATTCCTTCTTCTTTTGAGCTTATATACTTGAATTATTGAATGAAATTTAGTTTATAATGGAATTAAATTAATTTTATAATACTATTTAATTAAATTGCATTTCACTGATATGTTATAAGAATATATAAAGAAAAAAATATTTGATATTTATGATTATTTGATGTAGGGTACTATGTGAAATTATATTTTTATTTTTGGTTCTTTAATCTAGACTTAAATCTATGTACTACAAATATTGAGAAAATTAATTAGAGTTTGAGGTAGTCTCATGAATGACACGGTCTTATGGTGAGATGAATAGTCAAATATAGATTAATATAGTTTAAATTCCACGGTTAACACAATCAATCCACTTCCTCATGCTCATCTATACTAATATGATAATAAAATAGTCTAAATTTAGTTTTTCAATTCATTTTTAATTTATAAAAAAATAAATATTTATAAAAATGATGTGTCAGATTTTAATTAGTTGCATTTTATTTTCTTCCTTTTTTGGAGGTTTTTTTTTAAAATAAAATTTGTTAAAATAAAAAATAGCTTTTTCATTTCTACAATGATATTTACGTATAATATATTACATTAATTCTCCTTTCACAATTTTTAAATTTATATCAATATAGCATATATTAAGTGAAATATTTGATGCGAAAAATATTATTTTAGTTGATTATTTTGGGTTAGATTTTAATAATATTATGTATGAATTATTTGAATGAACTAATTTTCTTATAAAAATTATTTAAAACATTAAATTATATACAGTTAATTAATTATCATAAAAACAAAACTTTTATTTTGAGACGTAGCAAATATATATTTCTATACAAAACTATATTTTTTTATATGTCTTTACCATTATAATGATAAAATATTTTGGATATACTTAAATATTAATTTTGAACTATTAATTAATTTAAAAGATAATTATAAAATTTAATATATATATATATATATATATATATATATGAAATAAGAAAAACACAACCAAAATAGTAGGTGAAAATTGTCTACCAAAATTACTTACTATTTCTAGAAAGTCTGATATGAAATAAGAATTTTTAGATTTATCTGTTTTATCACTCCAATTTCAAAAAGCTTAGAACATATTAGTCTCACCTCCATTCTTTCTAAAATAGATATCAAATTAATTGTTTTGTATGATATTTAATTTGATATACATATTGCATGTATAAAAATAAATTATTAATTTTTAAATATAAAATATTTTTTATAAATAATTGTTGTATATTTTAATATTTAAAATATACTTGTATAAAATAAAATTGGAAGATATTTTTACTTTGAATAAATTGTTATAAAAAATATATTTGATATATTTATGTATTTTATTATGAAAAATTATATTATTATTTTTATAATAATTTATTAAATTGTCATATCTCAAAAACAGAAAGAGTGTATGAAAATAACAATCAGACACCATTTTGGTCCGCGGGAGATTCAAGGTGAAACAAAAATATCTTTTTCGTTTCAATTACAATTTTTACATATAATATTGTTAATTAATTATCTTTTCAATATTTTTAATTTAACTTAAAAGTAATTAAACTTTCATACAAAGATATCAAAGGGATTCGAATGCCAAAATGAAGGATAATATAAAAATGTGGTGATCTAACTTATCTTAGCTTAGTTAGTGACTTAGCGAGGATTAACTATTGTAATTTGTTAATTAACTAAAATAATTTGATAATTTTTCCTAAAGACGTGTTTTGTTATTTAGGCACATGTTTATTTCTTTTATGTTATTTGAATATATTCGATAAGGTAATACAAATCAAACATGTAACTTTACTGTGGAATTTCTACAGCCCCAATGTTTTTACTGTGGAAGACTCTCATGTTTATTTCTACAGCCCCAATGTTTTACTGTGGAATTTAACTCTCATGTTAATTACTGGGACCCATGCAATACGCAAATTTTAATTGACATCAACTCCAGGTAGTCCAAAGTCTTCACCAATTTTGACGACTTTCTCGGCAAAGAAGTCATTGCCACAATAACCTACGGAGGAAAAAATGTTACTGTCGTTGCCTTTACTGGCTCAAAAACTTTTTGGGTAAGCTACGACATGAATTTTAGGACCATTCTTCCTCAGCAGGTCCAGGTCGGAATTTCCGCTTCCATTGGAGATGAAATTCAGTTTAACTACATTCATTATTGGAGCTTTACTTCTGCTCTTGTGCGCGACGACTTAAACTAAGTGTCTAAGAATGAGTTAGCTAGCGGTCATGTGATTGTGAGTTGTGATTAATAAGGTCACCCTTATGCGTGGCCAGTTGTGTGTGACATGCTATGAATAAGGACCACCAAGCTAGCTACCGCATCATGTATTTGAGTTGTTTTTTGTGTGTTTTTTTTCATTTTACTTTGTAAACCACACCATCTTACTATTATAAATTTACGCCCTTCCCCCAAATTGGATCATTTCCTTCAAAGCCTTAAATTGCAGCAGTATTGCTTGAAGGAGGAGCAGAAAATCTGAAATGTTTTTGTGACATAAAAATAAATATTCTAACATCTTGAAGAGTGGGCGGCATCCATCTCCCCAAAACTTAAAGGAGCAATCAATGTTCGAACAAGAAGCTGAAAATCCTAGAATTTGTGCAAAAATAAATAAATAAAAATCGAACATCTTGAAAAGTAAATGATATTGGAACGACTTTGCTTCTGTTTGGGCCTTGACTTTTCAACCGGCTATATGACTGTACTTTTAGAACGAATTTTCTTATGTTCATAATGCATTTTCAAACACCCTGTTGGCCAATAACAGTTTACCAAGAAAAACAAAAATTTGAGTCACCAATATATATTAAAAAATCCTGACTCAGTTGATCTATATATGTAGTTTCCTGTCGAAAATCCTTAAAATTGCAGTTAAATATATTGTTTGTTCAAGTTTTCCAACTTTAGGGTTTTGTTGCATTTGGGAGGGAACATTGTTTTGAAAGGAAAAGTGAGGAAGAGACGAGAGAGAGGGGCGGTACTTTGTTCTCTAATTGAGGATTGGAGTGATGCTTGTTTGCTTACGCAACCCTCCTCATCCATGGATGGCTTTTTTATTAAAAACACACCTCATGGACATGCAAAATTAGTCTTCCATAAGTTAATTTATTTATTATTTTTTAGATAGCATTTTTCCATTAGAGTATTTTCTGTCATAACTTTTGGAAAATGCATTAAATAAATTACATAATTATATATATATATGTATAATGTGAAATTATATTTTTGTTTTTGTTTCTTTAATCTAGAACTTAAATCTATGTACTATAAATATTGAGAAAATTAATTAGAGGTTGAGGTAGTCCCCTTTAAGACAGTCATACGGTGCGATGAATATTCAAATATTACATAAATTCTCTTTTCAAAAATTTTAAATTTATATCAATGTTGTTAATCAGGAATTTAAGTGTAGCTCATGATTATCAGTTAATAATGAAGCGTTAGTTAGTGCAGTTAGTTAGCTAGCTAGCTAGCTAGTTAGTTAGTTAGTTAGTTAGTTAGCTTGTGGTAGAAGTTCATGCCACTCTTTGATAAGTTGGTTAGCTGAAGTTTCAACTAACTAGGGGGAAAGGGGTGAATAAATTCAGCGGATTCATTCATCCATAATACACGGTGAAGAAAAAAAGTGAAGAGAGCAGAAAAAATATATAGTGAAGAGAGAAGAGCAAATCGAGAGAGAGAGAAGTGAAGTTCAGTTTCTAGGTTGTGAATCTTGAGTGTTCATATCCAGATTCGTGAGAAGTGTCCATCATGATTGAGTGAAGTGTTTACTCTTGTAATCTGCATTGTTTCTTGGGTAATAAGAAGTGATCTCTCGTTTTGCAGTGGACATAGATCTAGAAATAGATCGAACCACTTAAGATTGGTGTTGTGTTTTATTTTAAGTCTACATTTTTTTATCTCGTTCTTGATCGATTGCTTCTGCAATTTATTGTTCGAATCTGATAATTGGCACCGTCTGTGGGAAATACAATCAGTTAAGAATGGGATCTACGGGTTTCGACGTGGAGAAGTTAACAGACGAAGTGGATTTTGGCCTGTGGAAAGTGAAGGTGAAGGCTCTGCTAATTCAGCAGGGTCTGGGCAGTGCATTGATGAATAAACTTGAAGGTGGGACTGAGAAAGAGAAAGTAGAAGATCAAGCGGTGATAAACGAGAAGACTCACAGCTTGATCATTCTATATCTGGGCGATAAAGCACTAAGAGAAGTAGCAAAGGAAACACCAGCCATAGGAGTATGGGAGAAACTACAGAGCCTGTATATGGTGAAAACTCTAGCAAATCGCCTATACATGAAACATAAGTTATACTCATTCAAGATGGCAGAAGAGAAGCCAATCTTGAAGCAACTGGATGAGTTCAACAAGGTTCTTGATGATTTAGACAACATTGAAGTCAAATTGGAGCAAGAAGATAAGGCTCTGATACTTCTATCTGCCTTGCCGAAATCATCTGAGAACTTTAAAGATACACTGCTGCATATCAAGAAAGGAAAACCACCAAGAAGTCAGCCAAATCAGACGAAGAAGGGGCCTTAAAACCTAAACCAGAAGTCAGAAAAGAAGGTGGATAAATCTCCAAACAATCCAAATCTCAAATTCTTTCACTGTCATGAGCCTGAACACTTTAAGAAGTAGTGCAACAAGTGGCAAGAAATGATGGCAAAATTTGCTATAGAGGATGCAAGGAAACCTAGAAGGAAACCAGGTAAATCAGACCACCATTGTAAAAGATGAGGGATATAAGTCATGTGAAGCTTTCTGCATCACAGCTGAGTTGATTGGATTGAACTAAGATGATGGAGGGAGAGTGCAGGTGAAGGTGGAGCTGTACTCAGCAGGGAATAAAAAAAGAAAAGAAAAAAAAAAAGAGAAAATGAATTGTTTCAAAAGTTCTATTTATCTTAAAGTTAGCTCTTGAAGATGTTTGATCTTGAGCTAAGGTGGAGATTGTTATCTGAAAGCCCAGTGTAGCTCAGAGATCAATCATGAAGCAACGGTTAAATGTCAAAGTCATTCAGCTTGATCAATTCTGGAGCATAGAACCGAGAATCAGAAGATTAGCTACTCAAGTCAGCTGCTTGAGTTAGTTTAGAGTTAGTTAAGAGTTAGTTAGTGAGTTGTGGAAGGGAGGCATCTTGAGCTAGATCTTTGACACATGGCGCAAGATGCTCGTAGCAGTTACTAGCTAGAATAAGGGAGTGTTGAAAGAAAATATGAATTGGGATTCATTCCAGCAGTTTCAGAGAAGAGAGAGAAGTCGAGCGAGAGAAGAGAAACAGGAGATAAGTCAGTTGCTCTGTGTTCATCTTTGTTCATAGAGTTTTGCAGTTAGATTTGTGAGAAGATTATCACAAATAGAGTGAATGATACACTGTAATCCATAGATTGTGTTTTCACCATTAATAAGATTATAGTATTTAAAACCATTATTGATAAATATTTTCTCATTATTGGATCGGAATATTTAAATATAGAAGTCATACCTTGTGATTCATCGGTGAATCCTCCACGAGGTATTTGCGTTTGACGCCGATTGTTTCCTAAGACGTTGCAAATGTTTTTTCAACATATAACCTTCTCCTTTTTGAAAAACATATTCCAACTAGCAATAGTTGCAAATTACTTTACTACTTTACAAATCTCTTTTGAAGTGAACGGCAAAGATATCCGATCTAAGTGCCTCATTACTTTGAATTTGTCGCGTATTTTGACTTTGACTCCCTTGAGTTGGAAGACGTTCTTCATCGGTTGATTCGGTTTGAGGATCATAATGATGTGCATGTCCTTGTGCACCTACATTAATAATCATAATAAATTATTAATCATAGATGATTGAGAGAGATATTTAAAACAAAAAATATGTATAATAATATTTAAGAGAGATATTTTATAAAATAAAATAAAAAACCTAGTTGACCTTGAAAATTTTCTTGCCACTCGATCGGTTTCAATATCTTCATCATCAACATGAAGATATCTTGGAGCCAAAGGTGATGGTGGTGGTAATGCGGCTCCGGCACTTATACTCGTCTGCATAGGTAATTTTTCTTTTGTTTGTCGAGATGAAGAAGATCATCATTTACCTCCATATACTCTTTGGCTCGAGCTCGACATTTTGAGAGAGATTAATTGAGAGAGATGGTAAGATAATTAAGAGAGATGACAAGATAACTGAGACAAATTGAGGGAGATTGAGAGAGATGATAAGATAATTGAGAGAGATTGAGGGAGATTGAGAGAGATCACAAGATAATTGAGAGAAATTTGATTTTATGAAAGAAAATTGGTAGGGGGAGGGGGTATTTATAGGGAAAAAAAAAAAAGATCCCTTGGAACCGGTGGTTCCCGGTTCCAGTTCGAACATCCGGTTCCACAACGGCCATATCATCTCAACCGTCGAAGATCAACGACTAGTTAATCTCAGACGTTGGTCTTCAACGGCTAGAATTTTAAAAAGACAGTTAGAACCACCGGTTCTAACAGTTCCGGAACCGTTAGAACTACCGGTTCAGAACCGCCGATTCCTGAAACCGACAGGGTAGGAAATGGAACCAAACCATGTATAACACGATTTTGGTTTTGGTTTGAAACCGGAACTGGGTCAACAGTTGTACCGCACCATTGACTGGCGGTTCGAACCAGCGAAACCGAAACCATGCCCGCATCTAGGCTTTATGCACGTGGCCTGAATATATTTATTCTTCTTGTGATAAAGGAAAGGACATACATATGCCTGCTCCAAATAAAACCATCAATGTAAATATATTATCCGGATGTGCCACTTCTTAAATTAGGTTTGAAGTTGTTTAGCGACCATTATTTCTTTACAAATGAATAACCGTAAAGTTAACTAGTATTGCTCTTGCGCGCCTGAGCTATATAATATATTTAAAAATAAAATAAATTATTTATTATATAATTTTAAGATAATTAATATTTTAAAATAAATATTTAAAAAATTTATTATTTTATTACTAAAAATATTAAAATACTATAATTTTTCATTAAAATATATCTCTCCTCCGCTCCAAAATAAGAGCTATGTTTTTTTAATAAATTTAGAAAATGTATAGAAAGTAAATTACTTAATAAGTATTACAAAAATATATTAGTTGTATTTATTTACAATCTAATTCCAATACAAATATCAAAACACAATAAATAGTAAAATATAATTCAAATAACTAACCAAAAAGAATTATATTTCTCGCATCTAATATCCATTTTAATATATGAACATGGATATAAAATTAAAGATCATAAAAGGGTTCAACCTCGGCTTAGAACAAGAAAGTTAATGATCGTTGAAACTTGTTCCTTTTATTCGTCATCTTTGGACAGGGCTTTGCACCGCAAGATCAGCTCCACCAGCACACTAAGGCCGTTGATTCTTGCATTTGTTTCAACTGTTGCCTTCTCCTTCAGAAGATTTAGGCACTTGAGCTTAACTGGAGGACTTTGAACTCTTATCTTTTCTTTCTTGCAGTCGAACATGGGAGGG
Organism: Caryopteris x clandonensis; assembly: GCA_028749325.2. Lineage (NCBI taxonomy): Eukaryota > Viridiplantae > Streptophyta > Magnoliopsida > Lamiales > Lamiaceae > Caryopteris > Caryopteris x clandonensis. The sequence continues at coordinate 5,624,958 of JAPYKT020000021.1, forward strand.
CCTGCCAGATTGCTGAAGTCTGGCTTGAACAAGGGCTTTGTTTCGCACTACTCAAATGTCATTTTTGAAATAATCTTGCACAATAAAATAATTACTATCTTACTAATCATTATTCCTCCAATCTGGTCTGACATGACATGATATTCCACTCTAGTGCTACCACGTAATCAAGGTGGCTATAATATTATAAAACCCCATTTATTTGAGGTCACATACGTGGGAGACACATACTTTTTGGATCAAAATTATTATTTTTTATAAAAATAAAACTGAAATCGAGCATTAAAAAAGATATAAGATGATACTAGAAAAATAGAAAAATACAGAACTAATTTTCGGACCCCCTCAATATACCGAACTAATTTTGCAATTTTCACTAGGCTTTAGATTCAGTCTTCTCAATATTTTTATTTTATTCTTTCGTAATATATAATAATTAAAAGAGCAATAATGGTTCAACTAGGCTAAGAGAGTGCATCCACCATTATTCGCTGTCCCAAAAATATATGTTCATGGGTTCATACATTCTACCCTGCTTCATTTAGTGGATGACGACAGGCTATTCAGGTTAAATCCTGTTTTGAAAACATTGTTCCCTTCCAGATGAACAAAAAATCTAAATTAAGAAATTTTGAACAAACAATAAATATGACAGCAATTTGAAGGATTTCTACACATATAAATAAACAATATAAGGATTCAAATTTTTGTTATTCCTGGTAAACTGTTGTTGGCCAGTTGGGATGTTCGAAAACACATACTGAACTTAAGAAAATTCATTCAAAAATACAGTTCCAACATAATAGCTGTTTGAAAAGTAGAGACCCTAACAGAAGCAAAGTCGTTCTAATATCATTATAGGAAAGTGTTTTAACTATTTACTCTTCAAGATGTTCGATTTTTACTTTTTATTTTTTTTCAAAAAATTCAAGGAATTTTCAGTTCCTTATTTATTTTTTTATTTCACAAATACGTTTTAGATTTTTTGCTCCTCCTTCGAGCAGTACTGCTGCTATATATGGCTTTGAAGGAGATGATCTAATTTGGGGGAAGGGTGTAACTCTATAATAATAAGATGGTGTGTTATACAAAGTAAAATGAAAAAGCAATAAAACATCTCAAATAGATAATGCGCTAGCTAGTTAGGTGGTCTTTATTCATAGCATATCACACACAACTGGCCACGTACATGTGTGGCCTTAGTAATCACACATCACAATCACATGACCGCAAGCTAGCTCATTGTAAGACACTTAGTTCAAGTCGTCGCGCACAAGAGCTGAAGTGAAACTCCAGTAACGGATGTAATTAAATTGAATTTCATCTCCAGTGGAAGCAGAAATTCCGACTTGGACCTGCTGAGGAAGAACAGTCCTCAAATTCACATCATAGCTCACCCTAAAAGTTCTTGAACCAGTAAACGCCACAACAGTAACATTTTTTCCTCTGTAAGTTATGGTGGCAGTGACATCTTTGCCCAGAAAGTCGTCAAAATTGGTGACGGCCTTGGATTCCCTGGAGTTGATGTCGATCCCGATATGAGTATTGCAAGGGTCCCAGTAATTAACATGGGAGTCAAATTCAACAGCAAAAACATTGGGACTCTGACCTCGCGCATCAAAGATGCCGAGGTTGCCTCCGCTGGCACCTGATGGGATTTCAGTGCCGACCGGTGCAATGAAGAAGGCAATGCCATCGCCCGGAAGATTGTTTCCCTTTGAGTCGATTCTAAATGTAATGGTGGTCTCGAAGACAGCTTGTTTTCCTGGCTCCCAGAGCTGCACTGGCTTGGAGTACAAGACTCGGCCAACGCTTTGTCGCTCCGGAAAGGAATTGCCGTCGATATTTGTAAGACTTAAGAGATCACCACGTTCGGCCGCATCGCCTTGGTAGACCACGTCACTTGGGGTTGGATGGAAGGAACCGATAGCGAAAGCGGTTGACTTAGCCATGGATGAGACTAGGGTGATTTGAAGGGAGTTGGCTAGGAGTAGTTAAATGGTTAGCTTGCTTTGCTTTGGTGTGAATTGAAGAATGCCCTGACATCTCCCCTATATATACTACTACATACCTCATGCTTCATTTCTTTTTACTCACCCAAACCAAAAATGACAAATGCAAGTTAGGTACAAACATAATAAAGCTGCCTACCTGAAAATAATAATAACAATAATAATAAATAAATAAATAATTGTTTCTTCCGATGATACTTTCTCTACGTAAGTACCTCATTTCTTCTTTTTGTGTGTTAACAATTTTCTTTTCTTTTCCTTTATTTTATTTTACACAAAAGGACAAATAAGAGTTAGTTACAATTAGTACACGTTCACACACTTGAGCTTCAATATACTAAGATAATATATAATAATTTATTTCACTACCTCAAAGTCTAGTTCCCACGTGATACTCAATTTAGTCTTCACATTTTTGTACGTATATCAATTTAAAACTAAGCATGCGTTTTCTGGACAGCTATTAGAAAAGAATGACATAATTTCACAGATTTTAATACCAATCATCTCATCAAATAATGATATATGTAAGAAGTTCAATTCTTAAAATATTTCAAAAAAAAAAAAAAAAAAAAAAAAAAGTTCAATTCTTGTGCTTGAATGGCATTGGAGAGTTGCTTGTAGTTATTGTCAAAACCATTGTGAATCTTCGTGATGAGATCCTCATAATCAACAAGGAGGGATAATTTATATAATCTTCGTGTAAGTTGTTCTATATTAAAATAATTAAAGAAGACAAAACAAGTTTTTTATATGTTCAATGAGTTACTCCATTCCTATTATCAATTTGTTTTAAATTGAACCCCATTAGGATGTGGCTAGTCTCCTTCGCATATTATATATATTTCAATGTATGGACCATATCAAGTTTTCTCAAATTTGACATTGTATCAGAGCAAGCCCGTAAAAGATCATATTCAGAATAATAATTAAACCAAAAACTTATATGTGAGAGTGACATTATGAATATTGTTTCACGTGTTAATTGTTTCACATTGAAATATAAAGAAGGAAAGATTGGTTATACATTGCATTATGTAATTTAATTAACTAATTATGAAAAATATGGTAATAGTTTAATTAACTAATTATGAAAAAATATGGTAATAAAGAAGGAAAGATTGGTTATACATTGCATTATGTAATTTAATTAACTAATTATGAAAAATATGGTAATAGACTTTTATTAAAGTTAATCACGCTAACAAATGTGATTACATGAATCTGACAGGTTTGATATTTTAATAAAAATTGTACCTAAATAATGGCCTACATGTTTAACTATGTTCCATACACGTCCCTACATTTGAATAATTAACCTCAATTAACTAATCTCGATTATTAAGGTAAGATAAGTTAGATCACCACATTTTTATATTATCTTCATTTTGATCCTTAAATGATTGAGAGTTATGTGCTATCATTTTTTATTTAATTTTCTTTTTTTACATTGGAAGGAGAACTATAAATCTTAGTAAAAGTTTGATAAATATTTTTAAATCTCTTCAATGTTCATAAAAAAATTTGGTATGTTGAGTTTTACATGAATTTAGAGCATGCATAATATAATATTTTTTAGACAAAAATAAGCTTTGAGAAACTTGATTTGCATGAAGAAAAGCAGGCCGCATGCTAGGAAAAGAAGCAACAAGAAAAACATGAGGTGCATTCAACAACTATGAAGGCCCAAAAACCATAAGTAGGTGAGGGTTGTTAATTGTTTATCGTAATTTTTATTAATATAAACACATAATATTAAATACATAATTGACAACAATAATAACAATAATAACAATAATAATAGGAAAAATTACAAAATTAGTCATTATCTTTTGGATGGTCCCAAATTCATCCGGTATCTTTTTACTTTACCAATTTTGTTCTGTATCTTTTTTAATGCTCGATTTCAGTCCTTATTTTTATGAGAATTAATAATGTTGCTGGAAAAAAATCTCTGCCCATCACGTGACTTCAAATAAATTAGGGCTTTATAATATTTCGGCCAGCTCGATTACGTGGTAACGCTAGCGTGGAATATCATGTTACGCCAGACCAGATTGAAGGGCTTAAAAGAACAAAAACAACGATATGTCTATTTGTATCAAACCCAATTCTATCTGGTCTAGATTTAGAGGAATTGAAACGCCTTAGAGATTTGGCTTCGATACGGGCTTTTCCTTCCTGGAATGGTTCATAAAATTTGCAAATGACAAATTGTTGTTTCTGTTCTTGAAAGCCCTCCAATCTGGTCTGACGTAACGTGATATTCAACGTTGGCACTGCCACGTAAGTGAGCTAGCCAGAATATTATAAAGCCCTGATATATTTGAGGTAATGTGAAAAGTGCATGCTTTTTTCGTCAACATTATTAATTATCGTAAATAAAATATAACTAAAATCAAACATTAAAAAAGATAGAGGACTACTTTTTAGTCTGCCTAAAAGATACAAAACTAATTTATACAATTTTCTCTAAAAAAATGGACTGAAATCGAACATTAAAAAAGATACAGTATAAAATTGGTAAAGAGAAAAAATATAGGACTAATTTTGGGATCGATGAAAACATACCGGACTAATTTTATAATTTTCCCAATAATAATAATAATAATAATAATAATAATAATAATAATAATAATAATAATAATAATAATAATAATAATAATAATAATAATAATAATAATAATAATAATAATAATAATAGCAATAATTGTGACGTCTTGAAGCTTGACTAGGTTTAGGTCTTCCCGTTTGAGTTTAAAGAAATGTTATCATTATACTTCGTCATTCACCTTTGCGACATGTATTTTGAGACCTTGTTATAGGTTCCGAAATGCAATGTCCATTTGAAAAATTGTGAGTAATAAAACCATCTTTATATGTTAACTTATTATGAAAAAATGAGTCTTTTTATTATGTAATTAATTTATTTCTTCGTTTTAACAGCAAACGAATTTCTTTTCTTTTTTCTTTTATTAATTTTTAGAGTAAAATGACAAATTAGAGTTAGGTATAACTAGGGCACGTCCTTACCTAAAACTCTGGTTCCATCATGCATGTGATGTCGAGTCTTCAAAATATAAATTTATTTCCAGGCCAGCATGTAATATAACTATTTCCACAGCATGCCAAAAAACTATACAATGGGTTTACATGTGACCTAAATATATTTAGTCTTTCCACATGTGATAAAGGAAAGGACATACATGTCTGCTTCAAATAATATCATCACTTTAAATATATTATCAAGATATGCCATTTTCTAAATTAGGTTAGATATTGCTGAACGACTTATTATTTCTTTATAAATGGACGACCTTAAATTTGAACCCTTTATCTATAAGGTTGTTAGATTGTGTTGTCATTCATATATTTAAATTATAGTATTGCTCATGCACACGCGAGCTATGTAGTATATTTAAAAATAAAATAAAATTATGTATGATATAATTTTAAGTTAATTAATATTTTAAATAAATATTTAAGAATATTTGAAATATTTAATTATTTTATTGGTAAATATATTAAAATAATATAATTTTGCTCCTCTTCTCTAAAATAAGAATCTTATTTCTATAATAAATTTTGTAAATATATAAAAATAAATTATTTAATAAGTTTTATTAAAAAAAAATATTAGTTGGTATTTATATACTATCTAATTCAAGACAACCAATTGGCTTATAGTGCTTACAGATCTCAAAATGTAATATTTCTTTCAAAACTTGTACTTGAGGGCCTTGTAATATGTCTAGAAACATACTATTTATTTTGGTATCTATTTTTTTAGACACGTAAATAGTATTATGAGCTTTTTATGTCAACTTATTCAAGATAAATGAGTATTTTTAATACCTAATTAATTCATTTCTATTTTTTTTCTTTTTAAAATTATCACCTTTCTTTTTCTTTTTTAATTTTATTTTACAGCCAAAATGACAAATTTTGTACAAATATAATACATTTCTTTCTAAATTTCACAGGGTTTTTTTAGTGCTTTAAATCTTTATTTCATTATATTTTTCAGTTTTCACTTTATTTTTGAAAAAAAAATTATATTTAAAATTTGATTAGTAAGAAAGTCAAAAAACTTAGAAAATTCAATAAATGGCAAAATATAAAAAATAAAGTTGGGAAATGAGTGAAATAGAAAAAATGCTAAAAAAAACTTGTAAAATTTACAAAAGTATTATTTTAATTGTTGTCCATTTGTTTATTCATCATTCCACATAATTTTTGTCCATTTGTTTATTCTCATTCCACAACAATAATCTAATATTTTTTATATTTGCATATGCCCATGGTGTGTAAATGAGCAATTACATATTTCACTATGTACATGTATGGTTGAATTGTATTAACTATTGAAGTTCTTGAATTAATAAATCATTTAATTAACATGTTCTTAAATAATAACACAAGTCTTTAGGCAAAACCTCACATATCTTGAATTAGCCAAAAATATAGTATGCACAAAATGCATGAATTTTCTAATATACAATAGGTCAGATACTACATTAAAATGGAAAAAAAAATACCGATCTCAGCCAACCCGACAATGATCCACTAAAAATTCATGGATTCTACATTCGTTGCGCTTGCCACTATTAATGTGCACACATATTTAAATATGATAATTTTGCATGGGAAGCAGACCTATAATCTTTATAATAATATTTAGGGTGAATTTTGTTTGTAACAATTACTTGAATCAAAATTTACACAATTTGGTTGATGTAATTCAAAAAATTTCAAGATATCTAGCCTAAAGAAAACTAAGTTCTCCAGCATCGACTGATTGTAATCGGCAGTTGCTTCCAATCATGATCCCATCTTTTCGATTTGAGTTCTCATATTGATATAATTATTCCAAACATCCATTGAATTGGTTTATGAACTTTAATTTTTTTTTATTATATAAAAATATAAATAAATTATATTTTTAAAATATGTAAATATTTACACCAATTTCTAGGTGTACCTATACAACGAAAGTATTTCTAGCCTGAATAATTTTTCAGCAGATCTCGAACATTATTACACATGAATAGTTTTTTTTTTTTTTTGGTATAATTACTTGCTATGAAATAAATCATTATTATAATAAACATTATTGTACTACATATATTTGTATTTTGAAGACTCGACCTGTAACTAGAGTTTGATGTGATGAAATAAATTATTATATATTCTCCTATTACTTTGAACCTATGTGTGACTTGTCCTGAATGTACCTAACTCTAATTTGTCATTTAGCTGTAAAAATAAAATCAAACAAAACGAAAAGAAAAATGTTACCTGTTAGAAAAAACAAATTGAATTAATTAGGTACCAAAATGACTCATTTGTTCATAGTTCTTAAAATATAGTTTTAAAATGAATATTACATTTCGAGACCTATGAATATTATATTTCAAAACATGCTAGTCTTGTAAGTGGTTGTACTAGTGAAGTCGTTCTTTTGCTCAAGTGTAGGTGTCCTATTTGTAGGGAAATTTGTAGATTTAATCAGTTTTTATGTTTTTAGTTGCTTGAATTTGGTTATTTTAATTGTAGTCTGAATTAAAAATTATTATCGAATAATTGTACTTATACTAACATAATTGCGTCACATATGAAATTTACATTTTTCTAGTGAATTTGTGGCCCCTACGATCAATTTTCCTATATGTTGGACATTATGTCGTTTATTAGGTGACACATTCATATCATTTACAATGCTAGAAAAATCAAAATTTTCAATCAGATACAATAATGTATGATGAACGTTTAAATAAGCAGCAAGAATTTCAAATTTCAAATGGAAGAAAAAGAAACAAATTTAAGCAATTAAATAGGTAAATAATAAAATTGTAAAACCAAAAGATAAAGGACTGATTTTAAGACGTTTATAACTTACAGAAATAGTTTTGCTATTTTCAACCTATTTGTAACTAACTTGGATTTGTCCTTTTCGATTTGGGTGTGAAAAGGAAGAAATTATGCGATGCATGAGCAGTAGAGTAGAGAAGAGTAGTATATATAAAGGAAGGTCGGGGCATTATGCACTCCACAGCAAAGTAGAAACTTGTGAATTACTAACTATCCAAATTACCCAACCCTCATCCATGGCCAAATCAACCGCCTTCACTATCGGTTCCTTCCATCCAACTCCAAGTGACGTCGTCTACCAAGGCGATGCGGCTGAACGTGGTGAGATCCTAAGTCTAACAAATATTGACGGCAATTCCTTTCCGGAGCCACAAAGCGTTGGCCGAGTCTTGTACTCCAAGCCAGTGCAGCTCTGGGAGCCAGGGAAACAAGCCATCTTCGAGACCACCATAACATTCAAAATTGACTCCAAGGGCAACGGTGCTCCAGCTGACGGCATTGCCTTCTTCATTGCACCGGTTGGCACTGAAATCCCACCAGGTTCCACGGGTGGCAATCTTGGCATCTTCGATGCACGGGGCCAGAGTCCCAACGTTTTTGCTGTGGAATTCGATTCTAATGTTAATTATTGGGACCCACACAGTCCTCATATTGGAATCAACATCAACTCCAGGGAGTCCAAGGCCTTCACCAATTTTGAGGACTTTTTGGGAAAAGAGGTGACTGCCACCATATCCTACAGAGATAAAACTGTCACCGTCGTGGCCTTCACTAGCACAAGAACTTTCAGGGTGAGCTACGGTGTGGATCTGAGCGGCGTTCTTCCTCAGCAGGTCCAGGTTGGAGTCTCCGGTTCCACAGGAGATAACGTTCAATATAATTACCTTCGCTACTGGAGTTTCACTTCCGCTCTTGTGCGCCACGCATAGAATTCAATGTATCTCAGGACGAGCTAGCTAGCGGTCAAGTAGTTTTGATGTACGATTAATAAGGTCACCCTTGTACGTGGCCAATTGTGTGTTATTATGAATAAGGTCACCTAGCTAGCTACTCGGGTCCCTATCTTTATGTATCAAATATATATGGACTGCTTTAATCCATTGTTTGCCTTCATTTTCTCGTAACTATTCTATGATTGTGCTTCTTTAAATCTGATCATCAATGTATAATTTATGCAAGTCAATACTTATAATTCTGCAGCTTCACAGAATGCAATAATGGGCTACTGCATAATATAGTTAGAATTGTAAGGCCAACCCGGATTCAAAGCAGTTAACCCATTTCCTTATGCTCATTTATTTAAAAATAATATATTTACTTTATCCTAAATTTTGATATTTTTTGACAAAAATATAATTCTTTTATTCTTCAAAATAATATTATTAATTAATAAAATTATATTACGCAAAAAATTAATAACTTTTCAAATTTTCATATAAAATCACATAAAATTATACGAACAAAATAATATATTTTCAATCAAAAATAATAAATTTTCAAATAAAAATAATATTTTCTAAGCAGAAAGTAATACTTTTAATTTTTTGTAAGTATTAATAACGAATAAAATGCTTTTAAGGACAAAATAAAGATGGTTTTTTTAGATTATTCATATAAAATAATATAGAAAGTGTTTTAAATGAAGTAATATCTTTTAACAAAAATTGATACTTTTTTTGGACAAAAATCATATATTTTGTCCATTGAAAAAGTAATATTAAAAAAAAAAATCTATCATCGACATGAGAGTGATTCACATAGAAATTATTGAAGCACTATATAAATTCTACAACAAGTATTACCTTTTTAGAATATAATCATACTCTTTATGTGGCGGACGAATTCGTAAGGGACGGTGTCTTACACCAAGTTAATGAGATTTCGTATGCTAGGTGAGCCTATTTATGTATAAGAATATTCATTCATTTGGTGCATTGAAGACCAACACTTCTTTGTATTTTTTGCCCATTCATTTGGTGCATTGAAGACCAACACTTCTTTGTATTTTTTGCCCTTTTATTTTTTACATAGTCTTAGTTTCAATGGATGTGTGTTGGCAAGTACTGAAACCTAACTGAAGAAAATGTTGCTTCCAATTCAATTTAAAATTCGACTTTTATATTTTTATTTACAACATATATTGATTTTAAATTTTTATTTATATCTGTATATTGAATTGATTTTGAAAGGTGTCATTTGAAAACTAACTTGAGAAAAGGAGACATAATCAAGTTAAGGTATGAGCCCGACATTTTCTCTTAAAGACCAAATTGTTTTGTAGTACTTATGGTTCATTCATAATCATTCTCAAATTACAATGACTTTTGATAAACACTCCATAAAGGGGCTCCTAATGATGCTGATTAGATATATTTTGAAATAATTGCAAGACACCTCTTAAAATTTATAAACACTTTCAAAACTAATAATTTATCATACCTTCATAATTTTATATTTCAATCAAAATTATAATTTCTCGTGGGATAAATTCCAAGGTGGAAGACCGACAACCTCTTCTTTCCTTTTCACATTTGGGTCTCTGCGTTTATCATAACTAGCGCTTGCAAATCGGATTCAATAATTATTTTCACACACCAATTATTTTTAATAAAAGAAGTCTCCATGTGTGTATCATTAGTTGAACTAAAAGGATTCTATAATCTGATTGAAAAGCATAGACCATTCACTTATTCTATACAATGAGATTAAGAAGGTCATTTTTGGAATTTTGATTATTAAAAAGTAGGTCAGGATCCAACTTTCATCCATTTTATAGAGATGTATTTTAATTATAGATTAAATTTTATAATTAAATTTTAAAAATTTTAAGAAACATAATTTTGGATTTTACCATGCTTTAAAATTATTTTATTTTATTTATCTATAAAGAAGTATTTTGTTCTATTTAATTATCTGCAGCCATTTTCAACAAGGTAGTACATATACTACAAATATTATAGTTAAAGATAATATAAAAAGTACTGATAAAATAACACCATTTTGCACTATACTATGCTTTAAGATTTTATATATTATGGTTTATATGTATACATTTATATAATGTATAATTGAAAAGCTCTTAGTTCATATGATATCATAATTTTAGGGTAATTTCAAAATGATATATATTAAATGAAATTATTATAATATTTTGAGACTAAATATGTGTGTATATATATATATAATATATTTAAGTCATGCCAACTTTTTATTTATATTTTTTTCAATCTAATAATAGTACCAACTTAAATATTTTAAAACTATAGAAAAAAATCATGGTCAAATATAACATTTTGCGTTTTCATACTATTTTTATTTTTGTTTTACTAATATTTGTAAATGTGTCATTTTATTTATCTTAAAAACCCAACTCATTTATGGATGAGAATATAAAGATCATAGTAACATAATTTTGTGTATTGTATTACTAATAATTTATTAATCGTTTCAAGTATTTTTTGTTTAATTATCTCATATTTTTTAGTAAATTATAAAATTAGTCCCATATCTATAGGACATTGCAATTTTAGATCAGTAAAAATATAAATTTGCAATTATTTCCCATAACACTTGTAATTTTGTGAATTTAGTCCTAATTTTGGGGGAAATTATGAATTTTTTCAGAATTTGACATATTCGTCTTGCGTGCTTTTTTTCAAAAAAAAAAAAATTTTACGTGACTTTTAAAATTTCACACAATCTCATAAAAAAACAAAAAAAAAAGCAACATAAACAAAAAATTAAAATAATTTAAAAACAAAATGGTTGTTTTCTTAAATGAACAACCTGTAAGTAATCAAATGTAAATGAGTTGGGGTTTTTGATTCCTACGGGTTGTTCCTCTGAAGGAGACAATCATTTTCTCTTAAAATTATTTTGAATTCCTTTTGTTTATGTGGCATATTCTTTTATTGCGTGGCTTTTTTATTTTCATGTTGTGTGGAAATTAAAAAACCACGTCAGAAAAGTTTTGCTGAAAAAATGCACGTGACACACATATGTCAAATTCCATCAAAATTAGGACTAAATTTACAAAATGAAAATTATTATGAAACATAATTGCAAATTTACATTTAAATATGACTAAAATGACAAATATTCTATAGCTATGGGACTAATTTTGCAATTTGCTCCATATTTTCTTCATTTTTGTTATGCAAAAATATTTTGTGTGTGACTAGGTATTAGGTTCTCCATCGGATTCACAAGGAATTATCCCGCAAAATTACTAACCAAACTCCTTCCTTTTCTTTTTCTTCAGAAAATTCAGAACTCCTCATAATTAGATGAAAAAAGGGAATATATTCAATGGATGTGCAGCTCCAGTTTCATTCACGTCCAAAATCAAAAGCACAATAAATATAATAAAGATATCAGCTACAATATATTTATAATTTCTGATTTAGAATATTAAAGCATCAGGAATCTTGACAGCAATGAATACTATTTAAACCATATATCATTTAAGGGTTTATTACATTTTCCCACATGTAACATGCCCATATTTTTGCAACTTGGAATTGTTTGTTATTTTTGCTGCAAATTAAAGGTTTTGCTAACCTAGAATTGCAAAATTGTAATGGCATTGTAATTACGGGAGAGCAAAAATACCCTTAACTATTGAATGTGTGGGTAATGTGGGTACGAATGGCAATTTGACATGTCCCTTGCCCCGTTCTATTAAGAGTGATTTGATATGTGATATGTAGTGAATGGGATGGGTTTGGGTACCTCTTTTGCCTTGTCTCGCCTCATTCTGACCCATTCTATATTAATTTTATAATTATATAACATAATATAAGATACAATATCATATTATAATGAAAAGAATTAATTGATTTCAATATCTTTTAAAGGTGAATATAAATTTATAAACATACTTTCAATCTTATTTATTTAGTTGTTATTTAAAATTTTGATTTATATTAAAATTATACTAATATTATTATGTATTACTTCTATGATAATAAAAAAAAAATCAAGTTAGAATAGGTCGCCCCACCCCACGACCCGCAGCGGGTTAACCCCCCCTCGCCTCGTTTAAAAATAGAGCGGGTCTGAATCTTTAAGTATTTGCGTCTGATATGATCTATTGTCATCCCTATATGTGAGTGATTTTTTGTCAAAAAATATGGGTGAAATATACATTAGATTGCAATCAATAAAGATCGTAAACTAGAAAATGCACTCTGAACTAAAGATCGTACAAGTAGGAAAATGTAATTAATAAACCCTATCATTAATGAGCCTATGCAAATATGTTACCCAAGAGTTAGAGGTGAGGAATCTCGAGAGCAATGAATATTAATTAAACACGGGTATAAGTAGACGTGTTTTACATGTGTCTAATTAAAGACGTGTTGAACTAATGAAGATTTGATTCCATATTATCTTTCTAAGTTATCTAAAGATCAGGAACACATGCATGATACCCTCTAAATATTTTTCTAATACAAAAATGTGTTGGGATTCTAACTATTTACACGATGCGACTATCTTCAACTACTTTTTCAACATGACTAGGTTTCTTAGACATTATTATCTTACAACGAATTTAAAAGGAAAAAAAATAAGAGCTTTTGGGGGAAATTAATATTTTAAAAATAAAAAATAATATTTTTTGAAAATATAAATAATACTTATTATTTAAAAGAATTATATTTTCCTTGACCTGTCACATGTTGCATCAATTGCATACAAGTTTTGGTATTTCTTTACATAGTTCTATTATTTTTCATTGTTTCAAAAATTGACAATTTCATAACCAAAATCACAACCGAAAAATTGTGTCCATGTTTAGGTGGCACAACCCACCTAGACATATTAATTTAAAGAAAAAAGATTAAAAATTCAAATAATGTGCACAACCCACCTACCACAAAAAAAGATTACAACTTTAGAAGTTTTCAATTACAACTTATTAAAAAAAATAAATAGAAAAGAAAGAAAATGAAAAACATGAGCTTAACTATAAATTAGAAATTAAAATTTAATTTCTATTTTAGGATTAAGTTGCCTACGTATCTTCATAGTTGAGGAATCAAAGTCGATGTAGTTCTCTTACCTTGTCACGTACCTTGATGCTTGAGAAGTGGCGTGATTCAATCACTCCCGAACGTGGTCGAATACTCGTTTCCATCTTCATCCTCATCCTTTTCATCAAAATTTACTTCTTGTTTTCTTACCTCGGCATTTGACCAATCATTAAGTAATGTTTGATTTTCTAGATTTTCAACCTTTAAATTGGATCTTCTGAAATCCAAAATGTAACCGCCTGTGCTAAATGTTTGTTCAACCGAGACAATGGAAGTCAGGCACGTAAATATTTCCTTTGCAATTAGTGATAAAATAGGAAAGTTTTTTGCTCTTCGAGACCACCATCTCAAAATCTCGTTCATTGTGTCAAACCCAAGTTCCTCAAAAGTAGTAGATAGATAATTATCTAATTCTTGATAAAGACTATTGCTGCTAGATTTTTTTAATTTTCTAATATCATAAAACTTATAATATTGATTAAGGTGTTGAAAGTTCGGACCTTGATAATGTTTGGGTTGACCCGAAACCAAACTATCTCCACAAATATCTTTATTTCCATGACCGCTTTCACTATTTAAATTATCACGATAATAAATTTTATTCTTTAAAAAAATCATAAAGTAATTGTTTTGTTTTACCTACAATTATATGCGGATTAGGAGTGTCATCATCCTTAAGCAGAAATAATGCATCATAATACATTCTTAGTAATTCTTCTAAACCATCTTCTCTAATTCTAGGATCTAAAAGTTTTGCAATTAAAAATAAATTGGAAATTTCTTGATAATACTTGAACCATTTACTTCTCATGCTTGCATTGCAATTTTGTAAAGCATCATGTGAATAGTATGATTGTAAAATAAGTGCAATTTTAACACAATAAACTATAACTAAAGAAGAAGTAAGATAGTAACAATCGGATAATTCTTCTGTTGCATCTTTTAAAACTTTCAAAAGAGAAATTAATTCAACACGTATATCCCATGAACTTTGAAATAAAGGAATGTCAAATTGTTCTTGTGAAAAAAATGTACATAATTCATTTCAAGCCTCATAAGAATCATTCAACATTTTATATGTTGAATTCCAACGATTAGGAATATCTTGAGTGATCTTTTTAGGTGCACTTATACCAAATGATTTACAAAATCTTCTACATTTTTTGCAAAAAATTGCATGCCTAGCTAAATGCCCAATTGCTAATCTAATTCGACCTATATGTTTTTTTGAAATATTCCATGCCATCTTGTACACACAAATTTAAAATACGCCAGATGCATCTAATATTAAAAAATCTACCCTTAAGAGAGATATTTTATAAAATAAACAAAAAACTAGTTGAGCTTGAAAATCTTCTTGCCACTCGATTGGTTTCAATATCTTCATCATCAACATGAAGATATCTTGGAGCCAAAGGTGATGGTGGTGGTAATGCGGCTCCGGCACTTGTATTCGTCGGCATAGGTGATTATTCTTTTGCTTGTCGAGATGAAGAAGATCATCCTTTACCTCGACATACTCTTTGGCTCGAGCTCAACATTTTGAGAGAGATTAATTGAGAGAGATGGTCAGATAATTAAGAGAGATGACAAGATAACTGAGAGAAATTGAGGGAGATTGAGAGAGATGACAAGATAATTGAGACAGATTGAGGGAGATTGAGAGAGATTTGATTTTATGAAAGAAAATTGGTAGGGTGAGGGGGTATTTACAGGGAAAAAAAAGATCCCTTGGAACCGGTGGTTTCCATGTTCCCGGTTCCAGTTCGAACCTCCGGTTCCACAACGGCCATATTATCTCAACCGTCGGAGATCAACGGCTAGTCAATCTCAGCCGTTGATCTTCAACGGCTATAATTTTTAAAAGACAGTTAGAACCACCGGTTCTAGCGGTTCCAGAACCGCTGGTTAGAACTACCGGTTCGGAACCATCGGTTCAGAACCACTGGTTCCTAAAACCGACAGGGTAGGAACTGGAACTAAACCGTGTATAACACGATTCCGATTTTGGTTTGGAACCGGAACTGGGTCAATGGTTGAACCGCACCACTGACCGGCGATTCGAACTGGCAAAACCGAAACCGTGCCCGCATCTAGGCTTTATGAACGTGGCCTGAATATATTTATGCTTCCTGTGATAAAGGAAAGGAAATACATATGCCTGCTCCAAATAAAACCATCAATTTAAATATATTATCAGGATATGCCACTTCTTAAATAAGGTTTGAAGTTGTTTTGCAACCATTATTTCTTTACAAATGAATAACCGTAAAGTTGAACTTAAAATCTGTGAAGATGTCCGATTGGGGCGTCACTCACATATTTAAGTTAACTAGTATTGCTCTTGCGCGCCTGAGCTATAT
Organism: Caryopteris x clandonensis; assembly: GCA_028749325.2. Lineage (NCBI taxonomy): Eukaryota > Viridiplantae > Streptophyta > Magnoliopsida > Lamiales > Lamiaceae > Caryopteris > Caryopteris x clandonensis. The sequence goes on from JAPYKT020000021.1 coordinate 5,641,239, forward strand.
AATATATTTAAAAATAAAATAAAATTATGTATTATATAATCTTAAGATAATTAATATTTTAAAATAAATATTTAAGAATATTTAAAAAAATTATTATTTTATTACTAAAGATATTAAAATAATATAAGTTTTCATTAAAATATATCTCCCTTCCGCCCCAAAACAAGAGCTATGTTTTCATAATAAATTTAGTAAATGTATAGAAAGTAGGTTACTTAATAAGTTTTATAAAAATATATTAGTTGTATTTATTTACAATCTAAATTCAATACAAATATCAAAACACAATAAATAGTAAAATATAATTCATATAATTAACCAAAAAAAATTATATTTCTCGAATCTAATATCCATTTTAATAAATGAGCATGAATATAAAATTTAAGATCATAAAAGGGTTCAACCTCGGCTTAGATCGAGAACGTTAATGATCATTGAAACTTGTTCCTTGTATTCGTCATCTTTGGACAGGGCTTTGCACCGCAAGATCAGCTCCACCAGCACACTAAGGCCGTTGATTCTTGCATCTGTTTCAACTGTTGCCTTCTCCTTCAGAAGATTTAGTCACTTGAGCTTAACTGGAAGACTTTGAGCTCTAACTCTCTTCTTTCTTGCAGTTGAACATGGGAGGGCCTGCAAGATTGCTGAAGTCTGGCTTGAACTAGGGCATTGTTTCTCACTACTCAAATGTTATTTTTGAAATAACTTTGCACAATAAAATAATTACTATCTTACCAATCATTATTCCTCTAACCTGGTCTGATATGACATGATATTCCACTCTGGTGCTATCACGTAATCAAAGTGGCTATAATATTATAAAACCCCATTTATTTGAGGTCACATACGTGGGAGACACATATTTTTTGGGTCAAAATTATTAATTTTAAAAAAAATAAAACTGAAATCGAACATTAAAAAAAATATAAGACGATACTAAAAAAATAGAAAAATACAGAACTAATTTTCGGACCCCCTCAATCGAACTAATTTTGCAATTTTCACTAGGCTTTAGATTCAGTCTTCTCAATATTTTTATTTTATTCTTTCCAAATATATAATAATTACAAGAGCAATAATGGTTCAACTAGGTTTAGAGAGTGCATCCACCATTATTCGCCTACCCAAAAATATATGTTCATGGGTTCATACACTCTACCCTGCTTCATTTAGTGGATGACGACAGGCTATTCAGGTTAATCCTGTTTTGAAAACATTGTTCCCTTCCAGATGAACAAAAAACCTAAATTACGAAATTTTGAACAAACAATAAATATGACAGCGATTTGAAGGATTCTACACATATAAATAAACAATATAAGGATTCAAATTTTTGTTATTCCTGGTAAACTGTTGTTGGCCAGTTCGGATGTTGGAAAACACATACTGAACTTAAGAAAATTCATTCAAAAATACAACTCCAACGTAAGTAGCTGTTTGAAAAGTAGAGACCCTAACAGAAGCAAAGTCGTTCCAATATCATTATAGGAAAGTGTTTGAACTATTTACTCTTCAAGATGTTCGATTTATATTTTTTATTTTATTTTACAGACAAAATGACAAATAAGAGTTAGCAATTAGTACACGTCACACACGTGAGCTTCAATATACAAAGAGAATATATAATAATTTATTTCACAACCTCAAAATCTAGTTCCCACGTGATAGTCAATTTAGTCTTCACATTTTTGTACGTATATCAATTTAAAACTAAGTATGCGTTTTCTGGATAGCTATTAGAAAAGAATGACATAATTGAGCAGATTTTAATAACAATCATCTCATCAAATAATGATATATCCAACAGGTTCAATTTTTAAAAAATTTGAAATCAAAAAAAAGATAGAGATTGAGGAGTTTCTCATGAAGTTCCTCAAACGAGATTAGACTTTCTTGCGCTTGAATGGCATTGGAGAGTTGCTTGTAGTTATTGTCAAGACCATTGTGAATCTTCATGATGAGATACTCATAATAAACAGAGAGGTATAATTTATATAATTTTCATGTAAGTTGTTCTATATTAAAATAATTAAACAAGACAAAACAAGTTTATATGTTCAATGAGTTACTCCATTCCTATTACCAATTTGTTTTAAGTTGAACCCCATTAGGATGTGGTTAGTCTCTCCTTCGCATACTATATATCTTTCAATGTATAGATCGTATCAAGTTTTCTCAAATTTAACATTGTATCAGAGCAAGCCCGTGAAAGGTCATATTCAGAGTAATGATTAAACCAAAGACTTATATGTGAGAGTGGCTTTATGAATATTGTTTCACGTGTCAATTATTTCACAGTGAAATATAAAGAAGGAAAGATTGCTTATACATTGCATTATGTAATTTAATTAACTAATTATGAAAAAATATGGTAATAGACTTTTATTAAAGTTAATCACGCTAATAAATGTGATTACATGAATCTGACAGGTTTGATATTTTAATAAAAATGAACCTAAATAATGGCGTATATGTTTAACTATTTTCCATACACGTACCTACATTTGAATAATTAACCTCAATTAACTAAATCTCGATTATTAATGTAAGATATGTTAGATCACCACATTTTTATATTATCTTCATTTTGATCTTTAAATGATTAAGAGTTTTGTGCTATCACTTTTTATTTAATTTTCTTTGTTTAAGTTTGATAAATATTTTTAAATCTCTTCAATGTTCATAAAAAATGTGATTAAATTGTTCAATATATAACTGCAATTTTGGTATGTTGAGTTTTACATGAATTTAGAGCATTCATAATATAATATTTTTTAGACAAAAATAAGCTTTGAGAAACTTGATTTGCATGAAGAAAAGCAGCCGCATGCTAGGAAAAGAAGCAACAAGAAAAACATGTGGTGCATTCAACAACTATGAAGGCCTAAAAACCATAAGTAGGTGAGGGTTGTTAATTGTTTATCGTAATTTTTATTAATATAAACACATAATATTAAATACATAATTAACAACAACAATAACAATAATAATAATAAGAAAAATTACTAAATCAATCATTATCTTTTGGACGGTCCCAAATTCATCATGTATCTTTTTACTTTAACAATTTTGTTCTGTATATTTTTTAATGCTCTATTTCAGTCCTATTTTTTATGAGAATTAATAATGTTGCTGGAAAAAAATATGTGCCCATCACGTGACCTCAAATAAATTAGGGCTTTATAATATTTTGTCCAGATCGATTATGTGGTAACGCTAGCGTGGAATATCACGCTACGCCAAACCAGATTGAAGGGCTTAAAAGAACAAAAACAACAATATGTCTATTTGTATCAAACCCAATTCTATCTGGTTTAGATTTAGAGGGATTGAAACGCCTTAGAGATTTGGCTTGGATCCAGGCTTTTCCTTCCTGGAATGTTCGAAAAATTTGCAAATGACAAACTGTTGTTTCTATTCTTTTAAGCCCTCCAATCTGGTCTGACGTAATGTGATATTCTACGTTGGCACTGCCACGTAAGTGAGGTGGCCAGAATATTATAAAGCCCTGATATATTTGAGATCATGTGAAAGGTGCATGCTTTTTTCGTCGACATTATTAATTATCGTAAAAAAAAATATAACTGAAATCAAACATTAAAAAAGATAGAAGACTATTTTTGAGTCTGCCTAAAAGATACAAGACTAATTTATACAATTTTCTCTAAAAACAAATGGACTGAAATCGAAAATACAGGATAAAATTGGTAAAGTGAAAAGATATAGGACTAATTTTGGGATCGATGAAAACATACCGAACTAATTTTACAATTTTCCCAATAATAATAATAATAATAATAATTGTGACGTGTTGAAGCTTGATTAGGTTTAGGTCTTCGTGTTTGAGTTTAAAGAAATGCTATCATTCTACTTCGTCGTTCACATTTGCGACATGTATTTTGAGACCTTGTTATAGGTTCCGAAATGCAATGTTCATTTCAAAAATTGTGAATAAAAACCTATCTCATATGTTAACTTATTATGAAAAAATGAGTCTTTTTTATTATGTAATTAATTTGTTTCTTCTTTTTAACAGCCAACGAATCTCTTTTCTTTTTTCTTTTATTAATTTTTAGAGTAAAATGACAAATTAGAGTTAGGTATAACTAGGACACGTCCTTACCTAAAACTCTGGTTCCATCATGCATGTGATGTCGAGTCTTCAAAATATAAATATATGTACATGGTACAATAATAATTTATTTCCAGGCCAGCATGTAATATAACTATTTCCACAGCATGCCAAAAAACTATACAATGGATTTACATGTGACTAGGGATTGTTAAAAGGGCCATGGCCCGACGGGCCGGCCCGTTTAGTCCAAAAAATTTTAGGGTTAGGTTTTGATTTTATTAGACCGTTTAAAAGTCAACCCGTTTAGTCCGAGCCCGATTAACCCGAAGCTCCTATAGGGCTAGCCGGCTTAGGGTTAGGGCTAGCTCGATAGCCCGAACTTTTTTTCTTATTTGTCTATTTTTTAGTATCGAATTAATAATATACACCATTTTTAATTATTTTTCATATACCATATTTGGTTTTTAGTAGAATATATTACAATTTATATTTAATTACTAGAAGATTCTAAATAATGTCATTTAAATTTAGAACTTAAATGTAACATGATTTCAAATTTTATGGCAGTGAATGCTCTTAAAGCTATAATTGAGAGCATGAAATAGTGATATAAAAGTTCTAAAATATATAATCTTTTAATGTTTTCTAAAATTGTATTTTAAATAGAGCATAATATGCATTTAATTAAAATTTTAAATTTAAATATATAATTTGACTATTTTGACTCATAGCCCGATAGTAGCCCGATTAGCCCAAAAACCGCTAGGGTTAGGGTTAGGTTCACCATAATCAAGCCCGTTTAAATTGACCAAATTAAATCGAGGCCCGATTTATCCGAAACCTGCTAGGGCTAGCCCGAAACCGACAGAGCTAGCCCGTATAACATCTCTACATGTGACCTAAATATATTTAGTCTTTCCACATGTGATAAAGGAAAGGACATACATGTCTGCTTCAAATAATATCATCAATTTAAATATATTATCAAGATATGCCATTTTCTAAATTAGGTTAGATATTGCTGAGCGACTTATTATTGTTTTACAAATGAACGACCTTAAATTTGAACCCTAACTCAATAAGGTTGTTAGATTGCGGTGTCATTCATATATTTAAGTTAATAGTATTGCTCCTGCACGCGCGAACTAATGTAGTATATTTAAAAATAAAATAAAATTATTTATGATATAATTTTAAGTTAATTAAATTTTAAATAAATATTTAAGAATATTTCGAATATTTAATTAATTTATTGGTAAATATATTAAAATAATATAATTTTGCTCCACTCCTCTAAAATAAGTCTTATTTTTATAATAAATTTAGTAAATGTATAGAAATAAATTATTTAATAAATTTTATGAAAAACATATTAGTTGGTATTTATATACAATCTAAATTCAAGACAACCAATTGGCTTATAGTGCTTACAGATCTCAAGATGTACTATTTCAAAACTTGTACTTGAGGGCCTTGTAATATGTCTTGAAACATGCTATTTATTTTGGTATCTAATTTTTGAGACACGTAAATAGTATTATGAGCTTTTTATATCAACTTATTCAAGATAAATGAGTATTTTTAATACCTAATTTAATTCATTTCTATTTTTTTTCATTTAAAATTATCACCTTTCTTTGTCTTTTTTAATTTTATTTTACAGCCAAAATGACAAATTTTGTACAAATATAATACATTTTTTTCTAAATTTCACAGGGTTTTTTTTAGTGTTTTAAAACTTTATTTCATTATATTTTTCAGTTTTAACTTTATTTTTGTAAAAAAAATTATATTTAAAATTTGATTAGTAAGAAAGTCAAAAAACTTAGAAAATTCAATAAATGGCAAAATATAAAAAATAAAGTTGGAAAATGAGTGAAATAGAAAAAATACTAAAAAAACTTGTAACATTTACAAAAGTATTATTTTAATTTTTGTCCATTTGTTTATTCATCATTCCACATAATACTTTGAAAATATATGATGAATTAAAAAAAAAAAAAAAGTCATATTTAAGGTTTATGGACAACAATAATCTAATATTTTTATATTTGCATATGCCCATGATGGGTAAATGAGCAATTACATATTTCACTATGTACATGTATGGTTGAATTCTATTAACTATTGAAGTTTTTGAATTGATAAATCATTTAATTATGTTCTTAAATAATAACACAAGTCTTTAGGCAAAACCACACATATCTTGAATTAGCCAAAAAAAATTATATGCACCAAATGCATGAATTTTCTAATATACAATAGGTCAGATCCTACACTAAAATGGATAAAATGTACAGATCTTACCCAACCCAACAATGATCCATTAAAAATTCATGGATTCTACGTTCATTGCGCTTGCCACTATTACTGTGCACACATATTTAAATATGATAATTTTGCATGGGAAGCAGATCTATAAATCTTTATAATAATATTCAGGGTGGGTGAATTTTGTTTGTCACAATTACTTGGATCAAAATTTACACAATTCGATTGATTTAATTCAAAAAATTTCAAGATATCTAGCCTAAAGAAAACTAAGTTCTCCAGCATTGACTGATTGTAATCGGCAGTTGCTTCCAATCATGATCCCATCTTTTAGATTTGAGTTCTCATATTGATATAATTATTCCAAACATCCATTGAATTGGTTTATGAACTTTAATTTTTTTATATTATATAAAAATATAAATAAATTATATTTTAAAATATGTAAATATTTACAACAATCTTTGGGTGTACCTATACAACGAAAGTATTTTTAGCCTGAATGATTTTTCAGCAGATCTCGAACATTATCCCACATGAATAGTTTTTTTTTTTTTTTGGGTATAATTACATGCTATGAAATAAATCATTATTATAATAAACATTATTGTACTTCATATATTTATATTTTGAAGACTCGACCTGTAACCAGAGTTTGATGTGATGAAATAAATTATTATATATTCTCCTATTACTTTGAAGCTCATGTGTGACTTGTCCTGAATGTACCTAACTCTAATTTGTCATTTAGCTGTAAAAATAAAATCAAACAAAACGAAAAGAAAAATGTTACCTGTTAGAAAAAACAAATTGAATTAATTAGGTACCCAAATGACTCATTTGTTCATAGTGAATCGACACATATAAAGCTAGCGACATTGTTTATAGTTCTTAAAATATAGTTTTAAAATGAATATTACATTTCGAGACCTATGAATATTATATTTCAAAACATGCTAGTCATGTAAGTGGTTGTACCAGTGAAGTCGTTCTTTTGCTCAAGTGTGGGTGTCCTTTTTATTGGGAAATTTGTAGATTTAATCAGTTTTTATGTTTTTAGTTGCTTGAATTTGGTTATTTTAATTGTAGTCTGAATTAAAAATTATTGTCGGATAATTGTACTTATACTAACATAATTGCATCACATATGAAATTTACATTTTTCTAGTAAATTTGTGGCCCCTACGATCAATTTTTCTATATGTTTGACGTTATGTTGTTTATTAGGTGACACGTTCATGTCATTTACAATTCTAGAAAAATCAAAATTTTCAATCAGATACAGTCATGTATAATGAACTTTCAAATAAGCAGCAAGAATTTCAAATTTCAAATGGAAGAAAAAGAAACAAATTTAAGCAATTAAATAGGTAAATAATAAAATTGTAAAACCAAAAAGATAAAGGACTGATTTTAAGATGTTTATAACTTACAGAAATAGTTTTGCTATTTTCAACCTATTTGTAACTAACTTGGATTTGTCCTTTTCGATTTGGGTGTGAAAAGGAAGAAATTATGCGATGCATGAGCAGTAGAGTAGAGAAGAGTAGTATATATAAAGGAAGGTCGGGGCATTATGCACTCCACAGCAAAGCAGAACAAGCCAACTTGTGAATTACTAACTATCCAAATTACCCAACCCTCATCCATGGCCAAATCGACCGCCTTTGCTATCGGTTCCTTCCACCCAAAACCAAGTGATGTTATCTACCAAGGTGATGCAGCTGAACGTGGCGAGCTCCTTAGTCTTACAAATATTGACGGGAATTCCTTTCCCGAGCCACAAAGCATTGGTCGAGTCTTGTACTCCAAGCCAGTGCAGCTCTGGGAGCCAGGGAAACAAGCAGTCTTCGAAACCACCATAACATTCCGAATTGACTCCAAGGGCTGCAGTATTCCAGGTGATGGCATTGCCTTCTTCATTGCACCCGTTGGCACCGAAATCCCATCAGGCGCGAGCGGAGGCAACCTCGGCATCTTTGATGCCCGAGGCCAGAGTCCCAATGTTTTTGCTGTTGAATTTGACTCTCATGTTAATTACTGGGACCCATGCGAAACTCATATTGGAATTGACATCAACTCTAGGGAGTCTAAGGCCGTCACCAATTTCGATGACTTCCTCGGGAAAGATGTCACTGCAATCATAACCTATAGGGAGAAAACTGTTACTGTCGTGGCCTTTACTGAATCAAGGACTTTCAGGGTGAGCTATGAAGTGAATTTGAGGACCGTTCTTCCTCAGCAGGTTCAGGTTGGAATCTCCGCTTCCACTGGAGATGATGTTCAATATAATTATGTTCGGTATTGGAGTTTCACTTCCGCCCTTGCGCGCGATGGATTGAAATAAGTATTTTTGAGAATGAGGTAGCCAGCAGTCAAGTGATTGTGAGGTGTGATTAATAAGGTCACTCTTATGCGTGACTAGTTCTATGTAATATACTATGAATAAAATCATCTAACTCGCTAGCTACCATATAAAAGTTAACTAAAAATAATAATGATCTTATGTTGTGTGCCTTCATTTTCTCGCAAATATTAACATTTTGTTGCTTTAAATATGATATATTTAATTGTTGCTAAAAGTTAATTGCTTAAGTAATTTTGGTATTCGGAGTCTTTAATATCTTTGTATGACGCTCCTATTTAATAATTAAGAGATATCTTGAGACCCATAAATCTTTATAGTATGAGTCTAAATTAAATAAATATTTTAAAATATCTTCACTTTACATAAAAACGTGAATAAATTATTGAAAATGTCACTGTTTTAATTTTGATTAATGCCTGAATAAATCTTTGATTATAAATTGCTTAATTTTGGCGACATCAATTCAGCAAAAAATAAAAGATAAACTCCTAAATATATAACTTAGAATAGAGAAAATCCCATACAGGAAATAAGAAAAATTGCAAAAGTAAAACTCGAATTATATGGATATTGCATAAACGGACACTAATTAATTATTATAGACATTAACTTTTTATTTTTGCACATTGTTGATTTTGCACGAATGTTGAGCCCGAAACTTCAAATGTCTGTCCAATTGTTGATTTGGCATGAACGTTGAGCCCAAAACTTCAAATATTAGTTTAATTGTGATCTGGCACGAATGTTAATTATAATTTCAACTAAATATTATTTCCCTCAAAAAATTAAATTACATATCATGTTATACGAAAGCAAATGAAGAATTTTGGTATACGAAGATTGTTGTGATTGGCCTTAGCAAATTAAGCTCTTAGCCTTGGCTGTGGTTTATACATCGCAATTCCAATCCTATTCCTGTTCCTACGAACACACCCTCTCCGACTTCTGACATACAGAACGTAGGTAAGGGTCACAGAGTCCGGAAGCCCCCAGCTTGGCTTGCTTATTATGACACAGTATTCTCCACTGCTGTCCAGACAACTGACATCACTTATCACAGAGTCCGGAAGCCCCCACCTTGGCTTGCTTATTATGACATCACTCATATTTGTCGTTTCCTTACCTCTCTAGTCTATTTGGCTTTGAATCATAACCGTCGTTCAACAATTTCGACCATTAGCATACACGGCTCCCAATTAACCGTTAGCATATCATTTTACTTTCACTCATCCATAATAAGACATAGCTAAGAATTTTACAGTCACTTAATTAGCCAAATTCACATCAAAATCACACATCAACTATAATTAATTGCTAAACAATATAGTGTGTAACCGCTATATTTAACCATTGAAAATTATCATGAGCTTGTTTACCTGATCCACCACCTCACCGTCGTTTACCATATAGTATTTTAGACCAATTAATACATTCTATCTCTCTTTCTCTCTCTCTCTCTATATATATATATATATGTTTGTATATATATATATATTATTTATCCTTAATTTAATTTTAAAAGTATTTGATAACAATCAATTGATTTCTTAGAGTTATGTGCATATCAGTTATTTTTTGTTAGGAATATCCTAATAAAAATTGATATGATAATATTTTAAAAAATATGTAACAACCATTGATGTGAAATATGAGAAAATTCCTAACAACTATTTACAGGGTAATCTTTTACTCTTATCATGTTTTTTATTAATCTTAACAACCGCTTAATTTCTTTCTAGAAGGATATACGTTGCTATAAATTTTAATCCAAATAATGGACACTATGAGATAAGAATAGATAGTTTGAAAAAGTAATTAAACCTAAATAAACTTTGATTATAAATTGCTTAATTTTGACGTTATTAATTCAGACAAAAATAAAAGATATACTCAAACTCCTAAATATATAACTTAGAATAGAGAAAACACCATACAGTAAAATAAGAAAAACTGCAGAAGTAAAACACGAAATATATGGGTATTGCATAAACGGACATTAATTAATTAATTTAGACATTAATTTTTTATTTTCGCACATTGTTGATTTGGCACGAATGTTGAGCCCGAAACTTTAAATGTTGGTCTACTTCTTGATTTGGCACGAGTTCAAATGTTGGTCTAATTGTTGATTTGGCACGAATATTGAACCTAAAACTTCAAATATCGGTCTAATTGTTGATTTGGCACGAATATTGAACCTGAAACTTCAAATATCATTCTAATTGTTGATTTGGCATAAATATTGAGCATTAAACTTCAAACGTCGGTCTAATTATTGATTTGGCACGAATATTTAGCCTGAAACTTCAAATATTATTTCAACTATATATTATTTCCCTCAAAATATTATCTAATTATTGATTTGGCACATATGTTAATTATAATTTCAACTAAATATTATTTCCCTCAAAAAATTAAACCACATATCATGTAATACGAAAGCAAATGAAGAATTTTGGTATACGAAGATTGCTGTGATTGGCCTGAGCAAATTAAGCTCTTCGCCTAGGCTGTGGTTTATACATCGCAATTCCAATCCTATTCCTGTTCCTGCGAACACACCCTCTCCCACTTCTGACATAGAGAACTTAGGTAAGGGTCACAGAGTCCGGAAGCCCCCAGCTTGGCTTGCTGATTATGACACAGTATTCTCCACTGCAGTCCAGACAACTGACATCACTTACCACTCTCCATTAAGGTACAAAAACTCATATATCTTGTTTCCTTACCTCTCTAACCTATCAGATTTTGAATCGGAACCGTCGGTCAGCAATTTCGACCATTAATATACGCGGCTCCCAATTAACCGTTGTCATATAATTTTACTTTCACTCATCCATAAGAGACATGGCTAAGACCTTTATAGTCACTTAATTAGCTAAATTCACATCAAAATCACACATAAATTATAATTAATTGCTAAAAAAATAGTGTGTAACCGCTATATTTAACCATTGAAAAACATCACGAACTTGTTTACCTGATCCACCACCTCACCGTCGTTTACCTGATAGTAATTTATACCAATTAATACATTTTATCTCTCTCTCTCTCTCTATATATATATACATATTATTTATTACTTAATTTAATTTTGAAAGTATTTGATAACAATCAATTGATTTCTTAGAGTTATGTCCATATCAGTTATTTTTTATTAGTCCTAATAAAAATTGATATGATAATATTTAAAAAAAATATATGTAACAATCATTGATGTGAAATATGAGAAAATTCCTAACAACTATTTACAGGATAATCTTTTACTCTTATCATGTTATTTATTAAATCCTAACAACCGCCTATTTTCTTTGTAGAAGGATATAACGTTGTTATAAATTTTAATCCAAACAATGGACACTATGAGATAAGACTAGATAGTTTGAAAAAGTAATTAATCCTAATTATTTATATAGAATAATGCAAGCATATACGTCAGCGTGGGGCAACAAGAAATGATGCATGAGCACTGGACTAGTATATATAGGGGAGAGGCCTGGGCATGCAACCCACCGCAAAATAAGTGTATTTGTGAGTTACCACTAGCCACCTCCTTCAAATCACATTAGCCTCATCCATGGCCAAATCAACCGCCTTCGCTATCGGTTCCTTCCATCCAACTCCAAGTGACGTCGTCTACCAAGGCGATGCGGCTGAACGTGGTGAGATCCTAAGTCTTACAAATATTGACGGCAATTCCTTTCCGGAGCCACAAAGCGTTGGCCGAGTCTTGTACTCCAAGCCAGTACAGCTCTGGGAGCCAGGGAAACAAGCCATCTTCGAGACCACCATAACATTCAAAATTGACTCCAAGGGCAACGGTGCTCCAGCTGACGGCATTGCCTTCTTCATTGCACCGGTAGGCACTGAAATCCCACCAGGTTCCACTGGTGGCAATCTTGGCATCTTCGATGCACGGGGCCAGAGTCCCAACGTTTTTGCTGTGGAATTCGATTCTAATGTTAATTATTGGGACCCACACAGTCCTCATATTGGAATCAACATCAACTCCAGGGAGTCCAAGGCATTCACCAATTTTGAGGACTTTCTGGGAAAAGAGGTGACTGCCACCATAACCTACAGAGATAAAATTGTCACCGTCGTGGCCTTCACTAGCACAAGAACTTTCAGGGTGAGCTACGGTGTGGATCTGAGTGGCGTTCTTCCTCAGCAGGTCCAGGTTGGAGTCTCCGGTTCCACAGGAGATAACGTTCAATATAATTACCTTCGCTACTGGAATTTCACTTCCGCTCTTGTGCGCCACGCATAGAATTCAATGTATCTAAGGACGAGCTAGCTAGCGGTCAAGTAGTTTTGATGTACAATTAATAAGGTCACCCTTGTACGTGGCCAATTGTGTGTTATTATGAATAAGGTCACCTAGCTAGCTACTCGGGTCCCTATCTTTATGTATCAAATATATATGGACTGCTTTAATCCATTGTTTGCCTTCATTTTCTCGTAACTATTCTATGATTGTGCTTCTTTAAATCTGATCATCAATGTATAATTAATGCAAGTCAATACTTATAATTCTGCAGCTTCACAGAATGCAATAACGGGCTACTGCATAATATAGTTAAAATTGTAAGGCCAACCCGGATTCAAAGCAGTTAACCCATTTCCTTATGCTCATTTATTTAAAAATAATATATTTACTTTATCCTAAATTTTGATATTTTTTGACAAAAATATAATACTTTTATTCTTCAAAATAATATTATTAATTAATAAAATTATATTACGGAAAAAATTAATAACTTTTCAAATTTTCATATAAAATCACATAAAAGTATACGAACAAAATAATATATTTTCAATCAAAAATAATAAATTTTCAAATAAAAATAATAATTTCTAAGCAGAAAGTAATACTTTTAATTTTTTGTAAGTATTAATAACGAATAAAATGCTTTTAAGGACAAAATAAAGATGGTTTTTTTAGATTATTCATATAAAATAATATAGAAAGTGTTTTAAATGAAGTAATATCTTTTAACAAAAATTGATACTTTTTCCAGACAAAAATAAAATTTTGTCCATTGAAAAAGTAATATTAAAAAAAAAAAATCTATCATCGACATGAGAGTGAATCACATTGAAATTGTTGAAGCACTATATAAATTCTACAACAAGTATTACCTTTTTAAAATATAATCATACTCTTTATGTGGCGGACGAATTCGTAAGGGACGGTGTCTTACACCAAGTTAATGAGATTTCGTATGCTAGGTGAGCCTATTTATGTATAAGAATATTCATTCATTTGGTGCATTGAAGACCAACACTTCTTTGTATTTTTTGCCCATTCATTTGGTGCATTGAAGACCAACACTTCTTTGTATTTTTTGCCCTTTTATTTTTTACATAGTCTTAGTTTCAATGGATGTGTGTTGGCAAGTACTGAAATCTAACTGAAGAAAATGTTGCTTCCAATTCAATTTAAAATTCGACTTTTATATTTTTATTTACAACATATATTGATTTTAAATTTTAATTTATATCTGTATATTGAATTGATTTTGAAAGGTGTCATTTGAAAACTAACTTGAGAAAAGGAGACATAATCAAGTTAAGGTATGAGCCCGACATTTTCTCTTAAAGACCAAATTGTTTTGTAGTACTTATGGTTCATTCATAATCATTCTCAAATTACAATGACTTTAGATAAACACTCCATAAAGGGGCTCCTAATGATGCTGATTAGATATCTTTTAAAATAATTGCAAGACACCTCTTAAAAATTATAAACACTTTCAAAACTAATAATTTATCGTACCTTCATAATTTTATATTTCAACCAAAATTTTAATTTCTCGTGGGATAAATTCCAAGGTGGAAGACCGACAACCTCTTCTTTCCTTTTCACATTTGGGTCGCTGCGTTTATCATAACTAGCGCTTGCAAATCGAATTCAATAATTATTTTCACACACCAATTATTTTTAATAAAAGAAGTCTCCATGTGTGTATCATTAGTTGAACTAAAAGGATTCTATAATTTGATTGAAAAGCATAGACCATTCACTTATTCTATACAATGAGATTAAGAAGGTCATTTTTGGAATTTTGATTTTAAAAAAGTAGGTCAGGATCCAACTTTCATCCATTTTATAGCAATGTATTTTAATTATAGATTAAATTTTATAATTAAATTTTAAAAATTTTAAGAAACATAATTTTGGATTTTACCATGCTTTAAAATTATTTTATTTTATTTATCTATAAAGAAGTATTTTGTTCTATTTAATTATCTGCAGCCATTTTCAACAAGGTAGTATATTTACTACATATATTATAGTTAAAGATAATATAAAAAGTACTGATAAAATAACACCATTTTGCACTATACTATGCTTTAAGATTTTATATATTATGGTTTATATGTATACATTTATATAATGTATAATTGAAAAGCTCTTAGTTCATATGATATCATAATTTTAGGGTAATTTCAAAATGATATATATTAAATGAAATTATTATAATATTTTGAGACTAAATATGTGTGTGTATATACATATATATATAATATATTTAAGTCATGCCAACTTTTTATTTATATTTTTTTCAATCTAATAATAGTACCAACTTAAATATTTTAAAACTATAGAAAAAAATCATGGTCAAATATAACATTTTGCGTTTTCATACTATTTTTATTTTTGTTTTACTAATATTTGTAAATGTGTCATTTTATTTATCTTAAAAACCCAACTCATTTATGGATGAGAATATAAAGATCATAGTAACATAATTTTGTGTATTGTATTACTAATAATTTATTAATCGTTTCAAGTATTTTTTGTTTAATTATCTCATATTTTTTAGTAAATTATAAAATTAGTCCCATATCTATAGGACATTGCAATTTTAGATCAGTAAAAATATAAATTTGCAATTATTTCCCATAACACTTGTAATTTTGTGAATTTAGTCCTAATTTTGGGGGAAATTATGAATTTTTTCAGAATTTGACATATTCGTCTTGCGTGCTTTTTTTCAAAAAAAAAAAATTTTACGTGACTTTTAAAATTTCACACAATCTCATAAAAAAAAAAAAGCAACATAAACAAAAAATTAAAATAATTTAAAAACAAAATGGTTGTTTTCTTAAATGAATAACATGTAAGTAATCAAATGTAAATGAGTTGGAGTTTTTGATTCCTACGGGTTGTTCCTCTAAAGGAGACAATCATTTTCTCTTAAAATTATTTTGAATTACTTTTGTTTATGTGGCATATTCTTTTATTGCGTGGCTTTTTTATTTTCATGTTGTGTGGAAATTAAAAAACCACGTCAGAAAAGTTTTGCTGAAAAAATGCACGTGACACACATATGTCAAATTCCATCAAAATTAGGACTAAATTTACAAAATGAAAATTATTATGAAACATAATTTCAAAATTACATTTAAATATGACTAAAATGACAAATATCCTATAGCTATGGGACTAATTTTGCAATTTGCTCCATATTTTCTTCATTTTTGTTATGCAAAAATATTTTGTGTGTGACTAGGTATTAGGTTCTCCATCGGATTCACAAGGAATTATCCCGCAAAATTACTAACCAAACTCCTTCCTTTTCTTTTTTCTTCAGAAAATTCAGAACTCCTCATAATTAGATGAAAAAAGGGAATATATTCAATGGACGTGCAGCTCCAGTTTCATTCACGTCCAAAATCAAAAGCACAATAAATATAATAAATATATCAGCTACAATATATTTATAATTTCTGATTTAGAATATTAAAGCATCAGGAATCTTGACAGCAATGAATACTATTTAAACCATATATCATTTAAGGGTTTATTACATTTTCCCACATGTAACATGCCCATATTTTTGCAACTTGGAATTGTTTGTTATTTTTGCTGCAAATTAAAGGTTTTGCTAACCTAGAATTGCAAAATTGTAATGGCATTGTAATTACGGGAGAGCAAAATACCCTTAACTATTGAATGTGTGGGTAATGTGGGTACGTATGGCAATTTGACATGTCCCTTGCCCCGTTCTATTAAGAGTGATTTGATCTGTGATACGTAGTGAATGGGATGGGTTTGGGTACCTCTTTTGCCCTGTCTCGCCTCATTCTGACCCATTCTATATTAATTTTATAATTATATAACATAATATAAGATACAATATCATGTTATATTGAAAAGAATTAATTGATTTCAATATCTTTTAAAGGTGAATATAAATTTATAAACATACTTTCAATCTTATTTATTTAGTTGTTATTTAAAATTTTGATTTATATTAAAATTATACTAATATTATTATGTATTACTTCTACGATAATAAAAAAAAATCAAGTTAGAATAGGTCGCCCCACCCCACGACCCGCAGTGGGTTAACCCCACCTCGCCTCGTTTAAAAATAGAGCGGGTCTGAATCTTTAAGTATTTGCGTCTGATCTGATCTATTGTCATCCTTATATGTGAGTGATTTTTTGTCAAAAAATATGGGTGAAAATATACATTAGATTGCAATCAATAAAGATCGTAAACTAGAAAATGCACTCTGAACTAAAGATCGTACAAGTAGGAAAATGTAATTAATAAACCCTATCATTAATGAGCCTATGCAAATATGTTACCCAAGAGTTAGAGGTGAGGAATCTCGAGAGCAATGAATATTAATTAAACACGGGTATAAGTAGACGTGTTTTACATGTGTCTAATTAAAGACGTGTTGAACTAATGAAGATTTGATTCCATATTATCTTTCTAAGTTGTCTAAAGATCAGGAACACATGCATGATACCCTCTAAATATTTTTCTAATACAAAAATGTGTTGGGATTCTAACTATTTACACGATGCTACTATCTTCAACTACTTTTTCAACATGACTAGGTTTCTTAGACATTATTATCTTACAACGAATTTAAAAGGAAAAAAAATAAGAGCTTTTGGGGGAAATTAATATTTTAAAAATAAAAAATAATATTTTTTGAAAATATAAATAATACTTATTATTTAAAAGAATTATATTTTCCTTGACCTGTCACATGTTGCATCAATTTCATACAAGTTTTGGTATTTCTTTACATAGCTCTATTATTCCACTTCAACTCACTAGATGTAATATAAATAGACATAAATTTCCATTTAGGTTAAAATTGATAGTAATCTAAAAAGTTAAAAATTATTATATTTATATTTATATAATCTGATAAATAAAAATATTTAAAGTATTGATATATATGGTTATAATAATAATAATAATAATAATAATAATAATTATTATTATTATTATTATTATTATTATTATTATTATTTTATTTATATTTATACTATAGTAATATTGAAACAAAATCATTTTATCAACTTGTCGACACTGCAAATACATAATTAAATATTAATATTACTAATTATTATTAATTAGTTTATATTTATATTATAGTAATATTGAAAGAAAATCATTTAATCATTTGATAAAAAAATGGCAAAATTAAAGAGGTTTGGATTCTCAATTCCATTTATGTTTTATCTTCTATTTCAAAATATTTAATACACAATATGTGTTGATTAGTAATATCATTATATACACATGTCGTGTGATGATTATTTTAAAATAGAAGATGAAACACCAAATAGAATCTAAGATTTCAATTTGAATTGAAGGGGTTTGAATTTGTTTGAAAATAAGGTCGAGATCTTCAATTTCATTTTATATTTTATCTTTTATTTCAAAATAATCGTTATACAACATATATATATAATAATATCAATAATTAACATATTTTATATATTAAATATTTTAAAATAAAAAATAAAATACCAAATAAAATAGAACTTCCAAACCAAAAAAAAACCTCAATTTTCATTAGGGGCGCACCAAAACTTTAGGATCGTGTAAATTAGAATAAAATATAAATGAGAATCATGTGAGTCCCAAGAGGACAAATAATTTTTTACATCGGTTAGGAAGCATGTTCAGCATTTCTCAACCTCTAAAAAAAGAATTATATTTGTTTGAAATACGACAATTTTTAAAATCACCTCTTAACACGTATATTGAATTAAGACTTGAAAGCTACCATGAGCTTCTTTCGTATTAACAATTCGAGCAAAATTAGGAATATATGTTATCTCTTATTTTCTAACTTATGAAGGATTACCAAATGACTTAGGAGATTTGGAAAAAGTATATTTATATCCCTTGAGGTTTGATTTTGTAACCCTAAGATTTGAGTACAATAGTTAATAAAGTAGAGAGTGAAGTAGACGATAGTGAGAAACAGCTCCCTCCTTACACCCGGCTCTTCTGCCTTGTGACTGTAATTTCTTTCGAACAATATATATATATATATATATATGTATGTATGTAAATATATATCCTCCAGTTCTGCTGCTTTCACTTCACACCAATTGTGCTGCCCAATCATTGATTACTATTACCTTCACTTCACATATAGTATAACTTCTCTTCTGATTCTGTTGTAACTGAATCTGCACCATCAAGGCAACAACATATTATTCATCCATAATTAATATCTTCATTCATAAAATAAAAAGAAATAGAGAAAATAAATTCGGGTTCTCCATTTGAATCGGACCTTACACCTCATAATATACAAACAATATTTTGGAGATAAGATGTTAATTGAAATTATTATTTATGTGGTAGTAATTAAGATTAGAGTATGAAGCATATACATTTGTTGCAGTTGGGTTAGTTAGGGTGTCCACATTGCATGGAGTGAATTACTGACTGCTTAGTGGCCCCACACCACACTCAAGAGAGAGAGAAATAATTTTTTACAGCTGATTTTCTAATTTTCAAAGTGCAATAGCAAGAAGGAGTAGACTGGACAATTAGTATAAATAGGAGGGATGAAGGAGGCTTGGCATGCAACCTTAACCCAATCAAAAACCTTAATTTACCCAAATCATGGCTCCCTCTACCAACCTTCTACAAACCCTAACTTTTCTTTCCTTGTTCCTAATCTATATCATCAACAAGGTGCAGTCAACCTCCTTCACCTTCGATTCCTTCGACCCTAAACCAACTAATGCCACCTTCCAAGGCAGCGCCTCCGCATATGGCGATCGACTGATCCTTACAAAACTCAGCCGCAGCGGCGAGCCACTGCCATGCAGCGTCGGCCGAGTCGTGTACTCCGAGCCGGTCCAATTCTGGGAACCAAGGAAAGTGTCCTCCTTCGAAACTACGTTCAAATTCAGGATCAGTGAACACGGCAGAACTATACCAGGCGACGGCATCGCCTTCTTCATGGCACCCGTCGGTGCCCCCATCCCTCCATACTCCTACGGAGGCAACCTTGGTATCTTCAATTCGAACGGCGAGGCTTGCAACCTCTTCGCCGTGGAATTCGACACCAAAGTTGATGAGTGGGACCCGAAATTTATTCATATGGGAATCGACATCAGCTCTAGCTACTCCAGGATGGTCAAGCAGCTAGAGCTCAAAAACTTCTTCAGGGAGATGGTGACTGCAACCATAACCTACAAGGCCAACACTGTCACTGTTGTTGCCAGTTACGGTGTCAACACGACCAAGATGTGGTATCAAGTTGATTTATCAACCGTTCTTCCTCAGCGGGTTCAAGTTGGAATCTCCGGCGCAACGGGAGTACAGGTTGAGTATAATTCCCTTCACTTCTGGAATTTCAGTTCCACTATCGCCAATCCATATGATGTAATGTGATGGCGTAATGTGTAATCGCCACGGTTTATGGACTATGTGCCAGAGCAAATAAGGATGGTGAAAACCTCCAGACTTAGCCACTAGTTGCTCATATATAAGTCCATTTGTATTATTATGTTTCTTGTTCGAGCTTAATTTGAATTGTTATTCAAGTAACTGGTTTTGTATGGTGATTATTGCAAGAAACTCGTTTAGAGATATGGATTTACTTACACATGTGGCATTTAAATATACATTTTAATACTTATTTGCCTTACAAAAATTAAATTAATAATAAAATACATTAAAAATTATTTAAATGAATATGGAAATAATAACAAAATAAGAAAAAATATACAAAAAAATATAATATTATATATAAATTTTAAAAAATTCCAAAAACAAAATTAGAAATTAAAAATAATTTAAAAAATCAACTAAAATGAAAATACTAAAAAATTCAAATATAGAAAAAAGAAATTATAAATCAAATTACAAATTAAAAAATCAGAATATTGAAAACAATTGTGAAAAAACCTAAATAAATTAAGAAAATTATAACAGCATTCTAAAATAAAAAATAAAAACATTGTAATTAAAAATAAAAAAAAATATTAAGGTAAAAATTTAAAAATCTAAAAAATCAAATTATAAATAAATTCAAAAAATTACAAATAAATCGAAAATTAATAAATATTTCAGAATACTCCACATAAATTCATAAAATTACAAAATTCATAAAATCATGCATAAATTAAAAAATTCAAATAAATTCCTAAAATTACAAATAAATTCTTAAAATTATGAAAATATTTGAAAATAATAAATTGAAAATTAAAAATAAATTAAGAAAATATCAAATAAATAATGAAAAATATTAACATATTCCGAAAGTTACAATACGAATCTGGAAATTATAAATAAATTTCAGAATTATAAATTTTGAATTTATGTTTTTAATTTATGTATGATTTTCTTTTCTTTATTTTTTTTTGTAGTAATTTCCTATTTATTTGTAATTTTCCAAAATTATTAATTTTTTTATTTAATTTCAAATCTTGGAATTTATTTTTAATTTTCAGCGCAGAATCGTTGCAGGACTAGGTATACCATGTAAAAGAACAAAGCGGAAAAAGAATTCTAAGTAAGGGGATAATTTAAAAAGCCTCAAACTTATAGGAGGATGTTTTAATAAAGTAGGAAACTATATATACTTATCCGTGCTCCTTCTTGATCCCTGATTAGTTGATGGAGATGAGAGGTTTAAGTGGGAGATGACAGATTTTTATAGGATTCGAAGTTGAACTCGTCGGCCAAGGAATTTGTGCCGGCATCCATCTCTGCCTTTGATGGCAGCTGGAGAAAGAAGAGAGAGGGGAGACAGAAGTGTGACGGAAGGAGGAGAGAGAGGGACGTTGTGTACGAAAGGGGAAAGATGAGAGAGAAAGTTGTGTGAGAAAGAAAAGGATAAATGGGACAAAAGCTGGAAAGGGGTAGCTTTTTCAACAAAGGTTTGATGGGAGTCGTTTCGATTCAGCTAGGACAACCACCAAAATACTTGGATCGTGTACAATTCGTAACATTTGGCAGCAGTGGTTTAGGTTTGAAATTAAAATTGAAATTGGCACTTTGAAGTGGCAGTCAGCGGCATAGTTAAACTGTTGACTCAGTTTTAAATCGAATTCAAAACAAAAATAAAAAATTAGCTGATTGATTTTGATTCCAATGTAGTCAATTTCGTAAGCCGACAGCTCTAAAACCCAACAGTTCAAACCGTTGGTTTCGATTACAAATCGTTGGTTCCAATTCTATTTTGATTTCAAATCGTCAGTTCTAAATTTAAAATATAAGGAAAAAAACTTAGAAATCAAAACCGTTTATATGTCTGTTTGATTACAATTACAATTTTATTTTTCATTGTTCCAAAAAAATTGACAATTTCAGAACAAAAATCATAACCGAAAAATTGTGTCCATGTCTAGGTGGCACAACCCACCTAGACATATTAAAAGAAACAAATAAAAAATTAGCACTATAAAATATATTTATTGTGATCAAAATAACAACATGAAACCATTGGAAATATTGATTTGCTGTATGCACCTATAATTTTAACTCTGAGAAAATAAAGCATAAGTATGGTATAAAAGTTACCATCCCAAACTAAAACCTTTTTTTTGACTAAATAAATATTGTTTACTATAATTAATATATTATTATAGGATATTTAAAAAATATATAAATTTAATAACTATAATAATTCTTATGAGTTATATTTGATAGGTATGACTTCAACATGAAGGTCATCAGCATCAACTTCCACACGAGCTAATAAATATATCACATACAAAGTTTATTGATTTATCGTAAAAAAATCAACAAGTTTGATGCAATTAAGAATACGAAATCAACAAGTAAAAGAAAAAATGGAGGGATTGAGGAGAAAAGATGTTGCTGCAAATGTAATTTGCAACATGCAAGACCAAGAAATACAGAAATTACGGCGACCTGTAAAGATGTGCCAAGTTGAATTGGAGTGGTCATCTAACCATATTTCTGTTTTAGAAGATCATGCTCGGCAACAAGAAGAAGTCTTAGGGAATGAAATAAACTTACTACGTGGCACTATAAGTACCATGACAACAGAAAAAAATAATATAATAGAGCAACTTGGGGCTACAGACGGGCATATAAACGCCCTAGAAAACGAGGTGAATGAGTTACGTGCTCAATTGGATAACGAGAGACACCAAAATGAAATTCCGAATGAGATGGATTGGCCACAAGCACGAGCTAGGCAACATGCTAGGAGACGACAGGCTCGTCGACCAGGAGAAGCAACCAGTCAAGAACGTCGTCGACATTCTCAAACATTGCAAACACAGGAAATTGAACAAGCAAGCTCACAATCTGAAGATTTCTAATATCATCTTGAAACCTTATGAAATCTGTGTAATGTAAGTGATTCTGTCATAGGGAAAAATACATGTTATATGTGGAGTTTCATGTATTGATATATGTGTAATTTAATTTCGAATTTTTTTTCCAGTGACCTCAAGCATTTTACAATTTAATTATCCTACATTCATTAATGTTGTTTTTCATTTGCAGTGATCGATGGATATCAATTCACGAAACCACTATCGCCCCAGGGAACCGACAGTTCTCACCCTTCATTCTAAGCACATTTCCGAGGGCCTACTGAAGCCCGATGCGGATTTGAACTCTTTCTTTCGCTTTAGGCGGTGCGACAATGATTTTTGGGCATTATTTGAAGATGAAGGGTCTGAGATCTACACACGCGTATTGGATTTGTTATTTCAAATGGGTTTTTACGGTGTGTATAGGTGCGGGAGGTTTTACCCAAACAACCACTTAATAACCGATTTGGTGGAGAGGTGGCGACCTGACACGCACACATTTCACTTGCCTGTGGGTGAAGCAACTGTAACTTTGTTGGATGTCGCCTTAATCTGGGCTTTGCCGGTTGAAGGAGATCCGGTGTGTGGAGTTGATCCTACAATGTCTCCCAATGAGTGGGTTGGTTACTGTTAGGTGATTTTAGGTTACACGCCAGACCTATCCCACATAAAAAGTGGAAAGATTAGAGCCAGCTCATATGCGATCACATCCGGTGACGGATGATAGCACGTTTGAACATGTTGAGCAATATGCACGGGCATGTGCTTTATTCTTGTTATGCGGTGTGATGTGCCCTGATGCTAGTTGAAATTTAATACCACTAGTATATTTACAATGCCTGCAAGATTTAAAATCAGTTAATGAATTCAGTTGGGGCAGTGCCGTCCTATCTTCCCTATACCGTCACTTGTGCGATGGCGCTTTGAAAACTAAAGAAAATCTCGGTGGCCCAGTTCAGCTGTTACAGGTACTTTTTTATAAGAAATATTAATGAATCTATCATACGTAACCTCATTAATTACTATTTACGTGTTCATAATATTTGATAGATTTGGGCATGGTCGCGAATCTCGTCCATTATGCCTGTATATAAGGCAAGTAGATTAAATTTGCTAGAAATTGAAAGACCTGAACATTTGGGTGGTGGTACACTCCCTGTCCCCCCTTTCAGTGCCCGGTAATATTTACAATGCACACCTTGTTATTTTGGTTATTTTATATTTATTGGTAATATTTACAATGCACACCAAAATATATGCATCTACTAATTAACTAGTAAAATATATGTAACAATTGGAATAATGCTAGCAGTTTTGTGCACACAGGTAGGCGCCAGGTGAAGGTTTATCGAGAAATCTTGGATAAATTGACCCATGACCAGGTTCAGTTTCTTACTTCATTTTAACAATTCTTATATGTAAAAATAAAAAACATATATATATATATATATATATATATATATATTTTTTTTTTTGGTTGTTTTTCACCAGGTTACGTGGGATCCATATGATTGGTTGCAACCGGAAGTACTCCATTTACCTTCCCGCTGCTTCTCGGACAATGTGCGAGCTCAATGTCCTCTCATTTTCTTCTCATTTGTGGAGTTTTATCATCTAGAGAGAGTCTTACGTCAGTTCCGAATGTTGCAAGACATACCTAATCGGTTCGACCGTCTTGATGACTGGAAGACGAACGTGCATCATATTGATCGTAAAGGGCATAAAAATGCCAACTGGATGGACATACACACGAAATATGTTCATCAATGGAATCAAAGACATGAATATCTCAGGGGAACCCAATTTGTTATGAACCCAACGACGACTCCAGATTACTATGACTGGTATAACTCGATTACACGTCGTTTTATATCCCCTGTAGATACGCATGAAATAATGGGAATAAAAACTGGAGATGCTTCATTGATGCACTACATGGTACACAACATACATCTAATTCTACAATTATTTTTCTAACTATTCAACATGATTGGTGTTTTAATGTGCATCTGTTAAATTATTTGTAGATTGAACCGTTGGAACCCATGATTTATTGCATATATATTTGTAAAAAATTATTAAAAATTTAAAAAAATAAAAAAAGTCACCGCAGACTTTATTTAAAACATCAGTTAAGGTGACGTTTCTTTTGTTTTTCTTTTTTTATTTATTCTTATATATATATATATTATTAATATATATATCTATTATTTTATTTTCAGAATATGAATTAATAATTAAAAATTATTTTTCAATTTAAATAATTTTTTTATTATCTTAAATATAATTATAATATTTTACTATTTAAAATTATAATTTAAAATATTTAATTTTATATATTTATTTAATAAATAAATATATATATATACACATGTTCAAAATATATATTTAGAATATATATATATATTTTATAAATATATATATATATCTATATATAATATATATATATATTATATAAAAGAAAAAAATAAAAAATCGTCACCTTAATTGATGTTTTTTTAAAACGTCAATTAAGGTGACGTTTATTCTTTTGTTTTTCTTTTTTTATTTATTCTTATATATATATATATTTATATATTATTAATGTATATATATTATTTTATTTTCAGAATATGAATTAATAATTAAAAATTATTTTTTAGTTTAAATAAATTTTTTATTATCTTAAATAAAATTATAATATTTTACTTTTTAAAATTATAATTTAATATATATTTTTATATATTTACTTAATAAATAAAAATATATATATATACATATTCAAAATATATATTTAGAATATATATATATATATTTTATATATATATATATATATCTATATATCTATATATAATATATATATTATATAAAAGAAAAAAATAAAAAAATGTCACCTTAATTGACGTTTTTTTAAAACGTCAATTACGGTGACTTTTATTCTTTGTTTTTCTTTTTTAATTTATTCTTATATATATATATATATATATATATATTTATATATTATTAATATATATTATTTTATTTTCAGAATATGAATTAATAATTAAAAATTATTCTTTAATTTAAATAATTTTTTTATTATCTTCAATAAAATTATAATATTTTACTTTTAAAAATTACATTGTAATATATATTTTTATATATTTACTTAATAAATATATATAAATATATATATATACATATTCAAAATATATATTTAGAATATATAGATATATATTTTATAAATATATATATATACATATTCAAAATATATATTTAGAATATATATATATATTTTATAAATATATATATATATAATATATATATTATATAAAAGAAAAAAAAGCGTCACCTTAATTGACGTTTTACAAAAACGTCAATTAAGGTGACGTTTATTCTTTTGTTTTTGTTTCTTTATTTATTCTTATATATTTATATATATATATTTATATATTATTAATATATATATATATATTATTTTATTTTCAGAATATAAATTAATAATTAAAAATTATTCTTTAATTTAAATAATTGTTTTATT
This sequence comes from Caryopteris x clandonensis, assembly GCA_028749325.2. Lineage (NCBI taxonomy): Eukaryota > Viridiplantae > Streptophyta > Magnoliopsida > Lamiales > Lamiaceae > Caryopteris > Caryopteris x clandonensis. The sequence continues at coordinate 5,668,032 of JAPYKT020000021.1, forward strand.
ATCTTAAATAAAATTATAATATTTACTTTTTAAAATTATAATTTAATATATATTTTTATATATTTACTTAATATATACACATATTCAAAATATATATTTAGAATATATATATATATTATAAATATATATATATAAACCAACCCATTTCGTAAATTTTTTTTTTTTCGCATTATTCTGAAAAAAAAATCCAAAGCTGGAAAGGGGTTGCTTTTTCGACAAAGGTTTGATGGGATTTGTTTCGATTCAACTAGAAAAACCACTAAAAAACACGGTTGGATCGTGTACAATTCATAACATTTGGCATTAGACATGGTGTGTCGTTTAGGTTTGAAAATGAAATTGGCAGTTTGAAGTGTCAGTCAATCGTACAGTTAAACTGTTGACTCAATTTTAAATAGAATTTAGAACAAAAATAAAAAAGTAGCTGATTGATTTCGATTCCAGTGTAGTTAATTTTGGGAGCCGACAGCTCTAAAATCCAGCAGTTTAAACCATTGGTTCCGATTACAAACCGTTGGTTCTAATTCTAGTTTTGATTATAAACCATCAGTTCTAAATTTAAAATATAAATAAAAAAACTTAGAAATCAAAACCGGCAATTATATGCCTGTTTGATTTCAATTTCAATTTTATTTTTCATTGTTCCAAAAATTGGCAATTTCATAACCAAAATCACAACCGAAAAATTGTGTCCATGTTTAGGTGGCACAACCCACCAAGACATATTAATTTAAAGAAAAAAAATTAAAAATTCAAATAATGTGCACAACCCACTACCACCAAAAAATGTGTTGCTGGTACGAATAATGCAACAAATCATTATTCAAATAAATGGTTTCTGAAATTCACGTGAAAAAATTGTGTTGCTGGGTACGGTTCTCTTGATTTTGGTTTCGGTTTTGAAATTGACGGTTCCTGAAACTGAAATCGAACTGCTACATATTCAGTATCGGTTTTGATTTCGGAACTAGCGGTTCTTCGGTTACGATTTCGGTTCCACGGGCTTTTTTTTCATTAATTAACAACTTCCAAAATAATTCTTGGTCTTTTGAATTTGATTATCACAAGGGATTGAATTGAATATAGTTAACTGAACTAAAACAATTATATTTTACAAAAATAATAATAATAATTACAACAATCAAAACTTAACTTTACAACTTATAAAAAAGTTGCAAACAAATTAAAAAGTTACAACAAAAAATTAATTTACCTAAAAATATTTGCTACTTTTAACAAGAGATTACAACTTTAGAAGATTTCAATTACAAATTATTAAAAAAATAAATCGAAAAGAAAGAAAATGAAAAACATGAGCTTAACTATAAATGAGAAGTTAAAATTTAATTTCTATTTTAGAATTAAGTTGCCTATGACGTAATTCTCTTACCTTGTCACGTACCTTGATGCTTGAGAAGTGGCGTGATTCAATCACTCCCGAACGTGGTCGAATACTCGTTTCCATCTTCATACTCATCCTTTTCATCAAAATTTACTTCTTGTTTTCTTATCTCGACATTTGACCAATCATTAAGTAATGTTTGATTTTCTAGATTTTCAACCTTTAAATTGGATCTTCGGAGATCCAAAATGTAACAGCCTGTGCTAAATGTTTGTTCAACCGAGACAATGGAAGCCGGGCACGCAAATATTTCATTTGCAAATAGTGATAAAATATGAAAGTTTTTTGCTCTTCGAAACCACCATCTCAAAAGCTCGTTCATTGTGTCAAACCTAAGTTCCTCAAAAGTAGTAGATAGATAATTATCTAATTCTTGATAAAGACTATTGCTGCTAGATTTTTTTTAATTTTCTAATATCATAAAACTTATAATATTGATTAAGGTGTTGAAAGTTCGAACCTTGATAATGTTTGGGTTGACCCGAAACCAAACTATCTCCACCAATATCTTTATTTTCATGACCGATTTCACTATTTAAATTATCACGATAATAAATTTTATTCTTTAAAAAAATCATAAAGTAATTGTTTTGTTTTATCTACAATTATATGCGAATTAGGAGTGTCACAATTAATGCATCATAATACATTCTTAGTAATTCTTCTAAACCATCTTCTCTAATTCTAGGATCTAAAAGTTTTTCAATTCAAAATAAATTGGGAATTTCTTGATAATACTTGAATCATTTACTTCTCATACTTGTATTGCAATTTTGTAAAGTATCATGTGAATAGTATGATTGTAAAATAAGTGCAATTTTAACACAATAAACTATAACTAAAGAAGAAGTAAGATAGTAACAATCGAATAATTCTTCCGTTGCATCTTTTAAAACTTTCAAAAGAGAAATTAATTCAACACATGTATCCCATGAACTTGGAAATAAAGGAATGTCAAATTGTTCTTATGAAAAAAATGTACATAATTCATTTCTAGCCTCATAAGAATCATTCAACATTTTATATGTTGAATTCGAACGATTATGCATATCTTTAGTGATCTTTTTAGGTGCACTTATACCAAATGATTTACAAAATCTTCTGCATTTTTTGCATAAAATTGCATGCCTAGCTAAATGTTCAATTGCTAATCTAATAGGACCTATATGTTTTTTGAAATGTTCCATGCCATCTTGGACACACAAATTTAAAATACGACACATGCATCTAATATGAAAAAATCTACCCTTAAATGAAGGTTAACTAATTTGAATTAATAATGTCAAACTAGCAGTATTAGCACTAGAATTGTTGAATGAAATAGAAAAATAATTTGTAACTAAATTATATTCTTGCTATATCGTATGAATTTTATGAGAAAGATTTGTGGCCGTGTGCTTTTAAACAAATTCTCTATATGCAAGTATTATTTTTTGCATTGTTCATGAACTATCTATTCAATGACAAGTAAGTTCTAAAAAACTATGTTCTCTCCAATGATCACTCCATATATCCGCACAAATTCAAACTTATTGTTGTAAACAATTAAATATATCAATTAAAGATAGCTTAAATTCACCTACAATTTTCTCAATATCACGAACTAATGTGCTACATGAAACACCGGATGATTGAGGGTTTAGTGATAGTTGAATATAAATTTTAAACAAATCATTTTCAGCAGTATTAAAAGGAAAAAATATGCCACAAACCATTATTGATAAATATTTTCTCATTATTGGATCGGAATATTTAAATAAAGAAGTCATACCTTGTGATTCATCGGTGAATCCTCCACGAGGTATTTGAGTTTGACACCGATCATTTCCTAAGACGTTGCAAATGTTTTTTCAACGTATAACATTCTTCTTTTTGAAAAACATATTCCAACCGGCAATAGTTGCAACTTGTTTTACTATTTTGCAAATATTTTTTGAAATGAAAGGCTAGATATCCGATCTATGTGCCTCATGACTTTGAGTTTCTCGCATACATTGACTTTGAACCTCTTGAGTTGGATGACGTTGTACATCGGTTGATTCGGTTTGAGGATCATAATGATGTGCATGTCCTTGTGCACCTACATTAATAATCATAATAACTTATTAATCATAGATGATTGAGAGAGATATTTAAACCAAAAATTATATATAATAATATTTAAGAGAGATATTTTATAAAATAAACAAAAACCTAGTTGAGCTTGAAAATCTTCTTGCCACTCGATCGGTTTCAATATCTTCATCATCAACATGAAGATATCTTGGAGCCAAAGGTGATGGTGGTGGTAATGCGGCTCCGGCACTTGTATTCGTTAGCATAGGTGATTTTTCTTTTGCTTGTCGAGATGAAGAAGATCATCCTTACCTCCACATACTCTTTGGCTCAAGCTCGACATTTTGAGAGAGATTAATTGAGAGAGATGGTAAGATAATTAAGAGAGATGACAATATAACTGAAAGAAATTGAGGGAGATTGAGAGAGATGACAAGATAATTGAGAGAGATTGAGGGAGATTGAGAGAGATCACAAGATAATTGAGAGAGACTTGATTTTATGAAAGAAAATTGGTAGGGGGAGGGGGAATTTATAGGGAAAAAAAAAAGATCCCTTGGAACCGGTGGTTCCCATGGTTCCCGGTTCCAGTTCGGACCTCCGGTTCCACAACGGCCATATCATCTCAACCGTCGGAAATCAACGGCTAGTTAATCTCAGCCGTTGATTTTCAACGGCTATAATTTAAAAAAAAAATAATTAGAATCACCGGTTCTAGCGGTTCCGGAACCGCTGGTTAGAACTACCGGTTCGGAACCATCGGTTCGGAAACACTGGTTCCTAAAATCGAAAGGGTATGAACTGGAACCGAACCGTGTATAACACGATTTCGATTTTGATTTGGAACCGGAACTGGGTCAATGGTTGAACCGCACCACTGACCGGCGGTTCGAACTAGCAAAACCAAAACCGTGCCCACATCTAGGCTTTATGAACGTGGCCTGAATATATTTATTCTTCCTGTGATAAAGGAAAGGACATACATATGCCTGCTCCAAATAAAACCATCAATTTAAATATGTTATCAGGATATGCCACTTCTTAAATTAGGTTTGAAGTTGTTTTGCAACCATTATTTCTTTACAAATGAATAACCGTAAAGTTGAACTTAAAATCTGTAAAGATGTCCGATTGGGGTGTCACTCACATATTTAAGTTAACTAGTATTGCTCTTGCGCGCCTGAGCTATATAATATATTTAAAAATAAAATAAAATTATGTATTATATAATTTTAAGATAATTAATATTTTAAAATAAATATTTAAGAATATTTAAAAAAATTATTATTTTATTACTAAAGATATTAAAATAATATAAGTTTTAATTAAAATATATCTCCCCTCTGCCCCAAAATAAGAGCTATGTTTTTATAATAAATTTAGTATATGTATAGAAAGTAGATTACTTAATAAGTTTTATAAAAATATATTAGTTGTATTTATTTACAATCTAAATCCAATACAAATATCAAAACACAATAAATAGTAAAATATAATTCAAATAATTAACCAAAAAGAATTATATTTCTCGCATCTAATATCCATTTTAATATATGAACATGGATATAAAATTAAAGATCATAAAAAGGTTCAACCTCGGCTTAGATCGAGAACGTTAATGATCGTTGAAACTTGTTCCTTGTATTCGTCATCTTTTGACAGGGCTTTGCACCGCAAGATCAGCTCCACCAGCACACTAAGGCCGTTGATTCTTGCATTCGTTTCAACTATTGCCTTCTCCTTCAGAAGATTTAGTCACTTGAGCTTAACTGGAAGACTTTGAGCTCTAACTCTTCTTTCTTGCAGTCGAACATGGGAGGGCCTGCAAGATTGCTGAAGTCTGGCTTGAACAAGGGCTTTGTTTCTCACTACTCAAATGTTATTTTTGAAATAACTTTGCACAATAAAATAATTACTATCTTACCAATCATTATTCCTCTAACCTAGTCTGATATGACATGATATTCCACTCTGGCGCTACCATGTAATCGAGGTGGCTATAATATTATAAAACCCCATTTACTTGAGGTCACATACGTGGGAGACATATATTTTTTGGGTCAAAATTATTAATTTTTTAAAAAATAAAACTGAAATCGAACATTAAAAAAAAATATAAGACGATACTAAAAAAATATAAAAATACAGAACTAATTTTCGGACCCCCTCAATATACCGAACTAATTTTGCAATTTTCACTAGGCTTTAGATTCAGTCTTCTCAATATTTTTATTTTATTCTTTCCATATATATAATAATTACAAGAGCAATAATGGTTCAACTAGGTTTAGAGAGTGCATCCACCATTATTCGCCTTCCAAAAATATATGTTCATGGGTTCATACATTCTACCCTGCTTCATTTAGTGGATGACGACAGGCTATTCAGGTTAAATCCTGTTTTGAAAACATTGTTCCCTTCATGATGAACAAAAGACCTAAATTAAGAAATTTTGAACAAACAATAAATATGACAGCGATTTGAAGGATTTCTACACATATAAATAAACAATATAAGGATTCAAATTTTTGTTATTCCTGGTAAACTATTGTTGGCCAGTTGGGATGTTCGAAAACGCATACTGAACTTAAGAAAATTCATTCAAAAATACAACTCCAACGTAAGTAGCTGTTTCAAAAGTAGAGACCCTAACAGAAGCAAAGTCGTTCTAATATCATTATAGGAAAGTGTTTGAACTATTTACTCTTCAAGATGTTCGATTTATATTTTTTAATTTTTTTTTTCACAAAATTCAAGGATTTTTCAGTTCCTTATTTATTTTTTTATTTAACAAATACATTTCAGATTTTCTGCTCCTCCTTCAAGCAGTACTGCTGCTATAAATGGCTTTGAAGAAGATGAACCAATTTGGGGGAAGGGTGTAAATCTATAATAATAAGATGGTGTGTTATACAAAGTAAAATGAAATAACAAAAAAACATCTCAAATAGATAATGCGCTTGCTAGTTACATGGTCTTTATTCAAAGCATATCACACACAACTAGCCATGTACAAGGGTGGCCTTATTAATCACACATAACAATCACATGACCGCAAGCTAGCTCATTGTAATACACTTAGTTCAAGTCGTCGCGCAGAAGAGCTGAAGTGAAACTCCAGTAACGGATGTAATTAAATTGAATTTTATCTCCAGTGGAAGCAGAAATTCCGACTTGGACCTGCTGAGGAAGAACAGTCCTCAAATTCACATCATAGCTCAACCTAAAAGTTCTTGAACCAGTAAAGGCCACAACAGTAACATTTTTTCCTCTGTAAGTTATGGTGGCAGTGACATCTTTGCCAAGAAAGTCTTCAAAATTGGTGACCGCCTTGGATTCCCTGGAGTTGATGTCGATCCCGATATGAGTATTGCATGGGTCCCAGTAATTAACATGGGAGTCAAATTCAACAGCAAAAACATTGGGACTCTGACCTCGCGCATCAAAGATGCCGAGGTTGCCTCCGCTGGCACCTGATGGGATTTCTGTGCCGATCGGGGCAATGAAGAAGGCAATGCCATCGCCCGGAAGATTGTTGCCCTTGGAGTCGATTCTAAATGTAATGGTGGTCTCGAAGACGGCTTGTTTCCCTGGCTCCCAGAGCTGCACTGGCTTGGAGTACAAGACTCGGCCAATGCTTTGTCGCTCCGGAAAGGAATTGCCGTCGATATTTGTAAGACTTAAGAGATCACCACGTTCGGCCGCATCGCCTTGGTAGACCACGTCACTTGGGGTTGGATGGAAGGAACCGATAGCGAAAGCGGTTGACTTGGCCATGGATGAGGCTAGGGTGATTTGAAGGGAGTTGGCTAGGAGTAGTTAAATGGTTAGCTTGCTTTGCTTTGGTGTGAATTGCAGAATGCCCTGACATCTCCCCTATATATACTACTACATACCTCATGCATAATTTCTTTTTTCACACCCAAACCAAAAATGACAAATGGAATTTAGGTACAAACATAATAAAGCTACCTACCTGAAAATAATAATAATAATAATAATAATAATAATAATAATAATAATAATAATAATAATAATATTAAAATAAATAATTGTTTCTTCCGATGATAATTTCTCTACGTAAGTACTTCATTTCTTCATTTTGTCTGTTAACATTTTTCTTTTCTTTTCCTTTAATTTATTTTACAGACAAAATGACAAATAAGAGTTAGTTACAATTAGTACACGCCACACACTTGAGCTTCAATATACTAAGAGAATATATAATAATTTATTTCACAACCTCAAAATCTTGTTCCCACGTGATAGTCAATTTAGTCTTCACATTTTTGTACGTATCAATTTAAAACTAAGCATGCGTTTTCTGGATAGCTATTTGAAAAGAAAGACATAATTGCACAGATTTTAATAACAATCATCTCATCAAATAATGATATATGCAAGAGGTTCAATTCTTAAAAAATTTCAAAAACAGAAAAAAAAATAGAGATTGAGGAGTTTCTCATGAAGTTAATCGAAAGAGATTAGACTTTCTTGTTCTTGAATGGCATTGGAGAGTTGCTTGTAGTTATTGTGAAGACCATTGTGAACCTTCGTGATGAGATCCTCATGATAAACAGAGAGATATAATTTATATAATCTTCATGTAAGTTGTTCTATATTAAAATAATTAAAGAAGACAAAACAAGTTTATATGTTCAATGAGTTACTCCATTCCTATTATCAATTTGTTTTAAGTTGAACCCCATTAGGATGTGGTTAGTCTCTCCTTCGCATACTATATATATTTCAATGTATAGACCGTATCAAGTTTTCTCAAATTTAACATTGTATCAGAGCAAGCCCGTGAAAGGTCATATTCAGAGTAATGATTAAACCAAAGACTTATATATGAGAGTGACATTATGAATATTGTTTCACGTGTAAATTATTTCACATTGAAATATAAAGAAGGAAAGATTGATTATACATTGCATTATGTAATTTAATTAACTAATTATGAAAAATATGGTAATAGACTTTTATTAAAGTTAATCACGCTAATAAATGTGATTACATGAATCTGACAGGTTTGATATTTTAATAAAAATGTACCTAACTAATGGCCTACATGTTTAACTATTTTCCATACACGTACCTACATTTGAATACTTAACCTCAATTAACTAAATCTGGATTATTAATGTAAGATATGTTAGATCACCACATTTTTATATTATCTTCATTTTGATCTTTAAATGATTAAGAGTTATGTGCTATCATTTTTTATTTAATTTTCTTTGTTTACATTGGAAGGAGAACTATAAATCTTAGTAAAAAATTGATAAATATTTTTAAATCTCTTCAATGTTCATAAAAAATGTGATTAAATTATTCAATATATAACAGCAATTTTGGTATGTTGAGTTTTAAATGAATTTAGAGCATGCATAATATAATATTTTTAGACAAAAATAAGCTTTGAGAAACTTGATTTGCATGAAGAAAAGCAGGCCGCATGCTAGGAGAAGAAGCAACAAGAAAAACATGAGGTGCATTCAACAACTATGAAGGCCCAAAAACCATAAGTAGATGAGGGTTCTTACTTGTTTATTGTAATTTTTATTAATATAAACACATAATATTAAATACATAATTAACAACAATAACTATAATGATAATAATAGGAAAAATTACAAAATCAAACATTATCTTTTGGACGGTCCCAAATTCATCATGTATTTTTTTACTTTACCAATTTTGTTCTATATCTTTTTTAATGCTCGTTTTCAGTCCTATTTTTTATAAGAATTAATAATGTTGCTGGAAAAAATATGTGTCCATCACGTGAACTCAAATAAATTAGGGCTTTATAATATTTCGTCCAACTCGATTACGTGGTAACGCTAGCGTGGAATATCACGCTATGCCAAACCAGATTGAAGGGCTTAAAAGAACAAAAACAACAATATGTCTATTTGTATCAAACCCAATTCTATCTGGTCTAGATTTAGAGGGATTGAAATGCCTTATAGATTTGGCTTTGATACGGGCTTTTCCTTCCTGGAATGTTCGAAAAATTTGCAAATGACAAATTGTTGTTTCTATTCTTTTAAGCCCTCCAATCTGGTCTGACATAATGTGATATTCCACGTTGGCACTGCCACGTAAGTGAGGTAGCCAGAATATTATAAAGCCCTGATATATTTGAGATCATGTGAAAAGTGCATTCTTTTTTTGTCGACATTATTAATTATCGTAAAAAAAAAATATAACTGAAATCAAACAATAAAAAAGATAGAAGACTACTTTTGAGTCTGCCTAAAAGATACAGGACTAATTTATACAATTTTCTCTAAAAACAAATGGGCTAAAATCGAACATTAAAAAAGATACAGGATAAAATTGGTAAAGTGAAAAGATATAGGACTAATTTTGGGACCGATGAAAACATACCGAACTAATTTTATAATTTTCCCAATAATAATAATAATAATAATTGTGACGTCTTGAAGCTTGATTAGGTTTAGGTCTTCCTGTTTGAGTTTAAAGAAATGTTATCATTATACTTCATCGTTCACATTTGCGACATGTATTTTGAGACCTTGTTATAGGTTCCGAAATGCAATGTTCATTTCAAAAATTGTGAATAATAAACCTATCTTTATATGTTAACTTATTATGAAAAAATGAATTTTTTTTATTATGTAATTAATATATTTCTTCTTTTTAACAGCTAACGAATTTCTTTTCTTTTTTCTTTTATTAATTTTTAGAGTAAAATGACAAATTAGAGTTAGGTATAACTAGGAAACGTCCTTACCTAAAACTCTGGTTCCATCATGCATGTGATGTCGAGTCTTCAAAATATAAATATATGTACGTAGTACAATAATAATTTATTTCCAGGCCAGCATGTAATATAACTATTTCCACAGCATGCCAAAAAACTATACAATGGGTTTACATGTGACCTAAATACATTTAGTCTTTCCACATGTGATAAAGGAAAGGACATACATGTCTGCTTCAAATAATATCATCAATTTAAATATATTATCAAGATATGCCATTTTCTAAATAGATTAGATATTGCTGAGCGACTTATTATTTCTTTACAAATAAACGACCTTAAATTTGAATCCTGGATCTATAAGGTTGTTAGATTGTGGTGTCATTCATATATTTAAGTTAATAGTATGGTTCCGGCAAGCGCGAGCTATGTAATATATTTAAAAATAAAATAAAATTATTTATGATATAATTTTAAGTTAATTAAATTTTAAATAAATATTTAAGAATATTTGAAATATTTAATTATTTTATTAGTAAATATATTAAAATAATATAATTTTGCTCCTCCCCTCTGAAATAAGAGTCTTATTTTTATAATAGATTTAGTAAAGGTGTAGAAATAAATTATTTAATAAGTTTTATAAAAAAAAAAATTATTAGTTGGTATTTATATACAATCTAAATTCAAGACAACCAATTGGCTTATAGTGCTTACAGATCTCAAAATGTACTATTTCTGTCAAAACTTGTACTTGAGGGCCTTGTAATATGTCTTGAAACATACTATTTATTTTGGTATCTATTTTTTGAGACACGTAAATAGTATTGTGAGCTTTTTTATATCAACTTATTCAAGATAAATGAGTATTTTTAAAACCTAATTAATTCATTTCTATTTTTTTTCTTTTTAAAATTATCACCTTTCTTTTTGTTTTTTAATTTTATTTTACAGCCAAAATGACAAATTTTGTACAAATAGAATACTTTTTTTTTTCTAAATTTCACCGGGTTTTTTTAGTGTTTTAAATCTTTATTTCATTATATGTTTCAGTTTTCACTTTATTTTTGAAAAAAAAAATATTATATTTAAAATTTGATTAGTAAGAAAGTCAAAAAACTTAGAAAATTCAAAAAATGGCAAAATATAAAAAATAAAGTTGGAAAATGAGTGAAATAGAAAAAATGCTAAAAAAACTTGTAAAATTTACAAAAGTATTATTTTAATTTTTGTCCCTTTGTTCATTCATCATTCAACATAATACTTTGAAAATATATGATGAATTAAAAAAAAAAAAAAAAAAGAGTCATATTTAAGGTTTATGGACAACCATAATCTAATATTTTTATATTTGCATATGCCCATGATGTGTAAATGAGCAATTACATATTTCACTATGTACATGTATGGTTGAATTGTATTAAATATAGAAGTTTTTGAATTGATAAATCATTTAATTAACATGTTCTTAAATAATAATTCAGGTCTTTAGGCAAAACCACACATATCTTGAATTAGCCAAAAAAATTGTATGCACCCAATGCATGAATTTTCTAATATACAATAGGTCAGATCCTATACTAAAATGAATAAAAATGTACCGATCTTAGCCAACCGACAATTTTTCATTAAAAATTCATGGATTCTACGTTCGTTGCGCTTGCCACTATTACTGTGCACACATATTTGAATATGATAATTTTTCATGGGAAGCAGACCTATAAATCTTTATAATAATATTTAGGGTGAATTTTGTTTGTCACAATTACTTGGATCAAAATTTACACAATTCGGTTGATGTAATTCAAAAAATTTCAAGATATCTAGCCTAAAGAAAACTAAGTTCTCCAGCATCGACTGATTGTAATCGGCAGTTGCTTCCAATCATGATCCCATCTTTTATATTTGAGTTCTCATATTGATATAATTATTCCAAACATCCATTGAATTGGTTTATGAACTTTAATTTTTTTATATTATATAAAAATATAAATAAACTATATTATTAAAATATGTAAATATTTACACCAATCTTTGGGTGTACCTATACAATGAAAGTATTTCTAGCCTGAATGATTTTTCCGCAGATCTCGAACATTATCCCACATGAATAGATATATATATATATTTTTTTTTTGGGGTATAACTACATGCTATGAAATAAATTATTATTATAATAAACATTATTGTACTACATATTTTTATATTTTGAAGACTTGACCTGTAACTGAGTTTGATGAGATTACATAAATTACGATATATTCTCTTATTACTTTTAAGCTCATGTGCGTCTTGTCCTGTGAATGTACCTAACTCTAATTTGTCATTTAGCTGTAAAAATAAAATCAAACAAAAACGAAAAGAAGAATGTTACCTGTTAGAAAAAAACATGAATTAATTAGGTACCAAAATGACTCATTTGTTCATAGTGAATCCACACATATAAAGCTAGCGACATTGTTTATAGTTCTTAAAATATAGTTTTAAAATGAATATTACATTTCGAGACCTATGAATATTATATTTCAAAACATGCTAGTCTTGTAAGTGGTTTTACTAGTGAAGTCGTTCTTTTGCTCAGGTGTGAGGTGTCCTATTTGTAGGGAAATTTGTAGATTTAGTCTTGTAATCAGTTTTTATGTTTTTAGTTTTTTGAATTTGGTTATTTTAATTGTAGTCTGAATTAAAAATTATTGTCGGATAATTGTACTTATACTAACATAATTGCGTCACATATGCAATTTACATTTTTCTAGTAAATTTGTGGCTCTTACGATCAATTTTTCTATATGTTTGACGTTATGTTGTTTATTAGATGACACGCTCATGTCATTTACAATACTAAAAAAATAAAAATTTTCAATCAGATACAGTTATGTATGATGAACGTTCAAATATGCGGCAAGAATTTCAAATTTTCAATGGAAAAAAAAAAAAAAAAACAAATTTAAGCAATTAAATATATAAATAATAAAATTGCAAAACTAAAAAGATAAAGGATGAGACATCTATTAACTTACAGGAATAGTTTTGCAATTTTCAACCTATTTGTAACTAACTTGGATTTGTCCTTTTCGATTTCCGTGTGAAAAGGAAGAAATTATGCGATGCATGAGCAGTAGAGTAGAGTAGTTTATATGAAGGAGGGTCGGGGCATTATTCACTCCACAGCAAAGTAGAACAAGCCAACTTGTGAATTACTAACTATCCAAATCACCCGACCCTCATCCATGGCCAAATCGACCGCCTTTGCTATCGGTTCCTTCCACCCAAAACCAAGTGATGTTATCTACCAAGGTGATGTAGCTGAACGTGGCGAGCTCCTTAGTCTTACAAATATTGACGGGAATTCCTTTCCGGAGCCACAAAGCATTGGTCGAGTCTTGTACTCCAAGTCAGTGCAGCTCTGGGAGCCAGGGAAACAAGGAGTCTTCGAAACCACCATAACATTCTGAATTGACTCCAAGGGCTGCTGTATTCCAGGTGATGGCATTGCCTTCTTCATTGCACCCGTTGGCACCGAAATCCCATCAGGCGCAAGCGGAGGCAACCTCGGCATCTTCAATGCACGAGGCCAGAGTCCCAATGTTTTTGCTGTTGAATTTGCTCTCATGTTAATTACTGGGACTCATGCGAAACTCATATTGGAATTGACATCAACTCTAGGGAGTCTAAGGCCGTCACCAATTTCGATGACTTCCTTGGGAAAGATGTCACTGCAACCATAACCTATAAGGAGAAAATTGATACTGTCGTGGCCTTTACTGAATCAAGGACTTTCAAGGTGAACTATGAAGTGAATTTGAGGACCGTTCTTCCTCAGCGGGTTCAGGTTGGAATCACCTCTTCCACTGGAGATGATGTTCAATATAATTATGTTCGGTATTGGAGTTTCACTTCCGCCCTTGTGTGCGATGAATTGAAATAAGTGTTTTTGAAAATGTGTTAGCTAGCAGTCAAGTGATTGTGAGGTGTGATTAATAAGGTCGCTCTTATGCGTGACCAGTTCTATGTAATATACTATAAATAAAGATCATCTAACTCGTTAGCTACCATATAAAAGTTAACTAAAAATAATAATGGTCTGATGTGTTGTGTGCCTTCATTTTCTCGCAACTATTATCATTTTGTTGCTTTAAATCTGATATATTTAATTGCTGCTAAAAGTTAATTACTTAAGTGATTTTGGTATTCGGAGTCTTTGATATCTTTGTATGACGGTCCTATTAAATAATTAAGAGATATCTGCTTCATTCCTTTTACAATGGAATGAGACCCATAAATCTTTATAATATGAGTCTAACATAAATAAATATTTTAAAATATCTTCACTTTACATAAAAACTTGAATAAATTATTGCAAATGTCATTGTTTTAATTTTGATTAATGCCTGAATAAATCTTTAATTATAAATTGCTTAATTTTGACGATTTCAATTCAGCCAAAAATAAAAGATAAACTCCTAAATATATAACTTAGAATAGAGAAAATCCCATACAATAAATAAGAAAAATTGCCAAAGTAAAATACGAATTATATGGGTATTGCATAAACGGACACTAATTAATTAATATAGACATTAATTTTTTTTTTTTTTTTTGCACATTGTTGATTTGGCACGAACGTTGAGCCCGAAACTTCAAATGTCGGTCCAATTGTTGATTTGGCATGAATGTTGAGCCCAAAACTTCAAATATCGATTTAATTGTCGATCTGGCATGAATATTAATTATAATTTCAACTAAATATTATTTCACTCAAAAAATTAAATTACATATCATGTTATACGAAAGCAAATGAAGAATTTTGGTATACGAAGATTGCTGTGATTGGCCTTAGCAAATTAAGCTCTTCGCCTTGGCTGTGGTTGATACATCGCAATTCCAATCCTATTCCTGTTCCTACGAACACACTCTCTCCGACTTCTGACATAAAGAACGTAGGTAAGGGTCACAGAGTCCGGAAGCCCCCAGCTTGGCTTGCTGATTATGACACAGTATTCTCTACTGCAGTCCAGACAACTGACATCACTTACCACTGTCCATTCAGATACAATAACTCATATTTGTTGTTTCCTTACCTCTGTAACCTATTTGGCTTTGAATCAGTACCCTCGTTCAACAATTTCGACCATTAACATACACGGCTCCTAATTATTGAACATCAAGGCCTAACTCAACACTTAAAACCCAGGTTATAAGTGAGAGGATTGCCCATGCTTATAAGCCTTACCCAAGACACTTACCTTAATTGATGTGGGATACTTATCACGTCTTATTCGTGCGTGATGGCTTGGGCGTGGCAGTGTTGGCTCGGAAAGAGCGAGACATCGAGTTAAGGAAGGCTCTGATACCATATTGAACATCAAGGCCTAACTCAACACTTAAAACCCAGGTTATAAGTGAGAGGATTGTCCATGCTTATAAGCCTTACCCAAGACACTTACCTTAACCGATGTGGGATACTTAATACTAATTAACCGTTCGCATATCATTTTTCTTTCACTAATCCATAGTAAGACATAGCTAAGACTTTTATAGTCACTTAATTAGCCAAATTCACATCAAAATCACACATCAATTATAATTAATTGCTAAACAATACAGCATGTAACAGCTATATTTAACCACTGAAAATCATCACGAACTTGTTTACCTGATCCACCACCTCACCGTCGTTTACCTGATAGTATTTTAGACCAATTAATACATTCTATCTCTCTATATATATATGTATATATATATATTTTAGACCAATTAATACATTCTATCTCTATATATATATATGTATATATATATATATTATTTATCCTTAATTTAATTTTGAAAGTATTTGATAACAATCAATTGATTTCTTAGAGTTATGTGCATATCAGTTATTTTTTGATAGGAATGTCCTAATAAAAATTGATATGATAATATTTAAAAAATATGTAACAACCATCGATGTGAAATATGAGAAAATTCCTAACAACTATTTGGGATAATCTTTTACTCTTATCATGTTTTTTATTAATCCTAACAACCGCTTAATTTCTTTCTAGAAGGATATAACGTTGTTATAAATTTTAATCCAAATAATGGACACTATGAGATAAGACTAGATAGTTTGAAAAAGTAATTAACCCTAAATAAATTTTGATTATAAATTGCTTAATTTTGACGATATCAATTCAGACAAAAATAAAAGATAAACTCAAACTCCTAAATATATAACTTAGAATAGACAAAACACCATACAGTAAAATAAGAAAAACTGCAAAAGTAAAACACGAATTATATTGGTATTGCATAAAGGGACATTAATTAATTAATTTAGATATTAATTTTTTATTTTCGTACACTGTTGATTTGGCACGAATGTTGAGCCTGGAACTTCAAATGTTGGTCTACTTCTTGATTTGGCACGAGTTCAAATGTTGGTCTAATTGTTGATTTGGCACAAATATTGAGCCTGAAATTTCAAATATCGGTCTAATTGTTGATTTGGCATGAATATTGAGCCTGCAACTTCAAATGTCGGTCTAATTGTTGATTTGACACGAACATTAAGCCCGAAACTTCAAATATCGATTTAATTGTTGATTTGGCACAAATATTAATTATAATTTCAACTAAATATTATTTCCCTCAAAAAATTAAACTACATATCATGTAATACGAAAGCAAATGAAGAATTTTTGTATATGAAGATTGCTGTGATTGGCCTCAGAAAATTAAGCTCTTCGCCTAGGCTGTGCTTTATACATGGCAATTCCAATCCTATTCCTGTTCCTGCGAACACACCCTCTCCCACTTATGACATAGAGAACGTAGGTAAGGGTCACAGATACACTGTCCATTAAGGTACAAAAACTCATATATCTTGTTTCCTTACCTCTCTAACCTATCAGATTTTGAATCGGAATCGTCGGTCAGAAATTTCGACCATTAATGTACACGGCTCCCAATTAACCGTTATCATATAATGTTACTTTCACTCATCCATCCAGAATAGACGTGGCTAAGACTTTTATAGTCACTTAATTAGCCAAATTCACATCAAAATCACACCTAAAGTATAATTAATTGCTAAAAAAATAGTGTGTAACCGCTATATTTAACCATTGAAAATCATCACGAACTTGTTTACCTGATCCACCACATCACCATCGTTTACCTTATAGTAATTTATACCAATTAATACATTTTATCCCTCTCTCTCTCTCTCTCTATATATATATATATATACATATTATTTATCACTTAATTTAATTTTGAATGTATTTCATAACAATCAATTGATTTCTTAGAGTTATGTCCATATCAGTTATTTTTTATTAGGAATGTCCTAATAAAAATTGATATGATAATATTTAAAAAAAATATGTAACAATCATTGATGTGAAATATGAGAAAATTCCTAACAACTATTTACAGGATAATATTTTCCTCTTATCATGTTATTTATTAAATCCTAACAACCGCCTAATTTCTTTGTAGAAGGATATAACGTTGTTATAAATTTTAATCCAAACAATGGACACTATGAGATAAGACTAGATAGTTTGAAAAAGTAATTAATCCTAATTATATATAAGGAATAATGCAAGCATATACGTCAGCGTGGGGCAACAAGAAATGATGCATGAGCACTGGACTAGTATATATAGGGGAGAGGCCTGGGCATGCAACCCACTGCAAAATAAGTGTATTTGTGAGTTACTAGCCACGTCCTTCAAATCACACTAGCCTCATCCATGGCCAAATCAACCGCCTTTGCTATCGGTTCCTTCCATCCAACTCCAAGTGACGTCTACTACCAAGGCGATGCGTCTGAACGTGGTGAGATCCTCAGTCTTACAAATATTGACGGCAATTCCTTTCCGGAGCCACAAAGCGTTGGCCGAGTCTTGTACTCCAAGCCAGTGCAGCTCTGGGAGCCAGGGAAACAAGCCATCTTCGAGACCACCATAACATTCAAAATTGACTCCAAAGGCAACGGTGCTCCAGCAGACGGCATTGCCTTCTTCATTGCACCGGTTGGCACTGAAATCCCACCAGGTTCCACAGGTGGCAATCTTGGCATCTTCGATGCACGGGGCCAGAGTCCCAATGTTTTTGCTGTGGAATTCGATTCTAATGTTAATTATTGGGACCCACACAGTCCTCATATTGGAATCAACATCAACTCCAGGGAGTCCACGGCCTTCACCAATTTTGAGGATTTTCTAGGAAAAGAGGTGACTGCGACCATAACCTACAGAGATAAAACTGTCACCGTCGTGGCCTTCACTAGCACAAGAACTTTCAGGGTGAGCTACGGCGTGGATCTGAGCGGCGTTCTTCCTCAGCAGGTCCAGGTTGGAGTCTCCGGTTCCACAGGAGATAACGTTCAATACAATTACCTTCGCTACTGGAGTTTCACTTCCGCTCTTGTGCGCCACACATAGAATTCAATGTATCTCAGGACGAGCTAGCTAGCGGTCAAATAGTTGTGATGTGCGATTAATAAGGTCACCCTTGTACGTGGCCAATTGTGTGTTATTATGAATAAGGACACCTAGCTAGCTACTCGGGTCCCTATCTTTATGCATCAAATATATATGGACTGCTTTAATCCATTGTTTGCCTTCATTTTCTCGTAACTATTCTATGTAATAGGAGTAAAAAGGAGTAATAATAGGGATTTTTATTTTTTGAACATATATTCTCCATATACATCTCCATTAATTGGGGATTCTGTTGGAATCTCTAGTATATATATTGTATCAATGTACGATCAATAATACAGCCAAAATTATTTCTATTCTCCCATCTTACATGGTATCAGAGCAGTTCATCCTCTGAACTTCTTCTTCTTCGTTCGTTCCTCTCCTCTTCTTTTTTCTTTCTTTCTTTCTTTCTTTCTTTCTTTCGTTCGTTCTTCTTCTTCTCTATGGATCCTCTTCCTATCACCACTATGATTAACATGACGCCAATCAAACTAGATGCGACAAACTATCTCTCCTGGCGTCGTCAGATTCTTCACATGGTTGAATGTTTCGATCTCAAATCATTTCTGGATCAATCCACCATCGTTCCTGCTGCAACCATCACCGATGCGGCTGGCGTTGAATCGCCGAATCCAATCTTCACTACCTGGAAGATGAAAGATATGAAATTACTCAGTGTTATCTACACATCTCTCTCTCCCGATGCCGCTTCCGAAGTCATCGATGCTACCACATCTCTTGCTACTTGGACCACGCTTGAATCTATCTATTCTTCGTCCTCTCGTCAGCACCAATTACGTGAGGAGTTGCTGTCCCTTCGCCGCGGCGATTCCTCTGTTGATGATTACGGACGCCGCTTCAAGTCCTTGTGCGATCAACTTCACGCCATCGCACGTCCTATTGATGAGGCTGAAAAGAGTCATCTTTTTTTGCGTGGTTTAGGGCTCCAGTTCGCAGGTTTTGCGGACACAAGAATGGCTCTTTCTCCGGTTTCCTGTTTCCGCGATCTTCTAAGTCAGGCGAAGCAGTACGACTTGATGCTTAAATCTATGGAGGGCTCCTCTTCGCAGGTTTCTTTCTTCGCTGATGGAAGAAAACCTAATCCCTCGCGTCCGCTATCTCACGGTCGCGGCTCTTCTGGAGGGGGCCAGCAACGTGGCTATGGCTATGGTGGTGGCCGTGGTTATGGCCAGCGTGGTGGCCGGTCGGATTCCGGTGGCAGATTTTTGGGGGGGCAGCCGGGTTTTAACAACGGGCGTCGTCAATTCGTGCCTCGTTGTCAGATTTGTCGGGGGGAGCACTATGCAGATAAGTGCCCCCAATTCCTTGCTGTTCGCGGTGGTGATCAATCGGCTAATCTTGCTGAGGCATTTGCTTCTTCTTGTAATGTTTCTGGCTCTACGTCAGATTGGTTCATTGATTCTGGTGCCTCTGCTCACATGACGAATCAGAATGCTGCCTTGGACTTTTACGAGCCCTATTCTGGTAATAGTAAAGTTGTTGTTGGCAATGGTAATTCTCTGCATATCTCGCATGTTGGTTCTTGTGATTTATCTGCTAACATTAAATTGTTGGATGTTTTGGTGGTACCACATATAACCAAGAATCTTCTTTCTATCAGTAAATTGACTTCGGACTATCCTGTTAATGTTATATTTTCTGATAAGAATTTCGTAATTCAGAACCGAGTGACAAAACAAATTCTGGGCCAAGGAAGATGTGAGAATGGCTTATATACTCTTGATAAAGGGATTCCTGCTTTGGTGACTGCTGTGAGAGATACTAAGTTGAAGGCCAGTTTTGAGTTATGGCACTTACGTTTGGGGCATGTCCCGTTTTCTATCATTTCATTGTTGAATAAACATGGCCACTTGTCGGTCACTTCTGTTTTACCTAGTCCTAAGCTCTGCTCTTCTTGTCAATTGGCAAAGAGTAAGAAATTATCATTTCAGTTGAATGATAAACGTGCTGAGAATGTTTTGGATTTAATTCATTGTGATTTATGGGGGCCTGCACCGGTTTCTACTTCTACTGGTTTCCGGTATTATGTGGTGTTTATTGATGATTACTCAAGATTTTCTTGGATTTATCCGTTATGTAGAAAGTCTGATTTCTTAGATACGTTGGTACGTTTTCATGCCTTTGTATGCACACAGTTTTCAAGGCAAGTTAAAATATTTCAAAGTGATGGTGGTACTGAATTTGTAAACTCGAGAGTGCGTGATTTTATGCATCACAATGGTATTCTTCATAGACTATCTTGCCCATACACTCCTCAACAGAATGGTAGAGCTGAAAGAAAACATCGTCATATCACAGAAACTGGTTTATCAATGCTCTTTCATGCTAATGTTCCGGCTTCGTATTGGTTTGATGCCTTTGCTACAGCAACATTTATTATTAATCGAATTCCTTCGACAGTGTTGCATGATAAATCTCCCTTTGAGCTGTTATTTGGTTATGCTCCGACATATTCTATCTTTAAGCCCTTTGGATGTCGAGTTTTTCCGTATCTTCGTGACTATGCAGCTCATAAATTAGAACCAAGAAGTCGCTCTTGTATTTTTCTGGGGTACAATAGTGTTCAGAAGGGGTTTCGTTGTCTTGATCCTCTTACATCTCGGATATACACAACTCGTCATGCTCAATTTGATGAATTTTTGTTCCCTTTTTCTGCTGACTCTACACCTGTGTCTTCCACAGCTTTGGATTTGTCCACTTTTACAGATGTTATGGAGCACAATTCTAGCTCTTCGTTGTGTCCACCAGGCTTCCAGAATCCATCCCATGGCAGTCCTGATCGAGATGGTGGAGAGGTTGGTCGAGATGGGGGTAAATTGTTGCAGAATCAAGATCTTGGCCGAGGCGTTCCTAATCTCGACCGAGCTACCTCAGAATTTGCACAACCAGGCCGTGCTAGATATCTCGATGACGACGATGCTAGATATCCAGATAACGATGATCTCTTACAGCAGTTTGCTCCGGTTGTAGACGAGCTTCATGTCGACGATCGTGCTATTCCTCCTCTGCCCAACGATGAGCCGCCTCCTGCCCCAGATAATTTAGCCGATGATGAACCGGTGGTTGTACAACATACACCGCCTCCTCCGCCACCGCAGCCCCATCACATGATCACAAGGGCCCGTGTTGGAATTTTTAAACCAAAGTATCCGGTAGATATTGCCTCCACGGCTCTTCTTTCATCTATCGCCGCTGTTTCTGAGCCTCGTGGCTTTAAATCAGCCGCTAAGCATCCACATTGGCTAGCTGCAATGCAAGAAGAAATTGATGCTCTGCGAACGAACAACACATGGGATCTTGTACCTCGTCCTCCTGATACCAACATTGTTGGTTCTAAATGGGTGTTCCGCACAAAGTTTCACTCTGATGGAACCATTGAACGCCACAAGGCTCGTTTGGTTGCTCAAGGCTTTACACAGATTCCAGGCACAGACTTTCATCACACCTTTAGCCCTGTTGTAAAAGCTACTACGGTTCGTATTATACTTACTCTTGCCGTACAAAATTCTTGGCCTCTTCATCAACTAGATGTCAAAAATGCTTTTCTAAATGGGGTCCTTGATAAGCCCGTTTTTATGGCTCAGCCGCCTGGATTTGTGGATCCTCGCTTTCCCACTCATGTTTGTCGGCTCAAGAAGGCTTTATACGGTCTTCGTCAGGCTCCTCTGGCCTGGTTTCAAAGGTTCAGCACATATCTCTACAGTTTGGGTTTTCTTCAAAGTCAATGTGATTCTTCGTTGTTTCACTTTCATAAGGGATCTTCTGTCATCTATCTTCTCTTGTATGTTGATGATATTGTGGTTACGGGAAATGATTCAGTTTTGTTGGGCGACTTCATCTCCCGAACACATGTTGAATTTGCTATAAAAGATCTTGGACGACTAAACTACTTTCTTGGTCTTGAGGTTTCTTACACTGACAACGGGATTTTTATTGGTCAAGCTAAGTATGCATGTGATATTCTTGAACGAGCTCAATTACTAGATTCAAAACCCGTTTACACTCCTCTTGCTACGGGTGAATCTCTTGTTAGTGATGGGGTCCCTTACTCTGATCCGACGATGTACAGATCACTTGTTGGTGCTCTTCAGTACTTGACGATCACTAGGCCAGATCTTTCTTACGCAGTAAGTTCTGTAAGTCAGTTTCTTCAAAAACCTACTGATGCTCACTTTCAAGCAGTGAAGCGTATTTTACGCTATGTTAAAGGCACTATAAACCATGGGCTTTCTTTTATTCGGCAACAAGACAGCTCTATTGTTGGATACTCTGACGCGGATTGGGCTCGTTGTCCCGAGACGAGGCGTTCTACTTATGGGTATTCTATCTTTATTGGTGGGAATCTTGTCTCTTGGAGTGCTAAGAAACAACCAACGGTGGCTCGTTCTAGCTGCGAATCAGAGTATCGTGCAATGGCGAATGCTTCAGCTGAACTCATATGGGTCACAAATCTACTCTGTGATATTCGTGTTCCTTCTATTTCTCGGCCAACACTTCTTTGTGATAATAGGAGTGCTGTGTTCCTAAGTCAGAATCCGGTAGCGCATAAACGAGCTAAGCATATTGATATTGACTATCACTTTGTTCGGGAGCTCGTATCTTCTGGAAGGTTAGAGACGAGGTTTGTTCCTTCGAATCTACAGGTTGCCGACATCTTCACTAAAAGTCTTCCTCGTCCTGCCTTCGAACTTTTGCGCACCAAGCTCTGCGTATGTCTACACCCCATGCATCGCTTGACGGGGGGTAATAGGAGTAAAAAGGAGTAATAATAGGGATTTTTATTTTTTGAACATATATTCTCCATATACATCTCCATTAATTGGGGATTCTGTTGGAATCTCTAGTATATATATTGTATCAATGTACGATCAATAATACAGCCAAAATTATTTCTATTCTCCCATCTTACACTATGATTGTGCTTCTTACTGCTTTAATCAATTGTTTGCCTTCATTTTCTCGTAACTATTCTATGATTGTGCTTCTTTAAATCTGATCATTAATCCAAGGGATAATTAATGCAAGTCAATACTTATAATTCTGGCCAACCCGGATTCAAAGCAGTTAACCCATTTCCTTATGCTCATTTATTTAAAAATAATATATTTACGTTATCCTAAATCTTGATATTTTTTAACAAAAATATAATATTTTTATTCTTCAAAATAATATTATTAATTAATAAAATTATATTACGAAAAAAAATTAATAACTTTTCAAATTTTCATATAAAGTCACATAAAAGTATACGAACAAAATAATACATTTTCAATCAAAAATAATATTTTTCAAATAAAAATAATATTTTCTAATCTGAAAGTAATACTTTTAATTGTATGTAAGTATTAATAACGAATAAAATGCTCTTAAGGACAAAATAAATATGGTTTTTAAGATTATTCATATAAAATAATATAGAAAGTGTTTTAAATGAAGTAATATCTTTTAACAAAAATTGATACTTTTTTCAGAAAAAAATAATATTTTCTCCATTGAAAAAGTAATATTAAAAAAAAACATCTATATCGACATGAGAGTGAGTCACACAATAATTGTTGAAGCACTATATAAATTTTTCAACAAGTATTACCTTTTTAGAATATAATCATACTCTTTATGTGGTGGACGAATTCGTAAGGAACGATGTCTTACACCAAGTTAATGAGATTTCGTATGCTAGGTGAGGCTATTTACGTATAAGAATATTCATTCATTTGGTGCATTGAAGACCAACTCTTCTAGTATTTTTTGCCCTTTTATTTTTTACATAGTCTTAGTTCAATGGATGTGTGTTGGCAAGTATTGAAACCTAACTGAAGAAAATGGGGTTTTTTTTAGATTAATGCGAAAAAAAAAAATTACGAAATGGTTTGGTTTTGAAACAATTTTTTAAAATAGGTAAAACGTCACCCGGGCTGACGACTTTTTGATAAAACGTCAGCTGATAATTTAAAAATGAAATTAAAAATGTCACCTACGATGACATTATTATTTCTTATATATGTATATATATACTCACACATACATACCCATACATGCATTCATATATATATATATATATACACACACACCAAACAACATATATATATATACTCTCACACACATATATATATATATCCTCGCACACACATATTATATATATATATTTGTAAAATATATATATATTCTAAATATATATTTTGAATATGTATATCTATTTATTTTAATTAATATATATATATTTATAAAATATATATATATTCTAAATATATATTTTGAATATGTATATATACATATTTTTTTTATTTATTAAGTAAAAATATAAAAATATATATTAAATTATAATTTTAAAAAGTAAAATATTATAATTTTATTTAAGATAATAAAAAAATTATTTAAATTAAAGAATAATTTTAATTATTAATTCATATTCTGAAAAAATATATATATATATATATATATTAATAATGTGTATATATAAGAATAAATAAAAAAACAAAAGAATAAACGTCACCTTAATGTATACTCAGAAGTGGCTACTTTCAGGGATGTAGCAGACCAATCTACGTCATCCTCCAGCAGAATGACAATTCCTTCAACCCCAGCTTCGGAGGAAGATGACGTCAAAGAAAACATACAGCCACAAGCACCCGTTGTTCACACTAGAGGTAGAAGACGTGGGATTCGAAGAAGACAACAAGAAACGTCAGGAAATGATGGGCAAGGTCAAGAAAGAGGTCGGCGAACTAGAAGAATTAGAGGTTGTGGTAGAGGAGGTCATTTATAATATGCATGAATATAGATTATTTGGATCCAAACAATTCGTGTGTTTGATATTGATCTTGTTTTTTCCGTATTATTTACCATTGTTTACATCAATTTCAACCATTAATTAATAATTGGAAAAGTGAGACTTTGAAAAAAAAATAGTGATTGATTGACCTAAAGAAACTCTAGAAAAAAATATATAAAATGTAAAATTATATAAAGTGACAATATATTTTTATAAATATATATATATATATATATATATATATATGATAATTTCATAATTTTAATTAGCTTATTTTTATAATTATTTTAATTTAAATAATTATTTTTTATTATGTATATAATAATTTTTAGTATTTATAATTAATTTAACAAAACAGTATATCATAAATTATTGCATATATATTTATAAAAATTTATTGAAAATTTTAAAAAATAAAAAAAAGTCACAACGTTTTTTTAAAACGTCAGTTAAGGTGACGTTTCTTTTGTTTTTCTTTTTTTATTTATTCTTATATATATTATTTTATTTTAAGAATATGAATTAATAATTAAAAATTATATTTTAATTTAAATAATTTTTTTATTATCTTAAATAAAATTATAATATTTTACTTTTTAAAATTATAATTTAATTTATATTTTGATATATTTACTTAATAAATAAATAAATATATATATATATATAAACACATATTCAAAATATATATTTAGAATATATATATTTTATAAATATATATATATCTATATATAATATATATATTATATAAAAGAAAAAAAAGTCACCTTTTTTTAAAACGTCAATTAAGGTGACGTTTATTCTTTTGTTTTTCTTTTTTTATTTATTCTTATATATAGATATATATATATATTTATATATTATTAATATATATATATATTATTTTATTTTCATAATATGAATTCATAATTAAAATTATTTTTTAATTTAAATAATTTTTTTATTATCTTAAATAAAATTATAATATTTTACTTTTTAAAATTATAATTTAATATATATTTTTATATATTTACTTAATAAATAAAAAAATATATATATACATATTCAAAATATATATTTATAATATAAATATTTTATAAATATATATATATATATATTTATATATATCTATATATAATATATATATATTATATAAAAGAAAAAAATAAAAAAGCGTCACCTTAATTCACGTATTTTTAAAACGTCAATTAAGAAGACGTTTATTTCTTTAGTTTTTTTATTTATTCTTATATATATATATATTATTTTATTTTCAGAATATGAATTAATAATTAAAAATTACTTTTTAATTTAAATAATTTTTTTATTATCTTAAATAAAATTATAATATTTTACTTTTTAAAATTATAATTTAATATATATTTTTATATATTTACTTAATAAATAAAAAAAAAATATATATATACATATTCAAAATAAATATTTAGAATATATATATATATTATAAGTATATATATAATATATATTAAATAAAAGAAAAAAAATAAAAAAAGTCACCTTAATTGACGTTTTAAAAAATTCTTTTGTTTTTCTTTTTTTATTTATTCTTCTATATATATATATATATTTACATATTATTAATATATATATTATTTTATTTTCAGAATATGAATTAATAATTAAAAATTATTCTTTAATTTAAATAATCTTTTTATTATCTTAAATAAAATTATAATATTTTACTTTTTAAAATTATAATTTAATATATAGTTTTATATATTTACTTAATAAATAAAAATATTTATATAAACATATTCAAAATATATATTTAGAATATATATATATTTTTTATAAATATATATATTAATAAAAATATATATATATATACATATTCATATTTTGAATATATATATATCTATATATAATATATGTGTGTGCGAGTGTAAATATATATATATATATATATATATGTTGTTTGGTGTGTGTGTGTGTGTGTGTGTGTGTATATGAATGCATGTACGGGTATGTATGTGTGAAAGTATATATATATATATATATATATAAGAAATAAGAATGTCACCGTAGGTGACATTTTTAATTTCATTTTTAAATCGTCAGCTCAGACTACGTTTTATAAAAAAATCGTCAGTCTGGGTGACTTTTTACCTATTTTAAAAAACTGTTTCAAAACCAACCCATTTCGTAAAAAAAAAAAAAAAATTCGCATTATTCTGAAAAAAAAAAACCGAAGAAAATGTTGCTTTCAATCCAATTTAAAATTCCACTTTTATATTTTTATTTACAACATATATTAATTTTATATTTTTCTTTATATCTTTATATTGAATTGATTTTGAAAGGTGTCATTTGAAAACTAACTTGAGAAAAGGAGACATAATCAAGTTAAGGTATGAGCTCGACATTTTGTCTTAAAGACCAAATTATTTTGTTGTACTTATGGTTCATTCATAATCATTCTCAAATTACAATGACTTTAGAACTTTAAATTGTAGCGAGTAAATCTAAAGCACTTAGGAAATATGATACAATTCTTTTTTTTTTTTTTTTTTTTTTTTTTTTTTTTTTTTTTTTGTGAACGGAATAGGAGATTCAATGAAGGATTTAGTAAAGTATGTGGAGATTTGATACCATTCTTTTTTCATAAGGAAATTTGCACATAATTTTCAAATCATGTGGGATTTCACTCAATAAACCCTCCATATAGGGGCTCCTAATGATGCTAATTAGATATCTTTTGAAATAATTGCAAGACTCGTCTTAAAATTATAAACATTTGGAGTCGCTCCTAATGTAATGGTGGTCTCAAAGACGGGTTGTTTTCTTGGCTCCCAGAGCTGCACTGGCTTGCAGTACAAGACTCGGCCAACGCTTTGTCGCTCCGGAAAGGAATTGCCGTCGATATTTGTAAGACTTAAGAGATCACCACGTTCGGCCGCATCGCCTTGGTAGACCACGTCACTTGGGGTTGGATGGAAGGAACTGATAGCGAAAATAGTTGACTTGGCCATGGATGAGGCTAGGTTGATTTGAAGGTAGTTGGCTAGGAGTAGTTAAATGGTTAGCTTGCTTTGCTTTGGTGTGAATTGCAGAATGCCCTGACATATCCCCTATATATACTAGTACATACCTCATGCATCATTTCTTTTTTCACACCCAAACCAAAAATGACAAATGCAAGTTAGGTACAAACATAATAAAGCTACATACCTGAAAAAAATAGTAATAATAATAAATAAATAAATAAATAATTGTTTCTTCCGATGATAATTTCTCTACGTAAGTACTTCATTTCTTCTTTTTGTCTGTTAACATTTTTCTTTTCTTTTCTTTTATTTTATTTTACAGACAAAATGACAAATAAGAGATAGTTACAATTAGTACACGTCACACACTTGAGCTTCAATATACTAAGAGAATATATAATAATTTATTTCACTACCTCAAAGTCTAGTTCCCACGTGATAGTCAATTTAGTCTTCACATTTTTGTACGTATATCAATTTAAAACTGAGCATGCATTTTCAAAAGAATGACATAATTGCGCAGATTTTAATAGAAATCATCTCATCAAATAATAATATATGCAAGAGGTTCAATTCTTAAAAAAATTCAAAACAGAAAAAAGATAGAGATTGAGGAATTTCTCATGAAGTTAATCGAAGGAGATTAGACTTTTTTGCACATGAATGGCATTGGAGAGTTGATTGTAGTTATTGACAAGACCATTGTGAATCTTCGTGATGAGATCCTCATAATAAACAGAGAGGGATAATTTATATAATCTTCATGTTAGTTGTTCTATATGCAAATAATTAAAGAAGACAAAACAAGTTTATATGTTCAATGAGTCACTTCATTCCTATTATCAATGTTTTAAGTTGAATCCCATTAAAATGTGGTTAATCTCTCATTCGCATACTATATATATTTCAATGTATGGACCGTATCAACTTTTCTCAAATTTGACATTGTATCAGAGCAAGCCCGTGAAAATTCATATTAAAAGTAATAATTAAATCAAAGACTTATATGTGAGAGGGACGTTATGAATATTGTTCCACGTGTGAATTGTTTCACATTGAAATATAAAGAAGGAAATATTGGTTAGACATTGCATTATGTAATTTAATTAACTAATTATGAAAAATATGGTAATAGACTTTTATTAAAGTTAGTCACGCTAACAAATGTGATTACATGAATCTGACAGGTTTGATATTTTAATAAAAATGTACCTAAATAATGGCCTACATGTTTAACTATTTTCCATACACGTACCTACATTTGAATAATTAACCTCAGTTAACTAAATCTCGATTATTAAGGTAAGATATGTTAGATCACCACATTTTTATATTATCTTCATTTTGATCTTTAAATGATTAAGAGTTATGTGCTATCATTTTTTATTTAATTTTCTTTGTTTACATTGGAAGGAGAACTATAAATCTTAGTCAAAGTTTGATAAATATTTTTAAATCTCTTCACTGTTCATATAAAATGTGATTAAATTATTCAATATATAACTGCAATTTTGGCATGTTGAGTTTAATTTTTTTTAATAATTTTTTAGACAAAAATAATGCTAGGAAAAGAAGCAACAAGAAAAACATGAGGTGCATTCAACAACTATGAAGGCCCAAAAACCATAAGTAGGTGAGGGTTGTTACTTGTTTATCGTAATTTTTGTCAATATAAACACATAATATTAAATACATAATTAACAACAACAATAACAACAATAACAATAATAATAATAGGAAAAATTACAAAATCAGTCATTATCTTTTGGACGGTCCCAAATTCATCATGTATCTTTTTACTTTACCAATTTTGTTCTGTATCTTTTTTAATGCTCGATTTCAGTCCTATTTTTTATGAGAATTAATAATGTTGTTGTTAAAAAATCTCTGCCCATCACGTGACTTCAAATAAATTAGGGCATTACAATATTTCGGCCAGCTCGATTACGTGGTAACGCTAGCGTGGAATATCACGCTACGCCACACCATTTTGAAGGGCTTAAAAGAACAAAAACAACAATATGTCTATTTGTATCAAACCCAATTCTATCTGGTCTAGATTTAGAGGGACTGAAACGCCTTAGAGATTTGGCTTCGATCCGGGCTTTTTCTTCCTGGAATGATTCAAAAAATTTGCAAATGACAAATTGTTGTTT
Source organism: Caryopteris x clandonensis (assembly GCA_028749325.2). Lineage (NCBI taxonomy): Eukaryota > Viridiplantae > Streptophyta > Magnoliopsida > Lamiales > Lamiaceae > Caryopteris > Caryopteris x clandonensis. Next base: position 5,698,626 of record JAPYKT020000021.1, read on the forward strand.
CTATTCTTCTAAGCCCTCCTATCTGGTTTCACGTAATTTGATATTCTACATTGGCACTGCCGCGTAAGTGAGCTAGCCAGAATATTATAAAGCCTTGATATATTTGAGATCATGTGAAAGGTGCATGCTTTTTTCGTCGACATTATTAATTATCGTAAAAAAAATATGACTGAAATCAAACATTAAAAAAGATAGAAGACTACTTTTGAGTCTGCCTAAAAGATACAGGACTAATTTATACAATTTTCTCTAAAAAAAATGGACTAAAATCGTACATTAAAAAAGATACAGGATAAAATTGTTAAAGTGAAAAGATATAGGACTAATTTTGTGATCGATGAAAACATACCGGACTAATTTTATAATTTTTCCAATAATAATAATAATAATAATAATTGTGACATCTTGAAGCTTGATTAGGTTTAGGTCTTCCTGTTTGAGTTTAAAGAAATGTTATCATTATACTTCGTCGTTCACATTTGCTGACATGTATTTTGAGACCTTGTTATAGGTTCCAAAATGCAATGTTCATTTCAAAAATTGTGAATAATAAACCTATCTTTATATGTTAACTTATTATGAAAAAATGAGTCTTTTTTTATTATGTAATTTATTTATTTCTTCTTTTTAACAGCCAACGAATTTCTTTTCTTTTTTCTTTTATTAATTTTTAGAGTAAAATGACAAATTAGAGTTAGGTATAACTAGGACACGTCGTTACCTAAAACTCTGGTTCCATCATGCATGTGATGTCGAGTCTTCAAAATATAAATATATGTACGTAGTACAATAATAATTTATTTCCAGGCCAGCATGTAATAAAACTATTTCTACAGCATGCCAAAAAACTATACAATGAGTTTTGATAGGTTGTCAATCCACCAAATATAATTAACCTACTTTCAAAATAGAATATAATGGTGAGCAGGGTCGAATCCACAGGGAACGGGAATTAAATTCTCTTGAATACAAAATGAAACAAAAATGGGGGGTTTTGAGAGATTTTCACCTAATTAACTAAATACTAAATTAACCCATCTAGCAATTACAAGTTTACACGGTATCGATGCACACAAAACAGTTTGGCAAGAAAAACTATTAAAATAGATATAATACTAAGAAGAGAGAAATTTGATTTAAGGGTTCGATATTCAATTATACTATTGATCGTAGACTTAACAAATAAATTCTTGCAAATTCAAGCAATTAACCTTGGATTTATTGGGATAGCCTTCTAAATCCTTTGTTTTCTTAATTAATTAACCAAACCTAGCATCCGGTCAATTCTTATTATTAATCAACTGGGCACGATAGCGTTCCATGTTAATTAATAATAGCATTAATCTTAGTGAAAACAGGTTAATACTAATATCGATAATTAGGATAGCCATAAATATCAATATTAGCCCTATAGGTACAATTAGGATAGGCAATTTATGATAGCATAATTTACCTATTCTAATGTTATAATTCTTCACTCATTTACACTACTAGGAGTATAAACTCATGAATAGCTTTAGGAGAATAAATATTAATTTGATTTGTCAATTCAAATTAATATAAATCTCCATTAACAATCATTTGAACATATTAGTACTTGAATATAAAACAAGATAATCAATACATATCACAAAGCCTCACAATAATATAACCGAAATACGAAACCCTAAAATCAATCCAAGAAATTAGCCACTCATATTATAATAAATCCTAAACATAACCAATATCATTTAATACAAGAAATAAAATAAAGAAAAAGAGAAAAGATAGATAAGATAGAAACTTACTACAAAAAGGAAGAAGAAATGTGTTCTTTTCCTCCCCCAAAATTGTCTCTCTACAAAAATTTCTCAAAAGAAGGAAAGGAAGCAAAAAGTGTTTTCTCTCCTCTCTCTCCTCAAAGTTTCTCACGGCTGATTGTGTGTGAAAGTTTTTGGAAGGAATTTTTCTTTCCCTACATTTAGCTTCTTGGGCTCCAAAAATGTGGGCTTTTAGTGTTTGGGCTTGCTTTCTATTTTCTTACAATTAATAACATAAGCCCACAATAAAAACATAAGCCCACGATAAATAAAATATGTTGAGCTCTTCATTTTCGGATATCTTCACTTAAGCTCTTTACTATCATTAATTTTCTTTCTTTCTCGATTTTTCTCCAACTGCAATTAATTATTTTTCTGAAATAAAGAATGATTAATTAGATCAATTAATTAAAATTTTGGAGACAAAAATACGGAGGATATGAATACAAAATATGGAATATTATAATCATATCAAATCCCCCACACCTAAATCATGTTAGTCCTCAAGCATGCATAAGAAAGTAGCACAAGGTGATAACCAAGAGAAAAATTCTCCTACAATTGTCTTCAAATTGCTATGCAATGACGAAATTAAGATGACAAATATACAAGAGTAAGTGATCATGATTCCATGTAAACTCAAGAAAAACTCATATCTCATCAATTCTTAACAATTTCAATAACTCCAATGTGACAAATTTAACACCTCGCTAATGGATTCACTCAATTTTCTCATTTGTGTATGAATGGAATTTTTATATTGTGACACTCAATTTCAAAGCATAACACATCATTGCCATAAGCTTGCTTATCAATCAAATCTACACCACTTTATCATGTATTCATGCAAAAAATCAAAGGGTCTTTCCAAGGGTTGTAATGAGGCCATGGGTAAAGGTGGGATAAAATGAAGGGAATCTAAGTTAAACAAGTCAAGAAGATATATGAATTTATACACAAAGTCCAAGATGACAAATAATCCACCTCCATTTGCACTATTTAACATGAGATCTCTTTATCCCATTCTCACTTGATATTATCCCCATCAAGCTCAATCATATAAAAACAACCAAGTAGTAATATGTATATTACTCTATTTACAACTCCCAATCACCAAAATAATATTGCACTATGCACTATTAGGGAGTATGACGAAAAACAAACCATTTTTTTTATTTTTTTTTACCCTTCTTTATCGTGGCAATGATTCATTTTTTTTTTGCCACAATGATTTTTGCTTGATAGTGCCCAACCTCTTTTTAAACTCCAACTCCTTAAACACTATTGCATTTCATTCACATACTTCTTGACAAGGAGGGTTCGATCAAGGTGGATAAAATGAACAAAAAATGGTTAAGAGGTTCATCATGTATTTGTTAGAACAAAAAAATTGGCTAAAGGCACAAATTAGCAAACTAGGGGAAATTGCATAGGTATGGATTCAAAGAAAAGGCCGTCAAGTGGTTAATCCTAAATGCCCTTATCATTTTCAGTGCATGAACACATTATGTGGTCTTAAAATGCATATTAAAGCAAGTTCTAGAATGAATATGATATGTTTGATCAAACACAAAACAAAAGATAAGGCTTGACAGCTCACAAAAAAGAGGTTATTGTGTGTTGAACTATGCACATTTTTATTCTATCCATTGAAAAAAAATAATGAGACACATCATTTTGAGCATAGACAAAAATAATCAATCTCCCTTGTAGATATTATCACTCTCATTCTAACAAAGCACAACAATTTAACAACAAAAAAAACAGCATTTATGTATCATACACCTCCCCATTCATACCAAATTCCCCCACACCTAAACTCTACATTGCCCTCAATGTATACCACCAAGACTCGTCAATCAAAAAACAAAAGAAATAAGAAGATAACAAAAATAAAAATAAAAGAAAGAGACAACGAAAGAACTTCCCTGAAAGACGACCGACTGTGGGGAGGACTCAAAGGTTGGATTGCAGCTGGGGTGATGAGTGCAGCGACAGGCGGCACTGGCGCGGGCGCAGGCAGCGAATGCTGGTGCGAGCGGCGACGCGCAGGAGGGCAGTGGAAGGAGGCGTGAGCGGCGCCGGCAGGGCGCGACGTAGTAAACAGCACAGCGGGTGCGGCGCAAATGGCGAAATGGAGGTGGAGGAAGGAAGCGGCGCGGCGATGCGCAGGAGGAAGGAGAGGTGCGGCGGTGCGCGGCTCAGGCGAAAGAGGAAGCACAAGCTGTGCGGCGTTGGTCACGTGCGACGGGCAGGAGGAAGAAGAGGCGCGGTGGGCGCTCGCGCACGAAGGAGAAGCGCGCGTGCCGCGCGTAGAGGAGGGAACCGACGAGGCTGTCGGCGCTGTGCGCGACGGGCACTGTGTGAGAAGAGAGAGAGAGGGGCGGCGACGGCGCTGCGGAGCTTGGTCGCGATGGCGATGCGGCGCAAAGAAGGGAGAGCAGTGACAGGAAGGGAGATGGGACGGCGCAAGCGCGCTGGGAAAGAGACGCGATGGCGCAGGCGCACTGGAAAGGAGAGGCTGCGCGGTGGCGGCGTAAGCTGAAAAGGAGAGGGAAGGGCGCGGCGGTGCTCGCGCGCGGACGGCGTTGTGAGGAGGAAGGGTTGCCGGCGCTGGTGGAAGGTGAGAGAGAGAGAAGGGAGAAATGAGAGAGAGAAGAGAAAACCCTAGCCCTGCTCTCTCTCTCGTTTTTTTTGTTTTTTTTTTAATAATCCTGAAAAATTTTGGCCGAAATTTGGGTGAAGAAAAAACAGAAAACTAGGTATTGTTAGGCGTGATCACGCCTAACACTCCACTGTCTATTGAGCGTGATCATGCCCATTTCAACCTTGTCCACAAAATTTTCAAGAAAAACTAGTCTAATTTAAGCGTGATCACGCCCAAATCTAACTAATCTCTTGAACCATTCCTAATTTTTGGACTTGGAGAATTCTCATAAGATGTGATCTCGCCTCCAAAATTGATGCCCGAACCTATTTACACAAAGAAAACAAAATTCAATGAGAATTAGAAAACGAAAATTAAGCAATCCAAATACGAAAAATAAAAAAATTCAAAAAATAAAAATTTAGGTTGCCTCCCAATAGCGCAATTTTTTAAACGTCGTTATGCTCGACGGTCTTCCTTTCTCAATTTGTCAAATATCGAGGGTTTTCTAATTCCACATCCACTAAGTAAGATATGTCTACATTCTCATGAAATACCTTCAACCTATGTCCATTTACCTTGAAATCCTTCCCGGTTTCTAAACTTTTGATTTCCATTGTACTGTAAGGAAAAACATTAGTAATAACAAACGGACCAAGCCATTGAGAACGAAGTTTACCTGGCATGAGCTTAAGACAAGAATTGAACAATAGCATATTTTGCCCAACCGTAAATTGTTTTCGGATAATTGAATTATCATGGAACAACTTGGTTTTCTCCTTGTAAATCCCAGAATTCTCGTGAGCTTCTAATCGAAGTTCTTCTAACACTTGTAATTGCAACTTCCTCGATGAACCAGCTTCCTCTAAATTCATGTTGCAACGTTTTACAGCCCAATATGCTTTGTGCTCAATTTCAACCAGCAAGTGGCAAGACTTTCCAAAAACCATCCTAAAGGGGGACATTCCTATAGCGGTTTTATGTGTCGTTCGATATGCCCAAAGAGCGTCGTCTAGACGAAGACTCTAATCTTTTCTTCCAGGATTGACCGTTTTTCCTAAGATGGACTTTATCTCCCGATTAGAGACTTCTGCTTGGCCATTGGATTGTGGATGGTAAGCTGTGACCACTCGATGATGCACGTCATATTTCTTCAACAATGCTCCAACAGTTCTATTGCAAAAATGGGTGCCTTAATCACTGATTATTGCTCTTGGAATTCCAAACCTGCTGAAAATATTAGATTTTATAAAACCCACAACCACAGCAGAATCGTCAGTCCTAGTGGGTTTTGCTTCCACCCACTTCGAAACATAGTCAACCGCTAGAAGTATATACAAGTTGTTACAGGATGACGGAAATGGTCCCATAAAATCTATACCCCAAACATCAAAGATTTCACATATAAGAATAGGAGTTTGTGGCATTTCATTCCTTTGAGACAACGAACCCGTTCTCTGACACTTTTCACAACTTTTACAGAACTCATATGCATCTTTGAATAAGGTTTCCCAATATAAACCACCATCCAAGACCTTTCAAGCAGTTCTTTTCGAACCAAAGTGACCACCACAAACATAATTATGACAAAAACTCAAAATGGATCTATGCTCATTTTTAGGTGTACACCTCCTAACTATTTGATCAGAACAAAATTTCCACAAATGAGGTTCATCCCAAACATAGTATTTTGACTCATATTTTATCTTTTGCTTGCGTGATTTACTAAGATCATTAGGTAAAATTCCCGTAACCAAATAATTAACAATATCTGCATACCATGGAATAATACCTTTCACCAGAAAAAAATGTTTGTCCGGGAAGAACTCAGAAATGGGCAAAGATTCTTCATCTTGCACTATCCTACTCAAATGGTCGGCTACAGGATTTTCGATTCCCTTTCGATCTTTGATCTCAATGTCAAACTCTTGAAGAAAAAGAATCCAACGTATCAGTCTAGGCTTCGACTCCTTTTTGGCTAAAAGATACTTCAATGCTGCATGATTAGAGTAAACATAAATCTTAGAACCAAGCAAATAAGACCGAAATTTATGTAGAGCAAAAACAATTGCAAGAAGTTTTTTTTCAGTGGTCGTGTAGTTGCGTTGAGCCGAATCCATGGTTCTTGAAGCATAATAAATGACATGGCTCTTCTCATCAATCCGTTGGCCTAAGACAGCTCCCACGGCATGCTCGCATCACACATAATTTCAAAGGGTAATTTCCAATCGGGTGATTGGATAATTGGAGCAATGGTCAACATACACTTGAGCTTGTTGAACGCCGACTTGCAATCATCACCATCGAATGGTACCTCATTTTGGAGTAAATTGGACATTGGCAAAGCAATCTTCGAAAAATCTTTGATAAACCTACGATAAAATCCTACATGCCCAAGAAAAGCTCGAACCTCTCTAACATTAGTAGGATAGGGTAAACTTATGATCAAATCAACCTTTGCTTTATCGACTTCAATCCCTCTAGGAGAGATTACATGACCTAATACAATGCCCTCAGTCACCATAAAATGACATTTCTCATAATTCAGCACCAAGTTAGTTTCAACACATCTTTTCAAAATTTTTAACAAATGGCCTAAACAACCATCAAATGAATCACCATAAACGATAAAATCATCCATAAATACTTCAATGCACTTCTCAATAAATTCCAAAAAGATACTTAACATACATCTCTGAAATGTACCTGGAGCATTGCAAAGACCAAATGGTATCCTTCTACAAGCAAATGTTCCAAAAGGGCATGTGAAGGTTGTCTTGTGTTGATCTTCTTCAGCGATCACAATCTGATAATAGCCTGAATACCCATCAAGAAAGCAAAAGTAAGCTTTACCAGCCAATCTTTCTAACATTTGATCAATAAAAGGTAAAGGAAAATGGTCCTTTCTAGTAGCTAGATTGAGCTTTCTAAAATCAATAACCATTCGCCATCCATTTTGCACCCTCATAGGCACCAACTCATCATTTTTATTTCTCACCACAGTGATGCCCGTTTTCTTGGGTACAACATGGATCGGACTCACCCACTTACTCTCCGGAATAGGATATATGATGTTAGCTTCATAAAGTTTCAAAATCTCTTTCATCACGACCTCTTTCATCACCGAATTTAGCCGTCTTTGGGCTTGTCATACTGGTTTTGCATCATTCTCCAGGAGAATTCTATGCATACAAATCACCGAACTTATGCCCTTGATATCTGCCATGGTCCACCCGAGTGCAGTCTTATATTCCTTTAAAACTTGGATCAACTGTTTTTCTTGATCATCAGTTAATCAGCTCGAGATGATCACCGGTAAAGTTTACTTATCTCCCAAATAGATGTACTTCAAGTGTTTTGGTAAAACTTTCAACTCCAACTTGGGGGCCTGCACAACAGAAGGTAGCAATTTTTTGTTTGAAACATTAAATTCATCAATTAAATTTGTTACCCCTATGTGAGTTTCCACCAAAGATTGAGACATTTCGCAGACTTCAGCTATTTCTTCCTCCACGTCCCACTGTGCTTGTATATCGAATCTTTCACCCTCGTAGTCTTCTTCAAACACATCCTGCACAATGGAATCAATTATATCAATAGAGCACACAAAATGATTTTCTGAAGGATATTTCATAGCATCAAAAATATTGAATTTAACAATCTCTCCGTCAAACTCGACGGAGAGTGTACCCTCATCCACATCGATCTTTATTCTTGCAGTCTTCATAAATGGTCTTCCCAACAAAATAGGGGCAGAACTAGTGATGGTGTCTTCTTCCGTTTTAAAGATGTAAAAATCTACTGGAAAAATCAACTCGTTAACTTGCACCAAAACATCTTCAACGACCCCTTCAGGGTAAGCATTTGAACGGTCTGCTAACTGAATTACAACTCGGGTATCTTTCAAGGGACCCAAATTCAAAGCACAATAGATTGAGTATGGCATGACATTAATAGATGCACCTAAGTCTAGCATGGCACGCTCAATCTTCATATTTCCAATAACACATGGCATAGTAAACATACCGATATCCTTGCATTTATTTGGAAATGACTTTTTTATCACAGCAGATACATTTTCCCCCACACTAACCTTCTCATCATTTCTCAATCTCCTTTTTTTAGTGCACAACTTCTTTAGAAATTTAGCATACTTCGGGATTTGTTTAATGGCATCAAACAAGGGAATATTTATCTCCACTTTTCGAAAGGTTTCCAATACTTCTCTCTCACGATCATCCTTCTTGGATTTTGCTAACCTGCTAGGAAATGGAGGAACAACCACATTAGAAGTACTAGGTGAAGAGTGTGGGAAAATTACCTTTTTGTGGTCCTTGGGCTTTTCCTTGATGATTTCTTCCGCTTCTTTCTCTTTTCTCCTTCAGTGGTATTTTCAAGCGAAGATGCTCCCGATTGTATTTTCTTTCCACTTCTCAACATCATTGCACTTGCATTTTCTCTTTGATGTACCTCCGGTTGAGATGGAAGTCTTCCCGAATTTTGAGCTTCCATTTTACCAAATAGATGTTGCCAATTGGCTAAGTTGGTTTCCAAGACTTTGAATGCTCGTTCTTTGCTCTTGAATGCTATCTCTCGTCTCTTGTTGAAATTTTTGAGTGTTTACTGTTAGAGCTTTCACGATATCTTCCAAAGACATTCTGGATTCTGAAGGTTGAGCCTGTGGTGGTGGTGGTGGTCTTGTATAGCCTTGGTGAGGAAAATTTTGTTGGCCTCCTTGATTCTTGTAGCTAAAGTTCGGGTGGTCTCTCCACCCCGGATTGTAGCTATTTGAATAAGGAACATATTTTCGTTGAGGTTGTCCCGGAAATCCTCCCATGGCATTAGCTTGTTGAATATCTTCCGGCAATGAGGGACATCTATCCGAACCATGACCAACAACCGAGCAAATTCCACATACTTGAGCTTGTGGCATTTGTCCCCCTACAGACTTTTCCATCAAAGATGTCAACACTTCCAACTTTTGATCGAAGGAGCTCGTGTTCACTTCATTAACTTGATGTGGAATACTTTCTTGTCGGGTTCCAAACTGTTGTGCATTAGCAGCCATGCTCGAGATGAGACTTCTAGCAGCTTCTGGTGTCAAGCTAACCAATGCTCATCCACTTGCAGCATCAATCATGTTTCTATCAAATGTCAAGAGCCCTTCATAGAAGTATTGGACGAGTAATTGCTCCGGAATCTCATGTTGAAGACAACTAGCACATAATTGCTTGAATCTCTCCCAATACTCATATAAAGTCTCACCACGTTGTTGTCTAATTCCACATATATCTTTTCTAATATTGGCTGCACGTGAAGCTGGAAAGAATTTTTCAAGAAACTGCTTCTTCATCTGATTCCAAGTGGTAATAGATCTGGAAGGTAGATAATAGAGTCAATCCTTAGCTTTGTCAGCTAAAGAGAATGGAAAGGCCCGTAGAGAAATTTGGTCTTCCTTCACAGTTTGAGGTTTCATTACAGTGCACACAACGTAAAACTCCTTCAAATGCTTATGAGGATCTTCACCAGCAAGTCCACGAAAGGTAGGTAATAAGTGAATAAGACCGGATTTCAACTCAAAAGTAGCATCTCTAGGAATTTGAATGCATAATGGTTGTTGATTAACATCAGGGTTAGCCAACTCCCTTAAAGTCCGTTGAGTTGGAACTTCCATGTCTTCTTCCTTTGTCTTACTTTCTTCAGATTCAATATCTACTTCAGGTTCATACTCGATCCAATCTAAAGCCAAATTCAAACCAGGGGATGATGAAGATGATTGTTGAGCTCGTAGTCAAGCTTCCTTCTTTAAGGCTTTTGCAGTTTTCTCGACTTCTAGATCAAATATCAATTCACCTGTACGAGAAGAACGAGGCATAAACCAGAAACAAGGAAAAACCTAACCCAAAAGAAATTAATTAAACACCGTTCCCCGGCAACGGCGCCAAAATTTGAAAGGTTGTCAATCCACCAAATATAATTAACCTACTTCCAAAATACGAATATAGTGGTGAGCAGGGTCGAATCCACAGAGAACGGGAATTAAATTCTCTTGAATACAAAATGAAACAAAAACGGGGGGTTTTGAGAGATTTTCACCTAATTAACTAAATACTAAATTAACCAATCTAGCAATTACAACTTTAAACGGTATCGATGCACACAAAACAGTTTGGCAAGAAAAACTATTAAAATAGAGATAATACTAAGAAGAGAGAAATTTGATTTAAGGGTTCGATATTCAATTATACTATTAATCATAGACTTACCAAATAAATTCTTGCAAATTCAAGCAATTAACCTTAGATTTATTGGGATAGCCTTCTAAATTCTTTGTTTTCCTAATTAATTAACCAAACCTAGCATCCGGTCAATTCTTATTATTAATCAACTGGGCACGATAGCGTTTCATGTTAATTAATAATAGCATTAATCTTAGTGAAAACAGGTTAATACTAATATCGATAATTAGGATAGCCATAAACATCAATATTAGCCCTATAGGTACAATTAAGATAGGCAATTTATGATAGCTTAATTTACCTATTCTAATGCTACAATTCTTCACTCATTTACACTACTAGGAGTATAAACTCATGAATCGCTTTAGGAGAATAAATATTCATTTGATTTGTCAATTCAAATTAATATAAATCTCCATTAACAATCATTTGAACCTAGTAGTACTTGAATATAAAACAAGATAATCAATACATATCAAAGCCTCACAATAATATAACCGAAATACGAAACCCTAAAATCAAACTAAGAAATTAGCCACTCATATTATAATAAATCATAAACATAACCAATATCATTTAATACAAGAAATAAAATAAAGAAAAAGATAAAAGATAGATAAAATAGAAACTCACTACAAAAAGGAAGAAAAAATGTGTTCTTTTCCTCCCCCAAAATTGTCTCTCTACAAAAATTACTCAAAAGAAGGAAAGGAAGCAAAAAGTGTTCTCTCTCCTCTCTCCTCAAAGTTTCTCACGGCTGATTGTGTGTGAAAGTTTTTGGAAGGAATTTTTCTCTCCCTACTTTTAGCTTCTTGGGCTCCAAAAATGTGGGCTTTTAATGTTTGGGCTTGCTTTCTATTTTCTTACAGTATAACATAAGGCCACAATAAAAACATAAGCCCATGAAAAATAAAATATGTTGAGCTCTTTACTTTCGGATATCTTCATTTAAGCTCGTTTCTATCATTAATTTCCTTTCTTTCTTGATTTTTCTCCAACTGCAATTAATTATTTTCCTGAAATAAAGAATGATTAATTAAATCAATTAATTGCAATTTTGGAGACAAAAATACGGAGGATATGAATACAAAATATGAAATATTATAATCATATCAGGTTTACATGTGCCCTAAATATATTTAGTCTTTCCACATGTGATAAAGGAAAGGACATACATATGTCTACTTCAAATAATATCATCAATTTAAATATATTATCAAGATATGTCATTTTCTAAATTAGGTTAGATATTGCTGAGCAACTTATTATTTCTTTACAAATGAACGACCTTAAATGTGAACCCTGAATCTATAAGCTTGTTAGATTGCGGTGTCATTCATATATTTAAGTTAATAGTATTGCTCCTGTACGCTCGAGCTATGTAGTATATTTAAAAATAAAATAAATTTATTTATGGTATAATTTTAAGTTAATTAATATTTTAAATAAATATTTAAGAATATTTGAAATATTTAATTATTTTATTGGTAAATATATTAAAATAATATAATTTTGCTCCTCTCCTCTAAAATAAGAATCGTATTTCTATAATAAATTTAGTAAATGTTTAAAAAATAAATTATTTAATAAGTTTCATAAAAAAGAAATATTAGTTGGTATTTATATACAATCTAAATTCAAGACAACCAATTGGCTTATAGTGCTTACAGATCTCAAAATGTACTATTTCTTTTAAAACTTGTACTTGAGGGCCTTCTAATATGTCTTCAAACATACTATTTATTTTGGTATCTATTTTTTGAGACACGTAAATAGTATTATGAGCTTTTTATATCAACTTATTCAAGATAAATGAGTATTTTTAATACCTAATTAATTCATTTCTTTTTTTTTTTCTTTTTAAAATTATCACCTTTCTTTTTCTTTATTAATTTTATATTACAGCCAAAATGACTAATTTTGTACAAATATAATACATTTTTTTCTAAATTTCACCCGGTTTTTTTAGTATTTTAAATCTTTATTTCATTATATTTTTCAGTTTTCACTTTATTTTTTAAAAGAAGTTATATTTAAAATTGGATTAGTAAGAAGGTCAAAAAACTTAGAAAATTCAACAAATGGCAAAATATAAAAAATAAAGTTGGAAAATGAGTGAAATAGAAAAAATGCTAAAAAAACTTGTAAAATTTACAAAAGTATTATTTTAATTTTTGTCCCTTTGTTTATTCATCATTCCACATAATACTTTGAAAATATATGATGAATTAAAAAAAAAATCATATTTATGGTTTATGGACAAAAATAATCTAATATTTTTATATTTGCATATGCCCATGATGTGTAAATGAGCAATTACATATTTCACTATGTACATGTATGGTTGAATTGTATTAACTATTGAATTTTTTGAATTGATAAATCATTTAATTAACATGTTCTTAAATAATAACACAAGTCTTTAGGCAAAACCACACATATCTTGAATTAGCCAAAAAAAATTGTATGCACCAAATGCATGAATTTTCTAATATACAATAGGTCAGATCCTACACTAAAATGGATAAAAATGTACCAATCTTAGTCAACCCGACAATGATCCATTAAAAATTCATCGATTCTACGTTCGTTGCGCTTGCCACTATTACTTTGCACACATATTTGAATATGATAATTTTGCATGGAAAGCAGACCTATAAATCTTTATAATAATATTTAGGGTGAATTTTGTTTGTCACAATTACTTGGATCAAAATTTACACAATTCGGTTGATTTAATTCCAAAAATTTCAAGATATCTAGCCTAAAGAAAACTAAGTTCTCCAGCATCGAATGATTGTAATCCGCAGTTGCTTCCAATGATGATCCCATCTTTTAGATTTGAGTTCTCATATTGATATAATTATTCCAAACATCCATTGAATTGGTTTACGAACTTTAATTTTTCATATTATATAAAAATATAAATAAATTATATTTTTAAAATATGTAAATATTTACACCAATCTTTGGGTGTACCTATACAACGAAAGTATTTCTAGCCTGAATGATTTTTCAGCAGATCTCGAACATTATCCCACATGAATAGTTTTTTTTTTTTTTTTTAGGTATAATTACATGCTGTGAAATAAAGCATTATTATAATAAACATTATTGTACTACATATATTTATATTTTGAAGACTCGACCTGTAACCAGAGTTTGATGTGATGAAATAACATTCAAAATTAACTCCAAGGGCAACGGTGCTCCAGCTAACGGCATTGCCTTCTTCATTCCACCGGTTGGCACTGAAATCCCACCAGGCTCCACTGGTGGCAATCTTGGCATCTTCGATGCATGGGGCCAAAAATCGATTCTAATGTTAATTATTGGGACCCACGCAGTCCTCATATTGGAATTAACATCAACTCCAGGGAGTCCAAGGCCTTCATCAATTTTGAGGACTTTCTGGGAAAAGAGGTGACTGCGTCCATAACCTACACAGATAAAATTGTCACCGTTGTGGCCTTCAATATAATTACCTTTGCTACTGGAGTTACACTTCCGCTCTTGTGCGCCACGCATAGAATTCAATGTATCTCAAGACGAGCTAACTAGTGGTCAAATAGCTGTGATGTACGATTAATAAGGTCACCCTTGTACGTTGCCAATTGTGTGTTATTATGAATAAGGACACCTAGCTAGCTACTCGGGTCCCTATCCTTATGTATCAAATATATATGGATTGCTTTAATCCATTGTTTGCCTTCATTTTCTCGTAACTATTCTATGATTGTGCTTCTTTAAATCTGATCATTAATCCAAGGGATAATTAATGCAAGTCAATACTTATAATTCTGCAGCTTCACAGAATGCAATAACGGGCTACTGCATAATATAGTCAAAATTGTAAGCCCAACACGGATCCAAAGCAGTTAACCCATTTCCTTATGCTCATTTATTTAAAAATAATATATTTACTTTATCCTAAATTTTGATATTTTTTAACAAAAATATAATACTTTTATTCTTCAAAATAATATTATAAATTAATAAAATTATATTACGGAAAAAATTAATAACTTTTCAAATTTTCATATAAAGTCACATAAAAGTATACGAACAAAATAATACATTTTCAATCAAAAATAATATTTTTTCAAATAAAAATAATATTTTCTAAGCAGAAAGTAATACTTTTAATTGTATGTAAGTATTAATAAAAAATAAAATGCTCTTAAGGACAAAATAAAGATGGTTTTTTAGATTATTCATATAAAATAATATAGAAAGTGTTTTAAATGAAGTATTGTCTTTTAACAAAAATTGATACTTTTTTCAGACAAAAATAATATTTTCTCAATTGAAAAAGTAATATTAAAAAAAAAATTATATATCAACATGAGAGTGAGTCACACAATAATTGTTGACGCACTATATAAATTTTTCAACAAGTATTACCTTTTTAGAATATAATCATACTCTTTATATGGCGGACGAACTTGTAAGGGACGGTGTCTTACACCAAGTTAATGAGATTTCGTATGCTAGGTGAGCCTATTTACGTATAAGAATATTCATTCATTTGGTGCATTGAAGACCAACACTTCTAGTATTTTTTGCCCTGTTATTTTTTTACATAATCTTAGTTTCAATGGATGTGTGTTGGCAAGTACTGAAACCTAACTGAAGAAAATGTTGCTTCCAATCCAATTTAAAATTCGATTTTTATATTTTTATTTACAACATATATTGATTTTATATTTTTATTTATATCTGTATATTGAATTAATTTTGAAAGGTGTCATTTTATTTACAACATATATTGATTTTATATTTTTATTTATATCTGATTATTGAATTAATTTTGAAAGATGTCATTTGAAAACTAACTTGAGAAACGAAGACATAATCAAGTTAAGGTATGAGCCCGACATTTTCTCTTAAAGACCAAATTGTTTTGAAGTACTTCTGGTTCATTCATAATCATTCTCAAATTACAATGACTAGAACTTTAAATTGTAGCAAGTAAATCTAAAGCAGTTAGGAAATATGATACAATTCTTCTTCTTCTTCTTCTTCTTCTTCTTTTTTTTTTTTTTTTTTTTTTTTTTTTTGTGAACGGAATAGGAGATTCAATGAAGTATTTAGTAAAGTATGTGGAGATTTGATACAATTCTTTTTTCATAAGGAAATTTGCACATAATTTTCAAATCACGTGGGTTTTCGCTCAATAAACCCTCCATATAGGGACTCCTATTGATGCTAATTAGATATCTTTTGAAATAATTGCAAGACTCGTCATAAAATTTATAAACATTTTCAAAATTAATAATTTATCGTACCTTAAAAATTTTATATTTCAGCCAGAATTATAATTTCTCGTGGGATAAATTCCGAGGTAGAAGACTGACAACCTCTTCTTTCCTTTTCACATTTGGGTCTCTGTGTTTATCATAACTAGCGCTTGCAAATCGGATTCAAGAGTTGACATACTGCAACATTTTCATACACCAATTATTTTTAATAAAAGAAGTCTACATGTGTGTATCATTAGTTGAACTAAAAGGATTCTATAATTTGATTGAAAAGCATAGACCATTCACTTATTCTATACAATGAGATTAAGAAGGTCATTTTTGCAATTTTGATTTTAAAAAAGTTGGCCAGGATCCAACTTTCATCCATTTTATAGAGATGTATTTTAATTATAAATTAAATTTTATAAATTTTAAGAAACATAATTTTGGATTTTACCATGCTTTAAAATTATTTTATTTTATTTATCTATAAAGAAGTATTTTGTTCTATTTAATTATCTGCAGCCATTTTCAACAAGGTAGTACATATACTACATATATTATAGTTAAAGATAATATAAAACGTATTAATAAAATAACACCATTTTGCCCTATACTATGCTTTAAGATTTTATATATTATGGTTTAGAGCTGAGGAATCTCGAGAGCAATGAATATGAATTAAACACGGGTATAAGTAGGCGTGTTTTACATGTGGTCTAATTAAAGACGTATTGAACTAATGAAGATTTGATTCCATATTATCTTTCTAAGTTGTCTAAAGATCAGGAACACATGCATGATACCCTCTAAATATTTTTCTAATACAAAAATGTGTTGGGATTCTAACTATTTACACGATGCTACTATCTTCAACTACTTTTTTCAACATGACTAGGTTTCTTAGACATTATTATCTTACAACGAATTTAAAAGGAAAAAAAAAAAGAGCTTTTGGGGGAAATTAATATTTTAAAAATAAAAAATAATATTTTTTAAAAATATAAATAATACTTATTATTTAAAAGAATTATATTTTCCTTGACCTGTCACATGTTGCATCAATTTCATACAAGTTTTGGTATTTCTTTACATAGCTCTATTATTCCACTTCAACTCACTAGATGTAATATAAATAGACATAAATTTCCATTTAGGTTAAAATTCATAGTAATCTAAAAAGTTAAAAATTATTATATTTATATTTATATAATCTGATAAATAAAAATATTTAAAGTATTGATATATATGGTTATAATTATTATTATTATTATTATTATTATTATTATTATTATTATTATTATTATTATTTTATTTATATTTATACTATAGTAATATTGAAACGAAATCATTTTATCAACTTGTCGACACTGCAAATACATAATTAAATATTAATATTACTAATTATAATTAATTAGTTTATATTTATATTATAGTAATATTGAAAGAAAATCATTTAATCATTTGATAAAAAAAATGTCAAAATTAAAGAGGTTTGGATTCTCAATTCCATTTAGGTTTTATATTCTATTTCAAAATATTTAATACACGATATGTGTTGATTAGTGATATCATTATATACACATGTCGTGTGATAATTATTTTAGAATAGAAGATGAAACACCAAATAGAATATAAGATTTCAATTTGGATTGAAGGGGTTTGAATTTGTTTGAAAATAAGGTTGAGATCTTCTATTTTATTTTATATTTCATCTTTTATTTTAAAATAATCATTATACAACATATATATATATATATATAATAATATCAATAATTAACATATTTTATATATTAAATATTTTAAAATAAAAAATAAAATACCAAATAAAATAGAACTTCCAAACCAAAAATAACCTCAATTTTCATTAGGGGCGCACCAAAACTTTAGGATCGTGTAAATTAGAATAAAATATAAATGAGAATCATCTGAGTCCCAAGAGGACAAATTTATGTAGCATATCTCCTTGGGGCATGGAAAAATAATTTTTTACATCTGATTTTCTAATTTTCAAAGTGCAATAGCAAGAAGGAGTAGACTGGACAATTAGTATAAATAGGAGGGATGAAGGAGGCTTGGCATGCAACCTTAACCCAATCAAAAACCTTAATTTACCCAAATCATGGCTCCCTCTACCAACCTTCTACAAACCCTAACTTTTCTTTCCTTGTTCCTAATCTATATCATCAACAAGGTGCAGTCAACCTCCTTCACCTTCGATTCCTTCGACCCCAAACCAACTAACGCCACCTACAAAAGGCAGCGCCTCCGCATATGGCGATCGACTGATCCTCACAAAACTCAGCCGCAGCGGCGAGCCACTGCCATGCAGCGTCGGCCGAGTCGTGTACTCCGAGCCGGTCCAATTCTGGGAACCAAGGAAAGTGTCCTCCTTCGAAACTACGTTCAAATTCAGGATCAGTGAACACGGCAGAACTATACCAGGCGACGGCATCGCCTTCTTCATGGCACCCGTCGGTGCCCCCATCCCTCGATACTCCTACGGAGGCAACCTTGGTATCTTCAATTCGAACGGCGAGGCTTGCAACCTCTTCGCCGTGGAATTCGACACCAAAGTTGATGAGTGGGACCCGAAATTTATTCATATGGGAATCGACATCAGCTCTAGCTACTCCAGGATGGTCAAGCAGCTAGAGCTCAAAAACTTCTTCAGGGAGATGGTGACTGCAACCATAACGTACAAGGCCAACACTGTCACTGTTGTTGCCAGTTACGGTGTCAACACGACCAAGATGTGGTATCAAGTTGATTTATCGACCGTTCTTCCTCAGCGGGTTCAAGTTGGAATCTCCGGCGCAACGGGAGTACAGGTTGAGTATAATTCCCTTCACTTCTGGAATTTCAGTTCCACTATCGCCAATCCATATGATGAAATGTGATGGCGTAATGTGTAATCGCCACGGTTTATGGACTGTATGTGCCAGAGCAAATAAGGATGGTGAAAACCTCCAGACTTAGCCACTAGTCGCTCATATATAAGTCCATTTGTATTATTATGTTTCTTGTTTGAGCTTAATATGAATTGTTATTCAAGGAACTGGTTTTGTATGGTGATTATTGCAAGAAACTCGTTCAGAGTACAGAGATACTGTCTGAGATATGGCTTTACTTACACATGTGGCATCTAAATATACATTTTAATACTTATTTGCCTTACAAAAATTAAATTAATAATAAAATACATTAAAAATTATTTAAATGAATATGGAAATAATAACAAAATAAGAAAATTATACAAAAAAAATATAATATTATATATAAATTTTAAAAAATTCCAAAAACAAAATTAGAAATTAAAAATAAATTTAAAAAATCAACTAAAATGAAAAATACTAAAAAGTTCAAATAAAGAAATTATAAATCAAATTACAAATTAAAAGTTCAGAATATTGAAAACAATTGTGAAAAAACCTAAATAAATTAAGAAAATTATAACAGCATTCTAAAATAAAAAATAAAAACATTGTATTTAAAAATAAAAAAATATTAAGCTAAAAATTTAAAAATCTAAAAAATCAAATTACAAATAAATTCAAAAAATTACAAATAAATCCAAAATTAATAAATATTTCAGAATACTCCACATAAATTTATAAAATTACAAAATTCATAAAATCATGCATAAATTAAAAAATTCAAATAAATTCCTAAAATTACAAATAAGTTCTTAAAATTATAAAAATATTTAAAAATAATAAATTGAAAATTAAAAATAAATTAATAAAATATCAAATAAATAATGAAAAATATTAACATATTCCGAAAGTTACAATACGAATCTGGAAATTATAAATAAATTTAAGAATTATAAATTTTGAATTTATGTTTTTAATTTATGTATGATTTTCTTTTCTTTCTTTTTTGTAGTAATTTCCTATTTATTTGTAATTTTCCAAACTTATTAATTTTTTATTTAATTTCAAATCTTGGAATTTATTTTTAATTTTCAGCGCAGAATCGTTGCAGGACTAGGTATACCATGTAAAAGAACAAAGCGGAAAAAGAATTCTAGGTAAGGGGATAATTTAAAAAGCCTCAAACTTATAGGATGTTTTAATAAAGTAGGAAACTATATATACTTATCCGTACTCCTTCTTGATCCCTGATTAGTTGATGGAGATGAGAGGTTTAAGAGGGAGATGACAGATTTTTATAGGATTCGAAGTTGAACTCGTCGGCCAAGGAATTTGTGCCGGCATCCATCTCTGCCTTTGATGGCAGCTGGAGAAAGAAGAGAGAGGGGAGACAGAAGTGTGACGGAAGAAGGTGGAGAGAGAGGGACGTTGTGTGCGAAAGGGGAAAGATGGGAGTTGTTTCGATTCAGCTAGGACAACCACCAAAATACACGGTTGGATCGTGTACAATTCGTAACATTTGGCACCAGTGGTTTAGGTTTGAAATTGAAATTGGCACTTTGAAGTGGCAGTCAGCGGCATAGTTAAACTGTTGACTCAGTTTTAAATCGAATTCAAAACAAAAATAAAAAATTAGCTGATTGATTTTGATTCCAATGTAGTCAATTTCGGGAGCCGACAGCTCTAAAACCCAGCAGTTCAAACCGTTGGTTTCGATTACAAATCGTTGGTTCCAATTCTATATTGATTTCAAATCGTCAGTTTTAAATTTAAAATATAAAGAAAAAAACTTAGAAATCAAAACCGTTTATATGTCTGTTTGATTTCAATTTCAATTTTATTTTTCATTGTTCCAAAAAAATTGACAATTTCAGAACCAAAATCACAACCGAAAAATTGTGTCCATGTCTAGGTGGCACAACCCACCTAGACATATTAAAAGAAAAAAATAAAAAATTAGTACTATAAAATATATTTATTGTGATCAAAATAACAACATGAAACCATTGGAAATATTGATTTGCTGTATGCACCTATAATTTTAACTCTGAGAAAATAAAGCATAAGTATGGTATAAAAGTTACCATCCCAAACTAAAACCTTTTTTTTGACTAAATAAATCTTGTTTACTATAATTAATATATAATTATAGGATATTTAGAAAATATATAAATTTAATAACTATAATAATTTTTATGAATTATATTTGATAGGTATGACTTCAACATGAAGGTCATCAGCATCAACTTCCACACGAGCTAATAAATATATCACATACAAAGTTTATTGGTTTATCGTAAAAAAATCAACAAGTTTGATGCAATTAAGAATACGTAATCAACAAGTAAAAGAAAAAAATGGAGGGATTGAGGAGAAAAGATGTTGCTGCAAATGTAATTTGCAACATGCAAGACCAAGAAATACAGAAATTCCGGCGACCTGTAAAGATGTGCCAAGTTGAATTGGAGTGGTCATCTAACCGTATTTCTGTTTTAGAAGGTCGTGCTCGGCAACAAGAAGAAGTCTTAGGGAATGAAATAAACTTACTACGTGGTACTATAAGTACCATGACAACGGAAAAAAATAATATAATAGAGCAACTTGGGGCTAGAGACGGGCATATAAACGCCCTAGAAAACGAGGTGAATGAGTTACGTGCTCAATTGGATAACGAGAGACACCAAAATGAAATTCCGAATGAGATGTATTGGCCACAAGCACGAGCTAGGCAACATGCTAGGAGACGACAGACTCGTCGACCAGGAGAAGCAACCAGTCAAGAACGTCGTCGACATTCTCAAACATTGCAAACACATGAAACTGAACAAGCAAGCTCACAATCTGAAGATTTCTAATATCATCTTGAAACCTTATGAAATCTGTGTAATGTAAGTGATTCTGTCATAGGTCAATTCACGGAACCACTATCGCCCCAGGGAACCGACAATTCTCACCCTTCATTCTAAGCACATTTCCGAGGGCCTACTGAAGCCCGATGCAGATTTGAACTCTTTCTTTCGCTTTAGGCGGTGCGACAATGATTTTTGGGCATTATTTGAAGATGAAGGGTCTGAGATCCACACACGCGTACTGGATTTGTTATTTCAAATGGGTTTTTACAGTGTGTATAGGTGCAGGAGGTTTTACCCAAACAACCACTTAATAACCGATTTGGTGGAGAGGTGGCGACTAGAAACGCACACATTTCACTTGCCTGTGGGTGAAGCAACTGTAACTTTGTTGGATGTCGCCTTAATCTGGGGTTTGCCGGTTGAAGGAGATCCTGTGTGTGGAGTTGATCCTACGATGTCTCTCAATGAGTGGGTTGGTTACTGTCAGGTGATGTTAGGTTACACGCCAGACCTATCCCACATAAAAAGTGGAAAGATTAGAGCCAGATCTTTAGCAGCTCATATGCGATCACATCCGGTGACGGATGATAGCATGTTTGAACATGTTGAGCAATATGCACGGGCATGTGCTTTATTCTTGTTATGCGGTGTGATGTACCCTGGTGCTAGTTGAAATTTAATACCACTAGTATATTTACAATGTCTGCAAGATTTAAAATCAGTTAATGAATTCAGTTGGGGCATTGCCGTCCTATCTTTCCTATACCGTCACTGGTGCGATGGCGCTTTGAAAACTAAAGAAAATCTCGGTGGCCCAGTTCAGCTGTCACAGGTATTTTTTTATAAGAAATATTAATGAATCTACCATACGTAACCTCATTAATTACTAATGGTTTACGTGTTCATAATATTTGATAGATTTGGGCATGGTCGCGAATCTCGTCCATTATGCCTGTATATAAGGCAAGTAGATTAAATTTGCTAGAAATTGAAAGACCTGAACATTTGGGTGGTGGTACACTCCCTGTCCCCCCTTTCGGTGCCCGGTAATATTTACAATGCACACCTTGTTATTTTGGTTATTTTATATTTCTTGGTAATATTTACAATGCACACCAAAATATATGCATCTACTAATTAACTAGTAAAATATATGTAACAATTGGAATAATGCTAGCAGTTTTGTGCACACAGGTAGGCGCCAGGTAAAGGTTTTCCGAGAAATCTTGGATAAATTGACCCATGACCAGGTTCAGTTTCTTACTTCATTTTAACAATTCTTATATGTAAAAATCAAAAACATATATATGTATTTTTTTTTTGGTTGTTGTTTTTCACCAGGTTACGTGGGATCCATATGATTGGTCGCAACCGGAAGTACTCCATTTACCTTCCCGCTGCTTCTCGGACAATGTGCGAGCTCAATGTCCTCTCATTTTCTTCTCATTTGTGGAGTTTTATCATCTAGAGAGAGTCTTACGTCAGTTCCGAATGTTGCAAGACATACCTAATCGGTTCGATCCTCTTGATGACTGGAAGACGAACGTGCATCATATTGATCGTAAAGGGCATAAAAATGCCAACTGGATGGACATACACGCGAAATATGTTCATCAATGGAATCAAAGACATGAATATCTCAGGGGAACCCAATTTGTTATGAACCCAACGACTACTCCAGATTACTATGACTGGTATAACTCGATTACACGTCGTTTTATATCCCCTGTAGATATGCATGAAATAATGGGAATAAAAACTGGAGATACTTCACTGATGCACTACATGGTACACAACATACATCTAATTCTACAATTATTTTTCTAACTATTCAACATGATTGGTGTTTTAATGTGCATCTGTTAAATTATTTGTAGATTGAACCGTTGGAACCCATGACTAATTGCATATATATTTGTAAAAAATATTAAAAATTTAAAAAAATAAAAAAAGTCACCGCAGACTTTTTTTAAAACATCCGTTAAGGTGACGTTTCTTTTGTTTTTCTTTTTTTATTTATTCTTATATATATATATTATATTAATATATATATCTATTATTTTATTTTCAGAATATGAATTAATAATTAAAAATTATTCTTTAATTTAAATAATTTTTTTATTATCTTAAATAAAATTATAATATTTACTTTTTAAAATTATAATTTAATATATATTTTTATATATTTACTTAATAAATATATATATATATACATATTCAAAATATATATTTAGAATATATATATATATCTATATATAATATATGTGTGTGCAAGGATATATATATATATATATATGTGTGTGTGTGTGTGCGAGTGTATATATATATATATGTTGTTTGGTGTGTGTGTGTATATATATATATATATGAATGCATGTATGGGTATGTCTCTGTAAAAGTACATATATATATATATATATATATAAGAAATAAGAATGTCACCAAAGGTGACGTTTTTAATTTCATTTTTATATCGTCAGCTCAGCTGAAGTTTTATCAAAAATTCTTCAGCGCGGGTGACGTTTTACTTATTTTAAAAAATTGTTTCTAAACCAACCCATTTCGTAAATTTTTTTTTTCGCATTATTCTGAAAAAAAAATTCAATGCTGGAAAGGGGTTGCTTTTTCGACAAAGGTTTGATGGGATTTGTTTCGATTCAACTAGAAAAACCACCAAAAAACACGGTTGGATCGTGTACAATTCATAACATTTGGCATTAGACATGGTGTGTCGTTTAGGTTTGAAATTGAAATTGGCAGTTTGAAGTGTCAGTCAATCGTACAGTTAAACTGTTGACTCAGTTTTAAATAGAATTTAGAACAAAAATAAAAAATTAGCTGATTGATTTCGATTACAGTGTAGTTAATTTTGGGAGCCGACAGCTCTAAAATCCAGCAACTTAAACCATTGGTTCCGATTACAAATCGTTGGTTCTAATTCTAGTTTTGATTATAAACCGTCAGTTCTAAATTTCAAAAATAAAGAAAAAAACTTAGAAATCAAAACCGGCAATTATATGCCTGTTTGATTTCAATTTCAATTTTATTTTTCATTGTTCCAAAAATTGGCAATTTCATAACCAAAATCACAACCGAAAAATTGTGTCCATGTTTAGGTGGCACAACTCACCTAGACATATTAATTTAAAGAAAAAAAATTAAAAATTCAAATAATGTGCACAACCCACCTACCACCAAAAAATGTGTTGCTGGTACGAATAATGCAACATATCATTATTCAAATAAATGGTTTCTGAAATTCACGTGAAAAAAATGTGTTGCTGGGTACGGTTCTCTTAATTTTGGTTTCGGTTTTGAAATTGACGGTTCCTGAAACTGAAATCGAACAGCTACATATTCAGTATCGGTTTCGATTTCGGAACTAGCGGTTCTTCGGTTACGATTTCGGTTCCACGGGCTTTTTTTTCATTAATTAACAACTTTCAAAATAATTCTTGGTCTTTTGAATTTGATTATCACAAGGGATTGAATTGAATATAGTTAACTGAACTAAAACAATTATATTTTACAAAAATAATAATAATAATTACAACAATCAAAACTTAACTTTACAACTTATAAAAAAGTTGCAAAAAAATTAAAAAGTTACAACAAAAATTAATTTACCTAAAAATATTTGCTACTTTTAACAAGAGATTACAACTTTAGAAGATTTCAATTACAAATTATTAAAAAAATAAATAGAAAAGAATGAAAATGAAAAACATGAGCTTAACTATAAATTAGAAGTTAAAATTTAATTTCTATTTTAGAATTAAGTTGCCTATGTATCCTCATAGTTGAGGAATCAAAGTCGACGTAGTTCTCTTACCTTGTCACGTACCTTGATGCTTGAGAAGTGGCGTGATTCAATCACTCCCGAACGTGGTCGAATACTCGTTTCCATCTTCATACTCATCCTTTTCATCAAAATTTACTTCTTGTTTCTTATCTCGACATTTGACCAATCATTAAGTAATGTTTGATTTTCTAGATTTTCAACCTTTAAATTGGATCTTCGGAGATCCAAAATGTAACAGCCTGTGCTAAATGTTTGTTCAACCGAGACAATGGAAGTCGGGCAAGCAAATATTTTCTTTGTAAATAGTGATAAAATACGAAAGTTTTTTGCTCTTCGAGACCACCATCTCAAAAGCTCGTTCATTGTGTCCAACCCAAGTTCCTCAAAAGTAGTAGATAGATAATTATCTAATTCTTGATAAAGACTATTGCTGCCAGATTTTTTTTTTAATTTTCTAATATCATAAAACTTATAATATTGATTAAGGTGTTGAAAGTTCGGACCTTGATAATGTTTGGGTTGACCCGAAACCAAACTATCTCCACCAATATCTTTATTTTCATGACCGCTTTCACTATTTAAATTATCACGATAATAAATTTTATTCTTTAAAAAAATCATAAAGTAATTGTTTTGTTTTACCTACAATTATATGCGAATTAGGAGTGTTACAATTAATGCATCATAATACATTCTTAGTAATTCTTCTAAACCATCTTTTCTAATTCTAGGATCTAAAAGTTTTTCAATTAAAAATAAATTAGGAATTTCTTGATAATACTTGAATCATTTACTTCTCATGCTTGTATTGCAATTTTGTAAAGTATCATTTGAATAGTATGATTGTAAAATAAGTGCAATTTTAAGACAATAAATTATAACTAAAGAAGAAGTAAGATAGTAACAATCGGATAATTCTTCCGTTGCATCTTTTAAAACTTTCAAAAGAGAAATTAATTCAACACATGTATCCCATGAACTTGGAAATAAAGGAATGTCAAATTGTTCTTGTGAAAAAAAATGTACATAATTCATTTCTAGCCTCATAAGAATCATTCAACATTTTATACGTTGAATTCCAACGATTATGCATATCTTTAGTGATCTTTTTAGGTGCACTTATACCAAATGATTTACAAAATCTTCAGCATTTTTTGCATAAAATTGCATGCCTAACTAAATGTTCAATTGCTAATCTAATAGGACCTATATGTTTCTTGAAATGTTCCATGCCATCTTGGACACACAAATTTAAAATACAACACATGCATCTAATATGAAAAAATCTACCCTTAAATGAAGGTTAACTAATTTGAATTAATAATGTCAAACTAGCAGTATTAGCACTAGAATTGTTGAATGAAATAGAAAAACAATTTGTAACTAAATTATATTCTTGCTATATCGTATGAATTTTATGAGAAAGATTTGTGGCCGTGTGCTTTTAAACAAATTCTCTATATGCAAGTTTTATTTTTTGCATTGTTCATGGACTATCTATTCAATGACAAGTAAGTTCTAAAAAACTATGTTCTCTCCAATGATCACTCCATATATCCGCACAAATTCAAACTTATTGTTGTAAAGAATTAAATATATCAATTAAAGATAGCTTAAATTCACCTACAATTTTCTCAATATCACGAACTAATGTGCTACATGAAACACCGGATGTTTGAGGGTTTAGTGATAGTTGAATATAATTTTTAAACAAATCATTTTCAGCAGTATGAAAAGGAAAAGATATGCCACAAACCATTATTGATAAATATTTTCTCATTATTGCATCGGAATATTTAAATAAAGAAGTCATACTTTGTGATTCATCGGTGAATCCTCCACGAGGTATTTGAGTTTGACACCGATCATTTCCTAAGATGTTGCAAATGTTTTTTCAACGTATAACATTCTTCTTTTTGAAAAACATATTCCAACCGGCAATAGTTGCAACTTGTTTTACTATTTTGCAAATCTTTTTTGAAGTGAACGGCTAGATATCCGATCTATGTGCCTCATGACTTTGAGTTTCTCGCATACTTTGACTTTGAACCTCTTGAGTTGGAAGACGTTATACATCGGTCGATTCGGTTTGAGGATCATAATGATGTGCATGTCCTTGTGCACCTACATTAATAATCATAATAACTTATTAATCATAGATGATTGAGAGAGATATTTAAACCAAAAATTATATATAATAATATTTAAGAGAGATATTTTATAAAATAAACAAAAATCTAGTTGAGCTTGAAAATCGTCTTGCCACTCGATCGGTTTCAATATCTTCATCATCAACATGAAGATATCTTGGAGCCAAAGGTGATGGTGGTGGTAATGCGGCTCCGGCACTTGTATTCGTCGGCATAGGTGATTTTTCTTTTGCTTGTCGAGATGAAGAAGATCATCCTTTACCTCCACATACTATTTGGCTCGAGCTCGACATTTTGAGAGAGATTAATTGAGAGAGATGGTAAGATAATTAAGAGAGATGACAAGATAACTGAAAGAAATTGAGGGAGATTGAGAGAGACGACAAGATAATTGAGAGAGATTGAGGGAGATTGAGAGAGATCACAAGATAATTGAGAGAGACATGATTTTATGAAAGAAAATTGGTAGGGGGAGGGGGGTATTTATAGGAAAAAAAAAAAAAAAAAAATCCCTTGGAACCGCGGGTTCCCATGGTTCCCGGTTCCTGTTCGAACCTCCGGTTCCACAACGGCCATATCATCTCAACCGTCGGAAATCAACGGCTTGTTAATCTCAGCCGTTGATTTTCAATGGCTAGAATTTAAAAAAAATAATTAGAATCACTGGTTCTAGCGGTTCCGGAACCGCTGGTTAGAACTACCGGTTCGGAACCATCGGTTCGGAAACACCGGTTCCTAAAATCGAAAGGGTATGAACTGGAACCGAACCGTGTATAACACGATTCCGATTTTGATTTGGAACCGGAACTGGGTCAATGGTTGAACCGCACCACTGACCGGCGGTTCGAACTAGCGAAACCGAAACCCTGCCCACATCTAGGCTTTATGAACGTGGCCTGAATATATTTATTCTTCCTGTGATAAAGGAAAGGACATACATATTGCCTGCTCCAAATAAAACCATCAATTTAAATATATTATCAGGATATGCCACTTCTTAAATTAGGTTTGAAGTTGTTTTGCAACCATTATTTCTTTACAAATGAATAACCGTAAAGTTGAACTAAAAATCTGTAAAGATGTCCGATTGGGGTGTCACTTACATTTTTAAGTTAACTAGTATTGCTCTTGCGCGCCTGAGCTATACAATATATTTAAAAATAAAATAAAATTATGTATTATATAATTTTAAGATAATTAATATTTTAAAATAAATATTTAAGAATATTTAAAAAAATGATTATTTTATTACTAAAGATATTAAAATAATATAAGTTTTAATTAAAATATATCTCCCCTCCGCCCCAAAATAAGAGCTATGTTTTTATAATAAATTTAGTAAATGTATAGAAAGTAGATTACTTAATAAGTTTTATAAAAATATATTAGTTGTATTTATTTACAATCTAAATCCAATACAAATATCAAAACACAATAAATAGTAAAATATAATTCAAATAATTAACCAAAAAGAATTATATTTCTCGCATCTAATATCCATTTTAATATATGAACATGGATATAAAATTAAAGATCATAAAAAGGTTCAACCTCGGCTTAGATCGAGAACGTTAATGATCGTTGAAACTTGTTCCTTGTATTCGTCATCTTTGGACAGGGCTTTGCACCGCAAGATCAGCTCCACCAGCACACTAAGGCCGTTGATTCTTGCATTCGTTTCAACTATTGCCTTCTCCTTCAGAAGATTTAGTCACTTGAGCTTAACTGGAAGACTTTGAGCTCTAACTCTTCTTTCTTGCAGTCGAACATGGGAGGGCCTGCAAGATTGCTGAAGTCTGGCTTGAACTAGGGCTTTGTTTCTCACTACTCAAATTTTATTTTTGAAATAACTTTGCACAATAAAATAATTACTATCTTACCAATCATTATTCCTCTAACCTAGTCTGATATGACATGATATTCTACTATGGCGCTACCACGTAATCGAGGTGGCTATAATATTATAAAACCCCATTTACTTGAGGTCACATACGTGGGAGACATATATTTTTTGGGTCAAAATTATTAATTTTTTAAAAAATAAAACTGAAATCGAACATTAAAAAAGAAATATAAGATGATACTAAAAAAATATAAAAATACAGAACTAATTTTCGGACCCCCTCAATATACCGAACTAATTTTGCAATTTTCACTAGGCTTTAGATTCAGTCTTCTCAATATTTTTATTTTATTCTTTCCATATATATAATAATTACAAGAGCAATAATGGTTCAACTAGATTTAGAGAGTGCATCCACCATTATTCGCCTTCCCAAAAATATATGTTCATGGGTTCATACATTCTACCCTGCTTCATTTAGTGGATGACGACAGGCTATTCAGGTTAAATCCTGTTTTGAAAACATTGTTCCCTTCCAGATGAACAGAAAACCTAAATTAAGAAATTTTGAACAAACAATAAATATGACAGCGATTTGAAGGATTTCTACACATATAAATAAACAATATAAGGATTCAAATTTTTGTTATTCCTGGTAAACTATTGTTGGCCAGTTGGAATGTTCGAAAACGCATACTGAACTTAAGAAAATTCATTCAAAAATACAACTCCAACGTAAGTAGTCGTTTCAAAAGTAGAGACCCTAACAGAAGCAAAGTCGTTCTAATATCATTATAGGAAAGTGTTTGAACTATTTACTCTTCAAGATGTTCGATTTATATTTTTTATTTTTTTTTCACAAAATTCAAGGATTTTTCAGTTCCTTATTTATTTTTTTATTTCACAAATACATTTCAGATTTACTGCTCCTCCTTTAAGCAGTACTGCTGCTATAAATGGCTTTGAAGAAGATGAACCAATTTGGGGGAAGGGTGTAAATCTATAATAATAAGATGGTGTGTTATACAAAGTAAAATGAAAAAACAAAAAAACATCTCAAATAGATAATGCGCTTGCTAGTTACGTGGTCTTTATTCAAAGCATATCACACACAACTGGCCATGTACAAGGGTGGCCTTATTAATCACACATAACAATCACATGACCGCAAGCTAGCTCATTGTAATACACTTAGTTCAAGTCATCGCGCACAAGAGCTGAAGTGAAACTCCAGTAACGGATGTAATTAAATTGAATTTTATCTCCAGTGGAAGCAGAAATTCCGACTTGGACCTGCTGAGGAAGAACAGTCCTCAAATTCACAT
Organism: Caryopteris x clandonensis; assembly: GCA_028749325.2. Taxonomy (NCBI): domain Eukaryota; kingdom Viridiplantae; phylum Streptophyta; class Magnoliopsida; order Lamiales; family Lamiaceae; genus Caryopteris; species Caryopteris x clandonensis. Next base: position 5,729,402 of record JAPYKT020000021.1, read on the forward strand.
CATAGCTCAACCTAAAAGTTCTTGAACCAGTAAAGGCCACAACAGTAATATTTTTTCCTCTGTAAGTTATGGTGGCAGTGACATCTTTGCCAAGAAAGTCGTCAAAATTGGTGACCGCCTTGGATTCCCTGGAGTTGATGTCGATCCCGATATGAGTGTTGCATGGGTCCCAGTAATTAACATGGGAGTCAAATTCAACAGCAAAAACATTGGGACTCTGACCTCGCGCATCGAAGATGCCGAGGTTACCTCCGCTGGCACCTGATGGGATTTCAGTGCCGATCGGTGCAATGAAGAAGGCAATGCCATCGCCCGGAAGATTGTTGCCCTAGGAGTCGATTCTAAATGTAATGGTGGTCTCGAAGACGGCTTGTTTCCCTGGCTCCCAGAGCTGCACTGGCTTGGAGTACAAGACTCGGCCAATGCTTTGTCGCTCCGGAAAGGAATTGCCGTCGATATTTGTAAGACTTAAGAGATCACCACGTTCGGCCGCATCGCCTTGGTAGACCACATCACTTGGGGTTGGATGGAAGGAACCGAGAGCGAAAGCGGTTGACTTGGCCATGGATGAGGCTAGGGTGATTTGAAGGGAGTTGGCTAGGGGTAGTTAAATGGTTAGCTTGCTTTGCTTTGGTGTGAATTGCAGAATGCCCTGACATCTCCCCTATATATACTACTACATACCTCATGCATAATTTCTTTTTTCACACCCAAACCAAAAATGACAAATGGAATTTAGGTACAAACATAATAAAGCTACCTACCTGAAAAAAAAAAAATAATAGTAATAATAAATAAATAAATAAATAATTGTTTCTTCCAATGATAATTTCTCTACGTAAGTACTTCATTTCTTCATTTTGTCTGTTAACATTTTTCTTTTCTTTTCCTTTATTTTATTTTACAGACAAAATGACAAATAAGAGTTAGTTACAATTAGTACACGCCACACACTTGAGCTTCAATATACTAAGAGAATATATAATAATTTATTTCACAACCTCAAAATCTAGTTCCCGCGTGATAGTCAATTTAGTCTTCACATTTTTGTACGTATATCAATTTAAAACTAAGCATGCGTTTTCTGGATAGCTATTTGAAAAGAAAGACATAATTGCACAGATTTTAATAACAATCATCTCATCAAATAATGATATATGCAAGAGGTTCAATTCTTAAAAAATTTCAAAACAGAAAAAAAATAGAGATTGAGGAGTTTCTCATGAAGTTAATCGAAAGAGATTAGACTTTCTTGTGCTTGAATGGTATTGGAGAGTTGCTTGTAGTTATTGTCAAGACCATTGTGAACCTTCGTGATGAGATCCTCATAATAAACAGAGAGGTATAATTTATATAATCTTCATGTAAGTTGTTCTATATTAAAATAATTAAAGAAGACAAAACAAGTTTATATGTTCAATGAGTTACTCCATTCCTATTATCAATTTGTTTTAAGTTGAACCCCATTAGGATGTGGTTAGTCTCTCCTTCGCATACTATATATATTTTAATGTATAGACCGTATCAAGTTTTCTCAAATTTAACATTGTATCGGAGCAAGCCTGTGAAAGGTCATATTCAGAGTAATGATTAAACCAAAGACTTATATATGAGAGTGATATTATGAATATTGTTTCACGTGTAAATTATTTCACATTGAAATATAAAGAAGGAAAGATTGGTTATACATTGCATTATGTAATTTAATTAACTAATTATGAAAAATATGGTAATAGACTTTTATTAAAGTTAATCACGCTAATAAATGTGATTACATGAATCTGACAGGTTTGATATTTTAATAAAAATGTACCTAACTAATGGCCTACATGTTTAACTATTTTCCATACACGTACCTACATTTGAATACTTAACCTCAATTAACTAAATCTGGATTATTAATGTAAGATATGTTAGATCACCACATTTTTATATTATCTTCATTTTGATCTTTAAATGATTAAGAGTTATGTGCTATCATTTTTTATTTAATTTTCTTTGTTTACATTGGAAGGAGAACTATAAATCTTAGTAAAAAATTGATAAATATTTTTAAATCTCTTCAATGTTCATAAAAAATGTGATTAAATTATTCAATATATAACTGCAATTTTGGTATGTTGAGTTTTACATGAATTTAGAGCATGCATAATATAATATTTTTTAGACAAAAATAAGCTTTGAGAAACTTGATTTGCATGAAGAAAAGCAGGCCGCATGCTAGGAAAAGAAGCAACAAGAAAAACATGAGGTGCATTCAACAACTATGAAGGCCCAAAAACCATAAGTAGATGAGGGTTCTTACTTGTTTATTGTAATTTTTATTAATATAAACACATAATATTAAATACATAATTAACAACAATAACAATAATAATAATAATAGGAAAAATTACAAAATCAATCATTATCTTTTGGACGGTCCCAAATTCATCATGTATTTTTTTACTTTACCAATTTTGTTCTGTATCTTTTTTAATGCTCGTTTTCAGTCCTATTTTTTATGAGAATTAATAATGTTGCTGGAAAAAATATGTGTCCATCACGTGAACTCAAATAAATTAGGGCTTTATAATATTTCGTCCAGCTCGATTACGTGGTAACGCTAGCGTGGAATATCACGCTACGCCAAACCAGATTGAAGGGCTTAAAAGAACAAAAACAACAATACGTCTATTTGTATCAAACCCAATTCTATCTGGTCTAGATTTAGAGGGATTGAAACGCCATAGAGATTTGGCTTTGATCCGGGCTTTCCTTCCTGGAATGTTCGAAAAATTTGCAAATGACAAATTGTAGTTTCTATTCTTTTAAGCCCTCCAATCTGGTCTGACATAATGTGATATTCCACGTTGGCACTGCCACATAAGTGAGGTAGCCAGAATATTATAAAGCCCTGATATATTTGAGATCATGTGAAAGGTGCATTCTTTTTTCGTCGACATTATTAATTATCGTAAAAAAAATATAACTGAAGTCAAACATTAAAAAAGATAGAAGACTACTTTTGAGTCTGCCTAAAAGATACAGGACTAATTTATACAATTTTCTCTAAAAACAAATGGACTAAAATCGAACATTAAAAAAGATACAAGATAAAATTGGTAAAGTGAAAAGATATAGGACTAATTTTGGGACCGATGAAAACATACCGAACTAATTTTATAATTTTCCCAATAATAATAATAATAATAATTGTGACGTCTTGAAGCTTGACAGGTTTAGGTCTTCCTGTTTGAGTTTAAAGAAATGTTATCATTATACTTCATCGTTCACATTTGCGACATGTATTTTGAGACCTTGTTATAGGTTCCGAAATGCAATGTTCTTTTCAAAAATTGTGAATAATAAACCTATCTTTATATGTTAACTTATTATGAAAAAATGAATCTTTTTTTATTATGTAATTAATTTATTTCTTCTTTTTAACAGCCAACGAATTTCTTTTCTTTTTTCTTTTATTAATTTTTAGAGTAAAATGACAAATTAGAGTTAGGTATAACTAGGACACGTCCTTATCTAAAACTCTGGTTCCATCATGCATGTGATGTCGAGTCTTCAAAATATAAATATATGTACGTAGTACAATAATAATTTATTTCCAGGCCAGCATGTAATATAACTATTTCCACAGCGTGCCAAAAAAACTATACAATGGGTTTACATGTGACCTAAATACATTTAGTCTTTCCACATGTGATAAAGGAAAGGACATACATGTCTGCTTCAAATAATATCATCAATTTAAATATATTATCAAGATATGCCATTTTCTAAATTAGATTAGATATTGCTGAGCGACTTATTATTTCTTTACAAATAAACGACCTTAAATTTGAATCCTGGATCTATAAGGTTGTTAGATTGTGGTGTCATTCATATATTTAAGTTAATAGTATGGTTCCGGCAAGTGCGAGCTATGTAATATATTTAAAAATAAAATAAAATTATTTATGATATAATTTTAAGTTAATTAAATTTTAAATAAATATTTAAGAATATTTGAAATATTTAATTATTTTATTAGAAAATATATTAAAATAATATAATTTTGCTCCTCCCCTCTGAAATAAGAGTCTTATTTTTATAATAGATTTAATAAAGGTGTAGAAATAAATTATTTAATAAGTTTTATAAAAAAAAAAATTATTAGTTGGTATTTATATACAATCTAAATTCAAGACAACCAATTGGCTTATAGTGCTTACAGATCTCAAAATGTACTATTTCTTTCAAAACTTGTACTTGAGGGCCTTGTAATATGTCTTGAAACATACTATTTATTTTGGTATCTATTTTTTGAGACACGTAAATAGTATTATGAGCTTTTTATATCAACTTATTCAAGATAAATGAGTATTTTTAATACCTAATTAATTCATTTCTATTTTTTTTTCTTTTTAAAATTATCACCTTTCTTTTTGTTTTTTAATTTTATTTTACAGCCAAAATGACAAATTTTGTACAGATAGAATACATTTTTTTTCTAAATTTCACCGGGTTTTTTTAGTGTTTTAAATCTTTATTTCATTATATGTTTCAGTTTTCACTTTATTTTTGAAAAAAAAAATTATATTTAAAATTTGATTAGTAAGAAAGTCAAAAAACTTAGAAAATTCAACAAATGGAAAAATATAAAAAATAAAGTTGGAAAATGAGTGAAATAGAAAAAATGCTAAAAAAACTTGTAAAATTTACAGAAGTATTATTTTAATTTTTGTCCCTTTGTTCATTCATCATTCAACGTAATACTTTGAAAATATATGATGAATTAAAAAAAAAAAAAAAAGAGTCATATTTAAGGTTTATGGACAACCATAATCTAATATTTTTATATTTGCATATGCCCATGATGTGTAAATGAGCAATTACATATTTCACTATGTACATGTATGGTTGAATTGTATTAAATATTGAAGTTTTTGAATTGATAAATCATTTAATTAACATGTTCTTAAATAATAATTCAGGTCTTTAGGCAAAACCACACATATCTTGAATTAGCCAAAAAAAAAATTGTATGCACCCAATGCATGAATTTTTTAATATACAATAGGTCAGATCCTATACTAAAATGAATAAAAATGTACCGATCTTAGCCAACCGACAATTTTTCATTAAAAATTCATGGATTCTACGTTTGTTGCGCTTGCCACTATTACTGTGCACACATATTTGAATATGATAATTTTTCATGGGAAGCAGACCTATAAATCTTTATAATAATATTTAGGGTGAATTTTGTTTGTCACAATTACTTGGATCAAAATTTACACAATTCGGTTGATGTAACTCAAAAAATTTCAAGATATCTAGCCTAAAGAAAACTAAGTTCTCCAGCATCGACTGATTGTAATCGGCAGTTGCTTCCAATCATGATCCCATCTTTTAGATTTGAGTTCTCATATTGATATAATTATTCCAAACATCCATTGAATTGGTTTATGAACTTTAATTTTTTTATATTATATAAAAATATAAATAAATTATATTATTAAAATATGTAAATATTTACACCAATCTTTGGGTGTACCTATACAATGAAAGTATTTCTAGCCTGAATGATTTTTTCCGCAGATCTCGAACATTATCCCACATGAATAGATATATTTTTTTTGGGGTATAACTACATGCTATGAAATAAATCATTATTATAATAAACATTATTGTACTACATATTTTTATATTTTGAAGACTTGACCTGTAACTGAGTTTGATGTGATTAAATAAATTATGATATATTCTCTTATTACTTTGAAGCTCATGTGCGTCTTGTCCTGTGAATGTACCTAACTCTAATTTGTCATTTAGCTGTAAAAATAAAATCAAACAAAACGAAAGAAGAATGTTACCTGTTAGAAAAAAACATGAATTAATTAGGTACCAAAATGACTCATTTGTTCATAGTGAATCGATACATATAAAGCTAGCGACATTGTTTATAGTTCTTAAAATATAGTTTTAAAATGAATATTACATTTCGAGACCTATGAATATTATATTTCAAAACATGCTAGTCTTGTAAGTGGTTGTACCAGTGAAGTCGTTCTTTTGCTCAAGTGTGGGTGTCCTATTTATTGGGAAATTTGTAGATTTAATCAGTTTTTATGTTTTTAGTTGCTTGAATTTGGTTATTTTAATTGTAGTCTGAATTAAAAATTATTGTCGGATAATTGTACTTATACTAACATAATTGCGTCACATATGAAATTTACATTTTTCTAGTAAATTTGTGGCCCCTACGATCAATTTTTCTATATGTTTGACGTTATGTTGTTTATTAGGTGACACGTTCATGTCATTTACAATGCTAGAAAAATCAAAATTTTCAATCAGATACAGTCATGTATGATGAACTTTCAAATAAGCAGCAAGAATTTCAAATTTCAAATGGAAGAAAAAGAAATAAATTTAAGCAATTAAATAGGTAAATAACAAAATTGTAAAACCAAAAAAATAAAGGACTGATTTTAAAACGTTTATAACTTACAGAAATAGTTTTGCTATTTTCAACCTATTTGTAACTAACTTGGATTTGTCCTTTTCAATTTGGGTGTGAAAAGGAAGAAATTATGCGATGCATGAGCAGTAGAGTAGAGAAGAGTAGTATATATAAAGGAAGGTCGGGGCATTATGCAATCCACAGCAAAGCAGAACAAGCCAACTTGTGAATTACTAACTATCCAAATTACCCAACCCTCATCCATGGCCAAATCGACCGCCTTTGCTATCGGTTCCTTCCACCCAAAACCAAGTGATGTTATCTACCAAGGTGATGCAGCTGAACGTGGCGAGCTCCTTAGTCTTACAAATATTGACGGGAATTCCTTTCCCGAGCCACAAAGCATTGGTCGAGTCTTGTACTCCAAGCCAGTGCAGCTCTGGGAGCCAGGGAAACAAGCAGTCTTCGAAACCACCATAACATTCCGAATTGACTCCAAGGGCTGCAGTATTCCAGGTGATGGCATTGCCTTCTTCATTGCACCCGTTGGCACCGAAATCCCATCAGGCGCGAGCGGAGGCAACCTCGGCATCTTCGATGCCCGAGGCCAGAGTCCCAATGTTTTTGCTGTTGAATTTGACTCTCATGTTAATTACTGGGACCCATGCGAAACTCATATTGGAATTGACATCAACTCTAGGGAGTCTAAGGCCGTCACCAATTTCGATGACTTCCTCGGGAAAGATGTCACTGCAATCATAACCTATAGGGAGAAAACTGTTACTGTTGTGGCCTTTACTGAATCAAGGACTTTCAGGGTGAGCTATGAAGTTAATTTGAGGACCGTTCTTCCTCAGCAGGTTCAGGTTGGAATCTCCGCTTCCACTGGAGATGATGTTCAATATAATTATGTTCGGTATTGGAGTTTCACTTCCGCCCTTGCGCGCGATGGATTGAAATAAGTGTTTTTGAGAATGAGGTAGCCAGCAGTCAAGTGATTGTGAGGTGTGATTAATAAGGTCACTCTTATGCGTGACTAGTTCTATGTAATATACTATGAATAAAATCATCTAACTCGCTAGCTACCATATAAAAGTTAACTAAAAATAATAATGATCTTATGTTGTGTGCCTTCATTTTCTCGCAAATATTAACATTTTGTTGCTTTAAATATGATATATTTAATTGTTGCTAAAAGTTAATTGCTTAAGTAATTTTGGTATTCGAAGTCTTTAATATCTTTGTATGACGCTCCTATTTAATAATTAAGAGATATCTTGAGACCCATAAATCTTTATAGTATGAGTCTAAATTAAATAAATATTTTAAAATATCTTCACTTTACATAAAAACGAGAATAAATTATTGAAAATGTCACTGTTTTAATTTTGATTAATGTCTTAATAAATCTTTGATTATAAATTGCTTAATTTTGGCGACATCAATTCAGCAAAAAATAAAAGATAAACTCCTAAATATATAACTTAGAATAGAGAAAATCCCATACAGTAAATAAGAAAAATTGCAAAAGTAAAATACGAATTATATGGGTATTGCATAAACGGACACTAATTAATTAATATAGACATTAATTTTTTTTTTTTTTTTTTTGCACATTGTTGATTTGGCACGAATGTTGAGCCCGAAACTTCAAATGTCGGTCAAATTGTTGATTTGGCATGAATGTTGAGCCCAAAACTTCAAATATCGATTTAATTGTCGATCTGGCATGAATATTAATTATAATTTCAACTAAATATTATTTCCCTCAAAAAATTAAATTACATATCATGTTATACGAAAGCAAATGAAGAATTTTGGTATACGAAGATTGTTGTGATTGGCATTAGCAAATTAAGCTCTTAGCCTTGGCTGTGGTTTATACATCGCAATTCCAATCCTATTCCTGTTCCTACGAACACACCCTCTCCGACTTCTGACATACAGAACGTAGGTAAGGGTCACAGAGTCCGGAAGTCCCCCAGCTTGGCTTGCTTATTATGACACAGTATTCTCCACTGCAGTCCAGACAACTGACATCACTTACCACTGTCCATTCAGATACAAAAACTCATATTTGTTGTTTCCTTACCTCTGTAACCTATTTGGCTTTGAATCAGTACCCTCGTTCAACAATTTCGACCATTAACATACACGGCTCCTAATTAACCGTTTGCATATCATTTTTCTTTCACTAATCCATAATAAGACATAGCTAAGACTTTTATAGTCACTTAATTAGCCAAATTCACATCAAAATCACAGATCAATTATAATTAATTGCTAAACAATACAGCATGTAACCGCTATATTTAACCACTGAAAATCATCACGAACTTGTTTACGTGATCCACCACCTCACCGTCGTTTACCTGATAGTATTTTAGACCAATTAATACATTCTATCTCTATATATATATGTATATATATATATATATATATATTATTTATCCTTAATTTAATTTTGAAAGTATTTGATAACAATCAATTGATTTCTTAGAGTTATGTGCATATCAGTTATTTTTTGATAGGAATGTCCTAATAAAAATTGATATGATAACATTTAAAAAATATGTAACAACCATCGATGTGAAATATGAGAAAATTCCTAACAACTATTTGGGATAATCTTTTACTCTTATCATGTTTTTTATTAATCCTAACAACCGCTTAATTTCTTTCTAGAAGGATATAACGTTGTTATAAATTTTAATCCAAATAATGGACACTATGAGATAAGACTAGATAGTTTGAAAAAGCAATTAACCCTAAATAAATTTTGATTATAAATTGCTTAATTTTGACGATATCAATTCAGCCAAAAATAAAAGATAAACTCAAACTCCTAAATATATAACTTAGAATAGACAAAACACCATACAGTAAAATAAGAAAAACTGCAAAAGTAAAACACGAATTATATGGGTATTGCGTAAAGGGACATTAATTAATTAATTTAGATATTAATTTTTTATTTTCGTACACTGTTGATTTGGCACGAATGTTGAGCCAGAAACTTCAAATGTTGGTCTACTTCTTGATTTGGCACGAGTTCAAATGTTGGTCTAATTGTTGATTTGGCACAAATATTGAGCCTGAAATTTCAAATATCGGTCTAATTGTTGATTTGGCATGAATATTGAGCCTGCAACTTCAAATGTCGGTCTAATTGTTGATTTGACACAAACATTAAGCCCGAAACTTCAAATATCAATCTAATTGTTGATTTGGCACAAATATTAATTATAATTTCAACTAAATATTATTTCCCTCAAAAAATTAAACTACATATCATGTAATACGAAAGCAAATGAAGAATTTTTGTATACGAAGATTGCTGTGATTGGCCTCAGAAAATTAAGCTCTTCGCCTAGGCTGTGGTTTATACATCGCAATTCCAATCCTATTCCTGTTCCTGCGAACACACCCCCTCCCACTTATGACATAGAGAACGTAGGTAAGGGTCACATATACACTGTCCATTAAGGTACAAAAACTCATATATCTTGTTTCCTTACCTCTCTAACCTATCAGATTTTGATTCGGAATCGTCGGTCAGAAATTTGGACCATTAATGTACACGGCTCCCAATTAACCGTTATCATATAATTTTACTTTCACTCATCCATCCAGAATAGACGTGGCTAAGACTTTTATAGTCACTTAATTAGCCAAATTCACATCAAAATCACACCTAAAGTATAATTAATTGCTAAAAAAATAGTGTGTAACCGCTATATTTAACCATTGAAAATTATCGCGAACTTGTTTACCTGATCCACCACCTCACCATCGTTTACCTTATAGTAATTTATACCAATTAATACATTTTATCCCTCTCTCTCTCTCTCTCTCTATATATATATATATATATATACATATTATTTATCACTTAATTTAATTTTGAAAGTATTTGATAACAATCAATTGATTTCTTAGAGTTATGTCCATATCAGTTATTTTTTATTAGGAATGTCCTAATAAAAATTGATATGATAATATTTAAAAAAAATATGTAACAATCATTGATGTGAAATATGAGAAAATTCCTAACAACTATTTACAGGATAATATTTTCCTCTTATCATGTTATTTATTAAATCCTAACAACCGGCTAATTTCTTTGTAGAAGGATATAACGTTGTTATAAATTTTAATCCAAACAATGGACACTATGAGATAAGACTAGATAGTTTGAAAAAGTAATTAATCCTAATTATATATAAGGAATAATGCAAGCATATACGTCAGCGTGGGGCAACAAGAAATGATGCATGAGCACTGGACTAGTATATATAGGGGAGAGGCCTGGGCATGCAATCCACTGCAAAATAAGTGTATTTGTGAGTTACTAGCCACGTCCTTCAAATCACACTAGCCTCATCCATGGCCAAATCAACCGCCTTTGCTATCGGTTCCTTCCATCCAACTCCAAGTGACGTCGTCTACCAAGGCGATGCGTCTGAACGGGGTGAGATCCTCAGTCTTACAAATATTGACGGCAATTCCTTTCCGGAGCCACAAAGCGTTGGCCGAGTCTTGTACTCCAAGCCAGTGCAGCTCTGGGAGCCAGGGAAACAAGCCATCTTCGAGACCACCATAACATTCAAAATTGACTCCAAAGGCAACGGTGCTCCAGCAGACGGCATTGCCTTCTTCATTGCACCGGTTGGCACTGAAATCCCACCAGGTTCCACTGGTGGCAATCTTGGCATCTTCGATGCACGGGGCCAGAGTCCCAACGTTTTTGCTGTGGAATTCGATTCTAATGTTAATTATTGGGACCCTCACAGTCCTCATATTGGAATCAACATCAACTCTAGGGAGTCCAAGGCCTTCACCAATTTTGAGGATTTTCTAGGAAAAGAGGTGACTGCGACCATAACCTACAGAGATAAAACTGTCACCGTCGTGGCCTTCACTAGCACAAGAACTTTCAGGGTGAGCTACGGCGTGGATCTGAGCGGCGTTCTTCCTCAGCAGGTCCAGGTTGGAGTCTCCGGTTCCACAGGAGATAACGTTCAATACAATTACCTTCGCTACTGGAGTTTCACTTCCGCTCTTGTGCGCCACACATAGAATTCAATGTATCTCAGGACGAGCTAGCTAGCGGTCAAATAGTTATGATGTGCGATTAATAAGGTCACCCTTGTACGTGGCCAATTGTGTGTTATTATGAATAAGGACACCTAGCTAGCTACTCGGGTCCCTATCTTTATGCATCAAATATATATGGACTGCTTTAATCCATTGTTTGCCTTCATTTTCTCGTAACTATTCTATGATTGTGCTTCTTACTGCTTTAATCCATTGTTTGCCTTCATTTTCTCGTAACTATTCTATGATTGTGCTTCTTTAAATCTGATCATTAATCCAAGGGATAATTAATGCAAGTCAATACTTATAATTCTGGCCAACCCGGATTCAAAGCAGTTAACCCATTTCCTTATGCTCATTTATTTAAAAATAATATATTTACGTTATCCTAAATCTTGATATTTTTTAACAAAAATATAATATTTTTATTCTTCAAAATAATATTATTAATTAATAAAATTATATTACGAAAAAAAATTAATAACTTTTCAAATTTTCATATAAAGTCACATAAAACTATACGAACAAAATAATACATTTTCAATCAAAAATAATATTTTTCAAATAAAAATAATATTTTCTAATCTGAAAGTAATACTTTTAATTGTTGTAAGTATTAATAACGAATAAAATGCTCTTAAGGACAAAATAAATATGGTTTTTAAGATTATTCATATAAAATAATATAGAAAGTGTTTTAAATGAAGTAATATCTTTTAACAAAAACTGATACTTTTTTTAGACAAAAATAATATTTTCTCCATTGAAAAAATAATATTAAAAAAAACATCTATATTGACATGAGAGTGAGTCACACAATAATTGTTGAAGCACTATATAAATTTTTCAACAAGTATTACCTTTTTAGAATATAATCATACTCTTTATGTGGTGGACGAATTCGTAAGGAACGATGTCTTACACCAAGTTAATGAGATTTTGTATGCTAGGTGAGCCTATTTACGTATAAGAATATTCATTCATTTGGTGCATTGAAGACCAACACTTCTAGTATTTTTTGCCCTTTTATTTTTTAGGTAGTCTTAGTTCAATGGATGTGTGTTGGCAAGTATTGAAACCTAACTGAAGAAAATGGGGTTTTTTTAGATTAATGCGGAAAAAAAAATTACGAAATGGTTTGGTTTTGAAACAATTTTTTAAAATAGGTAAAACGTCACCCAGGCTGACGACTTTTTGATAAAACGTCAGCTGACGATTTAAAAATGAAATTAAAAACGTCACCTACGATGACATTATTATTTCTTATATATGTATATATACACTTTCACACATACATACCCATACATGCATTCATATATATATATATATATACACACACACCAAACAACATATATATATATACTCTCACACACACATATATATATATCCTCGCACACACATATTATATATATATATATATTTGTAAAGTATATATATATTCTAAATATACATTTTGAATATGTATATCTATATATTTTAATTAATATATATATATATATATTTATAAAATATATATATATTCTAAATATATATTTTGAATATGTATATATACATATTTTTTTTATTTATTAAGTAAAAATATAAAAATATATATTAAATTATAATTTTAAAAAGTAAAATATTATAATTTTATTTAAGATAATAAAAAAAATTATTTAAATTAAAGAATAATTTTTAATTATTAATTCATATTCTGAAAAAAAATATATATATATATATATATTAATGATGTATATATAAGAATAAATAAAAAAAACAAAAGAATAAACGTCACCTTAATGTATACTCAGAAGTGGCTACTTTCAGGGATGTAGCAGACAAATCTACGTCATCCTCCAGCAGAATGACAATTCCTTCAACCCCAGCTTCGGAGGAAGATGACGTCAAAGAAAACATACAGCCACAACCACCCGTTGTTCACACAAGAGATAGAAGAGGTGGGATTCGAAGAAGACAACAAGAAACGTCAGGAAACGACGGGCAAGGTCAAGGAAGAGGTCGGTGAACTAGAAGAATTAGAGGTTGTGGTAGAGGAGGTCATTTATAATATGCAGGAATATAGATTATTTGGATCCAAACAATTCGTGTGTTTGATATTGATTTTGTTTTTTCCGTATTATTTACCATTGTTTACATCAATTTCAACCATTAATTAATAATTAGAAAAGTGAGACTTTGAAAAAAAAATAGTGATTGATTGACATAAAGAAACTCTGGAAAAAAATATATAAAATGTAAAATTATATAAAGTGATAATATGTTTTTATAAATATATATATGATAATTTCATAATTTTAATTAGCTTATTTTTATAATTATTTTAATTTAAATAATTATTTTTTTATTATGTATATAATAATTTTTAGTATTTATAATTAATTTAACAAAAAAATTATATCATAAATTATTGCATATATATTTGTAAAACTTTATTGAAAATTTTAAAAAATAAAAAAAGTCACAACATTTTTTTAAAACGTCAGTTAAGGTGACGTTTCTTTTGTTTTTCTTTTTTATTTATTCTTATATATATATATATTATTTTATTTTAAGAATATGAATGAATAATTAAAAATTATTTTTTAATTTAAATAATTTTTTTATTATTTAAATAAAATTATAATATTTTACTTTTTAAAAATATAATTTAATTTATATTTTGATATATTTACTTAATAAATAAATAAATATATATATAAACACATATTCAAAATATATATTTAGAATATATATATTTTATAAATATATATATATATATTATATAAAAGAAAAAAAATTCACCTTAATTGACATTTTTTTAAAACGTCAATTAAGGTGACGTTTATTCTTTTGTTTTTCTTTTTTTATTTATTCTTATATATATATATAAATATATACATATTTATATATTATTAATATATATATATTATTTTATTTTCATAATATGAATTCATAATTAAAATTATTTTTTAATTTAAATAATTTTTTTATTATCTTAAATAAAATTATAATATTTTACTTTTTAAAATTATAATTTAATATATATTTTTATATATTTACTTAATAAATAAATAAATATATATATACATATTCAAAATATATATTTAGAATATATATATATATATATTATAAGTATATATATAATATATATATTAAATAAAAGAAAAAATAAAAAAACGTCACCTTAATTGACATTTTAAAAAATTCTTTTGTTTTTCTTTTTTTATTTCTTCTTATATATATATATATATATATATTTACATATTATTAATATATATTATTTTATTTTCAGAATATGAATTAATAATAAAAAATTATTCTTTAATTTAAATAATTTTTTTATTATCTTAAATAAAATTATAATATTTTACTTTTTAAAATTATAATTTAATATATATTTTTATATATTTACTTAATAAATAAAAATATTTATATATACATATTCATATATTTAGAATATATATATATATTTTATAAATATATATTAATAAAAATATATATTTATATACATATTCAAAATATATATTTTGAATATATATATATATATATCTATATATAATATATGTTTGTGCGAGGATATATATATATATATGTGTGTGCGAGTGTAAATATATATATATATATATATATATATATATATGTTGTTTGGTGTGTGTGTGTGTGTGTGTGTGTGTATGAATGCATGTATAGGTATGTATGTGTGAAAGTATATATATATATATATATATATATATATATATATATAAGAAATATATATATATATATAAGAAATAAGAATGTCACCGTATGTGACATTTTTAATTTCATTTTTAAATCGTCAGCTCAGCTTACGTTTTATCAAAAAATCGTGAGTCCGGGTGACTTTTTACCTATTTTAAAAAACTGTTTCAAAACCAACCCATTTCGTAAAATTTTTTTTTTCGCATTATTCTGAAAAAAAAAAAACCGAAGAAAATGTTGCTTTCAATCCAATTTAAAATTCCACTTTTACATTTTTATTTACAACATATATTAATTTTATATTTTTCTTTATATCTTTATATTGAATTGATTTTGAAAGGTGTCATTTGAAAACTAACTTGAGAAAAGGAGACATAATCAAGTTAAGGTATGAGCTCGACATTTTCTCTTAAAGACCAAATTATTTTGTAGTACTTATGGTTCATTCATAATCATTCTCAAATTACAATGACTTTAGAACTTTAAATTGTAGCAAGTAAATCTAAAGCACTTAGGAAATATGATACAATTCTTTTTTTTTTTTTTTTTTTTTTTTTTTTTTTGTGAACGGAATAGGAGATTCAATGAAGGATTTAGTAAAGTATGTGGAGATTTGATACAATTCTTTTTTCATAAGGAAATTTGCACATACTTTTAAAATCACGTGGGATTTCACTCAATAAACCCTCCATATAGGGGCTCCTAATGATGCTAATTAGATATCTTTTGAAATAATTGCAAGACTCGTCTTAAAATTATAAACATTTGGAGTCGCTCCTAATGTAATGGTGGTCTCAAAGACCGCTTGTTTTCTTGGCTCCCAGAGCTGCACTGGCTTGGAGTACAAGACTCGGCCAACGCTTTGTCGCTCCGGAAAGGAATTGCCGTCGATATTTGTAAGACTTAAGAGGTCACCACGTTCGGCCGCATCGCCTTGGTAGACCACGTCACTTGGGGTTGGATGGAAGGAACTGATAGCGAAAACAGTTGACTTGGCCAGGGATGAGGCTAGGGTGATTTGAAGGTAGTTGGCTAGGAGTAGTTAAATGGTTAGCTTGCTTTGCTTTGGTGTGAATTGCAGAATGCCCTGACATATCCCCTATATATACTAGTACATACCTCATGCATCATTTCTTTTTTCACACCCAAACCAAAAATGACAAATGCAAGTTAGGTACAAACATAATAAAGCTACCTACCTGAAAAAAATAGTAATAATAATAAATAAATAAATAAATAATTGTTTCTTCTGATGATAATTTCTCTACGTAAGTACTTCATTTCTTCTTTTTGGCTGTTAACATTTTTCTTTTCTTTTCCTTTATTTTATTTTACAGACAAAATGACAAATAAGAGATAGTTACAATTAGTACACGTCACACACTTGAGCTTCAATATACTAAGAGAATATATAATAATTTATTTCACTACCTCAAAGTCTAGTTCCCATGTGATAGTCAATTTAGTCTCCACATTTTTGTACGTATATCAATTTAAAACTGAACATGCGTTTTCAAAAGAATGACATAATTGCGCAGATTTTAATAGAAATCATCTCATCAAATAATAATATATGCAAGAGGTTCAATTCTTAAAAAAATTCAAAACAGAAAAAAGATAGAGATTGAGGAATTTCTCATGAAGTTAATCGAAGGAGAAAAGACTTTTTTGCACTTGAATGGCATTGGAGAGTTCATTGTAGTTATTGACAAGACCATTGTGAATCTTCGTGATGAGATCCTCATAATAAACAGAGAGGGATAATTTATATAATATTCATGTTAGTTGTTCTTGTTAGATCATAATATGTGCGCGTGTGTATGTGTTCAACAGTAGTTCGAACTGTAAATGAACATGCGGAAGCTTAAAATAAGATTTGATTTTAAGCGAGGAAGAAATCCCTTCTTCCTCTCAAGTAATTTTATTAGAAGACATATTTGCTCCCACAAATGTTACAGTAGAACTTACACGTATTTGGCTCCCCCTAAATACTTGTCTACCCGTGTAACTAATTCTTTTAAAACACTTACTTGACCATCTAGTCCCCTAGATGGATTTGAATACAAACTCCCGTCTGTATTGAGTTGAGATCTCCCGAAATCAACGTGCGGTGAAGTTCCAAAGTAATCCAGACTCTGCGAGGTTCGCCTTTAGTTCGCCCTTGAGTTCTTCCCAGTCTGTTGTATTCTTACGAATATAACAGCACACTCATCAGCCTCTCTATGTCTCTATGCCCATATGAATGGTAATTGAATGTATTGGAGAGATACAGTCTCTACAGTTTGAGGTTGTATTTATAGTCTCTCATGTTCTCCACGAGATCTGCCGGTATCTTCTCATATCTTGGTGTTGATATGCATATCTTTGTATATATGGCCTGGATATGCATATTTTATATCTTCATCATATCTTTGCAAGATTTGTTCCCAGATTTAATCTTGATTCTCCTTATTTTTAGCCATGCCTTTCCTTCCTTTTCTCTTCTCATTCAACTTTGACTTTCTTCCAAGAATATCTCCACAATATCTTTTAAATCTGCAATCAATAGTAAATCAATTAGAATTTTCGAATAATATTGACAATAATTACCTTATCAATCTCCCCCTTTGGCATGTTGTTCGAAAATTCCAGGACCATCTGCTACCTGTAAAAAGAAACAAGCAGGAGAACTGTATGCAGAAAAGAACGGTGTTCACATATAGCAGAAGCATCATTCATCATGTTCAGATAGTCAATAAAAACAACTAAACTACGGATATTGTTGTTAGCATCCTAGCTACTGGAGATTGTAGTATCAATATTACAGACCCTTACAAATTTTTCAGATTGTTCAATAAAAAACATCCCCTAATTCAAACAGAATCACTCCCAGATTCCCATTCTTCTTCTTCCTCAGTATCATCCACTTCAGTTTCCTCGGCCACCCTTTTTCTTTTTGTTGCTTTGCCTGACACCTTCCTCTTTCCCTTATCCGCGGCAGATGATCTCTTCTCCCCCTTTTTCGAGCAGCCTGCCAAAGGAGTAGAATCTCTGTGTGGTGCGCCCTGAGAGGGAACATCCAGAGATTTCAAGACATTAGTTAAATAAAGCTTCTGGGCAGCTACCTCAGCAGCTAGAGTATCAAGAATCTCTAGTTGCTGATGTAGAAAGAGCGGGAGATTGGCCGCTACTTCCGAGGGAGGAAGTGTGGGTGCAATGGTGCGTGGCCTATAGGCAACATTGGCCTCTCTGGAGGCCATGTTCAGCGGAGGGGCGGCTTTCTGAAGAACATCAGTGGACTGAGCCTAGATGCCCTGATGCGATAAGAGGCCCCAAATGAGGGTAGGGAACGGAAGCTTCTTGCGAGAGTCAGGCTTCTCGGCAAAACTCATGATGGCCTCAAATGCTATCCTCCCAAAGTCAATCGGTATGGCTTTTAGGACTTTGAAGATGACCTGACACTGGGCCGATGTTAGGTGAGACTTGTTGGACGTGGGTGTCCAATTTTGCCTCCCTATTTTATAAAGCCAGTCGGCCTCCTGTGTCAATATCGAGGGAGAAATCCCAGGCTTGGTCCAGCTGGTGAGCTTCCCATCACTGAGGAAGTCGACCACCTTCCCTAGGTCGACTTCAACCTCCTCTTCTTCATCCAGACCAGTCAGTTCCAAATAGTCATTAATGGCATCAGGACTAAAATTAACAATTTTATTGCGAACAAAAACTCGCCCGAACCGAGGGGATTCGGGATCCTGAATGCCAGTGACCAAATTAGCATAGAACTCATGAACAATAGAGCTATAAAACCTAACCAAGTTCATCACAGTAACTTCTAATCCAGATTTTTTGATAAACTCTATAACAGACGTTTTTGCAAAGCGTTTAAGATCAAGATTACGTTCAGGCCAGAAGTCCATACCAGAAAATAATTTGTAGCGGTCGGAAGCAGCCTTCGTGTAGAACGACTTGGAGAAGGCCTTACCGTGAACCAATACGTCATTTTCGTTGCGAAGGCGCCCTGGAGATGACCCAGTAAAAGCAGCAGCAGAAGGCTTTTTATGACGGTGTGAACGGCGAGGTGGAGATCTTGCCACTTCGTCCTCGGATGAGGACTCGTCAATGAGATGTTGCCGTGGCGTAGGATTCGTAGTTTTCCCTGCAGGTTTTGCCTTGCGAGGAACCTTGGACCTTGGAGGTGGATGTGAGGTCATCCTGGAAGGGAGATCTTGAGGAGGAACTGGAGATTCCGCCATGGGTGAAGGATCTCCTTCTTGTGGAACTGTGGTAGCAGGGGGCGGAGTAGTCGCACTGGGCTGTGGAACATCAGTCGGAATGGTTTCGGTCTGAGCGGCATCGGGACACGGTGGAGACGAGGGATTGGGTGGAGGTGTGTCCTTGTCCTAGTCGGCTGATGGCGGTTCATCAGAATCGGGCGGAGGAATAGTTTCTAATGGCTCTGGGTTCAAGAATGGAACCAAGATCCAGCTTGGTCGTCTGCCACTGGGGGAATCTCCGTGGTCAGCCATGGAACCTCTGCAAATGGATATTGAAGAAGAAACACAAGAACACAGGCGTGAAAGTGAACTATGAAAGAGATGAACCCTAGTTAATCAAAGCCTGACAATGATGTGAAATGAGGAAGGCTGACGCCTCGATTACTGTCTATGTCATAAGATTTTATGTGGGCTATTCAAACCCTTTTTCGGCGCCCACTCATTGCAGTTAATTAGGCATTAAGGAGCACGATCACACGTCCAGACGATTGAAAAAGGGAAGACCACGTCCCCATTTTGACACGTGTTCCGAAAATAAGTTATGACTAAATAATCATCCGGGCCCAGTTTGCACAAAATAATCCATATAATCCCAGGAGAAAAAAATAAGAGAGACTGTTTTTTTTTTATTGGAGGAATGAAATCATAGATCACCATATTAAACACAAGTCTCAGTCAGGCAACAATGTTTGACAATGCACTAAGAAAAATCCGCAAGTCTTCTCTTCCAGTATATGTTCACCCCATTTTGATTGCAAAATGAGTTGTATGATTTTTCCTTATTGCTCCTTCTGCCGAATCCTTGTGTAGTAGCTCGCAAACCACACAATAAAGTACCACACTGGGAAAACCCTGTGTGACGAGCTCAGAACCTTGTAAACCCTATATTTGGTGCAACTTGGAGGTGAACATTATTAAGGAAGCTTTCACAGACCTGTCATTTTCTGTGCTTGGTGCTCTATCACATTGGTGACAGCATTCCACAGCATCATTTCAAGGTCGTAGCTCTTTTCCTTATACTGGGAGAAGAAATAATGGATTCAAAGTTCAAGACAAACAAAATTTTGAACCTGTGCGAGACTTATAGTTATCCTAGGCAATCCGAGACTTCCACCTCCCCTTTATTTTTATTTTTTTTTTGATACAGCATTTACATAGCACAGCAGATCCCTAGAGATTTTCTCAGGGATATGAATTTTTGCGCATCTAGGGCCTTTGTGAAAATATCAGCCAATTGACTTATGGTAGGAACATGTTCAAGGGTAATGACTCTATCTTCAACTAACTCTCGGATGTAATGGTGCCTAATGTCTATATGTTTAGTTCTAGAGTGTTGCACAGGGTTTTTAGACATATTAATGGCACTCATATTGTCACAAAACAGAGTCATGGAATTCATGTTCATACCATAGTCGCACAACATGTGCATCATCCATACCAGTTGAGAGCATGAGCTCCCTGCAGCTATGTATTCAGCTTCTGCAGTTGACAGTGAAATGTTGTTTTGCTTTTTGCTTAGCCAGGATACTAGATTGTTTCCAATAAAGAAGCATCCTCCTGAAGTACTCTTTCTATCATCCACATCGCCGGCCCAATCGGCTTCACAATAGCCTGCAATGAAAGGTTTAGTCTCAAAGGAATACTTCAAGCCATAGTTAGTGGTACCTGCCACATATCGTATGATTCTTTTTACGGCCTTGAGGTGAGACTCCTTAGCGTTTGATTGGTATCTAGCACATAGTCCAACACTAAAGCTTATGTCAGGTCGACTAGCAGTGAGGTACAGGAGACTTCCTATCATGCTTCTGTAGAGTGTTGGATCAACATATGTTCCACTTTCGTCCTTGAATAATTTGGTATTTGTCCCCATGGGTGTGTGAGCTACTTTGCACCCTTCAAGTCCAAATTTCTTTACCAGGTTCTTGGCATACTTTTCTTCATGTATCGTGATTCCACTTTTGCATTGTTTGACCTGTAGACCAAGAAAGTAGGCAAGTTCACCAACCATGCTCATTTCAAATTCACGAGACATTACCTGGACGAAGTCATTCACTTTTTGTTTGGATGTGGATCCAAACACAATGTCATCTACATAGATTTGTGCAACAGTGATATCCTTGTTCGACCACTGGATGAACAGAGTCTGATCGACTCCTCCTCGTTTGTAACCTTGATCGATCAGAAACTTTGTCAGTCTTTCATACCATGCTCTTGGAGCTTGCTTCAACCCATAAAGAGCCTTCTTCAGTTTGTAGACATGGTTCGGAAAGTGTGGATCTTCAAACCCCTTTGGTTGTTCAACATATGCTTCATCTTTCAATAAACCATTTAAGAATGCACTTTTTACATCCATTTGATAAAGAGTAAATTTCTTAAGACATGCAAATGAGAGAAGGATTCTTACTGACTCCATTCGTGCAACTGGAGCGAACGTTTCCTCAAAGTCAATTCCTTCTACCTGTGTGTATCCTTGGGCCACAAGTCTTGCTTTGTTTCGAGTGATGTTACCTTGTTCATCAGTTTTGTTCTTGAAGATCCATTTTGTTCCGATGATGTTCGCACTATCAGGTCTTGGTACAAGTGTCCAGACATCATTTCTGGCAAACTGTTCCAATTCCTCCTGCATTGCCAGTATCCAATTATCATCCTTGAGCGCTTCTTTGACATTTTTGGGTTCAACCACAGAGGTGTAGCAAGCGTGGTGAACCAGTCTTTCCATTTTCCGATAGTCCAGTTTTGGTTTGCATCGTGTCCTTATCCCTTCATTGAGTTCTCCAATGATGAGTTCCTTGGGATGTTCTTTCTGAATCTTTGTTGAGGGTTCACCTTTATCACTGTTTTCATTCGTTGGTTCTTGGTCAGTTTCTGTGATGTTCTCACTATTCTTGTTTCCCATTGGTCGACCTGTTGATGAACCTGCTTCTTCCAAGTAAACATCCTGTCTTATCACAGAATCATCAAAAACAATGTTAGTGCTTTCAATGAGTGTTTGAGTTCTCAGATTATAGACACGATAGGCTCTACTATTGGTCGAATATCCTAAGAACATACTAACATCACTTTTAGCATCAAATTTACCTAACTGTTGTCTATCATTGTATACATAACATTTACAACCAAACACATGGAGGTGACTTAAATTAGGAGTTTTTCCTTTCCAGATTTGATATGAAGTCATTTCTAATCCTTTCCTAAGATATACTCTATTTGTAACATAGCATGCTGTATTTATGGCTTCAGCCCACCATTTTTTGGCTACTTCCTTGCCTATCATCATAGCTCTAGCCATTTCTTGCAATGTGCGATTTTTCCTTTCTACTACTCCATTTTGTTGAGGTGTTTTAGGTGCAGAGAATTCATGAGCAATACCTCGAGAGGCACAAAATTCAGTGAATGCAGTATTTTCAAATTCTCTACCATGGTCACTTTGTATTCGAACAACAGAACCCTGTTTTTCATTTTCTATCAGACGTATTAATTTTTCAAATTCATAAAAGGTGTCTGATTTATCACGAAGAAATCTTACCCATGTATATCAAGAGAAATCATCAGCACACACAAAAATATATCTCTTACCTCCCGCACTTTCAGTTTGAACCGGACCCATCAAGTCCATATGTAGCAAGGACATGATTTGTTTAGTGCAAACGTCTTGTGTTACCTTGTGTGAGCTTTTTACCTGTTTACCGAGTTGGCATGGTCCACATATACCTTGATCTTTGCTTGGGAGCTTAGGCAGTCATCGTACACATTTTGATTTAGACAAGGCAATGAGATGTTTGTATCCTATGTGTCCCAACTTTTGATGCCATATTTCTGTTGCTCCCCAGCTAGCATTGTAGCATCCATGACTCCTGTCAAGAAGATAACAGTTATTAGTGGATCGAGTTCCGGTAAGCATGCATTCATTATTCTTGTTTAACACCAAGCATTTGTCATGAGTGAAGTTTACTTCAAGTCCTTGGTCACAACTTTGGCTAATGCTCAACATATTTGCTTTAAAATTTTCAACAAGGTAAACATTAGACAATTTAGGCATGCCACTTATATTGAGAGTCCCTTTCCCAATGACTCGCTCACTCTTACCATCTCCAAAAGTTACTGACTGTCCTTTTATTGGGGTGATATCAGATAAGTATGTTGCATTACCTGTCATATGTCATGAGCATCCACTGTCAAAAAACCATGTTCCAGTGTTGATCGCCCCAAGTGAGACTACTGATGAAGTAAGGCACATGTTTTTCTTGACAACCCAAACCTTTTTCACATTTGTTTTACTGTTTTTGAAATTTCTTACTTTCGAAGAGTCTAGAGACCTATGATTTTTTACAGGAACACCATATAAATTCCAAGTTGAAATATTACCTGATTGTAGGTCATGTTTCATTCTGTAGCACCTTGGTCGGATGTGTCCAGGTGCACCACAGTAATGGCAGATAGGAATAAATTTTCTCATACCTTTTGTGTCTTGTTCCTCAGGTTGTCTTGTAGTGTTCTATCCTTCATGGTCGAACGTAGGAACTGTAGCTGGTACAAAGACTGTTGATCCCGATGTTCTTTCTTCAATATATCCTATTCCTGTTTTATTGTTTTGTGGTCTTCCATATGCCAGGATTTCGTCAATTTTAGCTTTTCCTTTGTTCAGTCCTTATATGGTTCGCACTGCTTTGTCCAGCTCGGCTCGTGACTCTGCTAACTCACGATCCTTATCCTGCAATTTTGAGGAGTAATCTGTTAGTTCATTTGTAAGGGAAGAATTTACCTGGTGATTGCTTGTTGTAGTTGTCCGGGCTGTTTCAGAGTTGGCTTTAAGTGTCTCAATTTCCGTCTCGTAAAGCTGAACCTGATGTTCGAGATTCCTCACATTCTTTTGGGACATAATCAAGTCATCTCTCAGTCTGTCATTTATTTCCCTAGTGATGTGCAGTTCATGTTTCACTTGACTGAGTTCCTGATTTTCCATGCTTAGTGCGTCTTTATTTTTGTATTCCCTTGCTTGATTCTCCAATCTGGTACATCTGGCAGATATGTCTAGAAACAATTTCTCTAGATCTTCCAGAGTTGGATCGTCAAGATCGGGGTCCTCAGTGTACTCTAGTTCTTCCTTAGTTCGAACATCAGATGTAAGACATCCCAGGTCATTGGGGTATTCTGTCTCTTGTTCGTCAGCTTCTTCTTCTCCTTCAGATTCAGATTCACTCCTGGTGGCTTTTAGTGCTTTCTTCTTTCTTAGAAAATTTGGACATTCTGCTTGATAGTGTCCGTATCCACTACACTCTCTGCATTTAGAGTCCTTTCGATTTACCTGCCTAGTGTTTAAAAATTTGTTTCCACCTTTTCTGATGTTCTCTTCAGTGTTCGGACCTTTGTTGAACTGCTGCCCCTGATTGTACTTTTTCACAAGCTTGCTGTAATTTTTCGTGAGAAGTGCCATTTTGTCAGCAACTGATGTCATATCATCCTCGATTTGTTCAGTTGTTGTCTCCGTCTTTAGGGCTATCCCTTTGCTTTTTGGTGTGTCCATGCCATTGTTCAACTCAAACGTCCTTAACTCTCCCATCAAGTCATCCAATGTCATCGGTGTGATTCTCATGAATGATTCTAGAACTGTGATTTTTTCTCTGAATCTAGGAGCTAATGTTCTCATGATTTTCATGATTTGGACATCTTTCTTGATAGCATCACCGAGGGTGTAACATTGATTTACAATGTCACTGAACCTAGCGTAGTACATCTCAATGTTTTCATCTTCATTCATTTGTATTCCATCAAATAATGTGGCCAATCTTTGCAATTTTGACTTCCTTACGGACTCATTTCCTTCAAATTGTTTTTGTAGAGCATCCCAAGCATCTTTGGCGGTTTGACAGTGTATAATCAACTTGTGTCTCATGACATCGACCGAAGCAAGAATAGCATACAATGCTGTGTAGTTTGCCTCTTCGGCACACCTTTCGTCCTCCGTCCATAGTGTTCTTGGTTTGTCTACGACTTTAGTTATATCCGTTCCATCCTGCATCTTAGGCCACGTCCACTTTGTTTGGATTGCTTCTCCACATCGTTTGGATCTTAGATAGATAAACATC
This sequence comes from Caryopteris x clandonensis, assembly GCA_028749325.2. Taxonomy (NCBI): domain Eukaryota; kingdom Viridiplantae; phylum Streptophyta; class Magnoliopsida; order Lamiales; family Lamiaceae; genus Caryopteris; species Caryopteris x clandonensis. Next base: position 5,754,976 of record JAPYKT020000021.1, read on the forward strand.
ATTGATTTCCAGAACGGATAATTTTGTCCATCAAGCGAAGGTGGGCGTAGCGTGGTCCCCTCTGTACCCATGTGTCTGTCCCTGGATCTACCTGTTTAAGAAAAAAAACTGGAACCTGCTCTGGTGCCAATTGTTAGATCAGAATATGTGCGCGTGTGTATGTGTTCAACAGTAGTTCGAACTGTAAATGAACATGCGGAAGCTTAAAATAAGATTTGATTTTAAGCGAGGAAGAAATCCCTTCTTCCTCTCAAGTAATTTTATTAGAAGACATATTTGTTCCCACAAATGTTACAGTAGAACTTACACGTATTTGGCTCCCCCTAAATACTTGTCTACCCGTGTAACTAATTCTTCTAAAACACTTACTTGACCATCTAGTCCCCTAGATGGATTTGAATACAAACTCCCGTCTGTATTGAGTTGAGATCTCCCAAAATCAACGTGCGGTGAAGTTCCAAAGTAATCCAGACTCTGCGAGGTTCGCCTTTAGTTCGCCCTTGAGTTCTTCCCAGTCTGTTGTATTCTTACGAATATAACAGCACACTCATCAGCCTCTCTATGTCTCTCTGCCCATATGAATGGTAATTGAATGTATTGGAGAGATACAGTCTCTACAGCTTGAGGTTGTATTTATAGTCTCTCATGTTCTCCACGAGATCTGCCGGTATCTTCTCATATCTTGGTGTTGATATGCATATCTTTGTATATATGGCCTGGATATGCATATCTTATATCTTCATCATATCTTTGCAAGATTTGTTCCCAGATTTACTCTTTATTCTCCTTATTTTAAGCCATGCCTTTCCTTCCTTTTCTCTTCTCATTCAACTTTGACTTTCTTCCAAGAATATCTCCACAATATCTTTTAAATCTGCAATCAATAATAAATCAATTAGAATTTTCGAATAATATTGACAATAATTACCTTATCGGTTCTATATGCAAATAATTAAAGTAAGTTGAATCCCATTAGGATGTGGTTAATCTCTCATTCGCATACTATATATATTTCAATGTATGGACCGTATCAAGTTTTCTCAAATTTGACATTGTATCAGAGCAAGCCCGTGAAAAGTCATATTAAGAGTAATAATTAAATCAAAGACTTATATGTGAGAGGGACGTTATGAATATTGTTCCACGTGTGAATTGTTTCACATTGAAATATAAAGAAGGAAATATTGGTTAGACATTGCATTATGTAATTTAATTAACTAATTATGAAAAATATGGTAATAGACTTTTATTAAAGTTAATCACTCTAACAAATGTGATTACATGAATCTGACAGGTTTGATATTTTAATAAAAATGTACCTAAATAATGGCCTACATGTTTAACTATTTTCCATACACGTACCTACATTTGAATAATTAACCTCAATTAACTAAATCTCGATTATTAAGGTAAGATATGTTAGATCACCACATTTTTATATTATCTTCATTTTGATCTTTAAATGATTAAGAGTTATGTGCTATCATTTTTTATTTAATTCTCTTTGTTTACATTGGAAGGAGAACTATAAATCTTAGTCAAAGTTTGATAAATATTTTTAAATCTCTTCACTGTTCATATAAAATGTGATTAAATTATTCAATATATAACTGCAATTTTGGTATGTTGAGTTTTACATGAATTTAGACCATGCATAATATAATATTTTTTAGACAAAAATAAGCTTTGAGAAACTTGATTTGCATGAAGAAAAGCAGGCCGCATGCTAGGAAAAGAAGCAACAAGAAAAACATGAGGTGCATTCAACAACTATGAAGGCCCAAAAACCATAAGTAGGTGAGGGTTGTTACTTGTTTATCGTAATTTTTGTCAATATAAACACATAATGTTAAATACATAATTAACAACAACAATAACAATAATAACAATAATAATAATAGGAAAAATTACAAAATCAGTCATTATCTTTTGGACGGTCCCAAATTCATCCTGTATCTTTTTGCTTCACCAATTTTGTTCTGTATCTTTTTTAATGCTCGATTTCAGTCCTATTTTTTATGAGAATTAATAATGTTGTTGTTAAAAAATCTCTGCCCATCACATGACTTCAAATAAATTAGGGCATTACAATATTTCGGCCAGCTCGATTACGTGGTAACGCTAGCGTGGAATATCACGCTACGCCACACCAAATTGAAGGGCTTAAAAGAACAAAAACAACAATATGTCTATTTGTATCAAACCCAATTCTATCTGGTCTAGATTTAGAGGGACTGAAACGCCTTAGAGATTTGTCTTCGATCCGGGCTTTTTCTTCCTGGAATGATTCGAAAAATTTGCAAATGACAAATTGTTGTTTCTATTCTTCTAAGCCCTCCAATCTGGTTTCACGTAATTTGATATTCTACATTGGCACTGCCGCGTAAGTGAGCTAGCCAGAATATTATAAAGCCTTGATATATTTGAGATCATGTGAAAGGTGCATGCTTTTTTCGTCGACATTATTAATTATCGTAAAAAAATTATAACTAAAATCAAACATTAAAAAAGATAGAAGACTACTTTTGAGTTTGCCTAAAAGATACAGGACTAATTTATACAATTTTCTCTAAAAAAAATTGGACTAAAATCGTACATTAAAAAAGATACAGGATAAAATTGTTAAAGTGAAAAGATATAGGACTAATTTTGTGATCGATGAAAACATACCGGACTAATTTTATAATTTTTCCAATAATAATAATAATAATAATAATAATTGTGACATCTTGAAGCTTGATTAGGTTTAGGTCTTCCTGTTTGAGTTTAAAGAAATGTTATCATTGTACTTCGTCGTTCACATTTGCTGACATGTATTTTGAGACCTTGTTATAGGTTCCAAAATGCAATGTTCAGTTCAAAAATTGTGAATAATAAACCTATCTTTATATGTTAACTTATTATGAAAAAATGAGTCTTTTTTTATTATGTAATTAATTTATTTCTTCTTTTTAACAGCCAACGAATTTCTTTTCTTTTTTCTTTTATTAATTTTTAGAGTAAAATGACAAATTAGAGTTAGGTATAACTAGGACACGTCCTTACCTAAAACTCTGGTTCCATCATGCATGTGATGTCGAGTCTTCAAATTATAAATATATGTACGTAGTACAATAATAATTTATTTCCAAGCCATCATGTAATAAAACTATTTCTACAGCATGCCAAAAAACTATACAATGAGTTTTGATAGGTTGTCAATCCACCAAATATAATTAACCTACTTTCAAAATTGAATATAGTGGTGAGCAGGGTCGAATCCACAAGGAACGGGAATTAAATTCTCTTGAATACAAAATGAAACAAAAATGGGGGGTTTGGAGAAATTTTCACCTAATTAACTAAATATTAAATTAACCAATCTAGCAATTACAAGTTTACACGGTATCGATGCACACAAAACAGTTTGGCAAGAAAAACTATTAAAATAGATATAATACTAAGAAGAGAGAAATTTGATTTAAGGGTTCGATATTTAATTATACTATTGATCATAGACTTAACAAATAAATTCTTGCAAATTCAAGCAATTAACCTTGGATTTATTGGGATAGCCTTCTAAATCCTTTATTTTCTTAATTAATTAACCAAACCTAGCATCTGGTCAATTCTTATTATTAATCAACTGGGCACGATAGCGTTCCATGTTAATTAATAATAGCATTAATCTTAGTGAAAACAGGTTAATACTAATATCGATAATTAGGATAGCCATAAATATCAATATTAGCCCTATAGGTACAATTAGGATAGGCAATTTATGATAGCATAATTTACCTATTCTAATGCTACAATTCTTCACTCATTTACACTACTAGGAGTATAAACACATGAATAGCTTTAGGAGAATAAATATTAATTTGATTTGTCAATTCAAATTAATATAAATCTCCATTAACAATCATTTGAATCTATTAGTACTTGAATATAAAACAAGATAATCGATACATATCACAAAGCCTCACAATAATATAACCGAAATACGAAACCCTAAAATCAAACCAAGAAATTAGCCACTCATAGTATAATAAATCCTAAACATAACCAATATCATTTAATACAAGAAATAAAATAAAGAAAAAGAGAAAAGATAGATAAGATAGAAACTTACTACAAAAATGAAGAAGAAATGTGTTATTTTCCTCCCCCAAAATTGTCTCTCTACAAAAATTTCTCAAAAGAAGGAAAGGAAGCAAAAAGTGTTCTCTCTTTGGGGCAAAGGAGAAATCCCTCGCCCCCAGGGCCCCCACCCCCCGGTCCGACAGAGATTGGTGGAGAAATTAAATCATGGTAACTCAGCAGCCCATTAGGTGGGAGGAAGAGTGTCTGGTGCCCACAAGGAGCTATCCCCCACATTGGAGGGATAAAACTCCGACACTGCGGCTGCCAGGACTCGATCCTGCGTCCTTGGGGCAATCTGCCTCCCAGGAACCAACTGAGCTGTCCATACGGACAAAAAAAAAAAAAAGTGTTCTCTCTCCTCTCTCCTCAAGGTTTCTCACAGCTGATTGTGTGTGAAAGTTTTTGGAAGGAATTTTTCTTTCCCTACTTTTAGCTTCTTGGGCTCCAAAAATGTGGGCTTTTAGTGTTTGGGCTTGCTTTCTATTTTCTTACAATTAATAACATAAGCCCACAAGAAAAACATAAGCCCACGATAAATAAAATATGTTGAGCTTTTCATTTTCGGATATCTTCACTTAAGCACGTTTCTATCATTAATTTCCTTTCTTTCTCGATTTTTCTCCAACTGCAATTAATTATTTTCCTGAAATAAAGAATGATTAATTAGATCAATTAATTACAATTTTGGAGACAAAAATACGGAGGATATGAATACAAAATATGCAATATTATAATCATATCAAATCCCCCACACCTAAATCATGTTAGTCCTCAAGCATGCATAAGAAAGTAGCACAAGGTGATAACCAAGAGAAAAATTCTCCTACAATTGTCTTCAAATTGCTATGCAATGACGAAATTAAGATGACAAATATACAAGAGTAAGTGATCATGATTCCATGTAAACTCAAGAAAAACTCATATCTCATCAATTCTTAACAATTTCAATAACTCCAATGTGACAAATTTAACACCTCGCTAATGGATCCACTCAATTTTCTCATTTTTGTATGAATGGAATTTTTATATTGTGACACTCAATTTCAAAGCATAACACATCATTGCCATAAGCTTTCTTATCAATCAAATCTACACCACTTTATCATGTATTCATGCAAAAAATCAAAGGGTCTTTCCAAGGGTTGTAATGAGGCCATGGGTAAAGGTGGGATAAAATGAAGGGAATCTAAGTTAAACAAGTCAAGAAGATATATATTCATTTGACATTCACAAAGTCCAAGATGACAAATAATCCACCTCCATTTGCAGTTTTGCACTATTTAACATGAAATCTCTTTATCCCATTCTCACTTGATATTCTCCCCATCAAGCTCAATCATATAAAAACAACCAAGTAGTAATATGTATATTACTCTATTTACAACTCCCAATCACCAAAATAATATTGCACTATGCACTATTAGGGAGTATGACGAAAAAAACCATTTTTTTTTATTTTTTTACCCTTCTTTATCGTGGCAATGATTCATTTTTTTTTTTTTTTTGCCACAATGATTTTTGCTTGATTGTGCCCAACCTCTTTTTAAACTCCAACTCCTTAAACACTATTGCATTTCATTCACATACTTCTTGACAAGGAGGGTTCGATCAAGGTGGATAAAATGAACAAAAAATGGTTAAGAGGTTCATCATGTATTTGTTAGAACAAAAAAATTGGCTAAAGGCACAAATGAGCAAACTAGGGGAAATTGCATAGGTATGGATTCAAAGAAAAGGCCGTCAAGTGGTTAAACCTAAATGCCCTTATCATTTTCAGTGCATGAACACATTATGTGGTCTTAAAATGCATATTAAAGCAAGTTCTAGAATGAATATGATATGTTTGATCAAACACAGAACAAAAGATAAGGCTCGAAAGCTCACAAAAAAGAGGTTATTGTGTGTTGAACTATGCACATTTTCGTTCTATCCGTTGAAAAAAAATAATGAGACACCTCATTTTAAGCATAGACAAAAATAATCAATCTCCCTTGTAGATATTATCACTCTCATTCCAACAAAGCACAACAATTTAACAACAAAAAAGCAGCATTTACGTATCATACACCTCCCCATTCATACCAAATTCCCCCACACCTAAACTCTACATTGCCCTCAATGTATACCACCAAGACTCGTCAATCAAAAAACAAAATAAATAAGAAGATAACAAAAAAAAAAGAGACAACGAAAGAACTTCCCTGAAAGACGACCGACTGTGGGGAGGACTCAAAGGTTGGATTGCAGCTGGGGCGATGAGTGCAGCGATAGGCGGCACTGGCGCGGGCGCAGGCGGCGAATGCTGGTGCGAGCGACGACGCGCAGGAGGGCAGTGGAAGGAGGCTCGAGTGGCGCCGACAGGGCGCGACGTGGTCAACAGCGCAGCGGGTGGGGCGCAAACAGCAAAACAGAGGTGGAGGAAGGAAGCAGCGCGGCGATGCGCAGGAGGAAGGAGAGGCGTGGCGGTGCGCGGCGCAGGCGAAAGAGGAAGCGCAAGCTGCGCGGTGTTGGTCGCGTGCGATGGGTAGGAGGAAGAAGAGGCGCGGCGGGCGCTCGTGCACGAAGGAGAAGCGTGCATGCCGCGTGCAGAGGAGGGAACCGACGAGGCTGTCGGCGCTGTGCGCGACAGGCGCTGTGCGACAAGAGAGAGAGGGGCGGCGACGGCGCCGCGGCTCTGCGGAGCTTGGTCGCGATGGCGATGCGGTGCAAAGAAGGGAGCTCAGCAACAGCGCTGGGAAGGAAGGGAGATGCGACGGTGCAAGCGCGCTGGGAAAGAGACGCGACGGCGCAGGCGCACTGGAAAGGAGAGGCTGCGCGGCGGCAGCGCAAGCTGAAAAAGAGAGGGAAGGGCGCGGCGGTACTCACGCGCGGACGGCGTTGCGAGGAGGAAGGGTTGCCGGCGCTGGTGGAAGGTGAGAGAGAGAGAAGGGAGAAATGAGAGAGAGAAGAGAAAACCCCAGCCCTACTCTTTCTCTCGTTTTTTTTGTTTTTTTTTTAATAAACCTGAAAAATTTTCGCCGAAATTTTGGTGAAGAAAAAACAGAAAACTAGGTGTTGTTAGGCGTGATCACGCCTAACACTCCACTGTCTATTGAGCGTGATCATGCCCATTTCAACCTTGTCCACAAAATTTTCAAGAAAAACTAGTCTAATTTAAGCGTGATCTCGCCCAAATCGAACTAATCTTTTTAACCATTCCTAATTTTTTGGACTTGTCCACAGAATTCTCATAAAATGTGATCTTGCCTCCAAAATTGATGCCCGAACCTATTTACACAAAGAAAACAAAATTCAATGAGAATTAGAAAACGAAAATTAAGCTATCCAAATACAAAAAATAAAAAAATTCAAAAAATAAAATTTAGGTTGCCTCCCAATAGCGCAATTTTTTAAACGTCGTTATGCTCGACGGTCTTCCTTTCTCAATTTGTCAAATATCGAGGGTTTTCTAATTCCACATCCACTAAGTAAGATATGTCTTCATTTTCATGAAATACCTTCAACCTATGTCCATTTACCTTGAAATCCTTCCCGGTTTCTAAACTTTTGATTTCCACTGTACCGTAAGGAAAAACATTAGTAATAACAAATGGACAAAGCCATTGAGAACGAAGTTTACCTGGCATGAGCTTAAAACGAGAATTGAACAATAGCACCTTTTGCCCAACTGTAAATTGTTTTCGGATAATTGAATTATCATGGAACAACTTGGTTTTCTCTTTGTAAATCCTAGAATTCTCGTGAGCTTCTAATCGAAGTTCTTCTAACTCTTGTAATTGCAACTTCCTCGACGAACCAGCTTCCTCTAAATTCATGTTGTAAAGTTTTACAGCCCAATATGCTTTGTGCTCAATTTCAACCGGCAAATGGCAAGACTTTTCAAAAACCATCCTAAAGAGGGACATTCCTATAGCGGTTTTATGTGTCGTTCGATATGCCCAAAGAGCGTCGTCTAGACGAAGACTCCAATCTTTTCTTCCAGGATTGACCGTTTTTGCTAAGATGGACTTTATCTCCCGATTAGAGACTTCTGCTTGGTTATTGGATTGTGGATGGTAAGCTGTGGCCACTCGATGATGCACGTCATATTTCTTCAACAATGCTCCAATAGTTCTATTGCAAAAATGGGTGCCTTAATCACTGATTATTGCTCTTGGAATTCCAAACCTGCTGAAAATATTAGATTTTATAAAACCTACAACCACAACAGAATCGTCAGTCCTAGTAGGTTTTGCTTCCACCTACTTCGAAACATAGTCAACCGCTAGAAGTATATACAAGTTGTTACAGGATGACGGAAATGGTCCCATAAAATCTATACCCCAAACATCAAAGATTTCACATATAAGAATAGGAGTTTGTGGCATTTCATTCCTTTGAGACAACGAACCCGTTCTCTGACACTTTTCACAACTTTTACAGAACTCATATGCATCTTTGAATAAGGTTTCCCAATATAAACCACCATCCAAGACCTTTCGAGCAGTTCTTTTCGGACCAAAGTGACCACCACAAGCATAATTATGACAAAAACTCAAAATGGATCTATGCTCATTTTCAGGTGTACACCGCCTAACTATTTGATCAGAACAAAATTTCCACAAATGAGGTTCATCCCAAACATTGTATTTTGACTCATATTTTATCTTTTGCTTGCGTGATTTACTAAGATCATTAGATAAAATTCCCGTAACCAAATAATTAACAATATCTGCATACCATGGAATAATACCTTTCACCAGAAACAAATGTTTGTCCGGGAAGAACTCAGAAATGGGCAAAGATTCTTCATTTTGCACTATCCTACTCAAATGGTCGGCTACAGGATTTTCGATTCCCTTTTGATCTTCGATCTCAATGTCAAACTCTTGAAGCAAAAGAATCCAACGTATCAGTCTAGGCTTCGACTCCTTTTTGGCTAAAAGATACTTCAATGCTGCATGATCAGAGTAAACATAAACCTTAGAACCAAGCAAATAAGACTGAAATTTGTCTAGAGCAAAAACAATTGCAAGAAGTTCTTTTTCAGTGGTCGTGTACTTGCGTTGAGCCGAATCCAAGGTTCTTGAAGCATAATAAATGTCATGGATCTTCTCATCAATCCGTTGGCCTAAGACAGCTCCTACGGCATAGTTGCTTGCATCACACATAATTTCAAAGGGCAATTTCCAATCGGGTGATTGGATAATTGGAGCAATGGTCAACATACACTTGAGCTTGTTGAACACCGACTTGCAATCATCACCAAACTCGAATGGTACCTCCTTTTGGAGTAAATTGGACATTGGCAAAGCAATCTTCAAAAAATCTTTGATAAACCTACGATAAAATCCTGCATGCCCAAGAAAAGTTCGAACCTCTCTAACATTAGTAGGATTGGGTAAACTTATGATCAAATCAACCTTTGCTTTATCGACTTCAATTCCTCTAGGAGAAATTACATGACCTAATACAATGCCCTCAGTCACCATAAAATGACATTTCTCATAATTCAGCACCAAGTTAGTTTCAACACATCTTTTCAAAAATTTTGACATGGCCTAAACAACCATCAAATGAATCACCATAAACGGTAAAATCATCCATAAATACTTCAATATACTTCTTAATAAATTCTGAAAAGATACTTAACATACATCTCTGAAATGTACCTGGAGCATTGCAAAGACCAAATGGCATCCTTCTACAAGCAAATGTTCCAAAAGGGCATGTGAAGGTTGTCTTGTGTTGATCTTCTTCAGCGATCACAATCTGATAATAGCCTGAATACCCATGAAAAAAGCAAAAGTAAGCTTTACCAGCCAATCTTTCTAACATTTGATCAATAAAAGGTAAAGGAAAATGGTCCTTTCTAGTAGCTAGATTGAGCTTTCTAAAATCAATAACCATTCGCCATCCATTTTGCACCCTCATAGGCACCAACTCATCATTTTTATTTCTCACCACAGTGATGCCCGTTTTCTTGGGTACAACATGGATCGGACTCACCCACTTACTCTCTGGAATAGGATATATGATGTTAGCTTCATAAAGTTTCAAAATCTCTTTCAGCACGACCTCTTTCATCACCGGATTTAGCCGTCTTTGGGCTTGTCTTACTGGTTTAGCATCATTCTCCAGGAGAATTCTATGCATGCAAATCGCCGGACTTATGCCCTTGATATCTGCCATGGTCCACCCGAGTGCAGTCTTATATTCCTTTAAAACTTGGATCAACTGTTTTTCTTGATCATTAGTTAATCGGCTCGAGATGATCACCGGTAAAGTTTCCTTATCTCCCAAATAGATGTACTTCAAGTGTTTTGGTAAAACTTTCGACTCCAACTTGGGGGCCTGCACAACAGAAGGTAGCAATTTTTTGTTTGAAACATTAAATTCATCAATTAAATTCGTTACCCCAATGTGAGTTTCCACCAAAGATTGAGACATTTCGCAGACTTCAGCTATTTCTTCCTCCACGTCCCACTATGCTTGTATATCGAATCTTTCACCCTCGTAGTCTTCTTCAAACACATCCTGCACAATGGAATCAATTATATCAATAGAGCACATAGAATGATTTTCTGAAGGATATTTCATAGCATCAAAAATATTGAATTTAACAATCTCTCCGTCAAACTCGACGGAGAGTGTACCCTCATCCACATCGATTTTTATTCTTGCAGTCTTCATAAATGGTCTTCCCAACAAAATATGGGAAGAACTAGTGATGGTGTCTTCTTCCATTTTCAAGATGTAAAAATCTGCTGGAAAAATCAACTCGTTAACCTGCACCAAAACATCTTCAACGACCCCTTCAGGGTAAGCATTAGAACGGTCTGCTAACTGAATTACAACTCGGGTATCTTTCAAGGGACCCAAATTCAAAGCACAATAGATTGAGTATGGCATGACATTAATAGATGCACCTAAGTCTAGCATGGCACGCTCAATCTTCATATTTCCAATAACACAAGGCATAGTAAACATACCGGGATCCTTGCATTTATTTGGAAATGACTTTTTTATCACAGCAGATACATTTTCCCCCAACCTTCTCATCATTTCTCAATCTCCTTTTTTTAGTGCACAACTCCTTTAGAAATTTAGCATACTTCGGGATTTGCTTAATGGCATCCAACAAGAGAATATTTATCTCCACTTTTCGAAAGGTTTCCAATACTTCTCTCTCACGATCATCCTTCTTGGATTTTGCTAACCTGCTAGGAAATGGAGGAACAACCACATTAGAAGTACTACGTGAAGAGTGTGGGAAAATTACCTTTTTGTGGTCCTTGGGCTTTTCCTTGATGATTTCTTCCGCTTCTTTCTCTTTTCTCCTTCATTGGTATTTTCAAGCGAAGATGCTCCCGATTGTATTTTCTTTCCACTTCTCAACGTCATTGCACTTGCATTTTCTCTTGGATGTACCTCCGGTTGAGATGGAAGTCTTCCCGAATTTTGAGCTTCCATTTTACCAAATAGATGTTGCCAATTGGCTAAGTTGGTTTCCAAGACTTTGAATGCTCGTTCTTTGCTCTTGAATGCTATCTCTCGTCTCTTGTTGAAATTTTTTAGTGTTTACTGCTAGAGCTTTCACGATATCTTCCAAAGACATTCCGGATTCTGAAGGTTGAGCCTGTGGTGGTGGTGGTCTTGTATAGCCTTGGTGAGGAAAATTTTGTTGGCCTCCTTGATAATAGAGCCAATCCTTAGCTTTGTCAGCTAAAGAGAATGGAAAGGCCCGTAGAGAAATTTGGTCTTCCGTCACAGTTTGAGGTTTCATTGCAGTGCACACAACATAAAACTCCTTCAAATGCTTATGAGGATCTTCACCAGCAAGTCCACGAAAGGTAGGTAATAAGTGAATAAGACTGGATCTCAACTCAAAAGTAGCATCTCTAGGAATTTGAATGCATAATGGTTGTTGATTAACATCAGGGTTAGCCAACTCCCTTAAAGTCCGTTGAGTTGGAACTTCCATGTCTTCTTCCTTTGTCTTACTTTCTTCAGATTCAATATCTACTTCAGGTTCAGACTCGATCCAATCTAAAGCCAAATTCAAACCAGGGGATGATGAAGATGATTGTTGAGCTCGTAGTCAAGCTTCCTTCTTTAAGGCTTTTGCAGTTTTCTCGACTTCTGGATCAAATATCAATTCACCTGTACGAGAAGAACGAGGCATAAACCAGAAATAAGAAAAAACCTAACTCAAAAAAAATTAATTAAACACCGTTCCCCGACAACGGCGCCAAAATTTGATAGGTTGTCTATCCACCAAATATAATTAACCTACTTCCAAAATACGAATATAGTGGTGAGCAGGGTCGAATCCACAGAGAACGGGAATTAAATTCTCTTGATTACAAAATGAAACAAAAACGGGGGATTTTGAGAGATTTTCACCTAATTAACTAAATACTAAATTAACCAATCTAGCAATTACAACGTTAAACGGTATCGATGCACACAAAACAGTTTGGCAAGAAAAACTATTAAAATAGAGATAATACTAAGAAGAGAGAAATTTGATTTAAGGGTTCGATATTCAATTATACTATTAATCATATACTTAACAAATAAATTCTTGCAAATTCAAGCAATTAACCTTGGATTTATTGGGATAGCCTTCTAAATCCTTTGTTTTCCTAATTAATTAACCAAACCTAGCATCCGGTCAATTCTTATTATTAATCAACTGGGCACGATAGCGTTTCATGTTAATTAATAATAGCATTAATCTTAGTGAAAACAGGTTAATACTAATATCGATAATTAGGATAGCCATAAATATCAATATTAGCCATATAGGTTCAATTAAGATAGGCAATTTATGATAGCATAATTTACCTATTCTAATGCTACAATTCTTCACTCATTTACACTATTAGGAGTATAAACTCATGAATCGCTTTAGGAGAATAAATATTCATTTGATTTGTCAATTCAAATTAATATAAATCTCCATTAACAATCATTTGAACCTAGTAGTACTTGAATATAAAACAAGATAATCAATACATATCAAAGCCTCATAATAATATAACAGAAATACGAAATCCTAAAATCAAACCAAGAAATTAGCCACTCATATTATAATAAATCATAAACATAACCAATATCATTTAATACAAGAAATAAAATAAAGAAAAAGATAAAAGATAGATAAAATAGAAACTCACTACAAAAAGGAAGAAGAAATGTGTTCTTTTCCTCCCCCAAAATTGTCTCTCTACAAAAATTACTCAAAAGAAGGAAAGGAAGCAAAAAGTGTTCTCTCTTCTCTCTCCTCAAAGTTTCTCACGGCTGATTGTGTGTGAGTTTTTGGAAGGAATTTTTCTTTTCCTATTTTTAGCTTCTTGGGCTCAAAAAATGTGGGCTTTTAGTGTTTGGGCTTGCTTTCTATTTTCTTACAATTAATAATATAAGGCCACAATAAAAATATAAGCCCACGAAAAATAAAATATGTTGAGCTCTTTATTTTCGGATATCTTCACTTAAGCCCGTTTCTATCATTAATTTCCTTTCTTTCTGGATTTTCCTCCAACTGCAATTAATTATTTTCCTGAAATAAAGAATGATTAATTAAATCAATTAATTGCAATTTTTGAGACAAAAATACGAAGAATATGAATACAAAATATGAAATATTATAATCATATCAAGTTTACATGTGCCCTAAATATATTTAGTCTTTCCACATGTGATAAAGGAAAGGACATACATATGTCTGCTTCAAATAATATCATCAATTTAAATATATTATCAAGATATGTCATTTTCTAAATTAGGTTAGATATTGCTGAGCAACTTATTATTTCTGTACAAATCAACGACCTTAAATTTGAACCCTGAATCTATAAGCTTGTTAGATTGCGATGTCATTCATATATTTAAGTTAATAGTATTGCTCTTGTACGCTCGAGCTATGTAGTATATTTAAAAATAAAATAAATTTATTTATGATATAATTTTAAGTTAATTAATATTTTAAATAAATATTTAAGAATATTTAAAATATTTAATTATTTTATTGGTAAATATATTAAAATAATATAATTTTGCTCCTCTCCTCTAAAATAAGAATCTTATTTCTATAATAAATTTAGTAAATGTTTAAAAATAAATTATTTAATAAGTTTTATAAAAAAGAAATATTAGTTGGTATTTATATACAATCTAAATTCAAGACAACCAATTGGCTTATAGTGCTTACAGATCTCAAAATGTACTATTTCTTTTAAAACTTGTACTTGAGGGCCTTGTAATATGTCTTCAAACATACTATTTATTTTGGTATCTATTTTTTGAGACACGTAAATAGTATTATGAGTTTTTTATATCAACTTATTCAAGATAAATGAGTATTTTTAATACCTAATTAATTCATTTCTATTTTTTTTTTCTTATTAAAATTATCACCTTTCTTTTTCTTTTTTAATTTTATATTACAGCCAAAATGACTAATTTTGTACAAATATAATACATTTTTGTCTAAATTTCACCCGGTTTCTTTAGTATTTTAAATCTTTATTTCATTATATTTTTCAGTTTTCACTTTATTTTTTTAAAAAGAAGTTATATTTAAAATTTGATTAGTAAGAAAGTCAAAAAACATAGAAAATTCAACAAATGGCAAAATATAAAAAATAAAGTTGGAAAATGAGTGAAATAGAAAAAATGCTAAAAAAACTTGTAAAATTTACAAAAGTATTATTTTAATTTTTGTCCCTTTGTTTATTCATCATTCCACATAATACTTTGAAAATATATGATGAATTAAAAAAAATAATCATATTTAAGGTTTATGGACAACAATAATCAAATATTTTTATATTTGCATATGCCCATGATGTGTAAATGAGCAATTACATATTTCACTATGTACATGTATGGTTGAATTATATTAACTATTGAATTTTTTGAATTGATAAATCATTTAATTAACATGTTCTTAAATAATAACACAAGTCTTTAGGCAAAATCACACATATCTTGAATTAGCCAAAAAACATTGTATGCACCAAATGCATGAATTTTCTAATATACATTAGGTCAGATCCTACACTAAAATGGATAAAAATGTACCGATCTTAGTCAACCCGACAATGATCCATTAAAAATTCATGGATTCTACGTTCGTTGCGCTTGCCACTATTACTGTGCACACATATTTGAATATGATAATTTTGCATGGAAAGCAGACCTATAAATCTTTATAATAATATTTAGGGTGAATTTTGTTTGTCACAATTACTTGGATCAAAATTTACACAATTCGGTTGATTTAATTCCAAAAATTTCAAGATATCTAGCCTAAAGAAAACTAAGTTCTCCAGCATCGAATGATTGTAATCCGCAGTTGCTTCCAATCATGATCCCATCTTTTAGATTTGAGTTCTCATATTGATATAATTATTCCAAACATCCATTGAATTGGTTTACGAACTTTAATTTTTCATATTATATAAAAATATAAATAAATTATATTTTTAAAATATGTAAATATTTACACCATCTTTGGGTGTACCTATACAACGAAAGTATTTCTAGCCTGAATGATTTTTCAGCAGATCTCGAACATTATCCCACATGAATAGTTTTTTTTTATTTTAGGTATAATTACATGCTGTGAAATAAAGCATTATTATAATAAACATTATTGTACTACATATATTTATATTTTGAAGACTCGACCTGTAACCAGAGTTTGATGTGATGAAATAACATTCAAAATTGACTCCAAGGGCAACGGTGCTCCAGCTAACGGCATTGCCTTCTTCATTCCACCGGTTGGCACTGAAATCCCACCAGGCTCCACTGGTGGCAATCTTGGCATCTTCGATGCATGGGGCCAAAAATCGATTCTAATGTTAATTATTGGGACCCACGCAGTCCTCATATTGGAATCAACATCAACTCCAGGGAGTCCAAGGCCTTCATCAATTTTGAGGACTTTCTGGGAAAAGAGGTGACTGCGTCCATAACCTACACAGATAAAACTGTCACCGTTGTGGCCTTCACTAGCACAAGAACTTTCAGGGTGAGCTACGGCGTGGAATCTCCTGTTCCACAGGAGATAACATTCAATATAATTACCTTCGCTACTGGAGTTACACTTCCGCTCTTGTGCGCCACGCATAGAATTCAATGTATCTCAAGACGAGCTAACTAGTGGTCAAATAGTTGTGATGTACGATTAATAAGGTCACCCTTGTACGTTGCCAATAGTGTGTTATTATGAATAAGAACACCTAGCTAGCTACTCGGGTCCCTATCCTTATGTATCAAATATATATGGATTGCTTTAATCCACTGTTTGCCTTCATTTTCTCGTAACTATTCTATGATTGTGCTTCTTTAAATCTGATCATTAATCCAAGGGATAATTAATGCAAGTCAATACTTATAATTCTGCAACTTCACAGAATGCAATAACGGGCTACTGCATAATATAGTCAAAATTGTAAGCCCAACACGGATCCAAAGCAGTTAACCCATTTCCTTATGCTCATTTATTTAAAAATAATATATTTACTTTATCCTAAATTTTGATATTTTTTAACAAAAATATAATACTTTTTCTTAACAAATGATAACAGGAATATGAATGTGTAAGGGAATTGTATTGATTGTTGTGTTATTACAAGAGAAGCTAATAGCCCTATTTATACAAATTACTATGAGCTTAAATATGGAAACGATGCTGTGATTGCCCTTGATTTCCTCTGACTTGGTCCTTAATTGACGATACATAAATGTGGGATTGATTGTAGGAAGGGAAATGATGAATCTGTTCTGATCCCAAATCCTTACTATTCTAACACTCCCCCTCAAGTTGAATAGTGGGATCTCCGATATTCAACTTGTCAAGACAGTCTTGCAGTGATCTTGTTCCCACAGCTTTCGTTAAAATATCTGCTAGTTGGTCTTCAGACTTGATAAATGGCAATTCAATTATTCCAGCTTCAAGCTTTTCTTTTATAAAATGTCTGTCAATTTCTACGTGCTTGGTCCGGTCATGTTGTACAGGATTTTCTGATATTTGAATTGCAGCTTTATTATCACAGAAAACTTGCGTTGCCTTTCTCGGACGGAACCCGACTTCAGTTAGAAGCTTTCGGATCCATAACACTTCTGCAACTCCTTTGGATATCCCCCTATATTCTGCTTCAGCACTGGATAATGACACCATCCTCTGCTTCTTACTTTTCCAGGTGACTAAGTTACCTCCTACCAGGGAGAAGTACCCTGATGTTGATCTTCTATTTCCTTTGTCGCCAGCCCAGTCAGCATCTGTGTATATTTGAACATTCAGATGTCCATTCGACTTGAATAAAACTCTGTATCCTGCAGTCCCTTTGAGATATTCAATGATTCTTTCAACTGCATCTATGTGGGCCTTTTGAGGTTGATGCATGAATTGACTCACAACTCCCACAGCATATGCTATGTCTGGGCGTGTATGTGAGAGATATATCAGCTTGCCGACCATTCGTTGATATCTGCCTTTGTCTGTTGGTTCACCTTCTGGTTCTATGTATAACTTTTGATTGGCAATCATTGGTGTCTCAGCCGGCTTACAATCAAGCATCCCTGTTTCTGCAAGAAGATCTAAAATGTATTTTTTCTGGCAGATAAAAATACCATGTTGTGACCTTAAGACTTCGATTCCGAGGAAGTATTTTAATCTCCCCAAATCTTTCATCTCAAATTCTGTAAACAACCCTTCTTTCAGCTTCTTGATTTCCTGTTCATCGTTTCCTGTAATAATCATATCATCGACATAGATTATGAGACATGTTACATATTCCTGTCTACGTTTCAGAAACAAGGTATGATCGGAGTTGCTTTGTTTGAACCCGTATTTCTTCATTGCTATGGTGAACCTTCCAAACCATGCCTTGGGGGATTGCTTCAATCCGTAAAGTGATTTCTTCAACCGACAGACTTCTCTGGTTTTGAAACCACCTGAGAATCCAGGAGGAGCTTCCATGTACACCTCTTCCTTTAAATCTCCATGTAGAAACGCATTCTTTACATCAAATTGATGAAGGGGCCATCCTTGATTTGATGCTATTGAGAATAGTACCCTTATTGTATCAATTTTAGCAACTGGGGAGAACGTCTCTGAGTAATCAATTCCATACGTCTGAGTGTACCCTTTAGCAACTAACCGGGCCTTGTATCTATTGATTCTCCCGTCGGGTTTGTATTTTATTGTGAAGATCCAACGGCATCCTACGGGTTTCTTTCCATCTGGAAATGTACATTTCTCCCATGTTTTATTTTTTCTCAAAGCATCCATTTCTTCATCCATGGCCTTTTTCCAGTTTTCTGACTTTAGAGCTTCTTCTGGGTTTGAGGGAATCTTTTCTGAGTAGAGACTGGCACTGAAGGCTTTGGCTTTTGTGGTCAAGCATCCATTGGCTATATTGGCCATAGGGTACCTAGACCCTCTGGAAAACTTCTCTGGAGAATACCGCTTTGCTGGAACTCCTCTATTTGCTCTTGCTGGAAGGGTGTATCTTTCTGATACTTCTTCCAGAACAGGTTCTTCTGATACTTCTTCCAGAACAGGTTCTTCTTGATCTATTGGTCCTTGATTCTCAGTTTCTTCGGACTCTTGTGATTCTGGTACTGTATCTTCAACCATTTCATGAGAAGAGTTATTAGTTTGAGAGTTATTGGGTTCAGAATTGTTTACCTCAGATATCAGATGGGGAAGGACATCTTGGGTGGCACTGGTATTGTTGACTCCAAGTGATGTGGTACTGTGATTCGAACATGTTTCTTCATCATTCGTCAACCAACTCAGTGAGTCATGTGATGATTCCTCCCCCTGACCAGTGTGTTGGGAGGAGTAGAAGTACTTGGTTTCCAGAAAATCACAGTTCATGGTGGTGATCATGCGTCGTGTTTTGGGGTTGTAGCACCTGTACCCCTTTTGATTTACTCCGTATCCAACAAACACACATTTTTCTGAACAAGGGTCGAGTTTGTCCCGATAGGATTTGGGTATATGAACAAAGACGGTGCACCCAAATATTTTTGGTTCAAGTGTGAGAGTTGGGGGAATTTTAGTGAACTTTTCAAGAGTGTTTAGAGGTGTTTTCATGTCAAGGATTTTGGTCGGGAGCCAATTTAGGAGGTAGGTTGAGGTGGCTAGTGCTTCTGGCCAAAACATTTTTGGAACATGTGATTCAATCATGAGGGCCCTAGTTATTTCGAGGAGTATACGATTTTTTCTTTCCGCGACTCCATTTTGTTCAGGAGTATGAGGACACGTGGTTTGATGAACTATCCCCTTTGATTGGAAAAATGATTTCATTTGTGAATTCACATATTCTCCCCCATTATCAGATCGAACGATTTGAATAGATTTTTTGAATTGATTTTGAACCATAACATAAAATGAGGTAAATTTATCAAATACCTCATTTTTATTTTTCAAAAAATATATCCATGTCATTCTCGTACAATCATCAACAAAAATAACATAAAATCTAAAATTCTGTCCCCCAATAACTGGGGCAGGACCCCAAACATCAGAATGAATTAACTGGAAAGGTGTGTCAACACGAGTGTTATTGTGTTTGAAAGATTGCCTATGACTTTTAGCTAAAATGCAAGTCTCACATGAGATTGATTTATTCAAAGGGAAAATTTCAGGAAATAAAGTATGTAAGTGACTACCAGACGGGTGCCCCAATCTTCTATGCCACAGCCAAGCTTTTCTCTCCATTGTTCCATGAGCAAGCATCACAGTACCACTTTGAGTCACTTCGTCGACATAATAGAGCCCATGTTTCTCAGTGCCACGCCCAATGATCCTCCCCGTCTTGATATCCTGTAAAAGACAGAAAGTTGGATGCATGAGCACTGAACAGTTTAATTGCTTTGTTATATGACTAATAGATAACAATTTGTGCGATAACGAAGGAACATAAAGGCAGTTATGAAGTTTAATATCCTGATTAAATTTGATGGTTCCTCCATTTTTCACACCCATTTTTTCTCCATTGGCAGTTTCGATGTGAGTTTTCAAGGGTCGGGTCATTTTAATAAAATCTGAAACGTCGTACGTCATTGTGTCGGTGGCACCACAATCGAAAATCCAAGCATCGCTGGGCCTGTCCCCATGGGTTTGGGCTGTGTGTGCAGATCCATTAAGGCCCATTTCCCCTTTGATAACCCTTCCTTTTTTTCCTAACAACTTACCATTCTTAACATATGGTATGTGTGGAAGTGTGTGAGAGAGAGGGTGCACCCCCCCTTCTCGTCGTTACCTGCCACAGAAAACGAAGGGCCACCGCTGCCTTCCTGAACTCCGGCCGCCGCCGCCGCTAGCCCACCGGTTCCTTTGCTGGTGCTCGGCTGGTTGGTGGTAGGAGTCTTCTTCTCCAATTTAGGGTTTTTTCCCCCTTTCTTGTGGCCATCGGTCCACCAATCGGGGTAACCCACGATCTGAAAACATTGTTCTTTGGTGTGCCTTGACATCCCACATTCTTCACAGGTTAGATGGGATTTATCTTCTTTATTGAATGGTTTTTTTTCATTATTCCGGCGGTACCCCTGGCTCGACAACCCGACTCCATCTTTCTTGCCAGAACCGGCAACAAGCCCGGTGGCTATGCCGTGGCTCTCAGTGGTAGTTGCTCCCAGAATACTCTGGTGAGCGGCTTCCTTTCGAACTGTTGCGTATGCCGTTTCCGCGGTGGGGAGTGGATCGAGTCGAAGTATTTCCCGTTTAATTGGATCAAACCTTCGATCCAAACCATGAAGAAACTGAAAAAGTTTCTGTTCAGATCTTACTTTGGCATAAACTTTGATGTCGTCGGCACACGTCATGGGGTTGGGATCGATTCTGTCGATTTCCCCCCATACCCCTTGAAGTGCGATCCAGAATTCTTCGAGGGTTTTGTCATCTTGCTTGAGTTCGTTGGCTTTAACATGGAGATTGAAGATTTGCAACTTATCCTTACCACTGCTATACGTAGTTGCAAGGACATCCCAAAGCGTTTTTGCGGTTGGGTATTCGGTGAGATTTTTGGCAATTTCGGGCTCTATGTTTTGAATAAGCCATGAAAAAACGATTAAATCTTCCTGTTCCCATGCTTCGAATGATTCATGGGTGGATTCCGGTGGTTCTTTTGTTAAATGGGCGAGTAAAGTTTTCGACTTTCCCCCAATTGCGACTCGAATCATACGAGTCCATAAGGGATAATTTTGATTGTTGAGTTTAAGGTTTATTTGTAAGTTGTCGGATAATTTTGGTGACTGTGATGGTTGTTGGTTGTTTTTTAGCAGGTTGGCAATTTGGATGGCTAATTCGTTACCAGCGCCGCCGTCTCCGGACATGGTGGCTGCTGGTTATTGATGCTTATGGTGGGTTTTAAAAGGTAGATGATGAGATCGAATAAGAAGGCTTTGATACCATCTTAACAAATGATAACAGGAATATGAATGTGTAAGGGAATTGTATTGATTGTTGTGTTATTACAAGAGAAGCTAATAGCCCTATTTATACAAATTACTATGAGCTTAAATATGAAAACGATGCTGTGATTGCCCTTGATTTCCTCTGACTTGGTCCTTAATTGACGATACATAAATGTGGGATTGATTGTAGGAAGGGAAATGATGAATCTGTTCTGATCCCAAATCCTTACTATTCTAACACTTTTATTCTTCAAAATAATATTAAAAATTAATAAAATTATATTACGGAAAAAATTAATAACTTTTCAAATTTTCATATAAAGTCACATAAAAGTATACGAACAAAATAATACATTTTCAATCAAAAATAATATTTTTTCAAATAAAAATAATATTTTCTAAGCAGAAAGTAATACTTTTAATTGTATGTAAGTATTAATAAAAAAATAAAATGCTCTTAAGGACAAAATAAAGATGGTTTTTTAGATTATTCATATAAAATAATATAGAAAGTGTTTTAAATGAAGTATTGTCTTTTAACAAAAATTGATACTTTTTTCAGACAAAAATAATATTTTCTCAATTGAAAAAGTAATATTAAAAAAAAATTATATATCAACATGAGAGTGAGTCACACAATAATTGTTGACGCACTATATAAATTTTTCAACAAGTATTACCGTTTTAGAATATAATCATACTCTTTATATGGCGGACGAATTTGTAAGGGACGGTGTCTTACACCAAGTTAATGAGATTTTGTATGCTAGGTGAGCCTATTTACGTATAAGAATATTCATTCATTTGGTGCATTGAAGACCAACACTTCTAGTATTTTTTGCCCTTTTATTTTTTACATAATCTTAGTTTCAATGGATGTGTGTTGGCAAGTACTGAAACCTAATTGAAGAAAATGTTGCTTCCAATCCAATTTAAAATTCGATTTTTATATTTTTATTTACAACATATATTGATTTTATATTTTTATTTGTATCTGTATATTGAATTAATTTTGAAAGGTGTCATTTTATTTACAACATATATTGATTTTATATTTTTATTTATATCTGTATATTGAATTAATTTTGAAAGATGTCATTTGAAAACTAACTTGAGAAACGAAGACATAATCAAGTTAAGGTATGAGCCCGACATTTTCTCTTAAAGACCAAATTGTTTTGAAGTACTTCTGGTTCATTCATAATCATTCTCAAATTACAATGACTAGAACTTTAAATTGTAGCAAGTAAATCTAAAGCAGTTAGGAAATATGATACAATTCTTCTTCTTCTTCTTTTTTTTTTTTTTTTTTGTGAACGGATAGGAGATTCAATGAAGTATTTAGTAAAGTATGTGGAGATTTGATACAATTCTTTTTTCATAAGGAAATTTGCACATAATTTTCAAATCACGTGGGTTTTCGCTCAATGAACCCTCCATATAGGGACTCCTAATGATGCTAATTAGATATCTTTTGAAATAATTGCAAGACTCGTCATAAAATTTATAAACATTTTCAAAATTAATAATTTATCGTACCTTAAAAATTTTATATTTCAGCCAGAATTATAATTTCTCGTGGGATAAATTCCGAGGTAGAAGACTGACAACCTCTTCTTTCCTTTTCACATTTGGGTCTCTGTGTTTATCATAACTAGCGCTTGCAAATCGGATTCAAGAGTTGACATACTGCAACATTTTCACACACCAATTATTTTTAATAAATGAAGTCTACATGTGTGTATCATTAGTTGAACTAAAAGGATTCTATAATTTGATTGAAAAGCATAGACCATTCACTTATTCTATACAATGAGATTAAGAAGGTCATTTTTGCAATTTTGATTTTAAAAAAGTTGGCCAGGATCCAACTTTCATCCATTTTATAGAGATGTATTTTAATTATAAATTAAATTTTATAAATTTTAAGAAACATAATTTTGGATTTTACCATGCTTTAAAATTATTTTATTTTATTTATCTATAAAGAAGTATTTTGTTCTATTTAATTATCTGCAGCCATTTTCAACAAGGTAGTACATATACTACATATATTATATTTAAAGATAATATAAAAAGTATTAATAAAATAACACCATTTTGCCCTATACTATGCTTTAAGATTTTCTATATTATGGTTTAGAGCTGAGGAATCTCGAGAGCAATAAATACTAATTAAACACAGGTATAAGTAGGCGTGTTTTACATGTGGTCTAATTAAAGACGTATTGAACTAATGAAGATTTGATTCCATATTATCTTTCTAAGTTGTCTAAAGATCAGGAACACATGCATGATACCCTCTAAATATTTTTCTAATACAAAAATGTGTTGGGATTCTAACTATTTACACGATGCTACTATCTTCAACTACTTTTTTCAACATGACTAGGTTTCTTAGACATTATTATCTTACAACGAATTTAAAAGGAAAAAAAATAAGAGCTTTTGGGGGAAATTAATATTTTAAAAATAAAAAATAATATTTTTTAAAAATATAAATAATACTTATTATTTAAAAGAATTATATTTTCCTTGACCTGTCACATGTTGCATCAATTTCATACAAGTTTTGGTATTTCTTTACATAGCTCTATTATTCCACTTCAACTCACTAGATGTAACATAAATAGACATAAATTTCCATTTAGGTTAAAATTGATAGTAATCTAAAAAGTTAAAAATTATTATATTTATATTTATATAATCTGATAAATAAAAATATTTAAAGTATTGATATATATGGTTATAATTATTATTATTTATTTTTTTATATTTATACTATAGTAATATTGAAACAAAATCATTTAATCAACTTGTCGACATGCAAATACATAATTAAATATTAATATTTCTAATTATTATTAATTAGTTTATATTTATATTATAGTAATATTGAAAGAAAATCATTTAATCATTTGATAAAAAAATGGCAAAATTAAAGAGGTTTGGATTCTCAATTCCATTTATGTTTTATCTTCTATTTCAAAATATTTAATACACAATATGTGTTGATTAGTGATATCATTATATACACATGTCGTGCGATGATTATTTTAGAATAGAAGATGAAACACCAAATAGAATCTAAGATGGGTTTGAATTTGTTTGAAAATAAGATCGAGGTCTTCAATTTCATTTTATATTTCATCTTTTATTTTAAAATAATCGTTATACAACATGTGTATATAATAATATCAATAATTAACATATTTTATATATTAAATATCTTAAAATAAAAAATAAAATACCAAATAAAATAGAACTTCCAAACCAAAACTAACCTCAATTTTGATTAGGGGCGCACCAAAACTTTAGGATCGTGTAAATTAGAATTAAATATAAATAAAAATCATGTGAGTCCCTCGAGGACAAATTTATGTAGCATATCTCCTTGGGGCATGGAAAAATATTTTTTTACATCTGATTATCTAATTTTCAAAGTGCAATAGCAAGAAGGAGTAGACTGGACAATTAGTATAAATAGGAGGGATGAAGGAGGCTTGGCATGCAACCTTAACCCAATCAAAAACCTTAATTTACCCAAATCATGGCTCCCTCTACCAACCTTCTACAAACCCTAACTTTTCTTTCCTTGTTCCTAATCTATATCATCAACAAGGTGCAGTCAACCTCCTTCTCCTTCGATTCCTTCGACCCTAAACCAACTAACGCCACCTTCCAAGGCAGCGCCTCCGCATATGGCGATCGACTGATCCTCACAAAACTCAGCCGCAGCGGCGAGCCACTGCCATGCAGCGTCGGCCGAGTCGTATATGTTGATATGTCTTGAATCACACACAAAAAAATAAGGAGAATCAAGAGTAAATCTGGAAACAAATCTTAGAAAGATATGATGAAGATATAAGATATGCATATCCAGGACAAAGATATGCATATCACCAATTTCGGTGTTTTAGGTTTTCCTCAGTACTATATATATGGTCCTTGAGATCTGTAATCCAAAAACACACATACCACATAATAAAATTCGTTCTCCTCTCTGCCCGTGGACGTAGCCAATTTATTGGTGAACCACGTAAATCTTGTGTCTTCTTTACGTTTCTTGTTTCTTGTTTATGCTCTATAATCCTATTCTGTCACAACAAACTGGTATCAGAGCCTGGTCGTTTTGATCAGGGTATTTTCCGCACTGTTAGGGTTTTTGGAGCCGATCAAGAATGTCTGCTTTCAACGTGAAAGTTGACAAATTCACCAGGAGAAATAGTTTTGGCTTATGGCAGATCAAGATGCGATCTCTGCTGAAGCAGCAGGGTTTGTGGACGCCGCTATCAGGAAAACCTAAATCTGAGGATGTAGATGAAGAAGAGTGGAATACCCTAGAAGAAAAGGCCCACTCGACTATCATGCTATGTCTGTCTGACGATGTTATCATCGAGGTTGCGGATCAGGAAACTGCCGATGGTCTCTGGAAGAAGTTAGAGAGTCTCTACATGACGAAGTCTCTAACCAACAAATTGCTTCTGAAGCAACGTCTGTTCCGTTTACGCATGCAGGAAGGTTCACCTTTTCGGGATCATCTAGATAAATTAAACAAAATTTTACTAGATTTGCGTAATATTGATGTTAAAGTAGAAGATGAGGACACTGCTTTAATTCTGTTAGTATCTTTGCCTGAATCGTATGAGAATTTTGTTGAATCGTTTATTACTGGGAAAGATACTCTGTCTCTGGAAGATGTTCGATCTGCCCTCCACAGCAGAGAAGACCGTCAACAGGCAACTTGCTCGGCCACAGAAAATCAGGCATCGGGGTTGCTTGTCACGGGTAAGGGACAAAAGAAATCTGGGAAGAAAAGTGGGAAGCCAATTCAGAAAGGTTCAAAAGGTCCTAAACCCGATGACATCTGCAATTACTGTAAAGAACCAGGGCACTAGAAGAATGATTGTCCTAGGAAGAAGAGGAAACAGGAGAAGAAAGAGGGTGTCGGCGGTTCTGCAGCTGTTGCAGAAACTGATACAAATTCTGAAGATGATCTGGCCTTGGTTGCAGCTGGACATTCACATCGTAATGATGTGTGGGTTCTTGATTCTGGGGCATCATATCATATTTGTCCTAACAGGGAGTTCTTCTCGACCTATGAGCAGATAGATGGAGGAAATGTTACCATGGCTAACAGTGCTGCCTGCAAAGTGGTTGGGATTGGCTCAGTCAGGATACGGACACATGATGGGGTATTCTGCACCTTGAATGAAGTCAGGCATGTTCCACAGATGACGAAAAATCTGATATCATTGAGTCTCCTTGACAGCAAGGGTTTCAGTTTCAAAGGTGAAGGTGGAGTTATGTATGTCTGTCAAGGTTCAAAGGTGGTTCTGACAGGCTTGAAATATTATCTGCGACGTTCCACTGTGATAGGTTCTGCTGATGATCCTGCTGACATGTTCACCAAGCCGGTCCCGCATAGCAAGTTTCGACATTGTTTGGACTTGCTAAATGTCACAAGCTGTTAGATGCCCAAGGAGGGCAAATCTGAGGCAGAAAGGAGGAGTCTGTTAATTGTAATGATGCATCTGCAAGGAAGATTCAAGTCAAGGTGGAGATTTGTTGATATGTCTTGAATCACACACAAAAAAATAAGGAGAATCAAGAGTAAATCTGGGAACAAATCTTAGAAAGATATGATGAAGATATAAGATATGCATATCCAGGACAAAGATATGCATATCACCAATTTCGGTGTTTTAGGTTTTCCTCAGTACTATATATATGGTCCTTGAGATCTGTAATCCAAAAACACACATACCACATAATAAAATCCGTTCTCCTCTCTGCCCGTGGACGTAGCCAATTTATTGGTGAACCACGTAAATCTTGTGTCTTCTTCACATTTCTTGTTTCTTGTTTATGCTCTATAATCCTATTCTGTCACAACAGTATACTCCGAGCCGGTCGAATTCTGGGAACCAAGGAAAGTGTCCTCCTTCGAAACTACGTTCAAATTCAGGATCAGTGAACACGGCAGAACTATACCAGGCGACGGCATCGCCTTCTTCATGGCACCCGTCGGTGCCCCCATCCCTCCATACTCCTACGGAGGCAACCTTGGTATCTTCAATTCGAACGGCGAGGCTTGCAACCTCTTCGCCGTGGAATTCGACACCAAAGTTGATGAGTGGGACCCGAAATTTCTTCATATGGGAATCGACATCAGCTCTAGCTACTCCAGGATGGTCAAGCAGCTAGAGCTCAAAAACTTCTTCAGGGAGATGGTGACTGCAACCATAACCTACAAGGCGAACACTGTCACTGTTGTTGCCAGTTACGGTGTAAACACGACCAAGATGTGGTATCAAGTTGATTTATCGACCGTTCTTCCTCAGCGGGTTCAAGTTGGAATCTCCGGCGCAACGGGAGTACAGGTTGAGTATAATTCCCTTCACTTCTGGAATTTCAGTTCCACTATCGCCAATCCATATGATGTAATGTGATGGCGTAATGTGTAATCGCCACGGTTTATGGACTATGTGCCAGAGCAAATAAGGATGGTGAAAACCTCCAGACTTGGCCACTAGTTGCTCATATATAAGTCCATTTGTATTATTATGTTTCTTGTTTGAGCTTAATATGAATTGTTTGAGATATGGCTTTACTTACACATGTGGCATCTAAATATACATTTTAATACTTATTTGCCTTACAAATATTAAATTAATAATAAAATACATTAAAAATTATTCAAATGAATATGGAAATAATAACAAAATAAGAAAAAATATACAAAAAATATAATATTATATATAAATTTTAAAAAATTCCAAAAACAAAATTAGAAATTAAAAATAAATTTAAAAAATCAACTAAAATGAAAAATACTAAAAAGTTCAAATATAGAAAAAGAAATTATAAATCAAATTACAAACTAAAAAATCAGATTATTGAAAACAATTGTGAAAAAACCTAAATAAATTAAGAAAATTATAACAGCATTCTAAAATAAAAAATAAAACCATTGTAATTAAAATTAAAAATATATTAAGGTAAAAATTTAAAAATCTAAAAAATCAAATTACAAATAAATTCAAAAATTACAAATAAATCGAAAATTAATAAATATTTCAAAATACTCCACATAAATTCATAAAATTACAAAATTCATAAAATCATGCATAAATTAAAAAATTCAAATAAATTCTTAAAATTACAAATAAGTTCTTAAAATTATAAAAATATTTGAAATTAATAAATTGAAAATTAAAAATAAATTAAGAAAATATCAAATAAATAATGAAAAGTATTAACATATTCCGAAAGTTACAATACGAATCTGGAAATTATAAATAAATTTAAGAATTATAAATTTTGAATTTATGTTTTTAATTTATGTCTGATTTTCTTTTCTTTTCTTTTCTTTTTTTTTTTTTTTTTTGTAATTTCCTATTTATTTGTAATTTTCCAAAATTATTAATTTTTTATTTAATTTCAAATCTTGGAATTTATTTTTAATTTTCAGCGCAGAATCGTTGCATGACTAGGTATACCATGTAAAAGAACAAAGCGGAAAAAGAATTCTAAGTAAGGGGATAATTTAAAAAGCCTCAAACTTATAGGATGTTTTAATAAAGTAGGAAACTATATATACTTATCCGTGCTCCTTCTTGATCCCTGATTAGTTGATGGAGATGAGAGGTTTAAGAGGGAGATGACAGATTTTTATAGGATTCGAAGTTGAACTCGTCGGCCAAGGAATTTGTGCCGGCATCCATCTCTGCCTTTGATGGCAGCTGGAGAAAGAAGAGAGAGGGGAGACAGATACGTGAGGGAAGAAGGAGGAGAGAGAGGGACGTTGTGTGAGAAAGGGGAAAGATTGGAGAGAGTTGTGTGAGAAAGAAAGGGATAAATGAGACAAAAGCTGCAAAGGGGTAGCTTTTTCGACAAAGGTTTGACGGGAGTTGTTTCGATTCAGCTAGGACAACCACCAAAAAACACGGTTGGATCGTGTACAATTCGTAACATTTGGCATTAGACATGGTATGTCGTTAGGTTTGAAATTGAAATTAAAATTGGCAATTTGAACTGTCAGTCAATTGTACAGTTAAAATATTTATTCAATTTTAAATTGAATTTAGAAAAAAAATAAAAAATTAGCTGATTAATTTCGATTTCAGTGTAGTTAATTTTGGGAGCCAACAGCTCTAAAACCCACCAGTTCAAACTATTGGTTCCAATTACAAACCGTTGGTTCTTATTCTAGTTTTGATTCTAAACCATCAGTTCTAAATTTAAAATATAAAGAAAAAAACTTAGAAATCAAAATCATTTAAATGCTTGTTTGATTTCAATTTCAATTTTATTTTTTATTGTTCCAAAAATTGGTAATTTCATAACCAAAATCACAACAAAAAATTGTGTCCATGTTTAGGTGGCACAGTCCACCTAGACATATTAACTTAAAGAAAAAAATTAAAAATTCAAATAATGTGCACAACCCACCTAGCACCAAAAAATGTGTTGCTGGTACGAACCATCCAACATATCATTATTCAAATAAATGGTTTCTGAAATTCACGTGAAAAAAATGTGTTGCTGGCACGGTTCTCTTGATTTTGGTTTCGGTTTTGAAATTGACGGTTTCTGAAACTAAAATCGAACTGCTACATATTCAGTTTCGGTTCCGATTTCAGAATTAGCGGTTCTTCGGTTACGATTTTGGTTCCACGGGCTTTTTTTTTCATTAATTAACAACTTTCAAAATAATTCTTGGTCTTTTGAATTTGATTATCACAAGGGATTAAATTGAATATAGTTAACTGAACTAAAACAATTATATTTTACAAAAATAATAATAATAATTACAACAACCAAAACTTAACTTTACAACTTATAAAAAAAGTTACAACAAAAAATTAATTTACCTAAAAATATTTACTACTTTTAACAGGAGATAACAACTTTAGAAGTTTTCAATTACAACTTATTAAAAAAATAAATAGAAAAGAAAGAAAATGAAAAACATGATCTTAACTATAAATTAGAAATTAAAATTTAATTTCTATTTTAGAATTAAGTTGCCTACGTATCCTCATAGTTGAGGAATCAAAGTCAACGTAGTTCTCTTACCTTGTCACGTACCTTGATGCTTGAGAAGTGGCGTGATTCAATCACTCCCGAACGTGGTCGAATACTCGTTTCCATCTTCATCATCATCCTTTTCATCAAAATTTACTTCTTGTTTTCTTACCTCGGCATTTGACCAATCATTAAGTAATGTTTGATTTTCTAGATTTTCAACCTTTAAATTGGATCTTCGGAGATCCAAAATGTAACCGCCTGTGCTAAATGTTTGTTCAACCGAGACAATGCAAGCCGGGCACGCAAATATTTCCTTCGCAATTAGTGATAAAATAGAAAAGTTTTTTGCTCTTCGAGACCACCATCTCAAAAGCTCGTTCATTGTGTCAAACCCAAGTTCCTCAAAAGTACTATATAGATAATTATCTAATTCTTGATAAAGACTATTGCTTCTAGATTTTTTAAATTTTCTAATATCATAAAACTTATAATATTGATTAAGGTGTTGAAAGTTCGGACCTTGATAATATTTGGGTTGACCCAAAACCAAACTATCTCCACCAATATCTTTATTTTCATGACCGTTTTCACTATTTAAATTATCACGATAATAAATTTTATTCTTTAAAAAAATCATAAAGTAATTGTTTTGTTTTACCTACAATTATATGTGGATTAAGAGTTTCACAATTAATGCATCATAATACATTCTTAGTAATTCTTCTAAACCATCTTCTCTAATTTTAGGATCTAAAAGTTTTTCAATTAAAAATAAATTGGGAATTTCTTGATAATACTTGAACAATTTACTTCTCATGCTTGCATTGCAATTTTGTAAAGTATCATGTGAATAGTATGATTGTAAAATAAGGGCAATTTTAAAACAATAAACTATAACTAAAAAAGAAGTAAGATAGTAACAATCGGATAATTCATCCGTTGCATCTTTTAAAACTTTCAAAAGAGAAATTAATTCAACACATGTATCCCATGAACTTGGAAATAAAGGAATGTCAAATTGTTCTTGTGAAAAAAAATGTACATAATTCATTTCTAGCCTCATAAGAATCATTCAACATTTTATGTGTTGAATTCCAACGATTAGGCATATCTTTAGTGATCTTTTTATGTGCACTTATACCAAATGATTTACAAAATCTTCTGTATTTTTTGCATAAAATTGCATGCCTAGCTAAATGTCCAATTGCTAATCTAATAAGACCTATATGTTTTTTGAAATATTGCATGTCATCTTGTACACACAAATTTAAAATACGACACATGCATCTAATATGAAAAAATCTACCCTTAAATGAAGGTTAACTAATTTGAATTAATAATGTCAAACTAGCAGTATTAGCACTAGAATTGTTGAATGAAATTGAAAAATAATTTGTAACTAAATTATATTCTTGCTATATCGTAAGAATTTTATGAGAAAGATTTGTGGCCGTGTGCTTTTAAACAAATTCTCTATATGCAAGTATTATTTTTTGCATTGTTCATGAACTATCTATTCAATGACAAGTAAGTTCTAAAAAATTATGTTCTCTCCAATGATCACTCCATATATCCGCACAAATTCAAACTTATTGTTGTAAAGAATTAAATATATCAATTAAAGATAGCTTAAATTCACCTACAATTTTCTCAATATCACGAACTAATATTCTACGTGAAACACCGGATGTTTGAGGGTTAAGTGATAGTGGAATATAATTTTTAAACAAATCATTTTCAGCAGTATTAAAAGGAAAAGACATGCCACAAACTATTATTGATAAATATTTTCTCATTATTGGATCGGAATATTTAAATAAAAAAGTCGTACCTTGTGATTCATCGGTGAATCCTCCACTAGGTATTTGAGTTTGACGCCGATCGTTTCCTAAGACGTTGCAAATGTTTTTTCAACGTATAATATTCTCCTTTTTGAAAAACATATTCCAACCGGCAATAGTTGCAAATTGTTTTACTATTTTGCAAATTTTTTTTGAAGTGAACGGCAAGATATCCGATTTATGTGCCTCATGACTTTGAGTTTGTCGCATACTTTGACTTTGAACCTCTTGAGTTGGAAGACGTTCTTCATCGGTTGATTCGGTTTGAGGATCATAATGATATGCATGTCCTTGTGCACCTACATTAATAATCATAATAAATTATTAATCATAGATGATTGAGAGAGATATTTAAAACAAAAATTATAGATAATAATATTTAAGAGAGATATTTTATAAAATAAACAAAAACCTAGTTGAGCTTGAAAATCTTCTTGCCACTCGATCGGTTTCAATATCTTCATCATCAACATGAAGATATCTTGGAGCCAAAGGTGATGGTGGTGGTAATGCGGCTCCAGCACTTGTATTCGTCGGCATAGGTGATTTTTCTTTTGCTTGTCGAGATGAAGAAGATCATCCTTTACCTCCACATACTCTTTGCCTCGAGCTCGAAATTTTGAGAGAGATTAATTGAAAGAGATGGTAAGATAATTAAGAGAGATGACAAGATAACTGAGAGAAATTGATGGAGATTGAGAGAGATGACAAGATAATTGAGAGAGATTGAGGGAGGTTGAGAGAGATCACAAGATAATTGAGAGAGATTTGATTTTATGAAGAAAAAAAATTGGTAGGGGGAGGGGGTATTTATAAGGAAAAAAAATCCCTTGGAACCGGTGGTTCCCATGGTTTTCGGTTCCAGTTCGAACCTCGGGTTCCACAACGGCCACATCATCTCAACCGTCGGAAATCAACGGCTAGTTAATCTCAACCGTTGATCTTCAACGGCTAGAATTTTTAAAAGACAGTGAGAACCACCTGTTCTAGCGGTTCCGGAACCGCTGGTTAGAACTACCGGTTCGGAACCATCGGTTCGGAACACCAGTGCCTAAAACCGACAGGGTAGGAACTGGAACCGAACCATGTATAACACGATTCTGATTTTGGTTTGGAATCGGAACTGGATCAATGGTTGAACCGCACCACTGACCGACGGTTCGAACTGGCGAAACCGAAACCGTGCCCGCATCTAGGCTTTATGAACGTGGCCTGAATATATTTATTCTTCTTGTGATAAAGGAAAGAACATACATATGCCTGCTCCAAATAAAACCATCAATTTAAATATATTATCAGGATATGCCACTTCTTAAATTAGGTTTGAAGTTGTTTTGCAACCATTATTTCTTTACAAATGAATAACCGTAAAGTTGAACTTAAAATCTTTAAAGATGTCCGATTGGGGTGTCACTCACATATTTAAGTTAACTAGTATTGCTCTTGCGCGCCTGAGCTATATAATATATTTAAAAATAAAATAAAATTATGTATTATATAATTTTAAGATAATTAATATTTTAAAATAAATATTTAAGAATATTTAAAAAAATTATTATTTTATTACTAAAGATATTAAAATAATATAAGTTTTCATTAAAATATATCTCCCCTCCGCCCCAAAATAAGAGCTATGTTCTTATAATAAATTTAGTAAATGTATAGAAAGTAGATTACTTAATAAGTTTTATAAAAATATATTAGTTGTATTCATTTACAATCTAAATCCAATACAAATATCAAAACACAATAAATAGTAAAATATAATTCAAATAATTAACCAAAAAGAATTATATTCTGGCATCTAATATCCATTTTAATATATGAACATGGATATAAAATTAAAGATCATAAAAGGGTTCAACCTCGGCTTAGATCGAGAACGTTAATGATTGTTGAAACTTGTTCCTTGTATTCTTCATCTTTGGAGAGGGCTTTGCACCGCAAGATCAGCTCCATCAGCACACTAAGGCCGTTGATTCTTGCATTTGTTTCAACTATTGCCTTCGTTTTCAGAAGATTTAGTCACTTGAGCTTAACTAGAAGACTTTGAGCTCTAACTCTTCTTTCATGGAGTCGAACATGGGAGGGCCTGCAAGATTGCTGAAGTCTGGCTTGAACTAGGGCTTTGTTTCTCACTACTCAAATGTTATTTTTGAAATAACTTTGCACAATAAAATAATTACTATCTTACCAATCATTATTCTTCTAACCTGGTCTGATATGACATGATATTCCACTCTGGCACTACCACGTAATCAAGGTGGCTATAATATTACCTATCATTATTCCTCTAACTTGGTCTGATATGATATGATATTCCACTATGGCGCTACAACATAATCGAGGTGGCTATAATATTATAAAACCCCATTTATTTGAGGTCACATACGTAGAGACACATATTTTTTGGGTCAAAATTATTAATTTTTAAAAAAATAAAACTGAAATCGAACATTCAAAAAGATATAAGACGATACTAAAAAAAATAGAAAAATACAGAACTAATTTTCGGACCCCCTCAATATACCGAACTAATTTTGCAATTTTCACTAGGCTTTAGATTCAGTCCTCTCAATATTTTTATTTTATTCTTTCCAAATATATAATAATTACAAGAGCAATAATGGTTCAACTAGGTTTAGTGAGTGCATCCAGCATTATTCGCCTTCCCAAAAATATATGTTCATGGGTTCATAGATTCTACCCTGCTTCATTTAGTGGATGATGACAGGCTATTCAGGCTAAATCCTGTTTTGAAAACATTGTTCCCTTCCAGATGAACAAAAAACCTAAATTAAGAAATTTTGAACAAACAATAAATATGACAGCGATTTGAAGGATTTCTACACATATAAATAAACAATATAAGGATTCAAATTTTTGTTATTCCTGGTAAACTGTTGTTAGCCAGTTGGAATGTTCGAAAACACATACTGACCTTAAGAAAATTCATTCAAAAATACAACTCCAACGTAAGTAGCTGTTTGAAAATTAGAGACCCTAACAGAAGCAAAGTCGTTCCAATATCATTATAGGAAAGTGTTTGAACTATTTACTCTTCAAGATGTTTGATTTATATTTTTTATTTTTTTCCCCACAAAATTCAAGGATTTTTCAGTTCCTTATTTATTTTTTTATTTCACAAATACATTTCAGATTTTCTGCTCCTCCTTCAAGCAGTACTGCTGCTATAAATGGCTTTGAAGAAAATGAACCAATTTGGGGGAAGGGTGTAAATCTATAATAATAAGATGGTGTGTTATACAAAGTAAAATGAAAAAACTGAAAAACATCTCAAATTGATAATGCGCTAGCTAGTTAGGTGGTCTTTATTCAAAGCATATCACACACAACTGGCCATGTACAAGGGTGGCCTTATTAATCACACATAACAATCACATGACCGCAAGCTAGCTCATTATAAGACACTTAGTTCAAGTCGTCGCGCACAAGAGCTGAAGTGAAACTCCAGTAACGGATGTAATTAAATTGAATTTTATCTCCAGTGGAAGCAGAAATTCCGACTTGGACCTGCTGAGGAAGAACAGTCCTCAAATTCACATCATAGCTCACCCTAAAAGTTCTTGAACCAGTAAAGGCTACAACAGTAACATTTTTTCCTCTGTAAGTTATGGTGGCAGTGACATCTTTGTCAATAAAGTCGTCAAAATTGGTGACGGCCTTGGATTCCCTGGAGTTGATGTCGATCCCGATATGAGTATTGCATGGGTCCCAGTAATTAACATGGGAGTCAAATTCAACAGCAAAAACATTGGGACTCTGACCTCGCGCATCAAAGATGCCGAGGTTGCCTCCGCTGGAACCTGATGGGATTTCAGTGCCGATCGGTGCAATGAAGAAGGCAATGCCATCGCCCGGAAGATTGTTGCCCTTGGAGTCGATTCTAAATGTAATGGTGGTCTCGAAGACGGCTTGTTTCCCTGGCTCCCAGAGTTGCACTGGCTTGGAGTACAAGACTCGACCAACGCTTTGTCGCTCCGGAAAGGAATTGCCGTCGATATTTGTAAGACTTAAGAGATCACCACGTTCGGCCGCATCGCCTTGGTAGACCACGTCACTTGGGGTTGGATGGAAGGAACCGATAGCGAAAGCTGTTGACTTGGCCATGGATGAGGCTAGGGTGATTTGAAGGGAGTTGGCTAGGAGTAGTTAAATGGTTAGCTTGCTTTGCTTTGGTGTGAATTGCAGAATGCCCTGACATCTCCCCTATATATACTAGTACATACCTCATGCATCATTTCTTTTTTCACACCCAAACCAAAAATGACAAATGCAAGTTAGGTACAAACATAATAAAGCTACCAACCTGAAGAAAAAAAAAATAATAATAATAATAATAAATAAATAAAATAATTGTCTCTTCCGATGATTATTTCTCTACGTAAGCACTTCATTTCTTCATTTTGTCTGTTAACATTTTTCTTTTCTTTTCCTTTATTTTATTTTACAGACAAAATGACAAATAAGAGTTAATTACAATTAGTACACATCACACACTTGAGTTTCAATATACTAAGAGAATATATAATAATTTATTTCACAACCTCAAAATCTAGTTCCCACGTGATAGTCAATTTAGTCTTCACATTTTTGTACGTATATCAATTTAAAACTAAGCATGCGATTTCTGGATAGCTATTAGAAAAGAATGACATAATTGCGCAGATTTTAATAAGAATCATCTTATCAAATAATGATATATGCAAGAGATTCAATTCTTAAAAAATTTCAAAACAGAAAAAAGATAGAGATTGAGGAGTTTCTCATGAAGTTAATCGAAAGAGATTAGACTTTCTTGCGCTTGAATAGCATTGGAGAGTTGCTTGTAGTTATTGTCAAGACCATTGTGAATCTTCGTTATGAGATCCTCATAATAAACAGAGAGGTTTAATTTATATAATCTTCATGTAAGTTGTTCTATATTAAAATAATTAAAGAAGACAAAACAAGCTTATATGTTTAATGAGTTACTCCATTCATATGATCAATTTGTTTTAAGTTGAACCCCACTAGGATGTTTCAATGTATAGACCGTATCAAATTTTCTCAAATTTAACATTGTATCAGAGCAAGCCGTGAAAGGTCATATTCAGAGTAATGATTAAACCAAAGACTTATTATATGTGAGAGTGACATTATGAATATTGTTTCACGTGTGAATTATTTCACATTGAAATATAAAGAAGGAAAGATTGGTTATACATTGCATTATGTAATTTAATTAACTAATTATGAAAAATATGGTAATAGACTTTTATTAAAGTTAATCACGCTAATAAATGTGATTACATGAATCTGACAGGTTTGATATTTTAATAAAAATGTACCTAACTAATGGCCTACATGTTTAACTATTTTCCATACACGTACCTACATTTGAATAATTAACCTCAATTAACTAAATCTCGATTATTAAGGTAAGATATGTTAGATCACCACATGTTTATATTATCTTCATTTTGATCTTTAAATGATTAAGAGTTATGTGCTATCATTTTTTTTTCTTTGTTTACATTGGAAGGAGAACTATAAATCTTAGTAAAAGTTTGGTAAATATTTTTAAATCTCTTCAATGTTCAAAAAAAATGTGATTAAATTATTCAATATATAACTGCAATTTTGGTATGTTGAGTTTTACATGAATTTAGAGCATTCATAATACAATATTTTTTAGACAAAAATAAGCTTTGAGAAACTTGATTTGCATGAAGAAAAACATGAGGTGCATTCAACAACTATGAAGGCCTAAAAACCATAAGTAGGTGAGGGTTGTTACTTGTTTATCGTAATTTTTATTAATATAAACACATAATATTAAATACATAATTAACAACAACAATAACAATAATAATAATCGGAAAAATTACAAAATCAATCATTATCTTTTGGACGGTTCCAAATTCATCATGTATCTTTTTACTTTATCAATTTTGCTCTGTATATTTTTTAATTCTCGATTTCAGTCCTATTTTTATGAGAATTAATAATGTTGTTGGAAAAAATATGTGCCCATCACGTGACCTCAAATAAATTAGGGTTTTATAATATTTCGTCCAGCTCGATTACGTGGTAACACTAGCGTGGAATATCACGCTACGCCAAACCAGATTGAAGGGTTTAAAAGAACAAAAACAACAATATCTCTATTTGTATCAAACCCAATTCTATCTGGTCTAGATTTAGAGGGATTGAAACCCCTTAGAGATTTGGCTTTGATCCGGGCTTTTCCTTCCTAGAATGTTCGAAAAATTTGCAAATGACACATTGTTGTTTCTATTCTTTTAAGCCCTCCAATCTGTTCTGACGTAATGTGATATTCTACGTTGGCACTGCCACGTAAGTGAGGTAGCCAGAATATTATAAAGCCCTGATATATTTGAGATCATGTGAAAGGTGCATGCTTTTTTCGTCGACATTATTAATTATCGTAAAAAAAATATAACTGAAATCAAATATTAAAAAACACATTTACTAAAATCATGTGAAAGGTGCATACTTTTTTCGTCGACATTATTTGTGAAAGATACAGGACTAATTTATACAATTTTCTCTAAAAACACATTTACTAAAATCGAACATTAAAAAAGATACAGGATAAAATTGATAAAGTGAAAAGATATAGGACTAATTTTAGGATCGATGAAAACATACCGAACTAATTTTATAATTTTCCCAATAATAATAATAATAATAATAATAATTGTGACGTCTTGAAGCTTGATTAGGTTTAGGTCTTCCTGTTTGAATTTAAAGAAATGTTATCATTATACTTCGTCGTTTACATTTGCGACATGTATTTTGAGACCTTGTTATAGGTTCCGAAATGCAATGTTCATTTCAAAAATTGTAAATAATAAACCTATCTTTATAAGTTAACTTATTATGAAAAAATGAGTCTTTTTTTTTTATTATGTAATTAATTTATTTCTTCTTTTTAACAGCCAACGAATTTCTTTTCATTTTTCTTTTATTAATTTTTAGAGTAAAATGATAAATTAGAGTTAGGTAACTACGACACGTCCTTACCTAAAACTCTGGTTCCATCATGCATGTGATGTCGAGTCTTCAAAATATAAATATATGTACGTAGTACAATAATAATTTATTTCCAGGCCAGCATGTAATATAACTATTTCCACGGCATGCCAAAAATCTATACAATGGGTTTACATGTGACCTAAATATATTTAGTCTTTCCACATGTGATAAAGGAAAGGACATACATATGTCTACTTCAAATAATATCATCAATTTAAATATATTATCAAGATATGCCATTTTCTAAATTAGGTTAGATATTGCTGAGCGACTTATTATTTCTTTAAAAATGAACGACCTTAAAATTGAATCCTGGATCTATAAGGTTGTTAGATTGTGGTGTCATTCATATATTTAAGTTAATAGTATTGTTCCGGCACGCGCGAGCTATGTAATATATTTAAAAATAAAATAAAATTATTTATGATATAATTTTAAGTTAATTAAATTTTAAATAAATATTTAAGAATATTTGAAATATTTAATTATTTTATTGGTAAATATACTAAAATAATATAATTTTGCTCCTCTCCTCTGAAATAAGAGTCTTATTTTTATAATAAATTTAGTAAATATATAAAACTAAATTATTTAATAAGTTTTATAAAAAAGAAACATTAGTTGGTATTTATATACAATCTAAATTCAAGACAACCAATTGGCTTATAGTGCTTACAGATCTCAAAATGTACTATTTCTTTCAAAACTTGTACTTGAGGGCCTTGTAATATGTCTTCAAACATACTATTTATTTTGGTATCTATTTTTCGAGACACGTAAATAGTATTATGAGCTTTTTATATCAACTTATTCAAGATAAATGAGTATTTTTAATACCTAATTAATTCATTTCTAATTTTTTTTTCTTTTTAAAATTATCACCTTTCTTTTTCTTTTTTAATTTTATTTTACTGCCAAAATAACAAATTTTGTACAAATAGATTACATTTTTTTTTCTAAATTTCACCGGGTTTTTTTAGTGTTTTAAATATTTATTTCATTATATGTTTCACTTTTCACTTTATTTCTGAAAAAAAAATTATATTTAAAATTTGATTAGTAAGAAAGTCAAAAAAACTTAGAAAATTCAACAAATGGCAAAATATAAAAAATAAAGTTGGAAAATGAGTGAAATAGAAAAAATGCTAAAAAAAACTTGCAAAATTTACAAAAGTATTATTTTAATTTTTGTCCCTTTGTTTATTCATCATTCCACATAATACTTTGAAAATATATGTGAATTAAAAAAAAAAAAAAAAAAAAAAGTCATATTTAAGGTTTATGGACAACAATAATCTAATATTTTTATATTTGCATATGCCCATGATGTGTAAATGAGCAATTACATATTTCACTATGTACATGTATGGTTGAATTGTATTAACTATTGAAGTTTTTAATTGATAAATCATTTAATTAACATGTTCTTAAATAATAACACAAGTCTTTAGGCAAAAGCACACCAAATGCTTGAATTTTCTAATATACAATAGGTCAGATCCTACACTAAAATGGATAAAAATGTACCGATCTTAGCCAACCCGACAATGATCCATTAAAAATTCATGGATTCTACATTCGTTGAGCTTGCCACTATTACTGTGCACACATATTTGAATATAATAATTTTGCATGGGAAGGAGACCTATAAATCTTTATAATAATATTTAGGGTGAATTTTGTTTGTCACAATTACTTGGATCAAAATTTACACAATTCCGTTGATTTAATTCAAAAAATTTCAAGATATCTAGCCTAAAGAAAACTAAGTTCTCCAGCATCGACTGATTGTAATCGGCAGTTGCTTCCAATCATGATCCCATCTTTTAGATTTGAGTTCTCATATTGATATAATTATTCCTAACATTCATTGAATTTGTTTATGAACTTTAATTTTTTTATATTATATAAAAATATAAATAAATTTTATTTGTTAAAATATGTAAATATTTACACCAATCTTTAGGTGTACCTATACAAAGAAAGTATTTCTAGCCTGAATGATTTTTTAGCAGATCTCGAACATTATCGCACATGAATAGATATTTTTTCTTTTTGGGTATAATTACATGCTATGAAATAAATCATTATTATAATAAACATTATTGTACTACATATTTTTATATTTTGAAGACTTGACCTGTAACGTGAGGTTGAAGTGATTAAATAAATTATTATATATTCTCCTATTACTTTGAAGCTCATGTGCGTGTTGTCCTGAATGTACCTAACTCTAATTTGTCATTTAGCTGTAAAAATAAAATCAAACAAAACGAAAAGAAGAATGTTACCTGTTAGAAAAAAACATTCATTAATTAGGTACCAAAATGACTCATTTGTCAGGAAATTTGTAGATTTAGTCTTGTAATCAGTTTTTATGTTTTTAGTTGTTTGAATTTGATTATTTTAATTGTAGTCTGAATTAAAAATTATTGTCGCGTAATTGTACTTATACTAACATAATTGCGTCACATATGAAATTTACATTTTCTAGTAAATTTGTGGCCCCTACGATCAATTTTTCTATATGTTTGACGTTATGTTGTTTATTAGGTGACACGTTCATGTCATTTACAATATTAGAAAATTAAAAAATTTCAATCAGATACAGTCATGTATGATGAACATTCAAATATGCGGCAAGAATTTTAAATTTTGAATGGAAAAAAAACAAATTTAAGCAATTAAATAGATAAATAATAAAATTACAAAACTAAAAAGATAAAGAATTTATTTTGAGGCATCTATAACTTACAGGAATAGTTTGCAATTTTCAACCCATTTGTTGCTAACTTGGATTTGTCCTTTTCGATTTCCGTGTGAAAAGGAATAAATTATGCGATGCATGAGCAGTAGAGTAGAGTAGTATATATGAGGGAGGGTCGGGGCATTATGCACTCCACAGCAAATCAGAACAAGCCAACTTGTGAATTACTAACTATCCAAACTACCCAACCCTCATCTGAAAAAAATAAATAAATAAATAAATAAAATTAAAATAATTTAAAACAAAATGATTGTTTTCTTAAATGAACAACTTGTAAGTAATCCAATGTAAATGAATTAAGGTTTTAGATTTCTACGGTTTGTTCCTCCAAAGGAGACAATCATTTTCTCTCAAAATTATTTTGAATTCCTTTTGTTTATGTGGCATATTCTTTTATTACGTGGATTTTTATTTTTTTTTTATTTGCATGTTATGTGGAAATTAAAAAGCCACGTCAGAAAAATTTTGCTGAAAAATGCACGTGAGACGTATATGTCAAATTCCGACAAAATTTTCAATCTCCATCAAAATTAGGACTAAATTTACAAAATAAAAATTGTTATGAAACATAATTACAAATTTACATTTAAATATGACTAAAATGACAAATGTCCTATAGCTATGGGACTAATTTTACAATTTGCTTCATATTTTTCTCATTTTTGTTATACAAAAATATTTTGTGTGTGACCAGGTATTAGGTTCTCCATCGGATTCACATGGAATTATCCCGCAAAATTACTAACCAACTCCTTCCTTTTCTTTTTTCTTCAGAAAATTCAGAACTCCTCTTAATTAGATGAAAAAAGGGAATATATTCCATGGACGTGCAGCTCCAGTTTCATGCCCGTCCCAAATCAAAAGCACAATTAATATAATAAAGGTATCAGCCACAATATATTTATAATTTCTGATTTAGAATATTAAAGCATCAGGAATCTTGACAGCAATGAATACTATTTAAACCATATATCGTTTAAGGGTTTATTACATTTTCCCACATGTAACATGCCCATATTTTTGCAACTTGGAATTGTTTGTTATTTTTGCCGCAAATTAAAGGTTTTGCTAACCTAGAATTGCAAAATTGTAATGGCATTGTAATTACGGGAGAACAAAAATACCCTTAACTATTGAATGTGTGGGAAATGTGGGTAGGGATGGCAATTTGACATGTCCCTTGCCCCTTTTTGGTAAGAGCAATTCGATCTGTAATACGTAGTGGATGGGATGGGTTTCGGTACCTCTTTTGCCTTGCTTTGTCTCATTCTAACCTATTCTATATTAATTTTATAATAATACAACATAATATAAGATACAATATCATGTTATAATGAAAAGAATTAATTGATTTCAACATCTTTTAAAGATGAATATAAATTTATAAACATACTTTCAATCTTATTTACTTATTTTTTATTTA
This sequence comes from Caryopteris x clandonensis, assembly GCA_028749325.2. Lineage (NCBI taxonomy): Eukaryota > Viridiplantae > Streptophyta > Magnoliopsida > Lamiales > Lamiaceae > Caryopteris > Caryopteris x clandonensis. The sequence goes on from JAPYKT020000021.1 coordinate 5,798,645, forward strand.
AAATTTTAATTTATATTAAAATTATATTAATGTTATTATGTATTTCTACTACAATAATACAATAATAAAAAACACGGTTGGATCGTGTGCAATTCGTTACATTTGGCACTAGTGGTTAGGTTTGAAATTGAAATTGGCACTTTGAAGTGGGAGTCAGCGGAATCGTTAAACTGTTGACTCAATTTTAAATTAAATTCAGAATAAAAATATAAATTTAGCTGATTCATTTCGATTCAAATGTAGTTAATTTCGGGAGCCGATAGCTCTAAAACCCAGCAGTTCAAACCATTGGTTCCGATTACAAACCGTTGGTTCCAATTCTAGTTTTGATTTCAAACCGTCAGTTCTAAATTTAAAATATAAAGTAAAAAACTTAGAAATCAAAACAATTTATATGTCAGTTTGATTTCAATTTCAATTTCATTTTTCATTGTTTCAAAAAAATTGGCAATTTCAGAACCAAAATCACAACCGAAAAATTGTGTCCATATCTAAGTGGCACAACCCACCTAGACATATTAAAAGAAAAAAATTAAAAATTAGTACTATAAAATATATTTATTGTGATAAAAATAACAACATGAAACCATTGGAAATATTGATTTGCTGTATGCACCTATAATTTTAACTCTGAGAAAATAAAGCATAAGTATGGTATAAAAATTACCATCCCAAACTAAAACCTTTTTTTTTTTTTTTTTTCTATTCAAACTCATATATAGCTGTTGTCATTTCTACCTCAATCATTCAATTTAAATGTTAATCATCAGTGTGAATACTTGTATCTGGCAAATTACTAGAATGCCCTTGACTGTCTTATGCTGAACCTTTTTTTCCTTCTTGTAGGGACAGACATGTGAACATTTAGAAATTTGAATATCTTTACTTTTCACACTAACTGGTATTATTTCCATGCAATGTTGAATTGTAAAATATCCAAAAAATAATTATATATATATATTAATATTGAAAAATATTTAAGAGCATGTAAAAAATAATTTTATATAAAAATTCATATTTCTGTAATTCAAATAGTTATAGAAATATAACTCTTATTGTAGAACAATATAAAAAAAATTAAATAAAGTATGTGTAATAAGGTCATGCATGCAAAAAATGTGAAACTAATAAATATTATATTATATCAAATGCATATTTAAATAATATTATAAAATATATTAAAGCTGTAAACATGTTGTTGGTAATATCACGTGTAGATCTCGAGGGTGAAATATAAAATGTGTAATGCACCTTTAACTGTTGAATGAGGAGTTGTTCTTCTCCAGAAATGAAAGTTTCTCTCAAAAGAAAAAAAAATGAATATTTACTCTCACTAATTCAATTCATATTTCTGGCTAATATATGAGATTATGTGTATGATCTGCTTAGATATCTTAATAATATATTATTTTTATCATTTTATTTATTTACATATTTATATGATTTAAATTAAATTATCACAATATTATATCAATAGCAAATTTATAAAACTCATGTTGATAATATGTGTTAGATTTTACAGGTAGATTATTTAATTTATTTGTTATCAAAACATATTAAGAGAAATTGAATATTAAGGGGGCTGCCAAAGAAAAATTGGGACCATGCGGTGATCTACATGATAAAAATGAATTATATACATTTTTGAGTAATCAAAATGATGGGTATGCTCAATTAAGTGTTGTGATCGAGGATTTGAATTTGTGCTCAAGTTTGGGCATCACAAATGTATGGCTGAAATTTGATGCTTCTTATGTAATCAGTATGTTAGAGAATTAGAAGTTTTAGAGATTGTTAGTAGCATTCAGTCGATTTAAGAAGAAGATGAATATACATGTTTCACACATTTTTCGAAAAAAATGAGATAGGGAATCATCTTTCAAATACAGCTTTTGAAACAAGATCAAGTTTACCTCAACTTATATATTTGCCCTTAGAAAAAAAAAATTAAAAACACAAATAAAATGGATAAACAAAAAAGATTAGTTTTATAAATATCCAAATACACAAGTATAGATTGAGAGAAGTCGTGATATTTTTTTTGGGTGTCAAGACCAACAATAATAAAACACGTGTTCAAATGATTTGTTATAATGATGAACAAGGATCGTGTCCACAGAAATTGGTAGAATTCATTATTTTGTGTAACTAAAATCAGGGGGTTTTGAGATTTTGTGATTCACAATATTCAATTGAACGAGAACAATGTGTAATGTGAATGTGAATCAGTTAAGTAACTTCAGAATATGTTCATGAATGCAAAAATGGTTCTTTCATTCAATCATTAAATTGTTTATAGTTGCTGGTACGATCAAAACAACATATCTCTCCTTAATTGTTTGAAAATTAGGGTACGACCTCTAATTATTTTCCTTATCAATAAACAATTCTAGATACGATCGTAAAATTAATGTACCATTAGCATTAAGTAGAGAGAGACCACCACTTCTAGCCAACAGATGCACATGTATGTTTATTTAAGTTAGATCATACATCTCCATAACAGATTGGTTCAAATAATCATGTTATTGTACCACAAATATTAGAATGGTTAAACAATTCCGGATTTAACATTCTAATTGGCAACATATTGTTTCAACAGTCCAAAGATTGGCCACCTCATTCAATCATCAAAACAATAAAATTTGTCGCGCACAGAAGATATGTGAATAATGAGGAATGAAAGAACAAATAAAAACTAATTAGATCTCACAATTTGGACGATCATAATCTTCTGTAATTCCCTTGGATGAAAAGATGAAGTTTAGCCTTGCATGGAGAATTGCAGGAAATTCAAAAGTAAACATAGAGTAGTCAAAATTCTATAATATTTTTTCTACCCATAACTCTCAAATATATAAAGTCTCTCTTAATCTCCACTAATTCTATCAATAATTATCATCATAATTTAGGAGTAACTTCCATCACTTAGTAGGGGGAGAAGAATGGGCGGTTATGTTTATTCCCATTGTTGGACGTTTCGGGTTAAGACGTGCCCACGCCTTATGCGATCTTTCTCTGACCGCTTGGCCTGAAGGTAAGTCGTGCTCACGCCGTATGTAAAAACTCCAGCTGACTTTTGCACAGCTTTAAATCCACCATTTTATGCCTAAAATGCATCAATCCATTCAATTGCCATCTAAAACACAATTTTTAATCAAAATTCAAGAACTAAGCATAATTATGTACAAAAAGCAATGAAAATAAGATAAATAAATATAGATAAAATATATTTTATAAAAATTTTAATTTAAAGTCAAAATTAATATACCCAAATTTAAATATAATTTTTAAAAATATTTATATGCAAAAATTGGCCAAAATATCTTGTAGGTATATTTATTTTAATATATGTGTCATTTAATTTAGACCATTCTTTAAATTATTCCGCAACATCTAAATATTTACTCGTTATGCTATGTGACCTATTATAACCGGTTGCACGCGGATGTGGCGTTTTTTTCTTTTTTTAATATGTAGATTAAAATGTTACCTTTTAATAGTGATTTGGTTCAAAAAAGTGTATTAACATTAAAAAAAAAAAAAATCATTTAAATGAATATAAAAATAATAAAATAAAAAAGAATATTCCAATATTAAAAAATATATTTAAATTCTGAAAATCAAAGAAAATAAAAGTTACAAGAATATTTGAAAAATTAAAAACAAACTAGAAAATTTATAAAACAGTCAAAGTATAATTATTTGAATGACCATAAAAATCATCCTCAAATATATTATAAAATCTGAATCGGCATACCTAGATGACATTTTGGCCAATTTTCTCATATTCAGATTTAAAAGTCTCAAACTAAATTGCAATTTCAAAAACTATACCATTTCTTTCTTTTTCTTAACCAAACATCCTAATGTATGATATTACTATTCACTGATTTGCAATATAAATAATGTTTGTAATAAAGCTTTCCTATCCTTAGAATACTTAGAGAATTACCATTTTAGATTTTCTTAAGTTTTGATTATACGATGAATAATAAAAATGTTGGGTTCTTAAAATTAGTAAAAATTAAAATTAAAGAAAAAAATAAAAAAATATATCGAAGATTTTAATCTTAAGTGATGGTAAAAATTGTAACTTTTTTTACTACATATAAAAAGACTTTTACTGCATATAAAGATGTCACAAAATGCTACCCTTACATATCTCCAATTAACAGATGTCGTCGTTAGCGTCGCTAGTGAACAATAAAATGGGACAGAATTATGCACCAAAAGTCGCGCACTTGAAAAGGTGTGCCAGTGATAATGCATAGCACTCTGACTCTGGGTGGGGTGCCTTTTAAGACTCCACAAACAAAGGTTGTTTTTCTCTGTTTTTTTTTTTTTTTTTGGATAAATTTTAAAAAGATAATAATAAAAAATAAATAAAATATAATAATATAAATTTCATATCTTTTTTATATTCATATATAAATCTTTTTTTCAAACTTTACAAGAAATCTACTGAACAAATTGTGGATGATCTATTTCTTACCACTTTTATATTCCTTTTGCTTTTGCGTCTAAATAATGCATACCCTGAATGATTACATAGTACATCAAATAAATTTGAATCAATATATTGTACTTCTCCTCCGTTTAAAAAAAATATGTATCTTGCAAAAATTACTAAACTAAAAATTAATTCAAAATATAAAAATTATTTACTAATTTAAGTTTCAATAATATCTATATAACAATTATATTTAAATTTAAATGTCAAACTTACAAATAAATTAAAACCCATAAAGACTCGTTTGTTTCACTTAATAAAAAAATATTGGATACATAAAACTAGAATATGATATTCAGTATTATAAATTAATCTCATGTTGGTAACGCAAAAATGCAATACATAATATTATGTATTAATGTATAACTATAACTTTTCATTTATTTATAGAAAAGAATTAAAAATAAATTAAATCAATTTTTTAATAACAAAGAATTTTAAATTATCTAATAAATTTTTGTTACATAAAAAAAATATGTAATTTATTTTTATATCCAATCTGAGTCCAATACAAAATTTCCAACCCACCATAAATACATTAATTTAACACAAATAATTAACAAGAAAATTACATTTTTTAATATAATATTTATTTTTAAAATATGCAGTAGTCAAATTAAAATTCGTAAAAAGATGGTTAAGTTGATATATTATAAATTAAAAACTAATGAGAAACGAGATGTCATTTGAATATTTGTAAAAGGTTTTTCATTAACAAAAAAAAATTATAAAACAAATCAATCATAAGCTACCACTCATTATCTTGTCTTTTCATTTTTACACAAAATTGTCTGAAAAAAAAAAATCAAAACTAGAAACCATTTTTTGGTAAAATTTTACTATTAATAGATGATTTTGTTACTATATTAGTATAAGCTAGTATTTCTCCTATGCATTGCACGGTTTGTGTAATTAGTAATATTATATTAGTAAATTATAAAATGTGATTGTCTATAGAATTGCACTAGAAACTCACTCTTGCTTGAGCACACACCAACAACAGGCGTGCGTGATATATGCACGCACTAGCGTCTTTTTTTTGTCATACTTTCTAAAAATATAAAGTGATTTGGTGTGTGAAAATAAATGTTTGTTTCAATTTATTAAGATCATATAAAATCTATAAATTTATTATTTTATATAACATTCAATAATTTACACACTATACTCATAATTCCCTCTTAATGAAAATAAAATTTGATGCTCCAATTTGTCTCTACATTTTTTTTCTCATTCTAATTTTATCTGATCAAGTTTTTTCATTTAATAATTTGTAATATAGAATTTTGTATTGGGTAATTGTTAAACTTCGAAAAATTCATGAGGACATCATTTAAGTAAATTTTGTCCAAATGCTTGCTATTGTCTGAGCCCACATATGAATTCAGACATAATTCAGCCGTATCTATAAAGCTTGTGCTTGCAAATATGCCGACACCTTACCACCCCCCCCCCCACCCCCCCCCCCCCCACCCCGCGTTGCTTTTGATTTTCAATCATCTACACATTTTTAACAAAATATAGAAATGTAAATCACGTGTAGTCATGTATGGACAAATTAAATTCATGTTAAAAATGTAGAAATGTAAATCACGTGTAGTCATGTATGGACAAATTAAATTCATCACCGTGGGCCATATAGAATAGCTTTTACATTTATTTATTTATTTTTATTTATTTTGAAAAATGCAATTGCAGAGGAAGAAGAAGTGACTAGCTAGTGATGTGCAGCACACAAGACTAGTATAAATAGGGGAGATGCAGGCTTCCCATGCAACCCATACCAAAACAACCCAAATTCTGAGTAGATTACAATAGATAAAGTGATAAACAACCCCACCCATTCCTCTCCAACCATGGCCCTTTCCTTCAAGCTTCTTCAGACCGTAGCCCTTCTCTCCCTGTTCCATATCGATATTATGAACATGGTGCACTCACAAACCACAACATCCTTCAGCTTCAATTCTTTCGACCCAAAACCAAGTGACGCGACCTACTGCGGTGACGCCACCGCACTCGGCGATCGGCTAAGCCTCACAAAGATCGGCCGGAACGGCGATCCGGTGCCAAACAGCGTCGGCCGAGTCGTGTACTCCAAGCCGGTCCAATTCTGGGAACCGAGGAAACAAACGACCTTCGAAACTACATTCACATTCAACATCAATCAACTCGGCAAGAAAGAACCAGCCGCCGGCATTGCCTTCTTCATGGCACCCGTCAGCGCCACCATCCCAGCGGGCTCGGCCGGAGGCAACCTCGGCATCTTCAATCGCCAGGGCGAGGCATGCAACCTCTTCGCCGTGGAATTTGACCCCCGTGTTGATAAGTGGGACCCAAGTTTTCGTCATATGGGAATCGACATTAGCTCTAGGTACTCAAGGATGGTGAAGCCGATTGATTGGTTCGTGGGAGATAAGGTGACTGCCACCATAACCTACAAGGCCAACACTGTGACTGTTGTCGCTGATTATGGGGTCAACCATACAAAGATGTGGTATCAGATTGATTTATCGACCGTTCTTCCGCAGCGGGTTCAAGTTGGAATCTCCGGTGCCACAGGAGATAGAGTTGAGTATAATTACCTACACTCGTGGAATTTCACCTTGAAAATTGAGAATCCATATGCTGTAATGTAATGATGGTTTTCTATATACCCATATAAATAAGGAGAACATGAAAACCTCCGGTGCTAATTTACTCTATTATAATCTCATGTCAAATCTAATTATGATGTATTAATGTTTTAAGAAAAGAAAAATTGGACGACCAAGGTTTTCAGTTCGATCATTTTAAGACTTAAAAGATGATAAATTAGCATGTTAGCAACAATAAAAAGTAGTTCACCATATATAGGTGACTTTTTGTGAAAATGCTTTGCCTAAGAAATTTTGAGGATTGTGGGAAATATAAGACGATGTTGTCTCATTTCACAAGAGTTTTTAGGAATGCTGCGTCACAAATTTTTCAAAGGTTGTGTGAGTTATATAAATTATTTATTTATGTTGGAATTTAATAGGATAGAGCTTGTAAAGTATAGTATAAAATTATGATGACAAGTTATAAATATGTGTTAAAATAATTTCATAATAATCAAATGATTCACCGTCATAAATTTATTATTGAAATTTGTAAGATAATTGATGAGAGATGAAAAGAAAAATATACATATATATATATATATAATATATAGTTAATTAATTTTCTTTACCCAATTTTTAATTTGATGTCGATATTGCATATATATACCCACATACATATATTAAATTTTAATTATTAAATATAAAATATGTATTATTAAGTTAATTGTGATATATATTAAGAGAAGTATAGTCTTAAATATTAAAAAAAAAATCAGATTTTTTGCCTAAATTTATTTTAATTATGATATCTATTTTTGTATACAAATCTTATATTAGTATCCATCTATATATAAGATATAATAAAATAATTTTGTTGATAGAGCCACAATTTAACACTTACTAAAAATTGTAATTAAAATTATTACATTATTATTTATTTTTATTTGACTTATTTTATTATGGGAGTATATCAAAACAACTTCTAAATGATATGTAAATATAAATTGTAATTCAATTTAAATCCCCTATAATTCCACAAATTTTGCGATATAGATATCAATATATATGTATGTATAAGTTAGATTACAATAAATCGGGTTTGATCTAAACTAAAAATAATTAATATTTACATAATAGTGTAAGCTTAATCTATGTTAGTTTATTTTCTTCAAATTTAATCTTAAAAAAAGAATAAAAATTTAATATTTTACTTTTGAAATTTTAAACGACCACAAAATTAATTTTTTTTTTTTTTTTTTTTTTTTTTTTTTTTTTTTTTACAGAAAATTGTCGCAAAAGAAGACAATGTTTCATGTTGTAGGTCTATTGGGATAGATTTAACATATCTATCTTCTATATTGAGATGTACTACATTAAATATAAAGCATCAAAAATTTTCGACTAAACTACTTTCTAATTATAGTATCTATTTTTCTATGGAAATCTATATCAATATTTATTTATATATATTTTATTGATAAAACTACTATTTTCGGTGTTAAAATTATAATATTATTTTCCAAGTTTTTATCTATTAAAATATGTTTATTTTTTCACTAAAAATTTTAAAAGCTTATAATTTTTTTTTTTGTTTCAACTTCATTAAAAATATATTTATCTAATTGATTATTTTTTCACGATTTTTAATTTGATATCCATATTAACATATATATATATATATATTATATACATAATTTAAAATTTAAATATTAAATGTAAAATATATTTTCATAAGTTAATTGGATATATATATATATATATATATATAAAGTGAAGTATTGTCTAAAATAGAACAAATTAATTTTTCAGCCTACATTAAAAGTTTAATTATGATATATATATTTTTTATACAAATCTATATCAATATATATCTATATATAAGATATAATAAAATAATTTGATTGATAGTGTCATGATTTGATGGTTATTGAAAATTGCAATAAAAATTCATTATATTATTTTTTTATTATTTTATTATGAGAGTATATTAAAACAAACTTCTAAATATTCTGTAAATATAAGTTGTGGTCAAATTTAAATTCTATAATTTCACAAATTTCGGCATATAGACAACTATTATGTTTGTATATATATAAGTTAGATTATAATAAATTGGTTTGATCTAAAAATAAAATCATAATAAATCAATACTAGCAAAATCAAGAAAATTTAACAAATAAGTTTTATAAAATAGTAATGTTGCATCAAATTTTAATAAATTTATTTAATAGGTTAGTTAATTTTATATGTTTGTAAATCATTCCAATCACAAATAGACAGTTCAATCCACTACAAATATTTAAAGCTGTGAGAAATATTCAAATCTAATACAAGTACACCATCCCACCAAAATAATTAATTTAATCACTAAATAAATTTTTAAAAAAATACGATTGCAAAGAGGGGCGTTTCCCCACAAATAAAGCAAATCTGTTATTCCGACCCGGCCCGAGCCATCTTATTTATATTTGGTCTAGCAATATGAAGGCCCAACCCTCGTAACCAGAAACATCGAAAAATACAGAAGGGGAAGAGTATCCACTCCAATCCAGTCTTCCTAAATTCTCGTCTTCTTCTCCACTCCATAATCTTTACTTCCTCGCCAATTTTCTGCAATCTGAAATTCTTCCTTGTTCAATTCCTTCTGTGCATTATTCCCCTATATATATATATATTATATTGTGTTTACTTGTGCGCAAGTTTAGATACAATTTGTAGTACCTACGCCCACTAACTGTTTGATCATATTCCCGATTCATCAGTATAGTTCAACAAAGATGATGATCAGAATCCGAAGCCGCGATGGTTTGGAGCGAGTTTCAATCGACAACCCGGTGGCCACTGTGGCCCATCTCAAATCGGCGATCGAGTCGCAGCTCCGGGTTCCCGTCCAAGCCCAAATTCTCTCCACTAACCAAAATTTGCTCCTAGCGAAAAGCCCGAGCGATTTAACCAAATTCACCGATATGATCGACCCGAACATCAGGTTTTCCTCTCTTAACATCGCTCATGGCTCCATTGTTTACCTAGCTTATGAAGGCGAGCGAACTGTGGCGGGCCCGGCCGTCCACCCTGCTGGCACTTTTGGGAAGAAGATGACCATGGATGACTTAATTGCAAAGCAAATGAGGGTTACGCGTCAGGAGAACCCTCATTGCGAGCTGGTATCGTTTGATCGTGATGCTGCGAATGCGTTCCAGCATTATGTGAATGAAAGCTTGGCTTTTGCAGTGAAGCGTGGAGGGTTCATGTATGGAACAGTGTCGGAAGAGGGGAAAGTTGAGGTGGATTTTATCTATGAGCCGCCGCAACAGGGTACAGAGGAGAATCTGATGCTTTTTAGGGATCCTGATGAGGAGAAGTTGGTTGAGGCCATAGCATTGGGGTTGGGTATGAGGAGGGTGGGGTTTATATTTACACAGACTGTTAGTCAAGACAAGAAGGATTACACAATGTCGAATTCTGAAGTTTTGCAAGCGGTGGAATTGCAAGCAGAGGGGGATTTGAAGGAGTGGGTGACTGCTGTGGTTAAGCTGGAGGTGAATGAAGATGGAGGAGCCGACGTTCATTTTGAGGCTTTTCAGATGAGTGATATGTGTCTTCGGTTGTTTAAAGAAGGGTGGTTTGAGAAGGATGTCCAAGAGGAGATTGATCCTAAGTTGTCAAGGATGAAGAAAGATGTGGTAGTTGGAGGAAAAGATACAAGAGATGTGGACAATGATTTCTTCTTGGTGGTTGTCAAGATTTTTGATCACGAGGTTAGAAAGACATCTATTTTCTGGTTCAGTTATTCTTATATTGTTTTAGTTTTTATTAACAATTTTCTTTTGCATGATATTTGGCTCTCCACAATTGAACAGGTCTTGTTCCAATAGTTGGTTGAAAGATACTTTTTTAGATCGTTTTGAACTGTTAAAGGAGAAGAACTTACACACAGGGGGAAGTTTAAGAAATTATAGAGAGAAAATAGCATTGGTCACAATGGTATGAATTAGTTAACATGTTAGCAGAACAAATAATTTTAGGATAATTGTGGACATAATTTTGTAAGTGCGAATGGAACTGAGCAAGCTTCAAACTACGGTGAAGACCTTTCTCTAAAGTAGGTTTATTTATGAGTCAGTGATTAAAAAAAGCAATAGGCGCCCCGAGGCGCCAAACCTGTTTCACTGCCTAGGCACGAGGCAAGACGTGTGCCTCACTAAAGCGAGGCGCCCAAACTAAAAAAACATGTATGTGCATATAAAAACATTTAACCATAAGAAAACATAATAGATTCGCTAAAACATGATCAAATATAGAAGTCCAAAACATAAATGATGTTCCATATATAATAGTTATAACTAAGCATTAGGCATCATCATAATACACTAAGGCACTAATCATCATCATTATGGTTTACTGTTTCTGGTCTCCGCCGGTCATCATCGCTGCTAGTAAAGGTGGTCGCCGGAGTGGAGCAGTCTCAAGCAGGTGTGTGGAGAGGCACTAGGTATGTGCGGGAGATCAAATTTTAAGTGAAGAAAAGCTGAAGTGTAGTAAAATAGGGTTTGAATTTTTAAGTTTAACCCTATTTACCATAAAATACCACAAAATATTAAAAAATAAAATAATAGATAAATAAATCACAGCCTTGGATCAGGCGCGCGCCTCCTAGGTGATGCCTCAGCCAAGCCCGCCTCGCCTAGGGTGTGCCCTAAACCCTTAAACTGCTGCACCTCACGCTTAGATGCGCCCTTTTAACCACTGTTATGAGTAATTGAAACTGAGGAACAACTGTGTCGGGTTAAATCAGAACTTGTCATTTTTGTCCAACATGTAGCTGTCTGGTGTAGTATTAATTAGTTTAACTGCATTGAGTTTCTCATCTGGATCTTGAGCTGGACCTATGTCTCCACTTCAATTCTCTAAAATTTTGATGTGAGTTATGATTTGCCTCACCATGTCTTGCGGAAAAAGAATATGTGATGCTATACATATGCAGAAGAGATTTCAGCTGATATAATTAGGGCCTTCTGTGAAATTGGCACAGCTATGTGGGATTGCTTAGAAATGTTAAAAGCTTTTAGCAAACTTTACTTGAAAAATATTTTTCAGGATGCTTCTAGTGATCTTTAATCATGTTTTTTCTGCAAGACTCTGAGAACACCTGCTAGAAGTTTTTTGGGTCATGACATGCTAGCGCTCAGCAGAAACTGCAGCCATCATGTTTACACTATGAGCTTTTCATAAATTATCTCGTAAAAGAATGATGAAATTGAAGAGCATCTATTGATGAACTATCTGTTCATATTACTGAATGTGTATATCCATGCACCATATCAATTGAAATTTGTATATAAGAAACTCATACTCTAGCCATTTTAGTGAAATTTTGAGTCAATTGACGCTGCTTTCCAGTAAATTTTCCTCATCAACCTTTGGGGTTCTAATTTTTGCGCCCTAAAAATATATGTGGATAGACCTTCGGGTAGATCTTGGATAGATGTTTAACATGACTTAACTTGAACACGGATAGCATACAATTTAATGACACATATTTGGCCTTTACTGTTTTTTTTAAATATCTTATCACAACAATGAAGGATCCTTGAAATTTTGCAATGGTGTCACTAAAGGAGCCTGCTCCTGGTGTCCTTCATTTAGCTTGGTTACATGATTTATGGGTTTGATTATATGAGATTTCATTCTTGTGAGCTTCTTATGTAGCATAAAGCACATGGTTAGTACTTCTATAAGATAGCTAGCAACCTATTCAGATGCAATTGAAAAAATTAGGGTATGTGCTTTCTTGGTTTATCATTGCTGAGGTAGAATGAGATCATGTTTTGGCTGGTTGAGGGTAGAATTGCAAATATTTTTCAGAATTTAGAGGTTATATCTTAGTCAGATGCAGCCTCACGTGATAACTGACCCATAATTTCCCACCCATTTTGAAAGAGCTCATTGCTCTTACAACCCACCCTCGCAGGCATGATTATTTGCTGGATCATACCTTTGTGACCGTCTTTGTATATCTCCAAATGATCTCTCTGAATTCTTTGTAATTTGTCTTCTTTTGTTTTCTTATCTAGCTCAAAACCATCCACCTTTTAATACACATGTCATGTTCTGATCTGCATAGCTTTCTCCATTTGTTTTCCATCTAATTTGTTTTGAGTCTTCTCTTGTATTAGGCAAGAGATCTAGAACATTGTTTGTTGTCTATCATTTGCAACTCTCTTGGATAAATCCTTTTCTTTCTCGCAACAAAAAATTATTTGCCTAGTCTTTTAAATGATGATCATCTAGGTGATTTAGAAGGAGAGCCCTGTGGCAAGATCCAGTCAAATGAATATTGAGTAAAAAATATTACTCTAGCTAAAGATCTCTCGTGACTTCATAAGTCATGCTTGTGCTATTATTTTTAGTCTTCATTTGTACAGGAGAAGCAAGAGTTTATGGAGCCATCCATGTCGTTATATTGTTAATTGGAAGGCAGATGATCCTGAGTGGACTATTGGTTATGGTGCCCTTTTGACATTGATTGTTTAATTTCCTCGAGTACCATCACAAATTTTACTCAGCTGCTTTACAAAATTTGCCACATAATTGTTTGTTAGTGCCATGTTGCGCACATTTCGGCTACTTTGGATCTGTATCACTATAAGATTTCTCATACTTGACTTTGGTTTGTGGAATCTGGATATAACCCTTTCCTCAACTTGGCCTTAAACACTCTCAGTTGCGATGCGTGAGATTTTCGTGGCATAGTATATTTCTGTCATGATCTTCACATCCTTCTTGGGAAATTCTGTAAGTGCTCTATAAGTTTGCTTATTCCCTAAAAAGACCGACAATAATTGGAAAAGTAGAAAGTTCCACCCAGCACAATCCTAAACACTGAATGACCCCTTTTCAAACCTATTGCTGCGGTTTGAGGATGACAATATGATTCATTGCAAAGCCTAGTACATCGATTTACAGTTGGAGTATAGGCATTATGCTTTATAGTTTGATGTTGGGTTTACAATATTCTAACTTCACATTGCTTCTCAAGAAGTGGATATGTTCCTCTACATACATTACGGCTATGTTTGTGAATGTCTTAACGAAATCAAGTATATTATTTTTCTTCAGGACACAGCTTCATGTGATTTTTCTCCTAAATTTCTTGTGTAAGGTTTTTCTTTTTATTGTATCGTCAGGTACTATATGCACTGTTGTTATTCTTGGACTTGTTGCTTTTTTTATTTCTTTTGTTTTGTTTTTATCTTGTTTTTATCTTCTTATGCGTAATTTGGGAGTGCTCTTCGATCACTTATGTGAAGTTTCTATGACAATGCAGGGCCCTCTTACATCAACATTTCCCATTGAAAACCGGAATTCCCCAGTGACAATGAAAGCATTAAAGACTCATCTTGATCGGGCGAAAAATCTCCCATTTGTGAAGCGAATTTCAGACTTCCATCTGCTGCTATTGCTTGCCCGGTTCTTAGATGTGAATGCTGATGTTCCAGCATTGGCAGCGTGTGTGCTGGCAAAGGCTACAGTGCCCGAAGGATACCAACTGCTAATCGAGTCATTGGCCACTGCTTCTTAGAGGTTGGCTGCATGTTACTTGATCGACTGAACCAACCTGGCTCTGGAGCGAGCTCTGTGTATCTTGAACCCAAACATGACAACATTATAATTTATAGCCCTTTCATTTGTTTGGTGGTTGTGATTATAAATTTGTGTCTAATATAGTTATTTCTGTTGCTTTCATACTTCCCCCTCACATTATGTTCTTTACTTTTCTCCTTCTTGATTCGGCTTCTTGGGAAAATTGTCATCAAGTAACCAACAAAATTATAATTATAGCCTGTAGAATACTATTATCACTACTTGTCACTATGATATCTTTATGTCCCTATTTTTTTTAATAAAATTAATGTTTCTTTCAGTAGGTCCTTGGTGCTCTTATTATTTTTTCTCTCCTTCCAGTATTTAATCTCATCTTGCTGTTTCAAGCATTTGATCTCTATTGAAAAGTGTATTGCACTGCTGTACTTGTACCTTTGTGTTGGTAAGTGTTTGTACTTTCAACTTTTGTTTCCATAAATCCTTTAATAGCACTTCAACCATTTTGCAAAAGGGATATCAAAAGACAAAATAGCTTACCGCCACAAACAAGTACAAATCTTCTCCTAAACACGAGTGCTATGACTCGAAAGGTAAGAAAAATTGTGAATTGAGTGCAATTGTAGTTTCATATAACAATGTTACTTTTATAACTAAAAAATATTATTATTTTATTTTAAAAATATTGCTACTAAAATATATTATTTGTTATCTTTAAAAAATATTATTTATTCATTTAAAAATATTTATTAATTTTTTAATAGTATTATTTGTTATTTATAATATATTATAAATTTATTCAAAAATATTGTTCTACGATGATGCATCCGATGTACAAAATACTCGACTTAACAGATGCATTTCTTTTAATTTGGGGGGGGAGAGAGAGAGAGAGAGAGAGAGAGAGAGAGAGAGAGATTTTAATAACCTTGCACAGTAGAATAAAGGATTTAAACTATAAATCCTGCCAAGACTTCTATATGACTGCACAAAATGGTATCGAACTGCTTATTCATTAAACCATTACTTCACAACTTTGGATAAACTATAAAATTTGCCAAACAACCAGAAGCCAACACAAAAATACCACACCATTATGCTTCTCCTTTACAGAACAAATTGACATCTCACATCAACCAAACGACATATCTGAAGCTTACACCGGCAATCCAATTAACTTGCCGAATGGGTCACTGTTGAAGGGGTAAAAATGTACATTTCACAAGCGTGACCACCAACCCGAGTGCTGAATGAGGACACGCTATTCTCTGATACCAACTTGTGCTGCAATAAACAAGGAAAAGAAATGAAGCGGGCTCTTTCAGGATGAGTTTATAAGGTCATAAATCAGTATTATTCATTTGAAAGAGGAAACAAGATAAAGAAACCATTAATCCTTAGGTCTATAAACGAACTGAAATACAATTTTGAGTAATGCAGTGCTTGTTCTCTCTCTCACTCTCACTCTCACTTCCAAACAATGCAGTATCAAACAGGGTTCTTTACTCACCTTCCACAAATCTCTAACAGAGACACTAATAGAAGACTCGAGTCCAAGAACCGCCCAATTAGCGGTGATAGTGGCTGTTTTTGATCCTCTATTCCATAAAAAAATGGCTAAACGGTTGCCAGAAAGTGGGCCTGCCCAAACCTGAAGAAAAAAAGTTGATTACGTAATGGATCAAGACGACTTAAACATCATAAACTAAAAAGTTTGTAAGGTTCACCACAGAGAACTTGAATAATCTCAGTGAAAACATAAACCACCAGAGAATTCAAGAGTTATAAGTCGTCTCAAATAATAATCAATGTTGTTTAATTTAGGGATCATCTGATGGTGGAGGCAATAATGGAAGATTAAAAATATACCAACTTCGACCCGCATATTCCAGGGACTAAATCAGTACCTTCTGTGTACCAAAAAAAAAAGTGTAAAAAGAAGAGAAAGAGTCTCATACTTGATAACTGCCATCAGGTCCATATGAATAAACTTTCCTCCCTTGAACTCCAAGTGGATCTGCAATCAGAACAAAGTCACTTGTATTTGTCAAAACTTGTGCCAGAAATGATATCTCAAATGATGAAAATGGTGGGCCAAAGCAGGAACGAGAACTATTGCAAACCGAAAACCATGAACATTCACTTCAAGTGAACCACAGACCTGCAGAAGAGTAACGAAGTATAATACCTTGGTTTACAGCAATAACCTCCTCATTGCTAAGAATGTCATATGTCTCTGTAGTCATATTTCTAACATCACAACCAATTAACAGTGGAGCCTGAAAAATGGAAAACAAAATGATTGAATCAAAAGAGATAAAATGGGCCAGCATTTGCAGTTACAAACTCACACCAAGAAGCAAAACAAGACCAAGCTACATATGGAACTGGAAAGAATGTCTAAATCAGAACTAATAGTCAGAGAGAATAAAGAGCACCTTCATAATAGCCCAAATACTGAAATGTGCTCGATACTCCTCGTAAGACATGCCACCATTTCCAACTTCTAACATATCGGGATCTGCAAACAAGCATAAAAAACCATGAGGGATTTAATATAAAAATTAATTCATTCGTGTGCATAACCAAATCTTTGCCCATCCGTACAAAAAGATTGTATTCCTACCATTCCATCCACCAGGTCCGGCATAGGCTGCCCACTTATCATTGAGATCAGCGATCGTTGTCATACTAAACCAAAAGGATAACAGAAACAACATTAGTGTGTCTTCTTTTAGTAAATATTTGGTATCTTAACATAAACGAAAGAGATCACGAAAGATTTCAAAACCTAGCCCATGAATCATTAATGTCATCTGTTGTCCGCCAACTGTTTCCGACCTTGCCTGCCCATAAGGCTGGGTCATGCACACCCCTGCCAATTTTGTTTGGCAAAGCCAAAGTACGTATTAGTTGAAAAACTAGGATTCGGAGAAGGGAGACGAAGAAAGAAAATAGCGGCATTGAATATTATAGAGGCTAACCATTCGCAAAGTGAATAGAATATCGTATGGCCAGTTTCATTCAGGGCATCTCGCATTGGTGGATACCTGAGAGAAATCGTAGATACACTGTTAGGCCAAGATATTGATTCCAATTTCCAACATCTAAAGTTATATTCAGATGTGCACCTTTTCTCTGGATCAATGCCAAGATTGAAACAATTGTCATACTTCAAGTAATCAATACCCTACATGACAGCCAAAAAGAAGCATTTATGAGCCATATGATCTTCTTAGTTCATAAAGGCAAAATCTAGACCAAAGTTCAGTTGTATCCCAAGAAAAATCTATAAAGATGAAATGAAAACTGAACTTTTATTGAATTTTGAATTTTTTATTGAATAAAAATGCAGAAGGCACTCCCCCTAAAAACAGTGAATCAATATAAAAACAATGACGAAACACATATCTGTGGCTTTAGGGCAGCCTACAGCAAGTCATCGAAGAAACTCACCCAAGATGCGAAGAGCTTGGCGTCGTCGGATTCATGAAAAAGTGATCCAGGACGAACTTGGCATGTGAATGCCCTGTGGGAAATTCAATTCACATGAATCACATAAAAGAGAACAAACAGCTGTACCTAAAAGATAAAGTTCAGCAATGTAAAAATTTAAGGCAGATATTAGGGAATTTTTCGTACCCTGCATCTGAGTAGATACCTAGCTTCAAGCCTTTTGAATGCACATAATCAGCAAGAGATTTAATTCCCGACGGAAAAGTTTTTTGATCAGGAACTAGCTGACCCTGCAAATTACCTGGATTTAGTATGTATAACCATGACGCAAAAGTTTACACATGCATCACATCTTACAATAGATGACTAGCCAGATGTTTTGGCCTTTTGGAGGACTGCATACCATTATTTATAAACTGTTGAAGGTACATACGCCACTTTTCAACGTATTTGTTTTCTATTTTTATAAACAGAAATAAGTGCTAAAAATAGAAAAACATTTATCTTGGAGTAATTAAAATGATCAAGGATTTAAAAATAACATTACAACAGAGAGCTGCAGAGATGCTTATTAACCTCTATGCTACGTAGTGGTTCAGACCAGCAATCATCTGCAATTCATGATATAAAAGCATATTTGTTAGAAGAGAGCATCCAAGTGCACAAGCCTACAATATAGAAATAAATTAAAGAAAGATGAGAGTAGATTACCAATGTTCACATATTTATAACCTAACTTGGCCAATCCAGTAGAAACAAGTGCATCAGCTGTCAAAATATCCATATAAAGGTTAGTATATTATATCCATACACATTCCAAAACAAAATGATAATTGGTAGTTCTGCAGTTTTTGTCATTTTTCAATACATATACATATACATATACACACACATATAAATATATATAGATTAAGTGGTTAAATCGACAATCGGACCAGTCATCTGCAATATGCTTTTGGTGGTTTGACCTATTCATCACTTTCTCATTGTCTTGATTATTAACTAAGTTTGTTCTCTATTTTTTTCACTATTAGCTTCATCAGATCTGCTTATTATTTAGTATTTCATTGATGGAAGTAATTGTTTTTCAGGAATTTCCTCTTCTGATTTGAAAATTATGAATAAACAGGATCGAAGTACAACATATTCTCTCAACATAGCATGTCAATTACAAGATGAAGAAGGCAGTACCTGTTTCCCTGATAACTTCCTCATTGATATCACAGGCAAAAAAATTCCAGCTATTCCATCTGCTCCAAAACAACAATCACATCAATCATCCATAAGTGATACATTTACTATCTGATTTTCCATGACATAAGAATGACCTCTACTCTAGCTAATTAAGATAATCAAGAATCATGCAGCTTGATGAAAAATCAGTCCATCAAAACTCCAATTGACAAAGATCTATTCTAGTCAAGAAACCGATTCTTTCACCAGCCCAAAAGGAATAAGAACCAGAACAGAGAAAAGCAAACTCTTCTTCAAAAGCAATAATAACAATAATCAAATAGAAGCATAATACTTTTCCTGGCTTTAATTTCACCGGGAAGACCAAACCCATAAACAGAGAAGTCAAAAGAAAAAACCCCAAATCCAAACAAAAATAAATAAATAAATAAATATAAATTCAAGAAACCATGAGAAAAAGAACAAAGAAGAAGAAATTGAAAAAGGTAAAATCTTGTTACCCCATCTGAGGAGTTGTGGCCAAACCATTGCTCAATTGCAAAATCCCATAACCTGAAGTATCAAAAATACTAGTGCTGGGTCTTTCTCGGCCATTTAAATAAGGATGCGACGGCAGCACTCTAGCAGTCACAGCCACTGAAATTAAATACACACAAAGAATTGCTCTAAACATCCCAATGGAACAATCATCGGCAATCTTCGCCATCTAATGAAGTAATTATCGACTTTTTCTCTCTCTGGTTTCTCTAATGAGAGAGAGAGAGAGAGAGAGAGCTGAGGAAAAAGTTGCTGCCGGAACTAAAAGGAAGAAGGTTGAGCAGTGAAGAAAATATGCATGGTAAATATTTTGAAGCAAATAAATAAAGCTCACTTTTCCCTGTGCATAATTGTTGGACCCCATTTCTTACCCAGAAGCACAATTTTCAATTGGATACTTCCTTGTTCATTTGGATGAGATGTCGTGGCATCTTGGAGTTTGTTGTCTATTTTATTGCACTGTGCAGGTATCTTCTTGATTCTTTCATGATATTTGTCTCAATGGGTTATTATTTCTATCAAAAAAGGAAAATAATAACACAAGTTGGCTATTATTCTATCTTCACCTTTCTGTTTTAGTATAATTAGGTGGGGTTCATCGTTAAACATTAAACATTATGCTAATAATACTAAACTATGGATAATATCAACCATTTTTCTATATATCATCTTCACATATGAATACATAAAAATTAAATTATACATATTATATTTTATGAAATGGACATCACCCATTTATATGACAGGATACGGTTGAGTGTATTCTATCTCATATAAATATCATACCTTAATTTTACAAAAAATTCATGGATATATTGATTCAAATTTAATAAAGATATTACAAAAAATTATGAAAATGTTACTTACAAATTTAGGAAATATCATAAGAAACTTTAATAAATAAGTTCAATCCATAATTTGGAAAAAAAAAAATGTTTGCTTGAATGTAACAAGAGTTTTATATTTGAATGATCGTGGTTACAACGTATCATTTGAACGTTTGGTCATGGAATAATTTCTTTTTTTAGAGATTTTTTTATTTTTTGTCGTGACAGATAGGTACTAATTTTTATTTTATCTTTATATTTTGGGGGATTTAAGCATATATATTTTCAAGAGTTGTTTGAGAAGACAAAAGGTAATGTTGGTGTTGGTGCTGTTGTTGTTGTTGTTGTTGTTGTTGTTATTATTATTATTATTTTAAAAAATTTATAAGCTTTCCAAAGAAATTACGGAACAGCTAGAGTAACTTCTAAACCAAATAAAAACTTTATTTAAACTTTTCTGGCCCTAAATAAATAGATAGATATAATATAAAAATAAAAAGTTGATGCTTAATTTTACACCTTCACACTTTAGTAATTATTGGTATTACTTTCGTGCTGTGTGCAATTTATAAAATATTTCAAAAATAAAATAAAATATACTTACAATATACTATTTAGTTAATTAATATTTAAGAATATTCAAAATATTTTATCATTATATTGGTAAAGTCTTGTAAGAAATATAATTTTTTTAAATATAAATATATATTTCTCCGTTCCAAAACATAAATTTTGTTTCAATAATAAATTGATTAATTCTATACAAATTAAATTATATAATAATTTTTATAGCTATTTACAGTTTAAATTCAGTACAAATATTTTACTACATAATATATATATATATATATATATATTAAAATCTAACCTCAAATTATTAACCAAAAATAATTATATATTCACATCTAAAGATGCTATGAGTGTAAAATTAAATATCATGAAAAAGAGAATTTATTTAATGTACTATAAATAAAAACAAAATAGTACCGAAAACTATTTTTATTGTAAAAAAAAGGAAAAAAATTAAATAAATCAAAAACCGACAATTTATTTTCTATATTTTATTTTTTGAAAATTGAAAGTAGACAAAAAAAATATTCAAACTATTTTATTATTATATTAGTGTAGAAATAATGAATTATTCAATAAATATGAGTTAACTCGGTGGCGAGTTGAAATGGGTCAAAAGAGATCCATATTATAAGGATTAGATATTCTGTTCAAATATTTAATTTTGTTGGTATTATAAAATTAGTGATTCACACGAAAAAGAGTTGTAACTCAGTTCTTATCTATGTTTCTATCTTATTCTACTTTTTCTATGTAGGAGTTAGGAGTGCTCAACTTTTCCAACAATAAACACCCAAGATTTCAATTTTATAAAATAATATACGATATTGAATTGCAAAAACATAAACATAAAATTAATAAACTCTTATAAAAAAAACCCCAAAAACAAATAATAAAAAAGTTTGAAGATCATAAAAATTCGAAAAAAAAAACTAAGAGAAAATAAGATAATTGAAAATTAAAGGACTTCATCTCACAAAAATATATATCTTAAAACGAACTCATACAATTTGTTTTCTTTCGTAAGTTAGATTGAAAAGTTTATAGCTACAAGTACTTTGCATGAATAATAATAATAATAATAATAATAATAATAATTGAAATTATTTTACGGAGATGAGTTAAATAAGTTATTCCAGTTTGTGAATTACTCCAACGCCACATAAGTAGTCTGTGAACTACTCCAACCCCACATGAATTAATTAAACTTTAGACGAAAGATAAAATAATTAATTATATTTATATAAATATTTAATTGGGACTATAACTCATTATCCATATTTATATAATATATAAGTAATGCCTAATTAATGGAAAAAGTCAAAGGTTTGGTCAACTGAAATACATGCATATCCAAATTCCAATCCACACACTTACTTTTCGTAGACGAAATTATTTGGTGCTCTATTCTAGGACTTTCATATCCACACGGACACCCACCCAGACGGGTGTGTATATATATATATATATATATATATTACAGAAGAAAAATTAAATTAATGAAATAAATTAAAAAAAAATTATTTAAAGTCGAGCTATATCTACTTTTACTTTCAGAATTACGGTAATTTATGAAGTTTTGAGTAGCAAAGTAAAATGATGACAAGAATAGTGAAAGGATTTGATTAGCTTAGAACAAAACAATCTGGAGAGGCAAACTAAGGTTTACCGGTAAACTAAGCATGTTTTAACCAATAATAATACGCCCCTTAATCCTGTTTCAAAATATAATATTCTCCTCAAACTGATAACAACGAATCAACTTCTTAAATGAAGATAAGCCGATGGTCCTACAATTATAAATTACATATTTCTTTTTTTTTTCAATTACTTATTATTATTGTATCTCACTGGACAATAATTCAAATAGAGAATCATTCATCGATTCCTTTATTTAATTATAATTTTGATCAATTACATAACTTCAGCCTTGATTACCTAAATATTATTCAAAATATTAACAAATTTACGTTTTTGATGGTTTAACCAAGTTTTCTCAAACTAATATAAAATATTAGCTTGATGATGTTTCTCATTAAAAATATTATTAGGCCTGATGTTTTAATTTTGATTAAATTAAAAATGTTAGGTTCTAGTTTTTAATTTTCAGTTTATGTGGACAGCTATGCATGCATTCATTATAAATATATATATATATATATATATTTTTTTTTTTTACTTAATATAAAAGTAGAAACGGTGGTATATAATCACCAACAAAAAATTATAATACTATAAATAAAGAAATTCCTAAAAATATGTTCAAAAGACACACTTTCACCCCTAAATTTTTTTACATTTTTACTTTAAAAATATAGTAAAAAATTACATATTAAAAAAGGTAGTTTTATGTAAATAAAAAGTAGTTTTATTTTTAACTAAAATTTTAAAATTCAAATAATTTTATTGTTACAAATTCATTTTTAACATGTAATACATTAAATAAATTGTTTTTTACGATTTTTAATTTGATATTAATATTGTATATATTAAAATAAAATATTATATTTATAATATGAAATAATTTTTATGAGGTTTTTATTTGTAATATGTGTTAAGTAAAAAATGGGTTAAATTCTTATATGAATTTGAGACAAATAAAAATAATAAATATTTTTTTATATATTTATAGGAAATAATAAATATTTTCATAAATTAAAAATATTATATTATTCAAGTATATATTTAGTTATTTCATTTTAATATTTTATTACTTATTCTAAATATTTGTATTGACTTTGAGAAATTATAGTAGGTTGGATTGACTTTCAATTCTAAAATTTACTTCATTATATAACTTTTTATTTATTTATTAGAGAATTATTTTGAAAGAATAACAATTCACAATATTTTATAAGTATTTTGTATGTATCATGATCTCTTACTTTGTTATATAATTATATATTTTGATTTATTTCATATCACTTATATTTTATTATAATAATAATAATAATAATATATAATTTTATAAAATATTATTAATACAATAAAATATATTTTATATTGTGTATGGCACAAGCAAACATGTGGGTAAAAAATAAGATATAAGTTTTGGACAAGACTATGAGTCTATGACTGTACTCTCTCTTATAACTTGTTTACTGAAGTTTGTTTCTTCTATTTTTATTTTTTATTCGACGGGCTGAGCCATTCACGGACTAAGATAAAGGTTTAAAGAATAAAACTCAAAACAAAACCCTAGCATTTTATTTCTTCATTTCTTATTCATCATTCTGTGTTTATCTCCCACTCTTCAGCCTCACTCACCCCCAAATCGAAGTTATTGAAACTCTTGCTTTCTCTTGGTTTAGGATGTATTTGTCGGCATCGGAAAAACGCCCCTAATTTTATTTCAGAAACCAGAATTGAAGAAGACAAACGCTCCCCACAGAGCAAAGCCGGTATGTAGTGCCAAAACCCATTTCTTCTATCAAGCAGATAAACATTGGATATAAATATTTTCCTCGTCCAAGCTATAATTCAATGCCCTGTACTTTGGATTGACTGATCCTTGACCATCACTATGGTCATCAAACGAGATTAATCATGGAGGTGTGCACCCCTAGCAGATGCTACTGTAAGCCCCAAACATTTCGATGGGCCTATTACAAACCGCGTCGACTGACTCACACCAGCCCGATGGGAACAAATCGGTCCGCCGGGCAAATCCCGGTTCGCCCGATCCGACGGGATCACACCAGGTCGATCGGATCACCCCGACCCGACCGGAAAACCGGTTAGGCGGCCTAATCGATTCGATCTTCATTAACAGGTTCCACCGACACCCAGCGGACCGGTAACTATTGCGTCGGTTGTCAGGAACGCTATTCATGGTTCTACACCCCCCCCCCCCAACACCCACCCATAGTTGAATTTAGTTTTATCGCAACTTAGTTGATTAAGTAATGAGCGAATCAGTTTGAAATATATTGCTCCTTTTGTTAATGGTGTAAATTATATTGTGAACACACTTAGTTTTTTGAAGTTCCATAGAATTCATGGTCCTGTTAAAGCTTTATTTTTTTTAGACTTACTTTGTTACATCTCATGAGGGTATGCATGCTTTTCTGCCAAAGGAAACGGGATGTGCGAGTCCTATCCTTAGGAGACATGATGCATTTACTGTTGAGACCACTGATGGGATTTGTGTTCTTATGTCTTTTAAGTTTTAATTCGCATAGTTAATGTTTCTCTTTATCAGTTATCCTCGTTCAGTCAGGGTGTACATTAATTTTCTATCTTATGACCTAACATATGGGGGGTTTGTAGAAAGCAGGCTGCTGAAAGAATGAATGGCTGTCCTTATATGTGAAACAAGACAGCTTCCTCTCTGATATCGAAGTTTATCAAGATGGTAGTGGTACTGTAGAAGATATAATTTAATGAAATTGCATTCAGTTTGGAGAAATCAAGTGCAATTGTCCCAAACATAAGGAAACTCGTGTTGTCTTGAAAAATGTATTTTCCATCAATAATTTATTTGGGTTTTTATAGACATCTTCAATCTGGATTGTGTTAGATTGTGTTAGATGGCCATTTTTGTTGCAGATATTTTCTATAGAGCAAGTTATTCATGTTTTTTCATTCAAAACTTGCAAACATTTTGTTTTTGGTTTTCCATCATATTGAAAGGAGTATTATGTAAAGTTCTGAATCGATCTTGACTGGTTATATCAATTTTGACCAATTCAACCACAAAAAGAATTTTATTAATGTTCCGAACCGGTTAAACCGGCTAGTTCGGTTATGAAAACACCGGAACTAACACCTAAAAACTTCGGTAAAAATGCAGAATCAATAATTTGAATATCTGTGTGTGACATATTGGACTTCCTGAATGGAAAAAAATGATCTCTCTCTCTCTCTCACAAACACAAACACAAAAGTATGAGAAGGCTCAAGAACAAATCAAAGACAATACATTGCTTAGTAATTACAATGCTGGATTGAGAAAAATCACACTACTACTACTAGTACCACTATGAGGCATGTTGTACTGATAGAGATCATAAAAACCCACCCAAACTTCCCTGCACTTGCTGCAGCAACCCTTCTTTGGTGACTATACCATATGCTAAGCTCCCTAAAAACTCAAGAGCAGCAATCAAATACAATATCAATGCTTTTCAACATAAATTTCTCTGTATTTCTTACATGCTTCTACTCGCCTTATATTTTATTATCTGAATTCAACAAATTTATTATCTTCATATAATGCAGCTTTTCCGATCCACTTAAGCTGCAGACACCGTTGTAGCAGGTGCGAAAATGTACATTTCACAGGCGTGCACATCAACTTGAGCACTGAAAGAGTTTACGGAGTTGAGAGAAACGTACTCGTGCTGCATTACCAAATGAGACAGAAAATTAGACATCAAAGTTATTATATCAGCAACTTTGACAGTTATCAGGAAAATTAAATATTATGAAAACACGGCAATAAATATGCAGTCGGCTGAACAAGAAACTGGCTTAGTATGCAGTTGAACCTGACTCAAAGAAGAGATTCATAGATTTTTGGGAACGTACAAAGCAGCCTTTCTTACCTTCCATAGATCCTTAACAGCGTAACTGGTAGAAGACTCAAGTCCTATGGTGTCCCATTCAGCTGTAATTGTGGCAGGTTCTGAACCTCGATTCCATAGAGCAACGACCCAGCGGCCCCCAGTAAGTGGACCCGACCAAACCTGACAATCAAAGATACATTATACAAAAGAAATATATATTAAGTGAGTGTGAGGGAGAGAGAGAGCATCAGAATTTTCGTACTTGGTAGGAACCATCCGGCCCATAAGTGTAAACCTTCCTTCCTTGGACCCCAAGTGGATCTGACAAATTTTGATATGCATATATACAAGAAGTCAATGAAAAAAAAGAAATAATATATATAAACAAACATCCATTCTATAATGATCGTCCCATCGATGCAAGAGTGAGTGATAAAAGTATTTTCACCTTGGTCTACAGCGATAACCTCCTCATTAGTGACAATTCCATATGTCTCTGCTGTCATATTTCTTACATCACAGCCAATAATAAGGGGTGCCTGCAAGCAAGAAACATACTTAATCAAAACAATAGAAATTAAAAAACGTATATCCACAGATTAAGGTGGAAATGTGACAGTAAAAAGAACATAAAGGTTTCATAAACAGAGCCAAGTACCTTCATCAGAGCCCAAATGCTGAAATGTGCTCGGTATTCCTGGTAAGTCATTCCCCCGTTTCCAACTTCTAACATATCCGGATCTGTCATGAAGTGCCAAAGATATTAAGTAAAAAATTACAGCTAAATTTTACTCAACCTCGGAGCAAAGATATTCATACCGTTCCATCCACCGGGTCCTGCATAGGCTGCCCACTTGTCATTGATATCAGCAATTGCAGTCATGCTAAACCAAAAGGGAAAATAAGTTGATTATCATTTCTATAAAATTAATACAGCGAGTTATCGTAGATAGTTAGATAGTATTGTATGAGCAACACACCACCACGATTCACTTCAGTGCAACTTTTAACTCCGTTTCAGAACCATCCTTTGTATTAATTTGTGTTTGGATTGAAGGATTTCGAGATGGATTCGAAATTCATAATAGCAAATCCATCATGGTTTTGTAGATTCAATGGTTTTGTAAAATGGATTTCAACTCCACCACTCACATTTTGAACTACTATTAGACTACTCACTTGAATTTCAATTTCTTATGCAACATTAATAATTCAGAATGGGTCAATTTGTCTTCAGCTCTGATGAACATGTACAAGTAACCTCATATGAACTTCTACTAATTGTCACAACGTATAACAGAACCAGTTTGGCATGATGATAAACTCATTACTCATAACGAAAAATATGCAAAAATGTCCTAACAATGATAGCAAATTGTTTTTTGAAAGATAGCTTTCATGAAGAATTTGACCAAAAAATTGGGAATAGACAGCTTCACGTACTAGCACACACTCTTAAAGCTTATAGTCTGGTGTGGAAGTTCAAACCTTTCCCATGTGTCCTCAATGTCATCTGTAGTGCGCCAACTGTTGCCAATTTTGCCTGCCCATAACGCTGGGTCATTCACACCCCTAGAAAAGTTGAACCAAAGTCAGAGAGTATAATCAGATTGCAACAGAAGACCTTAGGTCCTGCAAAGGAAAATAAGATAAAAGAAAAATAGTATTGAAAGTAACAGTAGATACCATTCACAAAGTGAATAGAATATTGTCCTCCCCGTTGCATTCAAGGCATCACGCATGGGTGGGTACCTGGACATGTTCCTCCACATTAAGATCGAGATATCAATATCAAAATATGAATGCAAACACTCAGACAATTACCTCTCCTGTGGTTCAATTCCCATGTTGAAACAATTGTCGTACTTCAAGTAATCAATACCCTGAACAATAAATTTATGAGTTATGCATGATAAAACAACATCTATGGTTATTCAGTGCGTGCGTGCAAAGATATAAAAAGGAAAAGAACCATATATACACCATAAACACCAAACAACCAAATGCTAAAATTGTAGAAGGAACCAACCCAAGATGCAAAGAGTGCAGCGTCATCGTATTCGTGTTTAAGTGAACCAGGTCGAATTTGACATGTGTAGAGCCTGTGGAAGTCCAATTGTAAGTGTCAGCATGAGAAGATAAGGATACAAACTACACTTGTATGCTTTACTTAATAGGAATTAAAAGGAACAAAAAGTTGATATATGTTTAGTTTGAGAATTGTGATGATATGCTCAGAAAATTTCCATACCCTGCATCTGAATAGATACCAAGTTTCAGTCCCTTTGAGTGCACGTAATCAGCAAGAGCCTTCATTCCTGATGGAAATGTTTCAGTATCCGGAACCATTTTACCCTGCACCATCATAATGTAACAAATTAAGTCTCATGCAATCTTTCGTAATCAAACAAAGCAGGCTTTCTATTTAGGAAAGTTTAATGGCAATATATTTTTGTCGGTTGATTAATAACATATACAATGAAGTGATAGTTGTCTGAGAAGCTCATTTACCTCTGCATCGCGGTCTGGTTCGGACCAACAATCATCTGCATATCGCGATATTGATATATGAGAACATGGTAGAGGACAGACGAAAACATAAAGGAAAGTATGTGAAATATCAGGTAATTAAGCCAGTGGATTACCTATATTCACATAGTTGTAACCCAACTTAGCCAAGCCCGTACTAACAAGTGCATCAGCTGTGAATATCAGAACAAGCATTAATATACATTAGAGGAACATCATGAGCTTTAAATGAAGGTTATTGCTAGCTTAAGAAACCATATGGAGAGAGAGAGAGAGAGATGTATGGATATTTTGTAATTTCTAAACAAAACTAAATCAGCAGAATTAACGAACAGATACACAACACAAGTAAGTCAGTAACTATAACCATCAACGGTTACAGAGGCATTCTAGAAAGTATACCGCGTCAAAGCATCAGTGTAAATGGAAACCAATACATAAAAAGTCGAGGAAATTGAATATAACTCAAGATGATAACTTGATATGCCTATCAATAAAAGAGACAATAATCTGGAAGTAGCAAAGATGAATGAGATTTAAAATTCTGAAAACTTATCCATGAATACATGTGGTTAGCAGCTATATGATGTTTTCCAGAAAAGTTAAAGGGGTACCTGTTTCTTTGATAACTTTTTCATCGATGTCGCATTTAAAGAAATTCCAGCTATTCCATCTGTCCCAAAATAGAAGTAAAATTTCATGATCACTGCTCTCACTTTGATACAACAGGAACCAAACTTCAGAGATCAAGCAAGCAGATCATGAAACTAGAGACTGTAAATCTGTGACATAATAAAAACACTAGTTCGTGCTTTTCCACACTGAAACTCACAGTGGAGCCACCGAAATGCAAAAAAAAAAAAAAAAATGTTGTCCCACTCCAATTCAAGAAAAATCTCAATTTCCCAGAAGAAAGTAAGCAATTAAAAGAGTAAAACGATGATCTTTTTCTCTCAATCTCACCATGCAGAAAAATCCCACATAGAAAGAAGTCAAAGAAACATATACCATAACATATATTCAAGAAGAAAAAAAAAAAAAAAAAAAAGGTGAGAGGAAAAACAGGGTTACCCCATCTGAGGAGTTGAAGCCAAGCCATTGCCCAGCTGCAAAATCCCATACTTTGAAGTGTCATAAAGTTTAGCTATGGTTTTTTCTTGTTGCAAAGGCAGCACTCTAGCAGTAACTGCGAGGACTGTGATATATACATACAGAATTGCTGTAATTCCGACATGTTTAACAGTGGCCTTCGCCATAAATGATGGTCAACAGTTTTTCTACAGGTCTCTTTCCTTTACAGGAGAGAAGACTACAGGACTAGGGTGAAACTGTGTGTGATTTGGTAAAGTGAGGTGTGAGCAGATTGTGTGGAAGGTAAGTGAAGTATTTATAAAGGGATTCTGGCACTGTAATCATCCACTATTTTGTGGGACAATGTTTATTTTATTGGAAAGTGGAAACAGTGTTTTGTTTATTTGGATTAGATTATGTAATTTTGTGGATGATTTGTATGTTCCTGCCCACCCAAAAAGTTAAAATCAATCTGCAGATACCTTGGGCCGGCATGCATTGTTGTCAGTCCCAAATTAATTTTGTTCATGATGTCATCATCATATTTCTTGATTTCTTTCTTCCTTTCTTTCTTGATTGTCATACCATGAGTCTTTTTTAAATTGTTGGTTTTGACGAAGGGGGAAAATTGAGAACCAAGAGTATTGAGAACCAAGAGTAGTTGAAATTTATTTTTTTCGCATCTTTGAAAATCTTGATCAGCCGCCGCGGTTATTCATGCATTTTCTATTATTTCCATCAATCATATGTATAGAAGTCTATATATTTAGAGCTAAAAGGCCTTTTTTTTTTTCTGAATCTTTTTGTATTATGTGTTTTTGAATATCTTTTTCATGTCCAGAAATGAAGATTGTAAATACAAAATTTAGCTGAATTGAGACCAAATTTCACCTAATTTTCACAGTTGTAAATTATGTCTTTGTGTAATAGATTGTAAAACATATATATATTATGAATTGAATGCTGGAAAGCATAATTTATATAAAGAATAAAGAAGCATCCATTTTGCAATAGATTGAATTTTTTAATGATTCTTTTCTTTGTTATTGTGATACAATAAATATAACTTTATAACACGAGGTTTATCCTATATCTTCAATACAAAAACTAAATTAAAATAGAATGCGTGAAGAAAATGTTTAATGGATAAAGATTAGAAGTGGAGGGGACAGATCATTCCTGTAAAGGGAATTGGAATGTAATCCCAATAGTTTCTTAATCCATCAGTGGAAATTATAATATTGACAGAAGATTCAATTCTTTACGTTTGATTCAAACGCCGGCTACGGCTAATGTTTGACCTGTTTAACCGTTTGAGTGCAATACAATTTTATTATTTATTTTTATTTTTTTGTGAAAAAGTGCAATAAGAAGTTAAGACCTGTAGTGAGTTGAAAATTTGGGCATGTGCGTTGTCTCTTCCACACCGGCCAACATAGTATTTGGACAACATTTGTTCTCATCTTTCTCTATTCCTATTCCTATTCCTAGTCATAGATTTTGTTGATTCAACATAACATGTCAACAACTAGTAAATAATGCAATGCTCCATTTAAATAAAAGAATTTTACGCCCAATAATATTTTTTGAATCACGAACACGTTGATTCATTATTCCGAGTCAATTAATTCAATCCAACCCAACCAATATACTGTTGATTGTTTGGATTCATATGAATTTTATATTTATTAATTTTATTTTAACTAAATTTCAGTAAATTTTAAATCCGCTCCCATCTGAATGAATTTTAACCTAAACTTCCCTCAATTAATACTTTTAGGGATTTGAACAGTTTTAAACTAAACTGTCCTTGATTCTTTATTTATTTTTATTTTTTCCATCTTCCTTCTTATAAAGGAAAAACACCCAAGCCTTTTTTAATATATATTTGCAGTTTTAATACAGCATGTTGAAATTACATTACAAAATCATCCGATTTTGATTTACTTGTTTTTAATAATTATTATTATTTAATTATATATTACTTAAATACAATTTACATATTAATTAAGATTGATTATCTGAATATATTTAAAGTCAATCCATATTCATAAATATAATAATAAAAAAAGTTACGTAAGAGAAAATCATATTGATCACTTTAAAAAAATGGGAAGGAAAAATATAAAACATGGTAAATTCGATTGTGTAGTCAAATGATGAAAAATTAAAATAAATAAATAAAGTATAAGATGAACATGTATCTGCAAGTAGATGAAAAAATGAATCTCCACTATTGGAAATGGATACTTTTATATTTGACCAAAAGAGAGGATGCATTTGTTGAAAAATGTAGAACGGGGCAGTAGGCGACTACACCCAATCAATTCCCATGCTTCCGTCCTTGTATTTCAACGCATCGTTTTTATAAGCACCTCAAAATGGAGTTCCATTGATTGTGAAATTGGGTTGGAATCGTCGATTTTAAATTGTAGGAGTTGGAATCAGAACCAAATCAACATTTAGTTTCAATTTCATAATTTCAATTTTCGGTTCTCCATTTTTTTTTTTTTTAAATTTTATATTTGAAACTGTTGGTTCAAAATTAAATTAGAAACTGAAATTCGAACCAACAATCGAGCTACTCTAAAATTGTACATGCCAATTTTTTATTTTAATTCCGATTTAAATTCAAATAAAGGTTTAACCGTTGACTTACGATTCAAACCATCGATTGTGTGTCACGTCTACTTACAATTAGCTTTAAACATGATAGAATACCTTAAAATATTTAGTTTTTTCTTTTTGGGAAAATAGGGACGTTTCTAGAATAAGATATCCGGATTTTTTAAAGAATAATAAACAAAGAGGCAAAATAAATAAATAAAGGATATTTGTCACGTTTAAGGTAAGGGCATTCAAGAAAAAGAAGGGTCCAACTTAGCTTTGAAATAAAATCGTTTAAAATTTAAAGCAAATGGTTTTAATGAATAGGTACACCAGAAAATCGATAATTAAGTATCCAAATAGCCACGTTTTAAGTTTAGTCGTCAAATTTGACGTTTTCACATTTAAACCGACCAAAAAGAACAATAAAAGTGCACAATTAATTATTAATTATATAATAAATAAATTAAAAGAAGAAGAAGAAGTTGGATTACATACAATGTTGGTCCCAAATGTAACAGATTAACGTAAAAATCAACTCAGAAACATACAGAAGATTTTCTTTTACTTTTATTTCTAAGATTGAATTCTTATTTGCATCAAATTTTGATTATGCACTTTTCAGTCTTTTATTTTTAGAGGCAAATTATTTGGATTAACACAAAAAAATATATAGATAAAATTTAATCTCTCCATTTTCTTTTTCAGGAAAACAAAATTTTGATTTCTTTATGTTTTGTTTGTAAGAAAAAGCGAGACAAATAAAATATCAATACACATCTTAGAATTTTCAATTTAAACTTGTCAATATTACATATTTATATTTAAATGTTGTTTCTCCATATCCAATTAACATTTAAATTAAGTAGAACAAATAATTAGTTTTCCATAAGCTGAATATTTATAGAAAAGTTACTGCCTTTATGTGAATTTACATCATCCAACAAAACCATAATGAATATTATACCTGATAAGGTAAAAGATATTGTCAAATAATTTGAAAATTCTAATCTTTGCATATTTGTGTGCAGATATGAAAGATACATTATCAACCATCTTAAGATACTTAAGGAAGGAAGACAACAGCTGGAACAAGAGAAGAATCTTGAAGGAGATTTGCGAAACATATTGGAGATATGATGAAGATTCGGAAGGATTCAAGATATGCATATCAAGATTGTTTTGATGAAAATACCGAATACAGATATGCATATCAAAGTTGATTCATTGAAGATACTGAAAATCTCTTGAGGTGCAAGATATACGAGTATACATAAAAACCTCAAGCAAAAGATGAAGACCACCTCTGTTATATTCCATTACCTTTATACAAGCAGAGTGAAGTAGAGAGGCTGGTGGAGAAGTTATCAGATTCCAGAGAATACGATAGCTCAACAAGTACTCAAAGGCAAAAAGACCGTGAACTACGCAGAGTTTGTATTACACCATTGATCCACCACATGTTGAATTTGGGAGATTTCAACAACTTACAAACGGGAGTTTGTATCAAAATCCATCTAATGGACTAGATGGTCAAGTAAGGTATTAGAAGAATTAGTTACACGAGTAGACTAGTATTTAGAGGGAGTCTAATACTTGTAAGTTCTATTATAACAATTGTGGGAACAAATTATTCTTCTAATAAAAAATACTAGAGAGGAAGAAGGGATTTCTTCCTCATCAAATCAAAAGTTTATTGTAGCTTCCGCAATTTCATTTATAGTTCGAACTACTACTGAACTAGTACACACGCGCACAGATTCTGATTTAACAATACCTTTGAAAAATGAACTTTTCAATTATATAAAGGGAGTACATACCTTAGAGTTACCTGAATAATTACTCATATACTTAGATCCCTAACTATCGGCGAGTATCAAGGGATATGACATCAATATAATAATAACATCAAAGACATGCATATATAATGAATAAATGGAGCGTGTAATCATAAAAAAGTTTCAATCGGAAATTTGAAGCTTAGAAGACTCCTACATCTCTCTGGTAATCAAGTAACTCTGAAAGCGGATAGCCAAAAGAAAGGAAGAGAGATGGTGGAGAAGTAAGAACCACATATCACCTATCAACCTATGAAAATGAATAGAGAGCCTTCAAAAGTGGAGGTGGGAGAGTATTTATAGCGTTTAGGAGGTGAGACACTAAAGTAAGTTACATTGTGTGTGTTTGAGTGTGTGTGTATATATATATTGTGTTTTCTGCAATTTTAATTTTTTTTTCTCCTCATGGAATTTTCTGGTTTTATGTATGCTGCATTTGCTGAAATGGAGTTGGTGTAATATTTATATTTGTCACGTTTAAAAAGAAGTATCATGCTTTTTCGAGAGTATAATCTTTTTTATTTTTGGTTAATCTTTTAAAAATCATAAATTTGTACTTACACAATTTTTTTATTTGTTTATCTCACTTAGTTAATTATATATTAATTTTTTAAAAATTTTAATTAATAAAATTAGATATTATCTTTTGAAATATGACTTATTTTTTTACAGGAATTAATTTCAAAACATAATTCTTTAATTTTTTAAAAAAAATTTTTAGAGAGGGAGGGAGGAGTGAGTATTTTTTAACACGTATTTAACCATGCATGCAAATCGAATTCAATAAGCATTCTTTTGTATTATGTAGTTTTTTAGTTAATTTTTATTGGATTCATTGAAGTTTCAATTTTTTGTCAAGAATTGCTCACATGGCATCGTCTTTGCTTATGGGCACATCAAATTTGGGATATTTAGAAAAAAATTGAAAAAATTATATTAATGTGCCACATAAACATATCGGTTGTTATATAAAATTACAAGAAATTAAAGCTCTCATAAATGTTTGAGTAAAATTGAATAAAATTTAAAACTAGAAAGTAATAATAAAAATCCATAAAATGAGGGGAGTGCATATTGGACGAAGCTAAAATTGAAGGACCCAAAAGCAAATTTATTTTTCTTGTGCACTGGATCACTCACTTTATGCCACATAGCTCCTCTCGACATGTATATAGGTATTCAAATTATACTAAAAATAAATGGTTTAATAATATATTTTTTTCTTATTAACAATACTACAAATGACATGTTTAAAAATTTCTTTTGTGACTGATTATATATAAAAGTAACATTGGGTATAATAATAGTTCACAATTATAATAATATATTTAATGAGCCAATTTTATTTATAATTAAACTGTCTTTTTCCCTCCGAACAACATTTCGTTTGGTTAAATTTTCAAAACATTTTATTTATTAATTTGTCATTGACTTGGGATAGGAGAAATCCAAAGTAGCATAGTTGGAAACACGTAAGTTTCTTATCCAGTCAGTTTCTAAATGTATGTTTATAAATTAATTTGAAGTGGGACCCTGACAAGTTTGTATTTTAATATTATTAATACACAAAATTGTGATAATTCAAAATTAAAAGATAAACTTTTGTTTTACTTTTATATATACTAGTGTGAGACATGCACGATGCACAGAAGATATTTTTTTCTTATATTTTGTAATATAATCATACATTCAAGTTATATAGTGTATTATAGAAGGTGTAAATTTGTAATTCAGTTATTATTTTTTTGTATAATGAGTAGAAATTTGTTGTAATTTTATGTTTCGTCTTTTCTTCTATTAGAATTACCCTCGTTCACAAATTAATAAGCATGATATCCACGATTTATAGTAAGTTGAATCAAATTAAATTAAAAAATAGCCATATCAGCAGATTAAAGAAAATAAAAATTTATGCAGATCTCGTAAAATCTTCCAATTGCATAGTCAAATTAAGGACAAAAATATTTTGCAAATTGCTAATTAAATATAATAATATTACAAAAATTTGAAATTTGATAGAAACAAATATTTTGACAGCTAATAAAAAATAGCACGGTGCTTCTACGTCGAAATAATTAGCAGATCTCAACAGAAAATCACAAGAATAATCAAACAAAACATGAAAGAGATGGATGAACTTTTTGTTTAAAAATAAGAAAGAAAAATATTTAAGAAAATTAAATATGTTTATGATAAATTGAAAGCAACAGGTGAATAAATTTTTTTTCAAATGAAATAAAACTAAAAATAATATTTTGATGAGTGTAGACTTTTGTGACAATTGAAATATGACACATATTATCGTACATATCTTACCATTTATTTTCTCAAAACAGAAAATGCAAAATACTTCAAGAGGAGAGAGAACAAAAAAGAGAGACCTTAAAATATTTAGTAGTAATTTTGATAAAATATATAGAAAGAAGAGAGAGACAAAAATGAGAAGTGGTTTTGAATTATGGTAAGATTGTTGAAAATTTAATTTCATATTTGCAAAATCAAATTTTATCCACGCGATTGGGTGATTTTAAATAATTGATAGTTTAATTATAGAAAAATTGTTAATGATTTTCCATAATATAATGAAACTACAATGATTTCACGTCTCTATCAAATTTATTTCTTATTTTGAATATATTATGAGTTAACCAAAATTCTTTAAAATTCGAATTTATTTATGTTGAACAACATAAACTAAGCAACTCACAAAGATTGTTGATATTAATCTCTTCAATTAAATTGTAATAATGTATATTAAAAGAGTTGCATAAATATATATAATTTTACATTTATATGGTTGAAATTTAGGCCGAAAAAACAAAATTTTAAAAAGTAATTTTACTTATATATATATATATTTTATTTTTGATAAAATGAATCGAGAAAATTGAGTCATATATTTTTAGATTTCATATATTTTTTTAATTTCATAATTCAGTGATTTGATTAATATTCGATAAAATATATAGATTTCGAATTATGTATTAAATATTGCAGTATATTCATCTTGATATCATCTAATTTTGAAGCACCTAAATTTGTGGAATAATTTAGATTTTGAAATCGAATCAAAATTTTAGAATAAAAATGTCTAAATAAGTAATAAAGTTTAGGTGGAAAAATGGAATTAAAAAAAAATATTTTGTTTTAATATATATATAGAGATTTGGACGTTGAAAACATAAATTCGAATTTATGAATAAAATATAAATGTTTGTGTTGTTTGTACATTCTCTTGAAATAAAATAATAATAAAAATAATGTATTAATTTGTTTTTAATTTATGTACTAATAACAACTTTTTTCTTTTGTCATTGTGTTGATATGTCTTGAATCACACACTTCGCAGAGCTATATATATCAAGGAAGAAAAGGCATGGCTAAAAATAAGGAGAATCAAGAGTAAATCTGGGAACAAATCTTAGAAAGATATGATGAAGATATAAGATATGCATATCTAGGACAAAGATATGCATATCACCAATTTCGGTGTTTTAGTTTTTCCTCAGTACTATATATATGGTCCTTGAGATCTGTAATCTGTAACACACATACCACATAGTAAAATCCGTTCTCCTCTCTGCCCGTGGACGTAGCCAATTTATTGGTGAACCACGTAAATCTTGTGTCTTCTTTACGTTTCTTGTTTCTTGTTTATGCTCTATAATCCTATTCTGTCACAACAAACTGGTATCAGAGCCTGGTCGTTTCGATCAGGGTTTTTTCCGCACTGTTAGGGTTTTTGGAGCCGATCAAGAATGTCTGCTTTCAACGTAAAGGTTGACAAATTCACCGAGAGAAATAGTTTTGGCTTATGGCAGATCAAGATGCGATCTCTGCTGAAGCAGCAGGGTTTGTGGGCGCCGCTATCAGGAAAACCTAAATCTGAGGATGTAGATGAAGAAGAGTGGAATACCCTAGAAGAAAAGGCCCACTCGACTATCATGCTATGTCTGTCTGACGATGTTATCATCGAGGTTGCGGATCAGGAAACTGCTGATGGTCTCTGGAAGAAGTTAGAGAGTCTCTACATGACGAAGTCTCTAACCAACAAATTGCTTCTGAAGCAACGTCTGTTCCGTTTACGCATGCAGGAAGGTTCACCTCTTCGGGATCATCTAGATAAATTAAACAAAATTTTACTAGATTTGCGTAATATTGATGTTAAAGTAGAAGATGAGGACGCTGCTTTAATTCTGTTAGTATCTTTGCCTGAATCGTATGAGAATTTTGTTGAATCGTTTATTACTGGGAAATATACTTTGTATCTGGAAGATGTTCGATCTGCCCTCCACAGCAGAGAAGACAGTCAACAGGCAACTGGCTCGGCCACAGAAAATCAGGCATCGGGGCTGTTTGTCACGGGTAAGGGACAAAAGAAATCTGGGAAGAAAAGTGGGAAGCCAATTCAGAAAGGTTCAAAAGGTCTTAAACCCGATGACATCTGCAATTACTGTAAAGAACCAGGGCACTGGAAGAATGATTGTCCTAGGAAGAAGAGGAAACAGGAGAAGAAAGAGGGTGTCGGCGGTTCTGCAGCTGTTGCAGAAACTGATACAAATTCTGAAGATGATCTGGCCTTGGTTACAGCTGGACATTCACATCGTAATGATGTGTGGGTTCTTGATTCTGGGGCATCATATCATATTTGTCCTAACAGGGAATTCTTCTCGACCTATGAGCAGATAGATGGAGGAAATGTTACCATGGCTAACAGTGTTGCCTGCAAAGTGGTTGGGATTGGCTCAGTCAGGATACAGACACATGATGGGGTATTCTGCACCTTGAATGAAGTCAGGCATGTTCCACAGATGACGAAAAATCTGATATCATTGAGTCTCCTTGACAGCAAAGGTTTCAGTTTCAAAGGTGAAGGTGGAGTTATGTATGTCTGTCAAGGTTCAAAGGTGGTTCTGACAGGCTTGAAACGTGGTACCTTATAATATCTGCGAGGTTCCACTGTGACAGGTACTTCTGATGTTGGTCTCATTTATGGAGGTGATGCTCACGTTTCTGTGACTGGTTATTCTGATTCTGACTATGCTGGAGATGTTGACAGTAGAAGATCTATGACTGGTTATGTTTTCACTCTTGGTGGTTCTGTTGTTAGTTGGAAGGCAACTCTGCAGGCTACAGTTACTTTGTCTACAACTGAAGCAGAATATATGGCACTGACAGAAGCTGCTAAAGAGGGAGTTTGGTTCAAAGGGCTTGTAGGTGATCTTGGTCTATATCATGATCAAGTTATTGTATTCTGTGACAGTCTGAGTGCAATCTGTTTGACCAAGGATCAGGTCCATCATGAGAGGACCAAGCATATTGATGTGAGGTATCATTTTCTGAGGAGTGAACAGAGAATCAAGGTGATGAAAGTAGGTACCGCTGATAATCCTGCTGACATGTTCACCAAGCCGGTCCCGCATAGCAAGTTTCGACATTGTTTGTATTGCTAAATGTCACAAGCTGTTAGATGCCCAAGGAGGGCAAATCTGAGGCAGAAAGGAGGAGTCTGTTCATCTGTCATTGTAATGATGCATCTGCAAGGAAGATTCAAGTCAAGGTGGAGATTTGTTGATATGTCTTGAATCACACACTTCGCAGAGCTATATATATCAAGGAAGAAAAGGCATGGCTAAAAATAAGGAGAATCAAGAGTAAATCTGGGAACAAATCTTAGAAAGATATGATGAAGATATAAGATATGCATATCCAGGACAAAGCTATGCATATCACCAATTTCGGTGTTTTAGTTTTTCCTCAGTACTATATATATGGTCCTTGAGATCTGTAATCTGTAACACACATACCACATAATAAAATCCGTTCTCCTCTCTGCCCGTGGACGTAGCCAATTTATTGGTGAACCACGTAAATCTTGTGTCTTCTTTACGTTTCTTGTTTCTTGTTTATGCTCTATAATCTTATTCTGTCACAACACATTGTATTATATAACATGTTAATTAGAGTGATTTAGAAAAATACAATTATGTAACGTATGTAAAACTCATTGGAATGTTTTCAATAATATTTCATGTATAATGCACCATAATGGTGATAACCGATCACATTATTATTGACGTCAAACAAATAAATTAATTAAAAATTGTAAAAAATATATCATAGTGTGTTGGTAGAAATATTTATTATGTTTATATATTAACGTTTTTTATAATGTACTAAAATATTTTTAATAGAAAGTTGTTAATAACTCATCTATATAAACTTATCATTTCATTCACATTTACCTATAATTCATCATAATATATATAACATAAATTATTAATTGTCACTACACTATTCTCATTATTTTTAACGATTAATATCGAATTATATATTTAAAATAAATTCCAAACAACCTATAAATTTTATACACATAACTAATATCCAATCAACAACTCAGGTTTATGTAATTCAAAATTGCAAATCTTTTCTAATCTTTATCAACTAGTTATAGGATTGTGACGGGAATTGACATATCTCAACTCTCTTATATATATATATATAAACATAATTCCCTTATCTCTATAATCCAATTTTTGGAGACTAATGATAATTAGAAAGAGTAATTGGTTTTTGTGACCAACTTCACCCTATTTTAGTAAATACATATTTTAATACGTAACTAATTAAACCAAATTATGTAATACTATTTATTTTATAAAGTATATATGGCAAATCGGTACACCATTTTTGAAACCTATCGATGCACCATAATGATATAATAATTATTATGCGTTTGATTTTTTAATTTTTTTTTATCATATGTAAATTTACAACTAAAATCGAATTATATTTTTTAATCGAAAAGATAAACATATGGCCTTATTTTTAGAGAAAAAAAAAGTTATGTTTCAAAATATTTTTTATTTAAAGAAAGGAGTCATATTTCTAAAGTCAATACCTAACTTTCTCGGACAAATCATTTTATTTTTATCCAACAAATAAATTATATATGAATGAATAACTTAAATAAATAAAAAAGATATATAAGTGTAAATTTAT
This sequence comes from Caryopteris x clandonensis, assembly GCA_028749325.2. Taxonomy (NCBI): domain Eukaryota; kingdom Viridiplantae; phylum Streptophyta; class Magnoliopsida; order Lamiales; family Lamiaceae; genus Caryopteris; species Caryopteris x clandonensis. The sequence continues at coordinate 5,840,477 of JAPYKT020000021.1, forward strand.
GATATTTAAGAAGTATTGTCTTTATAAAATTGATCAAAAAATAAAAAATTATATTCTTGAAAAGAATCATTCTATTTTTTTCAAACGGATGGAGTATGTGTTATTATTACGTGATAATTATGTATCTATTTATTTTTATTTATTTTGTTGAACACTTCAACTAACTTTGAATATGTTACATCTAAAAAATACAATAACTATTGTCTTTTTTATTTAATGATAATTTACTCATTTACAAAAATATTTTGATTTTCTTTTAATTTAAAAAAAAACATGAATTATATATTATCAACACAAGAAAATATATTTTACTTCGTGTATTAGGACATTTAATTATAAAGATGAATCATTCCAAGAAAGGAATGATATAAAGATGAGGGAATCAGGGAATGTTAGTCAACGGAAGCAAATTATGTGAAAATTAAATTTATGTATTTAATATGGGAATATTTGTTTCAATATTTATGTATTTATTTAAATTAAATTTAGGCACAGTTTGAAATGTATTATTGGTACAATTGTGTTGAGTTATAGTCATGAAAAAGATGGTCTAAGAATTAAGAGGGCCCAACGACAACGCGTTATAGCTTTGCTTGTTTTCTTAGCAAAAGTGACTCTTCAAATTATATATTATTATTTTAATTTAAATGTTCCGACCAAACCAGGGAAAAGTAACAGACATGCGCCACTATGTATTAACTATTTAATGTACCTTAATTTACCTACCTACCCCTAAAGACTTCCACATATTATCATAAATACCCAGGGGATCTGGATGCCTCTATATTTCTTTTCTTTTAAAATTTTGGAGAGAGAAACATATATAGTAAATATTAGTTAAAAGAGAAAGGATAACATTAGCTTTACACTTTTTAGTATCGTGTATCATTCTCAAAATACCTAACCTACTAAAACATACATGATATAGTTTTTCCATATATATATATATATAATAGAGGCAAACCCAACTCGAATTTAAAATTGAGGATCCTTTTGAATTAGATTTAATAATTTTTATAAAAATATATGTCATAAAATATATTAGTTCATCAATTTTAAAGAAAGAGTAGTACTTTTAAAATTATAATTTTTTACTTTTGACCAATCATATTACTTTAAATATCTATAAATTCACATGTATACAATTTTTGTTGTTGATTTAATTTATTAAATTATATATAAATTATTTATCGAATAATTTTTTTTTAATTTTTTACTATAGCTAGTAGCACGAGTACTTGACTATTAAAACAAAACTTTTTTAACAGTAATTATTTTTAGAAGGGAACTATTTTTTAAATAAAAGGAGCATATCATTAGATAAACAATTATAATCCTATTATTATCCTAATTCAAAGAGTCAAAATGTTCAGCATACTTCATTGTTGATCTACATTTGAATTTTATATAACAAAAATTTGGTATGACTACATTTATAATTTTTTTTAGTTTTTTACTAGTAAATCTCTTGCACATCAATTGTACGTATTTAAAAATTTATACAATTAGATCGATTTAACTTATTTTATTAATGCTATTCATTTAATTGAAATTGATTTTTACTTTTTTTTCGAAACTTATTTTATAAAGCACGGAGCTATCGCAAAAATAGTAGTAGTAATAATAATAAATAAATAAATAAATATAAATAAAAAGATTCAAACAATGACATGGCCGTTTATATTGTTTGAACCTTTTATAATCAAATTGGATAGTCAAACATTTTGGTAAGTTCCGTATCAATTAAAGGTACCCAAATCGAAATAAAATAATGATTAGGGTCCAAACGGATGAGGATTAGCTTACCCCACTAGATTAAATTTTATATATTATGATTATTTATTTAATAAATCACGTATTTTAAAGCTTATAATTTGTTAATTCTTATCCATTCTTGGATAAAATGGGATTATAAAAACAGAAATTGCATACGTAACGGAAACATTAATGTAACATCAAATATCTTAATCAAACCCACTCAGCAACTCTTTCTTCTTTATCCATAATTACAGTAGTATTAGTAACGATCTCATCTTTACACGTATTTTTTATGTTTTCAAAATAAACTTTTATTCGATATTATTAAATAAAATATAATTTTGTGAATAAAAAATGTATATTATAAAGAAGATGAAGGTGAGAGTGTATGGATCAGAATTAAGCATTATGGAGTTATCCAACTGCTTAAATTCTTAATGATAAGTTTATGAGTTAAATTTAGTTTGCAATATGTACTATTTTACGCGTTTTTACAACTTTCTATCCAGAAAAAAAAAAATTAATTAAAAATTTAAATAACTTCAAATTTCTGAAAATAAAAATATTATAAAATTACAAATGAATTTTTGAACTTTGAATACTACAAACACTATCTGAGAACTTACAAAGATTTTATTTTTATAATTATTTTATTATTATTATTATTATTATTATTATTATTATTATTATTATTATTGATAAGGTAATTATTGTCAAAATTATTCAAATATTCTAATTAATATATTCTTGCTGCAGATACAAAATATATTGTGGAGAGATTTGAGGAGAAAGATCACGGTTGAACGAGAAGAGAAACGAAAGGAAAGTCACGGCTAAACATAAGGAGAATCAAGAGGAAATCTGAGAACAAATCTGTGGAAGATATGGTAAAGATATGAGATATGCACATCAAGGGCACTTATATAAAGATATGCATATCACAATCTAGATAGTAGAAGATACCGGAAGATTCCTTAGAGGACAAGGAGAGACTATAAATACAACCTCAAGCCATAGAGGCTGGTAACTCTCTGAGATATTCAATTACCATCATATGGGCAGAGAAAAATAGAGAGGCTGGTAAAGGTGCTGTTATATTCGAGAGAATACAACAGACTGATAAGAACTCAAGGGCGAACCGATAGCGAACATCGCAGAGTCTGGATTACATTGAAAATTCACCATACGTTGATTTTGGGAGATTTGAATATTGTACAGACGGGAGTTTGTATTCAAATCCATCTAGGAGACTAGACGGTCAAGTAAGTGTTTAGAAGATTAAGTTACACGGGTAGACTAATATTTAGAGGGAGCCAAATACGTGTAAGTTTTACTGTAATATTTGTAGGAGCAAATATGTCTTCAAATAAGATCACTTGAGAGGAAAAAGAGATTTCTTCCTCGTTTAAAATCAAAGTTTATTTTAAGCTTCCGCAAGTTCATTTACAGTTCGAACTACTATTGAACAATTACACACGCGCACAGATTCTAATCTTTCAATTGGCACTAGAGTAGGTTCCAGTTTTTTTTAACAGGTAGATCCAGGGACAGACACATGGGTTCATATGAAGGGACCTCACTACGTCCACCCGTACTTGATGGACAAAACTATCCGTTCTGGAAATCAATGATGATCATCTATCTAAGATCCAAACGATGCGGAGAAGCAATCCAAACAAAGTGGACGTGGCCTAGGATGCAAGATGGAACGGACATAACTAAGGTTGTAGACAAACCAAGGACACTATGGACGGAGGACGAAAAGTGTGCCGAAGAGACAAATTACATAGCATTGTATGTTATTCTTGCTTCGGTTGATGCCATAAGACACAAGTTGATTATACAATGCCAAACCGCCAAAGATGCTTGGGATGCTCTACAAAAACAATTTGAAGGAAACGAGTCCGTAAGAAAATCAAAGTTGCAAAGATTGGTCACACTATTCGATGGAATACAAATGTCTGAAGATGAAAACATTGAGATGTACTACGCTAGGTTCAGCGACATAGTAAATCAATGTTACACCCTCGGTGATGCTATCAAGGAAGATGTTCAAATCATGAAGATCATGAGAACACTAGCTCCCAGATTCAGAGAAAAAATCACAGTTCTAGAATCATTCATGAGAGTCACACCGATGACATTGGATGACTTGATGGGAGAGTTAAGGACGTTTGAGTTGAACAATCGCATGGACACACCAAAGAACAAAGGAATAGCCCTAAAGATGGAGACAACAATTGAACAATTCGATGTAATAGCAGTTGCTGACAAAATGACACTTCTCACAAAAAATTACAGCAAGCTTGTGAAAAAATACAATCCGAGACAGCAGTTCAACAAAAGTCCAAACTTTGGAGAGAACATCAGAAAAGGTGGAAACAAACCCTCGAATACTAGGCAGGTAAACCGAAATGACTCTGAACAATGCAGAGAGTGTAGAGGATACGGACACTATCAAGAAGAATGCCCAAATTTTCTAAGAAAGAACAAAGCACTAAAAGCTACCTGGAGTGAATCTGAATCTGAAGGAGAAGAAGAAACTGACGAACAAGAGACAGAATATCCCAGTAACTTTGCCGTCTATACGTCATCAAAGTACCTGGCTTGTCTCACATCTGTTGTTCGAATTGATGAGGAACTAAAGTACGCTGAAGAACCTGATTTTGACGATCCAACTCTGGAAGATCTGGAGAGATTGTATCTAGACGTATCTGCCAGATGTACCGCAGCTACAGATACTATTCGAAAGTTGGAGAATCAAGTAAAGGAATACAAAAGCAAAGACAAACTAAGCACGGAGAATCAGGAACTCAGTCTAGTGAAACATTAATTGTATATCAAAAGGGAAATAAATGAAAGATTGAGAGATGAACTGATTATTTCCCAAAAGAATGTGAGGAATCTCGAACATCAGGCCTAACTTTACGAGATGGAAATTGAGTCACTCAAAGCCAATTCAGAAACAGCACGGACAACTCCGACAAGCAATCACCAGGTAAACTCCTCACCTACCAATGAACTAACAGACTACATCTTAAAATTGCAGGATAAGGATCATGAGTTAACAGAATTACGAGCTGAGCTGAATAAAGCAGTGCGAACCATACAAGAACTGAACAAAGAAAAAGCCAAATCTGACGAAATCCTGGCGTATGGAAGGCCACAAAACAATAAAACAGGAATAGGATATATTGAAGAAAGAACATCGGGATCAACAGTCTTTGTACCAACGACAATCCCTACATTCGACCATGAAGGACAAAATACTGCAAGACAACCTAGGAAACAAGACACAAAAGGTTTGAGAAAATTTATTCCTATTTGCCATTACTGTGATGCACCTGGGCACATCCGACCAAGATGCTACAGAATGAAATGTGACCTACAATCAGGTAATATTTCAACTTGGAATATATATGGTGTTCCTGTAAAAAATCATAGGTCACTGGACTCTTCGAAAGTAAGAAAATTTAAAAACAGAATACCAAATGTGAAAAAGATTTGGGTTTTCAAGAAAAACATGTGTCTAACCTCTTCAGTAGTCTCACTCGGGGCGAACAATACTGGAACATGGTTCTTTGACAGTGGATGCTCACGACATATGACAGGTAATGAAGCATATTTATCAGATATCACCCCAATAAAAGGAGAGTCAGCAACCTTTGGAGATAGTAAGAGTGAGCGTGTCATTGGACAGGGGACTCTCAACATAAATGGCTTGTCAAAATTGTCTAATGTGTTTCTTGTTGAAAATCTTAAGGCAATTCTATTGAGCATTAGCCAAATCTGTGATCAAGGGCTTCAAGTAAATTTCACTCATGACAAATGCTTGGTGGTAAACAAAAATAATGAATGCATACTTACCGGAACACGATCCACTAACAACTGTTATCTTCTTGACAGGAGTCATGAATGCTACAATGTCAGCTCGGGAGCAACAGAAATATGGCATCAAAAGTTGGGACATATAGGATACAAACACCTCATTACCTTGTCAAAATCAGAATGTGTACGAGGACTGTCCAAACTCCCAAACAAAGATCAAGGTATATGTGGACCATGCCAACTTGGTAAACAGGTAAAAAGCTCACACAAGGTAACACAAGATGTTTGCACAAAACAGATCATGGCCTTGCTACATATGGACTTGATGGGTCCTGTTCAAACTGAGAGTGCTGGAGGTAAGAGATATATTTTTGTATGTGTTGATGATTTCTCAAGATATACCTGGGTAAGATTTCTTCGTGATAAATCAGATATTTTTTATGAATTTGAAAAATTAATACGACTGATAGAAAATGAAAAACAGGATTCTGTTGTTCGAATACGAAGTGACCATGGTAGAGAATTTGAAAATACTGCATTCACTGATTTTTGTGCCTCTCGAGGTATTGCTAATGAATTCTCTGCATCTAAAACACCTTAACAAAATGGAGTAGTAGAAAGGAAAAACCGCACATTGCAAGAAATGGCTAGAGCTATGATGATAGGCAAGGATGTAGCCCAAAAATGGTGGGCTGAAGCCATAAATACAGCATGCTATGTTACAAATAGGGTACATATTAGGAAAGGAATGGGAATGACTTCTTATCAAATCTGGAAAGGAAAAACTCCTAATTTGAGTCACTTCCATGTGTTGGGTTGTAAGTGTTATGTATATAATGATAGACAACAATTAGATAAATTTGATGCCAAAAGTGATGTTGGTATGTTCCTATGATATTCGACCAACAGTAGAGCCTATCGTGTCTATAATCTGAGAACTCAAACACTCATTGAAAGTACTAACATTGTATTTCATGATTCTTTGATAAGACATGAAGTTTACTTGGAAGAAGCAGGTTCTTCAACAGAACGACCAATGGGAAACCAGAATAGTAAGGACATCATAGAAACTGACCAAGAACCATCAAATGAGAACAGTGGTAGAACCGAACCCTCAACAAAAATTATGAAAAAACATCCCAAGGAACTCATCATTGGAGAACTTAATGAAGGGATAAAGACACAATGCAAACCAAAACCCGACTATCGAAATATGGAGGGACTGGTTCACCATGCTTGCTACACCTCTATGGTCGAACCCAAAAATGTCAAAGAAGCACTCAAGGATGATAACTGGATACTAGCGATGCAGGAAGAATTGGAGCAGTTTGCTAGAAATGATGTTTGGACATTTGTACCAAGACCTGACAGTGCGAACATCATCGGAACAAAATGGATCTTCAAGAACAAAACTGATGAACAAGGTAACATCACTCGGAACAAAGCACGACTTGTGGCCCAAGGATACACACAGGTAGAAGGAATTGACTTTGAAGAAACATTCGCCCCAGTTGCACGACTGGAGTCAGTAAGAATCCTTCTCTCTTTAGCATGTCTTAAAAAATTTATTCTTTCTCAAATGGATGTAAAAAGTGCATTCTTGAACGGGTTCTTGAAAGATGAAACATATGTTGAACAACCAAAAGGATTTGAAAATCCACACTTTTCAAACCATGTCTACAAACTGAAGAAAGCCCTGTATGGGTTGAAGTAAGCTCCAAGAGCATGATATGAAAGACTAACAAAGTTTCTGGTTGCTCAAGGATACAAACGGGGAGAAGTAGATCATACCCTGTTCATCCAGTGGTCAAACAATGATATCATTATTGCACAAATCTATGTAGATGACATTGTGTTTGGATCCACATCCAAACAAAAAGTGAATGACTTCGTCCAGGTAAAGTCTTGTGAATTTGAAATGAGCATGGTTGGTGAACTTTTCTACTTTCTTGGTCTACAGGTCAAACAATGCAAAAGTGGAATCACGATACATCAAGAAAATTATGCCAAGAACCTGGTAAATAAATTTGGACTTGAAGGGTGCAAAGTAGCACACACACCCATGGGGACAAATACCAAATTATCCAAGGACGAAGGTGGAATAAGTGTTGACCCAACTCTCTACAGAAGCATGATTGGAAGTCTCTTGTACCTCACTGCTAGTCGACCTGACATAAGTTTTAGTGTTGGACTATGCGCTAGATATCAATCAAATGCTAAGAAGTCTCATCTTAAGGCCGTAAAAAGAATCATACGATATGTGGCAGGTATCACTAACTACGGCTTAAAATACTCCTTTGAGACTAAACCCTTCCTTGCAGGATAATGTGACGCCGACTGGGCCGGCGACATGGATGATAGAAAGAGCACTTCAGGAGGATGCTTCTTTATTGGAAACAATCTTGTATCCTGGCTAAGCAAAAAGCAAAACAGCATTTCACTATCAGCAGCAGAAGCTGAATACATAGCTGCAGGGAGCTCATGCTCTCAACTGGTATGGATGATGCACATGTTGCGCGACTATGGTATGAACCTGACTTCCATGACTCTATTCTGTGACAATCTGAGTGTTATTAATATGTCTAAAAACCCTGTGCAACACTCCAGAACTAAACACATAGACATTAGACACCATTACATCCGGGAGTTGGTTGAAGATGGAGTCATTACCCTTGAACATGTTCCTACCATAAGTCAACTGGCTGATGTTTTCACAAAGGCCCTAGGTGCACAAAAATTCATATCCCTGAGAAAATCTCTGGGGATCTGCTGTGCTATGTAAATGCTACATCAATAATAAAGGGGAGGATGGAAGTCTCGGATTGCCTAGGATAACAAAAAGTCTCGCACATGTTCAAAATTTTGTTTGTCTTGAACTTTGAATCCATTATTTCTTCTGCCAGTATAAGGAAAAGAGCTACGACCTTGAAATGATGATGTGGAATGTTGTCACCAATGTGATAGAGCACCAAGCACAGAAAATGATAGGTCCGTGAAAGCTTCCTTAATAATGTTCACCTCTAAGTTGCACCAAATATAGGGGTTACAAGGTTCTGAGCTCGTCACACAGGATTTTCCCAATGTGGTACTTTATTGTGTGATTTGCAAGCTACTACACAAGGATTCGGCAGATGGAGCAATAAGAAAAAATCATATAACTCACTTAGCAATCAAAATGGGGTGAACATATACTGGAAGAGAAGACTTGCGGATTTTTCTTAGTACATTTTCAAACATTGTTGCCTGACTGAGACTTATGTTTAATATGGTGCTCTATGATTTCATTCCTCCAAAAAAAAAAATTCAGCCTCTCTAATTTTTTCTCTAGGATTATATGAATTTTTTATGCATAAAATGGGCCCGGATGATTATCTAGTCGTGACTTGGCTAAGAAACACGTGTCAATGGGAACGTGGTCTTTCCTCCTTCAACCTCCTGGACGTGTGATCGTGACTTAATGATCTTAAGTAATGTACTGAGTGGTGGCCGAAAAAGTCTCGCAAAATTGACAGGAATCGAGGAGTCAGCCGCCTTCACTTCATTGTCAGGTTATGATTGACTGTGCCTGACCTCCTCCAAAGTTCACCTTATGTGTTTGTGTGCTATTTCTTCAACATCTCTTTACAGATTTTTCATGGCAGACCAAGGAGATTCACCCAGCGGAAGACGGCCAAGTTGGATCTTGGTTCTGTTCTTGGACCCAGAACTATTAGAGACGATCCCTCCGCCAGAATCTGATGAGCAGCCATCGGCCGACCAGAAAAAGGACCCGCTCCCTCCCGGTCCTTCGTCTCCTCCGTGCACCGACGCCCCGCCGGCCAAAACCGCTACAACAGATGTTCCACAGCCTCGTCCAACTATTCCACCTCCTGCTGCCTCAATCCCACAAGAAGGGGATCCTTCCCCTATTGAGAAATCTCCACTTCCTCCTCAAGATCTCCCTCCCAAAACGACCTCACGCCCATTCCCGAAGACTAAGGTCCACCATAAATCAAAACCCACAGAGAAGACCACCATTCCTACACCACAGTGTCGACATCTCATTGATGAGTCCTCTTTCGAGGAAGAAGTGGCGAAATCTCCGCCCCGCCGTTCTCATCGTCGCAAAAGGCCTTCTCCTGCCACCTTTATTGGGTCCTCCCCAGGGCGCCTTCACAACGAACATGATACGCTGATGAGAGATAAGGCCTTCTCCAAGTCATTCTACATGAAGGCTGCATCCGACCGATACAAGCTGTTTTCTGGTATGGATTTTTGGTCCGAACAAAATCTTGATCTTAAGCGTTTTGCAAAAACATCTGTTATGGAGTTTATCAAAAAGTCCGGATTAGAGGTTACTGTGATAAATTTGGGTAGGTTTTATGGTTCCATTGTTCATGAATTTTATGCTAACTTGGTCACTGGCGTTCAGGATCCCGAATCACCTCGGTTTGGGAAAGTTTTTGTCCGCAATAAGATTGTTAATTTTAGTACTGATGCCATAAATGATTACTTGGAATTGATTGGCCTGGATGAAGAGGATGAGGTGGAAGTCGACCTAGGGGAGGTGGTCGACTTCCTGAGCGACGGGAAGCTCACCAGCTGGACTAAGCCTGGGATTTCTCCCTCCATACTGACACATGAGGCCAACTGGCTTCACAAAATAGGGAGACAAAATTGGACACCTACGTCCAACAAGTCTCACCTCACATCGGCCTAATGTCAGTTCATCTTCAAAGTCATGAAGACCATTCCAATCGACTTTGGGAGGATAGCGTTCGAGGCCATCATGAATTTTGCCGAGAAGCCTGACTCTCGCAAAAAGCTTCCATTCCCTACCCTCATTTGGGGCCTCCTATCGCATCAGGGCATCCGGGTTCAGTCCACTGATGTTCTTCAGAAAGCCGCACCTCCGCTGAACATGGCCTCGCATGAAGCCAATGTTGCCTACAGGCCACGCACCCTTACACCAACACTTCCTCCCTCAGAAGTTGAGGCCAATCTCCCACTCTTTCTCCATCAGCAACTAGAGGTCTTTGATACTCTAGCTGCTGAGGTAGCTGCCCAGAAGCTTTATTTTACAAATGTTTTGAAATCTCTAGATGTTCCCTCTCAGGGCGCACCATATAGGGGTTCCACTCCTTTGGCAGGCAGCTCGAAAAAGGGGGAGAAGAAACCATCTGCCGCGGATAAAGGGAAAAAGAAGGTGTCAAGCAGGGCAACAAAAAGAAAAAGGGCGGCCGAGGAGACTAAGGTGGACGATACTGAGGAAGAAGGAGAATGGGAAAGTGGGAGTAGTTCCGATTGAATCTGGGATGTTTCTAAAACAATTTGAACAATTTTTAAATGGTTTGTAATATGATAATACAATTTCCAGTAGCTAGGTTGCTAACAACAATATCTGTAGTTTAGTTATTTTTGTTAACTATTTGCACAGGGCTTAATTCTGCTGCCCTGTGACTGAACGTGATGGATGATAGTTTGCTACTATATGTGAACATCTTTCTTTCAGTACATAGTTCTCTTGCTTGTTTCTTTTTGCAGGTAGCAGATGGTCCTGGAATTTTCGAACAACATGCCAAAGGGGGAGATTGATAACGTAATTATTGTCAAAATTATTCGAAAATTCTAATTAATATATTCTTGCTGCAGATACAAAAGATATTGTGGAGAGATTTGAGGAAAAAGATCACGGTTGAACGAGAAGAGAAACGAAAGGAAAGTCACGGCTAAACACAAGGAGAATCAAGAGGAAATCTGAGAACAAATCTGTGGAAGATATGGTAAAGATATGAGATATGCATATCAAGACCACTTATATAAAGATATGCATATCACAACCTAGATAGTAGAAGATACCGGCAGATTCCTTAGAGGACAATGAGAGACTATAAATATAATCTCAAGCCATAGAAGCTGGTAACTCTCCAAGATATTCAATCACCATCATATGGGCAGAGAAAAATAGAGAAGCTGGTGAAGGTGCTGTTATATTCGGGAGAATACGACAGACTGATAAGAACTCAAGGGCGAACCGATAGCGAACATCGCAGAGTCTGGATTATATTGGAAATTCACCATACGTTGATTTCGGAAGATTTCAACATTGTACAAACGGGAGTTTGTATTCAAATCCATCTAGGGGACTAGAAATGGTAAAGTAAGTCTTTAGAAGATTAAGTTACACGGGTAGACTAGTATTTAGGGGGAGCTAAATACGTGTAAGTTCTACTGTAATATTTGTGGGAACAAATATGTCTTCTAATAAGATTACTTGAGAGGAAAAAGGGATTTCTTCCTCGTTTATATTAAAGTTTATTTTAAGCTTCCGCAAGTTCATTTACAGTTCGAACTACTGTTGAACAATTACACACGCGCACAGACTGTGATCTTTCAATTATTATTATTATTATTATTATTATTATTATTATTATTATTATTATTATTTTGTTACCATAAAAGAATGCAATAAAATGTGCACAAAAAATATAATAAAAAAAAATAGAAACATGGGCGTCGATGATTCCATGGGCCAGGTCCAGATTTCCTTTATGTATATGTATCCTTGAGCCTATTTCTTGAAAATAATATGGGCCCAAACATTTCTTGGATAAGCCCAACAGAATAAGAGTACGTAGTTATGGGCTGCAAATGGGCTGGACAGCCCAGTGAAGTCTTCCGAAAGCAAACTCACTAACTTTATGAAACCATTTATAAAAAAAAACAAAATATGTAGATGAAATTTGATTTCAATAAATAGTGTTTCTATATAATTTTAGCTAGTTAAGCATACAAATTACTTATAATTAGTGTTTTTTTTGTAATTATCAGAGTATTTATTTTCTATATATCGATATCTATTTGTGTTTATAACAATATTTTTAATTATTATATATGGTTGATGTGTTCCAAAATAGAGTATTATTCAAAATATTGTACGAAATGGGTGCGATACATGTACAAAATGCGTCGTATCAGAATACACATAAACATAAAATTTATTTTCAATTATACATATAAACAAGTGTGGAGCGTTTGTCAAAGTCGACGATTTAAAAAAATTGTAATTTTTGGGATGTTTCTAAACCGAATATACTGATTTAATATTCAACGGAATAAATTAATCAGCCACCTACCATTAACATAAGTATTTATGAATTTATTTCCTTTGACCCAATATTTATAAGTTTAACGCAGAAAAGGTGACAAAGAAACACCCAATAAGAAAAAACAAATTAAGGAAATGAATAATAAATGTAATTTCCCATTCTCTCCATATAAGTCCACAAAAATTATCATAATTCACAAACATTGACTTCAGCGGAATATTTAATGAAACATACCATTCAAAGATAATGTGGCTTTAGTTTCTCTTTTTTTTTTTTTTTTTTTTGGAACAAAATAATGTGGCATTTGTTGGGTTTATTATCTTAATAAAAAATGCTTGTGATTAATTGTATGTGTGTATATATATATTGTTTTGTCACTTAAATTGGAGAACATAAGTGGTCAAATACATGGTACATTATAGATTAGCTAGCGTGGTACATTTAACGATGTTTACATGTCCCACAACAATTTTGTATAGTTTATTTATTTTTAACCGCTAGACGAGCAAGCTTTTGTGTACGGTACATTTGATTGGATCTCAAGTCATCCCAATTTCTTTTTCATTTATTGTTTCATCTCTTAGTTTCTCATATATTACCATACATTTATTATGTGACACCACGAATATACACGCACTTGGTGGTGGTATATTTAAATTTAAAAATACAATATAATGGAATACCGTTTGTAATATTATAACAAAAGCATTCAACTACCTAGGATCGGTGGGATCTAGTAAAAAACAAAAATTACGTGGACTTGGTGAAATTTAATTAATGGGATGAAATATTGATGGAATACTTATATGTATTAGAATATTTGTCGTTTATTGCATGAAATGACGGTCAATATGAAGTTTGTGTAAAGCAATCAAAATGAATGGTCCAGATGTAAAAGCTTGTATGGCTGTATTGAAGCTTGTACGACTGTATCGTGCTGGATTGAAATTTCAATGAGTCATAACTTTAGAGCCATGCAAGCCTGTTCCCTATAATATATGTACAAAGATTATCGGGCCTCCCTAACTTGGCTTGACAAATAAGATTGTCGACCCATATAGGCCCGATTATATTTTAAACCTAAAACTGTGAACTTTATCCAAACACTAGGCTGAGCCGTAATGTAAAAAAAGTTAAAATGTAAGTTGAGGAATAATGAGAAAAGAAAAGCAACAATTAATTATATTTTGCAGATGCGTAGATTCCGACCATTTATGTTGTCCTTACCTCAAATTAAACGAAGATGATTTTTCAGACCATAAATTTTGTGTCTTTTGTATAACTGAAAGTGAGCCTCCATTAATGGTTGCTCATGCATTTCAACACACCTTACCCATGTTTGGTGACTAAGTTGACATTATCTGCATCACCAGTCCAGAACGATTCAATTTTGAAAGAAAATTTCAGACAATTGAAGAGAAATATCTAAATTGTATTCAATGCTTTGAAAAAATTATGCAAATCCCAGAAATAATTTTTTATTATCGGACATGCACGATCAGATTACAAGAAAATTAAGGTAACTGGAGCCACAGAATTAGTGCAGTACTGTAACAACCACTGAACCCAACTCTGCCATGTTCATAAGACCATCATAAACTCGCATCCCTAGTTACATTTTTCCTAATGGAATAACTGAAGAAAAAAGAATAAATTAATATAGAAAAACACTAGCTCGACTCAAAGCTCATGGATCGATAAAAATGAAGACCCCTTTATTGTTCTTCTCTTGATTCCTATCTAGTTCTTAGCATCGTTGATTCTGCGACTGGGGCCGGAGACAGGGACCGCCCCTTTAGGCAGCATGCTCATCAGCGAAGGTCCATACGCGAATAGGAGCTTCCCATAATTTGTAACTTGAATCTCATTCTTGGTTTCATGTTTTACAGAGTTTTCTTCAGATGGGTTCTTCTCTCCGGCGCCGGTTTTGGACAGTCCGGCCGGGTGAATCGGCGGAGCGTTCAAAGGGCGGGCTGATGCTACTTCAAAAGTGATGAGAAAGAAGAAGAACAGTGCTATGGAGAGAGAATGCAGAAGCTTATTGGGGACGTTGGCCATGGTGAAGGTAGAGAGAAGAATGATTGTGTGATGATTTATGCGCAAGAAAAAGTGGATGGGTTTTTGGAGTGTAGGGTTGGGTCAGTAGAGGGAGGGTTTTATGGAGTTGGATGGCGTTCGTGTTGAACTTTTTTTAAAGGTCAGCGTGTGAATAAGAAGGAAGTCGTTGGTGTGTGTGTGAGAGAGAGAGAGGGGGGGGGGGGGGGGGGGGGGGGAATCCACGCGCTTTTATGACCCACGCGTTGAATTTATGCAATCCAGTTTGTCTGAATCTCTGATTTTCAAGATTCACAGCTTTTTTATAGTATGAAGCATTATATGAGATTGACCTCCCTTTGAAAATTTTATCATTATATATAGTAATTTGAGTAATGGAATTTATTTATAGATTTTATACATATATATTCAATGTTGAAATTATTAATGATCCAATATTTAATATGATTGATATTTAATGGTGAAATGCATTTTAAGATCTTTGAATTGTTTGTGAAATTATGAGAGATCTTATAATTATTGAATATTAATTTTTATGGTTATTAAAAAAATGATTTCTATGTTACGAAATTTATCAAAAGTTACCATTTCATTCATTTTGCAATTTGAAATCTTTACATGTTAGCATTTTTTTTAGAGATTTTATCTAATATTTCACACAATTTCTAAGATTTTCATTTATGTTTGTTGAAAAGATCAGAAAATTTTCATTTATTTCTTTATTCTCAAATAAAAACCCTAGGAATACACCAAAATTAAATTTGAAACAAATAAAATAGAAAAAAATTGATTTCATAAAATTATTTTATAATAACTCAGGGATCTATTCAAATATTTCTATAACTAAGAAATATTTCAAAATATTTATGAATGATTGAGGGACTTGGGATGCAAGTTTTCATATTTAATTCAAAAAATTTTAATCTTATATTAATTATAAGATTTTTTTTATATATATATAAAGTCATATTTTGCAAAATATAAAAGTAAATACCTTATTGTAGTAATATAAACCATTTTGTGATTTAATAAATAGATACCAATCAAATAATGTAGAATGATGAAATCACATTATATCATCACATAATTATGGAAATAGTTCTTAATAACATTAATTAACCTTGCAAAACAAGAAGAAGCATTTGTTAGGATTTGGAAAATGTTCAATCACTAGAATACTATATATTCCAAATTAATAAAAAACTATTAATTGGAGATTTAGTGTTAAATTCTTCAAATATAGTGTAAAAGTCAAATTGACTTTAAGAAATATAATAAATCATAGAGTTATTAGTTTTCCATCCTCTATATTTTAAATTTTAGATACTTATCATTAAAAAGTAGCATAGAGGTATTCAATTATTATATTTAAGAATTATACCTCTACTCATCAAATTAAAAAAAATTATATATATATATATATATAAATATATATATTTCTCACAATTTTTTGTACTCTCAAATTTATAACAATGGTGTGTGTGTGTGTGTGTTTTTTTTTTAAAAAAAATAGGACAAACTTTCGAAAGTCTCAAGTGTTCATGAATTTATTTAATTACGCTCAATAATTATTACTAAAAACTTAAAATTCAAAATATTCAATCAACTAATATTCTTATTAAAATTTAAAATCAATTTTTAATTATAAAGGTCCGAAATACTAGAAATTAGAAATAATACAAACCAAACGCCAGCTTAAGCCTGCGACTTGAAAAGCGTTGAGTAATTGGGTTAGCGGGATGTTGGTTTCGCACGCGCTGAATATGAGCAGGTGGGGAAATAACAATCTGACAGCACAGCGTGGGTTGAACCGCCATCCCCCGTCGGGGGAACTTTCTTGGAAGTTAATCCAGCATACGACGGTGCATCGTTAGTACCCAATAGAGTCGGGGCTGCATTGGCCAAAACGTGTCATGCAAGTCAGCAAACACAGCTGTCTGTCGACGTGGCGAGTCGTAGGGTTTCCATTGGCCGGTGCAGTTTAAATACGGCTCAAGGCTCTCAGGTTTTTATAATTTGTGCCAAGTTTTTATTTGGCTCAATAGGCTATAACTAATGTGGCAAACTTATTTGGTTCAACAGGCTATAACTAATGTGGCTGCGATTTTGATTTTGATTGTAGAATTGTTGATTCTAAAAATTTTGAAGGTTGAAACTAAAATTAAATAGACATATAGAACATTTTAGTTTTAACTTTAGAATCATTGATTTTTTAATTTTTACATTTCAAATACAAAATTGTCGGTTCGAAATTAAAATTGAAATCGAAACCAGTAATTTTGAATTAGAATCAGAAATAAAACTGATGGTTTTGAACTGTCAATTTCAGAATCGACTACCTTAAAATTGCAACTAAACCAACTAGTTTTCAATTTAATTATAATTTTAATTTGAAATTAGATGTCATATCTAAGTGTACCCATACAATTTATGATACATTATTTTATAAATATAAATAATGATTGAAAGTTGTAGAAAATTTAAGATAATAAAAGTATTTATATTATTATTGATTATTGGATGTAAAATTTTAAACTATTTGATGGGACTACTTGAATAATTGGCTAATAAATTTATTTGTCAAAGAATTGTAAGAAATTTCAATATAATCAACTCGAAAATAAAATATATTTCAAACAAAAATTTAAACTCTTATGTTTTGTCACTTAAGAGACCACAACATCTTAGATATACTTATTTATATTAATATAATAAAATATCTATAAATAGTAAAATCTGCCATAATTAATTTACAGATTTTGTTTTTTTGACAACTTTCTGTATTATATATATATATATATATATATATATTTAAAAAAAGAAGAAGAAGAAGAAGAAGAAGAAGAAGAAGAAGAAGAAGAGAGAAAACAACATATTATAACTTTATAAGTGGCAGTTTATCATTTGGTTAGATATTCTTACAAAAAAAATCAAATATGAATATAAATAACATTTTTCTTCTTACAAGTTTTTTACATATAATTAAATTAGTCATCTTTTTACAACCTTTAATTTAACTCATATTGCATATTTTAATATAATTAACTCATATTGTATATTTTAATATAAGATATGAGATTTAGAAAATGCAATTGTTTTTAATTGATTAATTAGATTGATTTGTGTATTCATTGTGATTTTGATGATTTCTATTAGACTTGGATTGCATAAAAATAAACTAGTATGTTCTCTCGTTTAATATAATATTATTAAATTTTAAAAATATATAAAATTAATATTTTTAAAAATATATATGATTATGTTCAATAATTTATAAATGTACCATTATTATAATAAGCATATAAATATGATATATAAAATCATATGTGAATATTAATTAATTTTATTTATAAAATACAATTATCAAATTACCAAATATATAGTATTTTCCTTTGAAAAAAAAAGAATAAAATCACATATATCAATGAGAATATTTTTTTATTATTATATATACCATCAAATCTACTAAAATTATGACATCATTAAACATAAAATTGAGTGATATAAATAAATAAATGAGGAATATCAATCAATTTTTTATATTAATTAAAAAAGAAAAAGAAAAAAAAGTGCTGAATGTATTAGGTTTATTATTATAAATGGGCTTATTACAACTATATATATATATATATAATAGTAAAATAAATATTTTCATTTCCGTTTTTCGTCTGAATGTGATTTTCAATTTTACAAATATATAGAAAATAAATTTATTAACTTTATTCAATAAAATTTAGATTTGAACTAGATATGTTTGAAAATTTTGAAATTTTTTTAATTATAAAATCATATTCATATTTACAGGATATTTGTTGGTATATGAGTACAAATATATTAATAACTTTACCAAAATTTATTAACATTAATGACATAAAACGTGTATAACAAAATTTACATTTATTATTTAAATTTGTTATTATTTTATGAGCGATTAGAATTATAAATTTTAATATTAAATATAATTTGCTAATATTTTTAATAATAAATAATATTTTTTTAATAATGAAATAATACATAATAACTTCTGTGAATCGCACAGATCTCAAGCTAGTGAAATAAAACAAACACTAACTTTATAGTTTTATCATTTTTATAATATTTTAAACAAGGAAACTGAAATTAATATTCTATATAAAACATTGACATACTTACCATTTCTTATTAAACAGTTCAAATAAATGAAGATATCATCATGTTGACCTTATGATGAATAATTTTCAATATTCCTATATACTTAATCTGCACGAGGAACGGTTATTTTATTCAATTAATTACTTAATTAATTATTTAAAATAATAAGAATTTTATTTCATATGATTCCTCTAATTATAACCTAAGGAATAAATTATTTTTAATTTCCAAAAAAACTAGATGCTTAACATGAAAAGTTAAGCAATTATTAATTTGGGCCTAAGTACACTTTATGCATTTTAATTTTGGGTAATTTTCAATTCGAGCCCATATATTATTAAATACTTTCCCAGAGACCCAACACAAGTATAAGTTCTTAATATTGGGCCTATGGGTCTTTTTCTCTATTGAAAAAAAAAAAATTTGAACCATACGGTTATACTTTGGACATTATTTTTATAAACTAAATTATATTTTGGCCTTTATTTAGAATTTTCAAAAAAATACTACAAACAATTTTATACAAAGATTTATTAATTTTGATATTTTTATTCATAAAAAATTCCATGCGGCCATAGAAGATATTAGGTGGAATCAAGAGTATTTGACAGAGGCAGATTTGTGTGACACATGAATTTTAGTAGCCAAGCAAAAGGCCACGTTTTCACCTCTTAACCATCAGCCGTCCTGAGTGGCCTCTATGCGTTCTCCCACTTCAAATAACCAAAACTATTTTCTCTCAGCCTCATATTTATTTTCTTTCTTTCACACACACACACACACACACACACATATATGTATAGTGGCAGTGAAGAGAGAATGTTAGGAAGACATTATTGAAGAAAAAGAAAGATGGGAGTGAGGGCAGTTCCCCTCTCACCTTCACAAAATGGTGTTCTTCTTCCTCCCACAATCACCACTGCACAAAAATATTATTCCTGCAGAAACTCAAAAGTAGTTGTGGTGAGGTGTGCGAAGAAAGAGACTGGTGAAGAAGAACCAAAGAAAAGGAAGCAATCCCTCTTCGATAGTGTGACGGAAGCGCTTGATTTCTCACAGGTTCGATCAGCCAAGGACGCTGAGCTACTCGATGAAGCCCGGGACGCAACAAGATCCGGAGAGAGAATGTCAAGAGAACAGGTAATAATAATTCTCTCTCTCGCTTCTACATATATATATATATATATAATGACAGGCAGATCTTTTGGAGCCACTGGAAGTGTAATTATGGAGCTTTTGAATATTCTTGCAGTATGGTGCTCTCAGGAGGAAGATTGGGGGTACATACAAGGATTTCTTCAAATCATACGTTGATGGTAATCACACAACCCATTGGTTAATTTATTGAGTTATATTTTATACAATACTTCCTTCATTAATTTTTTTTTTTTCAAGTGTAATTTTTTATTTTATTTCTTTAAGTGATGAAGGTATAATCTTTTAAAGTTGGTAATTTGCACAATTTTTTTCAAGTTAGTTTGATTTATTGAATTATATATATATATAGTTTTTTTTTTAAAAAAAATTAATTTATTTTGATTAATAAAATCATATCTCAACTTTCAAAATATAACATTATAACTCTTTATCTTTTTTAACGAAATGAGTATAATTTTGCCATAAAATTCTTATTATCACTAACTTGAAAACTTAAAACTGCAAATATAGAAGTTTGGTGATTTAATTTCATTTTTCTTATTTTATTCCGTGCTCTATTTCATCTGTCTCATAAAGATAAAATACATGACATAAAGATTGCAAAACACTTTTTTATTATATTTATTTTGATGATTCAGTGGATGGAGAGTATGTGGAGGAGGGATGGGTGGACAAGACTTGCAAAGTGTGCAAGAAAGACACAAGGGGAGAGGCAAGACAAGTGGACAAGCTCGGGAGATATGTTCACGTTGCTTGCTTAGAAAAGTCCAGTTCAGGCAATTTCTTTACAAGACTCTTTTTCAAATAATTAAAATTTACCCTACTATATATACCCTTCAAATCTTTTTTTCTGTCACTTTTATATATATATTTTTTTTAAATTGATTTTAGTGGGATAACTGATTCGAATGTTACATCAGATGTACTTAAATCAGGGTTTGATTTAGTATAGACATAATTCTAGCACACATTGCAATTTTTATTATTATTATTATTGTTGTTGTTTTTTTTTTTTTTTGGTATATAGAACGTTACTACAAGATGATATCCATTTTTACACCTTATTATTAATCAATAATAAATCACTAATAGTTACCAATAAATAATTAACTATAAATAAGTAATTAACTACGTCATTAAAGTTGATAAACATACATAAAATAATTTCGTGCGGATATTGAATATGGGCTTGAACCCATTAGGCCCATTGGGTGCTTTTCTTTTTTCTTTTTTTGGAATGGGTCCTTAAAAGTTCTTTGTTGAACTGATATAGTGGCCCAGTACGTGGAATGAGGAAGATAAATAAACTATGGATCTTTTGCTAATTTAACACTAATCTTTATTCCAAGGTTTAATATATCACCTTAAATCTATTTAGGAATCGATTTTTTGTCAACTAAATGGCCAATAATTAGCTCTCCAATCTTTTTCAACTGATTCATACATTCGTTATATATTTCAAAAAAAAAAAAAAAAAAATCAAATAAAATTGACCAAAAATAAAAGAATTGTACTTTATGAAACAAATATATATATGTATATATATATTTTTTTTTCTTAAATGAAAGAAGTAATTAATATTGTTGAAATTTATGATATGTAATGAAGCATTATGAACTTTTGCCATCTTTACAAGTATAGTGTATGAATGGAAAACAAGTGAAACATACCTCTTACCCAATACCTAATTTATCGACTCATTAATTGGTTAAATCACCAGATTCTGTAGCAACAAATTTCGTGATTGTAAAATAAAGCACAAAATGAGTAATATAAATTATCTTCACTGAATTAAAAAAAAATACAATTCTTTTACTTATATAGATTATTTTAATTGAATTAAAAGAAAATGGATACAAAATTTATATTTAGTGTCTCTAATTCTCTCTCAAACAACTTTGACTTGGAACTTTGAAATATGGAGTTAGACATATACAAAATTATATTATGATCACATCATAAACAAACGTGGAATGAGTATTGATAGACTTAAACACCATTTATAATAGATGAAAATACGTGTTCAATTCACTAACAGATATTGTGTTTATGGAACACCAAACACATCAATCAATAGTAACACAGTAGAATTAAATAATTGAACACAAAGATAGCTTTCACAAGTTATAATTAACTTGTAAATGCCGTCAAAATAAAAGACCATACTAGATTAGTCAAGTGAATTACAAAAAGAATCAATGATCCATGACTCCTACCGTTCTTGATTTTAAGAAAGAGATTTAAAAACAAATAAACACACATAAAAATAAGGATTATAAAAGATCACTCACCACATACTTTCTAAAAAACAATGTAAAACATACTTAGAACCTTGTATGGAGTATATATGACTATAAGACTGACATTCTCAGCTAATATTTTGTTAAATACTTAGTATTAGTGTGTGTCTATATTTGTAGGTTACATTGAAGCTTTGGTTTTCATCATCCAATGAATTATTTCAAGTTTATTTTGTTATTGTTCGATCATATCTGATTTCTATATTAGTTTTGTAAATGTTCACAGTTTGTATGATAATATTATTCGTTATAGAACTTTAGTTGAAGTTTCATTCTTCATATGTTTTAAGATGCAGACACAATTATTATTATTATTATTATTATTATTATTATTATTATTATTATTATTATTATTATTATTATTATTATTATTATTATTATTATATTTTATTTTTTTCGCCTTTTCCATCTTCTTTCCTTATGGCTGTGTTAATAATCGTAATTAGATGGTTAGAGTAGTTTCTATCCACACATCCTTGTACTTTTTAAGTTGAAATACATATTTATTAAAAACAGAAATTGCTAAATTATTTGAATAATGTCTTTTCAAGGATATTATTGTAGTCAAAATGACTAAAAATTAAAAAAATTAGGGTTAATTACATAAAATGTCGTGATGTTTTATAAAATTTGCATTATAACAACGACCTTTTAAAATGTTAATCATCACCTTTAATTTTTTTTTGCAATTGAAAGCATGTAATAAATTTTCAATGAATTTAAGGCGACGTTGTGACAACGAAATAATTGATTTTTGCTAAAAAGGATAATATGTGTTTATAATTTTGATTTACTTAAATGTTTGATAATTTGCCAACAAATGAATTAATACCTAATTTTATAAATTAACTATAATTAAATATAAAATTAATACATTTTATTCTAATTTCGATTTTGATTTCAAATATTCAAGTAGATAAACTAGATAATTAATTATGCATAAATTCATAAATATATAATATAATTAAAGACAAAAATATGTATAATATTTTTGATGTCTTCTCAATATACAAAACATAATTTGTTATATATAATTTTATAGAGAGTATTTCAAATATAATAATAATAATAATACCAATAACAACAATGATAATAAAAAATAATTTATAATTTGAGAGAAATATATAATAAAAACATGCTTTGAATTGCAAATAAAATAGGAAGGTGGTGCGTGAACTTACAAAAATTAAAAATTGTGATTAAAATATAAAATTTTATCAAGGAACGTGATATTTTATACAATTAACCCAAGAATTTATTGAACATTATATCTTATTTAAGAAATTAGTTAAGGAATCCTTACTTTAAAAATATTATAAGCACCAAACATTTTCATATTAATTTGAGATTTTTTGTCAAAAAAATAAAAGAAAAATGATTACCAAATATTTTAAAGGAGTTTATAAACTCTTAGCCAAAAATTCTTGAAATTTCCTGACATAATATATATATATATATATATATATATATATATATATATTATTTGCAATGAAATATACTTTTTTTTTTTTTTTTTTTTTTTTTTTTTTTTTCAAAAAATTTCAGCTAACACTTTTAAGTTCTGTTAAACGCTTCCAATGGGCTCTATTACTTTCTCTCGCGACTATTTTACACAAACCTTTATCTTAGGAATTCTCACAGTTCTCCTCAATTCCTCACCAAACATGCAAATTCTAGACTCTTTATGTTAGGCCTGGAATTAGGGCGGAGATTATAGAGAATTTATGTTGAGAGAGGTTTAGGGATGAAATAGTTGAGGTTCAATGGTAGATGTTTGGAGTTGCAGGGTCAAGATAGAGATAGCCACAAGTTGAAGGTCCTCAAACGCAAAATAAACATTTGCCATGGACTTTCAGGCTCAGTTTACGCAGCGTGGTTGCTCATTTGTTCTACCCCTGACCAAGATATCAATCTCTCCATGAAATTAGTTTTCTTCGTAATAAATCATTGCGTAGAAAGACAATGATGATTGATAAATCTCGAATAGAATCAATTATATCAATATTCGTTACTGTTCATCCACACGAAACATCAGCATTGATCTATTCCACTTCTTCCTTTTTCTTTGTAAGTCCACTCTGAATTAAGTGTTTTTTTGTTTTTGTTTTTGTTTTTATCAATCAATGGTTAAAGAGTTCTAATTATGCAGATTTTGAGTGCGTATTTCGTGGTGCTTCCTTTGCGGGATGAAGGTGCAATTTCGTTGGGGTTGGGAAATCTTCCGGGACTTTTCGTCGGATCTTTGTTTCTCACACTGGTTGCTGCCCCCGTTTCCACTCTCGTCTTTTCCTTGCCAAATCTTTCCAAAGGAAAGGTATGAATTGTTTGGTTATTTTGTGGGTTAAATCTTATTATGCGACTGTTTTACCTGATTTTGTGAAGAAAGGGCTTGCTCTCTTGATCCATTTGGGTTGTCTTTGTGATGTATTTTAAAATTTGTTCTTGTTGACTCAGATGATATTCTTCTTGCACCTATCAGCTTTTAGCATATTGACTCTTGAGAATAGATTTTCCTCTAGTTTCTTGGTGCAAAGTCCATTGGGATTGATTAGTTCTTGGTGTGGGGGCTAGTCCCACCCCTATTACTTTGAATCAACAATTGTAAAACTCTATAATGAATTTTAGGTTCCACCACAATGATCCTACAGGTAGTTGGGTGTTAATTGTCACTATTCGGTGACTGGGGGGGGGGGGGGGGTTCTACCTCCAAACCGAACAAAAACCAATTATGGTTAAAAATGATATTTGTACTAGCTGAGTGGTTTGGATTGAGTAACAAGCAAACTTATGGAGGAATTCGATTGAATTGTTGAAAGAGGTTGAGGCAGTAAAAAATCACTGTAGTTGTAAGCCAGTTGTTTTACCATTTAAAACTTTTGCAAGTTGGGTTTCAATTGTATTTATATCAGTCTTTTCTTTTTCACGGTCATTAAACTTCAATAATAGATCGGCTATAAAACTTATAATATTGTGATTTCTATTACCACATATAAGAGCTAGAAGAATTGGAATACATATGATATTTTCTATTGCGAGCCAAGCACTTTAAGTTTTATCTTTTACATTGAAGTGTTACTCAGTCCTTAACTTTATAATCATGAAGTTGAACAAGAATTTTAAATGTTTTGTGTTTTGTGTGACTACAAGTTAGAAAGAGGTGTAAAATTTCCCTTTGTTTCGAATATGGGTGGTGTGGGGTGAATGTGTATTACCTCTTAGATGGAACATGATACTCCTTTGGATTATCTGCCATTGACATCTGAACATTTTCTTCTGCTCCAGGCTTTGTTCTTGATTCATCGGTTTTTTAGCTGGTCCCTTGTTGTATTCTTTGTCCTATGGCTTTTTTCTACACCTGCAAGTTCACCATTTAAAGACAAGGTAAAGTGCGTTACAGTCTCATTCCTCAACAGTTTGGTTTTACATAATCTCTTATGGAGTAGTGCTAGTGTAGGAAATGCTTCCAGTGAGAGTGAACACTATAAAAGAGGAGCTGAAGGTTGCCATTAATCAAACCACTCCAGCTAGTTCTGGTGGCTGGGAAAACCATGGGTGGTTCTACATTGCAGTGAGGATTGCCATGTTCCTTTGGGTATAATGGTGTCTGCTTTACTTCCAAAAAGTTGAGATTGTTGACAGTTACATTCTCTAATACTTTTATTTAAATCTGAGACATTTCAATGGATATTTTTCTTTTGTAATTTTCTATGTACAGGTTGCTTTGCTTAATCTTATAACTATCTCCTCAACATGGGCAAGAGTAATTGATGTGATGGATAGTGAGGTTGGTATGCTATCATTTTCTTTTGGAATCTTGTCTACTATTTTGAATTTTTAACTGAATAGAGCACAAGTATTTCCTGGATGCTTGGTTTGGAAACTTAGGGTGCTAGTGTTTGCTTGCTTAATCTTGTTCTTAGGGCCTTGTTGATATGCACACTATAACTCCCTTGAATTCAGTCAGGTTTGAGATTGTTTGGGTTTATCGGTGCTGGTGCTACATTTGGTCAGCTCTTTGGTTCGCTATTTGCCACAGGAATGGCTTGGTTAGGTCCATGTATGTGTCCTCTTTCTTGCTCCTCTCTCTCCTCCCCCTTCTCTTCTCCTTTCAACTTTTTTGACTCTGAAGTTTGTTCATTTAGATTTGCTCCTTGTCTCTGCACTCCTGTTGGAATTTGCTGCACAGTCTTCAATAGGAATTAACAAGGATGTTTCTCAGCGTCCGGAAGAATTAACACCTATCAGGTCTTATATTTTTTTCTTACTGCTTCATGCGTTTCCATACTCAATCTCCTGTTTAGTTCTCATCCTTATTCTGAGTAGCATGCAAATCTTTGGGGGTGCAACTTAATCTGCACATTTCACATATAACATTTTCCAACTGTTATAATAGCTTTGCTTGCTTTTCTTTCTGATTTCCTTCTGGAGAAACCCTTTTTCATTGATTAATCGTTATTTTTAGGAGAATTTCTTTGCTTTGCTCTGACAATTTAGAGCCCTTATATATAATGTGATCTTCATGCCTTCATTTTTCTTTTCCTTTTGACTATCTTGTAATTGGATCTGACTCTTTTCTTACAAACTAAATGGGACTTGCTTTATTTCGATCATGTTAGGTTTCCAAACTAATTTTCTTGCCTCATTTAGAGGCAGGTTACAATGAAGTAACAGTAGTGTTGCGAAACAGAAGTTTAAGGAGATTTTCTCTGGAGCAGACTGTTGAAACATATTTGTTGGATGACATAGTGTCTGAAACAAAACTAATTTATGAAACTTGATAAACAAAACTAATCTATGAGACTTTATTTTGTGTGGCAATCCATCTTTTAATTGGCATATATGAACTAGTTATCTGAGGGATCTATGCACAGTATTTACATTATGACTAAATGCAAGTCATGAAACAAGTTTCAAACTGTTTCCTCTTTAAGTTGGCATGAAAGCATTATATCTATTCTTACAGAAACGGATTCTGGCAGTAAAAATATCCTGAGTCTGTTTTTGGACACTAAGATGCTTTGTTTACTTTTGGACCTCAATAATCACTCATGTATTTACTAGAAATTGATGAAGGAACTTTTATTGCTGAACCTTATGTTGTTCTATTTAATTGTTATGGCTTGTAGAGAAGTTGATACAGATCACATCAATGATGCTGATGTAAAAAGTGAAATTGCTTTAAAAGCAGCTTCGCCTAGAATCTCTACTTCCACCACAAAACCCCAAATCTGGGCTATATTGGAGGGACTGCAGCTTATATTATCATCGACTTATTTGTTACAAGTTGCACTATTCCTTTGGCTAAGTGCAGTGGTATCCTCTTTCTTCTACTTCCAGGTGAGATAACATTTTGTCATCTGAAACTTCAATGGTCTAAGAGAACTTCTTAGTAATTTGTGTATCTCAATGAGTGATTTTGATGTATGAGCTTTATGAAACTGTTGAAGACAAGTAACAACAATTTGACTTGGAGGTTGTGTTGTTTGATCAGAGAGATCGAGGTCCATTAATCATAACACAATATTCTGACCCCGTTTCTCATGAATACTGATAACATAAACCCCTAACAAGCACTGGAACTGATACAGACAACGAAATACTCAAGAATGGATAGTCATAAGGGAAATTGTCTACTTTTTTTGGCTCTGAAGAAGTGCATTTGGTCAAGGGAATTTTAGCATTATACTGTTCTCCATTAATTGTTATTACAAATCTTAAGCTAGGATTTGTAGTGAGTTTTATATGGGTACTATTTAGCCAATGGTTTTTGGGTGTAGCTAAAATTTCTCCTTGTAGGAGCAGCCTTGAAGAACTATGAACATTTATAATATTCTTATTTCATCTTGAGTTGGATGATAATCAGTTTATTGGGTATTCATAAAGCTTGTGAGCTTCTTTTGGATTGTGTAGCACAATTTCAAATACTTGGTGTTACAAGTAGGTCGATGTCTGTTTAATTCCCTCTTATTCTATTTCTTATGTGGTAAAATTTCAGCACTTGGTAAGTTCTTCTATTAACTTCACCAACAATCTACAAATTCATGACTTACCTAATTTTCTTGACTTCCCTAAAAAAAAAAAATAATAATAATAAAAAATTGAACTGTATATATAGCTCAGTGACCACACCCCTATGTAGCTCATCATTTTGAAAATTACTGCTTGATTTACCTCAGGAGCTGTACTTGCCCGACTTTAAACAAGTTATCTGAATAAACATGTACCAACTCCATTTTGTATGCTATGCTTTGCTAAGTATTGCAACATCAATTATTTTTGTTTTCTGATTTTCCCTATATATTGGTACTTTTCGTTTTTGTTGCAATGTATTAGTGTTCATTGGATTAGTTACTTAGCAATGTTGTGTTTTCTCATCTTATATATGCAGAAAGTAACTGTTATTGCCAGTACTGTTGCAAGTCCTGTTGGTAGAAGAAGATTGCTTGCACAAATCAATAGCTTTATTGCTGTTTTCATCCTTGGTGGACAACTTACTTTAACGGTATGGATACATTAAGTTTACGGATATGGTGTTTAATGTGAGCATCCAGAGAGGCTTAAAGCCCCAAGTACTTTGAGATCTGACGAAGTAATGCTTGTTTTCTGTTTTCCTCCTCTATTCTTTGCTTCCTGTTATTTGCTTAAAGAAGGATCTCTAGCATTCTTTTGTTTACTTTCATTTGAGTCCCAATTCCTACCAGATAATCAAGCTGGTCACTGTTTTCTTCTTTCACATTTTATTGATAGTATCTCATACTTAGCCATTTGAACACACACACACACCAGTGCTTTAAAAGTGCGCCTAGGTGCTAGGCGTCAATATCTTGACCTGTAGCGCCTTGGAGAGGTACGAGGCGAGGCAGGCTTGGGCAAGGCACCACCTAGGCGCCCGCCTCACGCACCTCGCTGTGAGGTGCAGGCGCCAAAAAGGCGCACCTAGCCCAATCTCTCTCTCTCTCTCTTTTATTTTATTTTATTTATTTATTTATTTTTTTTAAATTTAATATATTTAATTGCGTATAAGGTTGACAAAAATCCTTACCCAGCAGTCCCAGCCCCCCAGCACCTACTTTTTTGTGAAAACCCTTCCTAAATCCAAATACCCATCACTCCCAAGTCCCACCCCTTTGCTGCACCCTCCCACCGGCGACCGGAAACTAGCAGCAACAGTGCCGGCGGAAAACAGGCCGTAGTGATTATGCTTAGTTATTATGATTCGGACTTCTATATTTAATCATGCTTTAATGAATCTATTATGTTTTTTATTATGGTGAAATGTTTTTATATATATCTTACATTTTTTTTTTTAGTTTGGGTGCCTCGCTTTAGTGAGGCGAGCGCCTTGCCTGACGCCTCGCACCTAGGCAGTGAAACAGGTTTGGTGCCTCGGGGCGCCTTACGCCTTTTAAAACACTGATATACACATATGTATTATTTCAACTCAGTCATTGGTTACAATTCACCTGTATCTACTCGTAACTCCCACAGGGTCGCATCCTTACAGTTGCTGGGGTTACTGCAGCTATTTGCTCTGCACCAATTGTTGCGTTCACAAATCTAATTGCTTTATCTGTATGGCCATCATGGATTGCAGTTGCCATATCAGAAACTCTACGAAAGGTTACCTTTCCTATTGGTTGATCAATATTTGTCACCCAATATCTGCTAGCACACACACTGTTGCTGGTGTTCATATTTAACACATTTAATTAATATAACAGTGTCTCTTTTTGTGTTCTTTTGTTACATCAGGTGGTTATATATGTTGTTACTAGGCCTGGGAGAGAGCTACTTTTCACTGTTGTTACAGAAGATGAGAAGTACAAAGCAAAGGTGAGAAAACAGCATGCACATTCTTCTTTTCATGGTAGCATTTTCAGTAATTGTTTTTTTTTTTTAATAAAAAAAAGGAAACAGTTTGATGTTGTGATAAATATGCTAAGAATGGATCCAGGAAGTTCCTTTACAGATTTAAGAGAATTTGGATTGAAGGGTTTGAAATACAAGGATTTGAAATTAATGGATATTAAATCCAGACAAATTAAAGAGAACTTCAAATCCATCCTCAAATCCTTCAAACGAAGCAGAACCTAAGAGAATTTCGCAATTGACACATGTGGTTTCTTGGTATGGCTTGCTAAATAGAATGTTATGTTAATATATAGTTGACAGTAAACATAATAATGGGCGACAGGTATGCATAGATGTAATAGTTCAAAGGCTGGGAGATGCCACTGCAGCTGGGATGTACAAACTTCTTTTCACCACCGTAAATGGCAGTGCTTCCACTGCCTCCCTCTACGCGTTGCCTGTACGTATTGACTCATGATTCATTTTTCCTTATTTGCTTCCACTCAAGTCTACTTGCCTAATACTGCCCTTGTGAATTTTTGCATTTTAATCCCCTCAGCTTTTATGCTTTGTTTTATTAGCACTTGGAACTTTTATTCTGTATTTTTAAGCTTAAAAGTTGATTTTACTTTGTTCGGCGTCTCAGGTGTGTTTAGTATGGATTGCAACTGCATATCATGTAGGACGGAGACAAACACAACTTGTGAAGTTGAGAGCATCTCGCAGTTGATCTGAGACTCAATCAAGTTGATGTGTTTTTGGGGGGAATACGTAGGCGGAGGAGTAGAACTCTGTTATGGAAGGGGGAAAAAAAAAGCAGCAAAGGAATATGGTGGGGTGTGTTGTTTACGATTGCTGAGGCCAACCGCCATTGGCAAGAACTGATTTATGGTGCTGTCTAACCCTTTTCTATTGGTTTTCCCCATTGAAGACCACAATTATGTTGCTGGTTGTATTTGCTCGAACAAAACTGGTTCATTGGGGATTACTGTTGAGTTGGCTTAATTATGAAAAAAAAATCATGAAAGTTTCTTTCCTTTCAAGTAGCTCTATGGGTTTCTTTATGAAAAAAAATAAGTATCATTGAGTTTGTAATTGTGTGTGTGTGTTTAACCTAGCTTTAGAAGTGGCCTCAAATATTATTTTTTATGCATTAATGGTCGATTCCATCTCCTCAAATGGGAAAGAAGAGTTACAAATTGATTAATTTTAATGACAAAATAAATAAATAATGTAAATTAATTCAACATACGGCTCTCTTGCCTCTCCTTGTGAACCTCAAAAAATTATCTATTACATTGCCAAGGGCCAAGGCAATGTCATATTATTATTGGACCTAATTAATTCTGCAGCTGCAGACCTGCAGTCTTAATTTATTCTCCACCCTAAATTATGTATTACATAACCAAATATACTCAAGTTCAACGAAGTGCACGAACCCGATCCTGGATAAGTCTTCTCTCCCACTCTGCTATGTCCTCAAAAGCATGCTCAGGTAAGCTCTCAAAAGGCTCCTTCCACGGCTCGTTTTTTGCCAAATCGTAAGTTGCCCCGCGAATTGCTTTTCTGTTGGGCCCACATGGCCTCTTCGAGGTCAGCGTACTGTATGCCGTATCCAGCTGCACACAAGCAAATCAATCAGAAAATACAGATGACAACACAATGATCTGGTTTGACAATCATAGTAGATTCCGGGTACAGAAGTGCCTTACGTTCATATCGCAGAACCAGAACATGTAAGCAATTGCAACCGCTGGTGCTCTCCCCAAACCAGCTGTACAGTGGACGTACACTCTTCCGTTTCCTTCTGAAATCGCCCGTTCCAACGAGGAAACAGCTTGAGGCAATCCTTTTCTTAACGATTCTGGATCAAAATCTCTAGCCTGAAAATATGTAATATAAACTCTACCTTTTCATTCGGCTCTTGAGGTCACACATTTACTGTTAACATGTGAAATACAGTTGATACGAACAGGATTAGCTTACAGGCCTTCTCATGTGCTCGATTCCAAGTTCTTTGCATCTATTTATAATTGAATGAAGGTCTATTCCCCAGTACTCAACATCTCTATCCTGCTGCAAGTTGAGAATATAGCCCACATTCTGTTCGTCTTTCAGATGATCGATGTCGTGCACTTTCTGAGGTTGGGAGCCAACGATCAGATTATCAGTTATCGCTGTATAGTTCATTCCTAAGGCCACAACATTCCAATCAGATTCCATACTGTTAAATAATCGATACACACTGCTTAGTCTCGGCATAGCCAGCAGTCATCGTTTTTTCAAGAAACAAGGTTGTGTTTGCCATTTGGATTGAGGGATTTGAAATGATCAGATTTCAAAATCCAGATGAATTAGAGTGTATTTTTAATCTACTCGAATTCATAATTCCAAAAAACCAGCAATTCAATCCTCCCTCAATCCAAACACAACGCAAAATTATTTAATGATCCTTGGACAAGAAAAGGCATAGTGCAAGGACCAAAATTCCATTTTCAGTGCCTAATTTCTTCACTTAATAAGAAAATACTATCTTCGTCTGTAGTGGTCTACATTTTGTTTTTTTGGGTTCCTTTAAAAGCACACAATATTGATTCTCGGTAGAAAAAGGATAAAATGTCATAAAATTCAGTTCACATCACAAAAAAACATTGGAAAGGTAAAAGGATTGGGGTCAGATCCACTTTTCTAGCGGGGACTCACATGCTGCTACCGCCTTCATTAGTCAATACATTAATTAAAGTGAACCACTGGTGTATGCTTGCAGTGCCTTTGCTCGATCTGATTGGGAATTTATCGATCTAATTATGTGCTTGTACTTATTTAAAGTTCGTCAATTCAAATCTATAATGTCTTTTAAAAAAAAAAAAACACTTACTATTTTCTCTCTCACTCCTTCTCATCCAATCATCTTACAAATTTGAGTAACGAATTTATGGTTAGCCAATTATTTAATTATTATAAAATTATTTTTAATATATGCTCATCTTTTTTGAATTAGGAGGATTGAAGACATACTTTACAAATTCAATCCTATTAAATCACAAAATTTTACACAATCTTTTGGTCTCACAAATCTAGAATTTTTACAAAAGGTGTGTAACTCTATACTTCAATTTTTTTGGGGGGAAGATGGGGTGCCCTGATAGGTGAAGTAACCCTAAACCAACAACCTTGCTCATACACATGATCGTCATACCCAGTACATAAAATTTGATCCCCATTAAGCTTAAAAAATGTTCAAGAATCACCCGATCTAAAGATAGAAGTACAACGGCAAAATCCCAGCAACACAGACCTCAGATTATTCATTTCAAGATTTTCCATATTTCAAGATTCATTAAAACTACTAGCAATTATAATTTTAACTGAAGAAGAAGTATATAAATCCAAGAATGTTGGGAAAAAATACATTAAAAAAAAAAAACGAAAAACTGACCGAAATCATGGTGATATTCATAAGGGTTCATCATCAATTTCTTCATGGCTGTATTATATTCTTCAACTCTGCTCTTTGGGCTGCTCATTCGAAACCCTTGTTTAGAAGAATGGTCTGCTTCAGTCTCACTCTCAGGTAGTTTGCAAGAAATCTTGGGGGGATTTTTTCTGGGATTGAAGAAGATAGTACTGGCCTGAAATTGGGATGGAGATTTAGGCAGTGGCAAAGAGATGGACAAAGGGGTTTTGCCAACACCTTCCATTGTTTTCTATTACTGGGTTTCTTCTTGTTGTGATTCTCTTTAAAGTCCTCAACTTTTCTTACAATGTTGTCATTTTCTCAGATTTTCTTTATGTGGTTGAAGGTTCTTATTTATATATCTTGGCTGTTTGTTTGCTGACTTGTAGGTCCCACATTTTTCTACTGTTATATTGGGAAACTTTACAGTTTGGTCATAAGAGGCTTATTGGATATTGTATTTCTATCTCAAGAGCTTTTTATCCCCCATCCGACGGAAGCTCCAAGGTCGAAGCAAATGGAATTAAGACCTTGGTTATTATACCGGAGTCTGCAACTTGGAACGCCGCCATAACTAATTTGCACGAGCAAATAGATCACAGGGGCCATGAGGTATTCAGAAACTCAGATGTGTTTGGATTGAACTACATGGCTCTCTTTATCAATCCATTATTTATAATTTGGTGGTTAATAACTAAATGCATGATGATTGCATTGGAGTTATAGCATTATTATATTATAAAAATTAATGTATGTGATAATTGAATAATGATTAAAGTTGTTACGATTTGTGGACTTGACTCGAATGAGAAAGAGTTAAAAAGGAATTGTCGAGCCCTCCTTCTACTCCGTCCAACTTATATAGATATTATATATATAGTACAAATATATATATATATATATATATAAATATATATATGTGTGTGTGTGTATTATTATTTTAAAATTTGGATTTTATAAAATAATATAAGAAATTTTTATTATATACATAATTATAAATATATGTTATATATTATAATGTTTGTATAATATAACTAAAATATATAAATAATATTACATTTTGTATTTTTACATAATTATTAAAAATATGTTTTATTAAATATAATATAAATATATATATATATATATATATAATACATTTTTTTTAAATTTTGCGGTTGGTGTATATCTATATATATATATTATGAAAATAATTTATAGATATTTTATTTACAAAGAATATAATTAAAAATAATTAAATCCATAGAAGCTGAAAGTTTATTATAGATTTTAGTTATTTTTAAAAATAGTTTATTTATAAGTGTAAAGATTGACAAACTAATTTTTAAACGATTTTATTGTTTTACTGGATGATTAATATATTTTAAGTTATTTATGCATCATGTCATTACTAAATCATAACACACATACACGAATTAACATTTTTATAGTTATATTATATGATATTCAATTTTTACATAAATTTTTAATACATATATTATGTAAATGAGCAATTAGTATAATATGTATATTAATTATAACACATATTGACATACTTTTATAAAATAATATTTACATGTTTATATTTATATAAAAACTAATAATGTTATATAAATTCTGTATTATAATAATAATAATAATAATAATAATAATAATAATAATAATAATAATAATAATAATAATAATAATAATAATAATAATAATAATAATAATAAAATGGCTGTTTCTATATTTGTTATTATCATTTTTTACGCCCATTTTTCTTTCCACAAATGAAAAGATGGATTTTTAGAAATGTTGTTATATTACTAACCAATAAGTATTCATTTTACTTTTTTTATATTTTTATTTGTTGATATTGGTAATATTACAAACTTTATCAAAACTAATAAAAAAATTCATATATCTTCATAATTACTTGATTTTAACAAATCAATTATGAATTTGTGGCAGATTCGATGCTATATATAATAAAAAAATGTTTACATTGAGATATACCAAAATTTATTCAATTTTCTTAATTTAAAAAAATATTATATATTTTAATTTGATAATTGTATTTTTCAAATAAAATTAATTAATGTTCACATATTATTTTATATATAATATTTATTTCTTTATTATAATCATGCTACAAATATAAATTATTAAACATAATTATATATATATTAAAATATTAATTTTATTTATATTTAAATTTTAATAATATTATATTATAATAATATAGTCATGCATTACGCTAATATAATATAAAGTAAATGAGAGAGACATAATTGTGTTGTGTTTGTGGGCAGAGAGGGGAAATATAGTGTAATTATGTCAGAATACATGTAGGTAAGATGGGCTGGCCACGGGTTGGGTTGTTTTCAACTATACTCCATAAATTTAAATAATTATGAATTGGGTTAGAACAATTTATAATCATTTGTAATTAATAAGTTCAAACATAGTTAAAAAAATAAATATCTTTTAATAAAATTAGTAAAGTCGTGTAATTTCACTCATTAAAGATAAAATATGGGTCAGAATCAAGAATGAAGATATAAAAAAACTAATTAATGATTCATTTTATCAATCTAAACAACAAAGGATGAATTAACCTGATTTAGACTATTATTCATATGCATCATATTATAAAGAAGGATCCCAATTCACATGAATCTGAAACACATTCATTGATCGCGGCAAGTGGATAACCTCCATATAGACAAGACCTTTGTGGAAGCAAAGACAAATTAAGCTTTCTCAACAATGAATTTTGTAATAATTAGAAATTTTAAGTTTATGTGCAAGTGCAACTATAATGAGTAGTTTTTCAACCAGTCTCATCCCTAAATAGCTTAGCAAATGTAATAAATAATTTATTATATCAGAATAAATTAAAAATTTATTCTTCCTTTTCAATTTTTTTTAATTTACTTTATAAACTACATTATTACTCTAGCCTTGAAGTAGGAAATGGAAAGAGATTGTGATGGTTTTCACTGAAAAAGTTTCAGATAAAAATCATAAGTTGCAATTGAGTGATTAGACTGTGAGGAACAATTTCTCAAATTTAGTGGATACAACCGGGAGAATTATAAGTGTTGGATGAGAATTCGTGTATGTGTGTTGTGTTCAATACTAGTTCGAACTATAATTGAACTATACGGAAGCGAAATAGTAGTTATAACAATTTTGAGTACGAATCACTTCTTCCTCTCAAATATTTTTATTAGATAGAGTGTTTGTTCCCACAATTATATATTTTGGACTTACACGTCATTGGACTTACACATCATTAGATCCAAACTTATACCACTCTTTTCTAACAACTTACTTGACCATCTAGTTCCTTGGATAGATTTGGCTGCCTACTCCCGTACGGCAGAAATTTGAACTCTCCCGTGCTCAGCAGACTGTACTCTCCGGAGCACAATGGAAACTGACGAGTGGTTCACTGATAGTTTGCCTTCACTGAAACTGTACTACAATAAGCTCTCAATTAAAATTGTCTCTCTCAAATAGGACGTCTCTTTCTCTGCATATGATGAGAATGTTATGTAGCAGAGATGTCCTGCAGCCTTCACATATGACTCTTATTTATAGACCCAAAGCCTCAAGATCTTTGTGATCATCATTCCTTAATTTTCTCTCATATTCCTTGAATCTTTCCTTGAATTTCTCCTTGGATATCTCCTTGAATCTCTCATTTGTTTGTTGTTTTGATCTTGCAAATCCTTATATATTCTTCTTGTGAATCTTCAAGATCTTCATTCCTTATTTATCTCTTATTTGTTGATCCTCACTCCTTGAATATCTCCATAGTGGTTGGTTCTTGATTTGGTTAGATTATGCATATCTCTCATAATCTTTTCTTTTGCAACCTGCATAGATTATCACACACATTTAAATTATGATTTTCGATATATGACAACACACTTAATTTATCAATCTCCCTCTTTGGCATTTAGATCGAAAATCTCCTGTCCTGCAAACATTTTTAAACACATCAATCTAATCACAGTTTGAACAAACAGTGAACTCAGGACTCCCAGTTTGCAGTTTTATCAGATAGAGATAAACTAATGAATATTACATAATGCAGAATCAACCAGATTATGCATATAACACAGATAGTCAATAACCACAAGAAAATCACACGTAGAGTTTCAAAATATGCATTATATCCCCTGACAACCAACTCCCCCTTAATTTGAGCTTTTTCACTATTGTATTATTCACTGTCTTCGTCTCCCCCTTAATTTGATCATTTTCACTGTCTTTGTCTCCCCCTTTTTCGAGCCATTTGACGAAGAATTGGTGAACATAGAAAGATCTGAATTCAAGGGAACATCTAGAGATTTACGAATGTTAGTGAAATACAATTTTTGAGCAACAACTTCAGCTACCATAAAAGCCATTTTCAGTGTTAGTGCGGACTGCTCAAGAATATCAGAAGGACTGGATTCAAATTTTCATTATCCTGTTCGCCTGGAGATCGAACTGGGACCAATCGCCCTATTCGTTTCATATGTTCCTGCAAAAGAGAATAGAAGAGAGAAATTGTAGAAAGATTAGGTCTTTAACACAAGGTGAATGTGAAAGATATCTTTAATCATAACGAACATGAATTGAACAACATATATGAATTAATGGTTAGGGCAGAAAAAGATTCAAGTCTTTTTGTAATCTGTGACAAAATAAGTGCTGCTAGATATGGTTCGAATACACTACTCAAACACTTCCCTTTCCATGCAGATTTTACCACGCGTTCACATCATAAGAATATCATGCGAGAGAGGTTAATTGCCAGTAGTCTCATATTACTAGCCACCAGACCCACTTACTCATATATCCCAATTTTCCATGGTTTACCCGTCGATTTGTAGAGAGAGAGAGAGAGAGAGAGATCTAGAGAGAGATACTAAAATAAAATAATAAGGAATTACTACACAATTATGATATAATGAATAAAAAGGAGGGTTCAGTTCAGACATTTATTCTCCTTTTAGCAGGCAATACAGTTTCAGGATACACTAAGACAAATTTAGGTTCTCAATTCACAGGTGTCTCTTTGGTTCACCTTTTCTTTTTAAGAACACAGTTTTAAGAGTAGATTCCTTATCTCTCCTTTTACAGAAACCTTGTGTAGTAGCTCGCAAATCACACAAGTAAGAACCACATTGGAAAAACCTTGTGTGACGAGCTCAACTGTCCCTTATAACCCCTTTTGTGCGAACCAGAGGAGAACACTTCGGTAGCTTTCACAAACCTATCATTTTCTGTGCATGATGCTCAATCATACAACTGATAGCTTGTCACTGCATCATTTCAAGGTCGTAGTTATTTCTAAGAAAACAATAAATTCAGACATTGGATTCAAAATTCAAGACAAACTGAATTTTTAACCTGCGTAGAGAGAGAATTTATGTCATATTTCCTCTAACCCTTTTTTTTACCATTTATCAACTTGAGAGAATTCAAGTTGTTTTTTTTTTTTTTTTTTTTTTTTGAGCAGAACAAATGCCTAAGGATTTCCTAAGAGAGATAAACCGTTGGGAATCCAGCGCCTTGGTAAATATATCAGCAAGTTGGCTTAGAGTAGGAACATGTTCAAGTATAATAACACTTTCCTCAACTAATTCTCTAATGTAGTGATACCTTATGTCAATGTGCTTAGTTCGGGAGTGTTGCACATGATTTTTAGACATATTTATAGCACTCATATTATCACAAAAAAGAGTCATTGAGTCCAATTTAATACCGTAGTCGCACAGCATGTGCATCATCCATACCAACTGTGAACATGAACTCCCTGCCACAATGTATTCAACTTCTGTAGTGGATAAGGCTATGCTATTCTATTTCTTGCTGAGCCATGACACTAGATTGTTTCCAATAAAGAAACATCCTCCTGAAGTGCTTTTCCGATCGTCCATATCACCGACCCAATCACTGTCACAGTATCCTGCAAGAATAGACTTAGTATCGAAAGAATATTTTAGTTCATAGTCTATAGTACTTGCCACATAGCGTATAATTTTTTTTACTGCCTTGAGGTGTGATTCATTTGCATTGGATTGACATCTAGCACACAATCCCACACTAAAACTTATGTCAGATCTACTTGCAGTGAGATACAAGAGACTCCCTATCATGCTTCTATATAGTGCTGAGTCAACGCTAGTTCTACTTTCATCTTTAGACAATTTGGTATTACTTTTCATAGGTGTTTGAGCAATCTTGCAACCTTCAAGACCAAATTTCTTTACCAGGTTTCTAGCGTATTTCCCTTAATGTATCAAAATTCCATTTTTTCTTTGTGTGACCTGCAGACTAAGAAAGTAGGATAATTCACCAACTATGCTCATTTCAAATTCTTGTGACATTACCTTGACAAAGTCGTTCACTTTGTTTTTGGATGTTGAACCGAACACAGTTTTGTCAACATAAATATGTGCAATGATTATGTCATTGTTCGACTAATTAATGAACAAGGTCTGGTCTACCCCTCTTCGCTTGTATCTTTGGGCAAGTAGAAACTCCGTCAGCCTCTCATACCAAGCTCTCGGAGCTTGCTTAAGTCCATACAATGCCTTCTTCAGTTTGTACACGTGATTTGAGTAATGTGGATCTTCGATTCCTTTGGGTTGCTTTATATCTTCATCTTTTAAAAAATCATTTAAAAACGCACTTTTCACATCCGTTTGACAAAGTATCAATTTCTTAATACAAGCAAAGGAAAGAAGGATTCTCACAAACTCCACTCGTGCAACTGGAGCAAAAGTTTCTTCGAAGTCAATTCCTTCTACTTGCGTGTATCCTTGAGCTACCAATCTGACTTTATTCCTCGTAACGTTTCCCTGCTCATTAGTTTTGTTTTTTGAAACTCCATTTACTTCCAATGATGTTTGCACTGTCCGATCGTGATACAAGTGTCCATACATCATTTATAGCAAATTATTCCAACTCCTCTTGCATGGCTAATATCCAGTTGTCATATTTCAAAGCCTCTTTTATGTTCTTAGGTTCGATGATAGAGGTATAACATGCATGGTGTACTAAATGCTCCATTTTGCGATAATCGGGTTTTGGTTTTCCACTACCTTAACACCTTTATCGAGATCTCCAATGATAAGTTCTTTGGGATGTTCCTTTTAAACTCTGGTGGAAGGTTCATGGTTTTCAGGCTCTTCGCTCTTTGAAGTTTGATCAGTCTCTCCTGTGTTTTCACAATTTAGGTCCCCTGTAGGTCGCATAGCAGATGAACCTGCTTTATCCTGTTAAATGTCCAGTCTTTCCAATGAGTCATCAAATACAACATTAGTACTTTCAATAAATGTTTGAGTTCTTAGATTGTATACATGAAATGCTTTACTGTTTGTAGAATAACCAAGAAACATACTTGTATCCCTTTTGGCATCGAATTTACCTAATTGTTCTCGATCATTGTATACATAACATCTACAGCCGAACACATGAAGATGACTGAGATTTGTAGTTTTGCCTTTTCAAATTTGATACGAGGTCATTCCCACTCCTTTCCTTAAGTAGACACGGTTTGAAACATAGCATATAATGTTTACCGTTTCAGCCCACCAATTTTTAGCAACATTCTTGCCTAGCATCATAGCCTTAGCCATTTCCTGTAGAGTACGATTTTTTCTCTCGACTACTCCATTTTGTTGTGGTGTTTTATGAGCTAAAACTCATGAGTAATACCACGTGAGGTGCAAAAATCAATAAAAGCATTATTTTAAATTCTCTCCCATGGTCACTCCGTATTCGAACAACAAAATCATTATTTATTTTTCAAGTAATTTTACCAGTTTCTCAAATTCTCTGAATGTTTCTAATTTTTCTCGAAGAAATCTTACCCAGGTATATCTTGAAAAGTCATCAACACACACAAAGATATACCTTTTACTCCAGTACTTTCACTCTGAATCGATCCCATCAAGTCCATGTGTAATAGGGCCATAATCTGTTTTGTGCAGACATCTTGAGTTCCTTTGTATGAGCTATTCACCTGTTTTCCAAATTGGTAGGGGCCACATATTTCTTGATTCCTGTTTGGGAGTTTAGGTAATCCCTGAACACATTGGGATTTTGATAAAGCGATGAGGTGGTTGTATCCAATGTGTCCTAATTTTTGATGCCATACTTCGGTTGCCTCGGTGTTCGCATGATGGCATACATGACTCCTATCAAGAAGATAGCAATTATTTGTAGATCTAGTTCTTGCAAGTATACAATGATCATTATTATCAAGGACTTTACATTTATCATGTGTAAAGTTGACATGCTTCCCTGAGCACATATTTAACTAATACTCAACAAGTTAGTTTTAAGATTTTCAACCAGAAGAACATTGGTTAAAGCAGGAAGACCATTCAAATAAAGAGTGCCTTGACCAATGACACGTACATTCTTATCATCACCAAACGTAACAAATTTCTCATCGATCTCAGAAATGTTGTTAGGTAAGTGGAATTCTTATACATGTGGCAAGAACTGCCACTGTCGAAGTACCATGTTCCGATATTGTGCGTTCCAAGGACGACCACGGATGCTAAGCATACATTCTTACCTTTCTCAACCCATATCTTTTCTGGCATTTGCTACTTAGATCAAATTTTTTCTTCGAGGTTGGGCTTGGTGCTCCTGTATTTCTAAGTGAAATTCCATTTATGTTCCAATTAACAATTTTACCTTAGTGTAGGTCATGTCTCATTCTGTAGCATTTAGGTCGAATGTGACCAAGAATGCCACAGTAGTGACATGTGGGAATGAATTTGTTGGTACCTTCTGACAGTTGGTTATTCTTTACGTATCCAGATGCAGTCCATATGGTAGCCCTTTCTCTTAAGGTATTTGTTCGATCAGTGAAGGTGCTAGCTGGTACAAAAGTAGTGTCTCCAATTCGTTCATTTCCT
Source organism: Caryopteris x clandonensis (assembly GCA_028749325.2). Lineage (NCBI taxonomy): Eukaryota > Viridiplantae > Streptophyta > Magnoliopsida > Lamiales > Lamiaceae > Caryopteris > Caryopteris x clandonensis. Next base: position 5,883,000 of record JAPYKT020000021.1, read on the forward strand.
TGTGTATCCATGGCCAACTTTACTGCCATGTGGTTGACCATAAGACAACATCTCATCAATTTTGGTGTTGTCACTATTCAATCCTTGAATTGTTCGAACAACCTTGTCCAACTTAGCTTTAAGTGGTGTTACTTCACTCTGTTTTTCCTGCAATTCAAACAAGGTATGGGTTTAGTCATCTTTTAGTGTAGATATTACCTGCTCTTTTTCTAATATGGTTTGGTGGGCAAGTTTGAGATTGGCTTCTAGAAAGACGATCCGTGATGTACAAGTATGAGCTTGCTCTTCAAGTTCCTGGACTTTTTTTTGAGATGTGGTTAGTTCATCATTGAGTCTTTTGTTTACTTCTCTGGTTGTTCGAAGTTCACCTTCCAATCGGTCTATATCAGTTTGGTCAGGTGTGGAACTGGATCCATTCTTTTTGTATTCTTCCACTTAGTTTTCTAGTTTCCTGACCACTTCAATGGCCTGTGTACAGTTGGCAATGACTTGTTTGTACATTCTCATAAGGTCGTCAATGGTTGGATTATCAAAGTTTAGCATGTATGAAGATCCGACTTCATGCTCTGTTCGAACTATGGCGGGAAGACACGTCAGATCTTTGGAAAAGGAATAGGTAGCAAATTTTCTTGAGTATTTTGTTTCTTCTTGTTCCTCGTCGTCTTCTGTTTCAGAATTGTTCCATGTGGCTTTGAGGACTTTATTTTTCCTTAGGAAGTTAGGGCATTCAGCTTGATAGTGTCCAAAATCGTTGCACTCCTTGCACCGTTTATGTTCCTTCTTATGACTGCCCTGTTTAAATGAATGTGACTTACTTCCTCGGTTTTTGACCTTTTCACCTATGTTCGAACTTTTGCTGAATGGTGGTTCATTATTGAGATTTTTCATCAGGCTGCCATAGTTCTTGGTGAGTAGTGCCATCACGCCAGCGATGTTTGCTACATCATTTTTCTCGGCTTTAGTGGATAATTCTGCCTTTAATGCAATTCCTTCGGACTTGACTATATCGAGTCCATTTTTCATCTCAAATGTTCTGAGTTCTCCCATTAGATCATCCACTGACATAGGTATCACTCTCATAAATGATTCCAAGACATTAATTTTTTCCCTGAATTTGGGAGTAAGTGTTCTAATAATTTTCATGATTTGAACTTTTTCTTCAATTTTATCCCCGAGGGTGTAACATTGATTCACAATATCACTGAATCTTGCATAGTACATTTCGATGTTTTCTTCCTCAGTCATTCGAATCCCATCAAATTGTGTGGCCAATCTCTGTAGTTTTGATTTTCTTACTGATTCGTTCCCTTCAAACTGTTTTTAAAGCACATCCCACGCATCTTTAGCAGTTTGACAGTGGATGATCAATTTGTGTCTCATTGAGTCAACAAAGGCTAGTATTGCATATAGTGATGTAATTTGCATCTTCTGCACACTTTTCATCCTTGGTCCTCAGTGTTCTAGGTTTCTCAACAATCTTTGTTATGTCTTAACCATCATTCATTTTCGGCCATGTCCACTTAGTTTGAATTGCCTCTCCACACCATTTAGATCTCAAGTAGTTGATCATCATGGATTTTCAGAATGGGTAGTTCTGTCCATCGAGACAAGGAGGTCGCATCGATGTTCCTTCGTGAGTTTCCATGTCCCTGCCCCTGGATTAACCTGTTTAAAAAAAAAAAAAAAACTGGAACCTGGTCTGGTGCCAATTGTTATATCAGAATTCATGCACGTTTGTTGTGTTCAGTACTAGTTCGAACTATAATTGAACTATGCGGAAGCGAAATAGTAGTTACAACAATTTCGAGGAAGAATCCCTTCTTCCTCTCAAGTATTTTTTTTGGATAGAGAGTTGTTTCCACAATTATATAGTTAGGACTTACACTTCATTAGACTCCCTCTAATACTATCCAAACTTATACCACTCTTTTCTAACAACTTACTTGACTATCTAGTTCCCTAGATGGATTTGGCTGCCTACTCCCGTACGGCAGAAATCTGAACTCTCCCGAGCTCAATAGACTGTACTCTCCGGAGCACAGTGGAAACCAACGAGTGGTTCACTGATAGGTCGCTTTCGCTGGAACTGTACTACAATAAGCTCTCAATAAAAATTGTCTCTCTCAAAATATGACGTCTCTCTCTCTCTGCATATGATAATGAATGTAATGAACAGAGATGCCCTGCAATCTTCACATATGACTCTTATTTATAGACCCAAAGGCTCAAGATCTTCGTGATCATCATTCCTTATTTTTCTCTCATTTCCTTGAATATTTTCTTGAATTTCTTCTTGGATAACTCCTTGAATCTCTCATTTGTTTGTTGTTTTGATCTTGCAAATCCTTATATATTCTTCTTGTGAATCTTCAAGATTTTCATTCCTTATTTATCTTTTATTTGTTGATCTTCCCTCCTTGAATATCTCCATAGTGGTTGATTCTTGATTTGGATATATTAACATATCTCTCATAATCTTTTCTTTTGCAACCTGCATAGATTATCACACACATTTAACTTATGATTTTCGATATATGCCAACACACTTACTTTATCAACAAGTTTAAGGGTATTAGTTTGGTCTATATAATAATTATTTAATGTACAAATATATGATTCACATTATATCGTAATTAACTATTTTTTTAAATTAAAAATATAATCGAATATTAACATTTATTATGAATAAATAGAAAGAAAAAAAGAAAGAAAAAGTGGTGGAAACAAACTATTGGGACATTTTGGTAATATTTGGTATTTAAAAACAAAATTTAAAATTTGTTAATAAAGAATTTACACTATTATAAATGAATATTCTAGAATTTGCCCATGAAAAAACTCTTTCTAAGTTAAAATATTTTCACTATATATTGATATACGAACGATGAAATATAATAAATAGTCATGTTGTTGTCTGATTTATAAATGACAAGTTCTCGATTTTTATTTTTTGTATTGTTACATATGGAAAGAAAAAAATCACTGCCAATCTAAAATAAGTTGGCAGGTACATAAAAACACGTGAAATGCTTGAGAGGACCAAATGGTGAATTAATGCATTTTCAAAATAGCCGACCATTAAAATGAAATAAAAGAAAATAGCACCGTTCATATTAGATGTGAGCATAGATTTTTTTTTTTTTTAAAATTGTCGATTTTTTAAGGATGAAATCACTGAGGTATATATGGGTGATTTTAATTTAAGTTTTGATTTCTAATTTTTCTTTTCTCTTTCTTAATTTTTCATAGCTTATCATATATCATTAAAAGAGAAATATCATATTTAAAATTGTTGATTTAAAATTAAAATTAGAGTTTAAAATCAAAACCGATGATTGGAGATTATGAAAAGCAACTGTGGCATGTCGAGTTGCTATTACATAGCAGCATCAATAACCCAAATTCTTAGCTATTTAAAAAAGTTGATTGATCTTTTCTTTCTTCTTCATTAAGATCTTTGAAATGATTGCGTTTGATAAAAGAACACACACACACACACACATATATATATATATATATTTTCTTTTTGAATTAAAAAAAAAAGAAAAAAATAAAAAAGAAAAGGAGTTGTTGATGGGAGTTGTAATTAAGTGTCACATCTACGAACAATGAGTATACAGTAAGAGGGCAGACAAATGAAGGTCCAATATTTGTGGTAAGGTAAAGATTATATCCTTACCTTATTAGCTTACTCATTCTAATTGGGCCCAAGCTAATAATAATAATAATAATAATAATAATAATAATAATAATAATAATAATAATAATAATAATAATTCAATTCGAAAGTAAAAGATCAAGTGGGAGTGAAGGAATATTAATGTATCGTATCCCCTTTTCTTTTACATCACCTTTTACAGAAAATCATGTTACTGCCTTTATATATATACACATGTATATAGATATAGATAATATTAATTATTCGTCACTTAAAGACAACACACATGTAGGAAAAATTATTTGTTGGTACATGATACCCCTTTTTAACTAAAGTAGTAATATAGTTAGACAAAAAAAATTCAATTAGTTACGAAAATTTACAGTCCGTTTTTTCTTTAAATTTAGTGGTAGAATTTTTATTTCTATTATAAAATTAGAACCACATCGCTTACAAAAATAGAGATGAATTTTGTCCTTCTCTACAAGATTGCAAATTCGTCATTAATCAGGTACTAATAATGTAATAATATTTTATATCATTCTTCGTCACTATTTTATTAATTTAATAACAACAATTGTCTGTCACTCATTTTTTATTATTATGTGTCATCATGGTAAAAATATTAGATCAAAGAATTAAAAGTTAATTATGTTTAAGTAAGTAAATATTATTTGAGAAATTTTAATTGATGTAGGTATTTATATAAATAAAATACTTTTATATTAATCTAACACCATCTTTTTTTTTTTCAGTTACTGTAAGAATTTGTACTATTTCTGACAAGTTTCTTCTTTATATGTTTCCGGCTTAATAATAATATAAAGGTTGTGGAATGAATAACTAATAAAAAATGCCAATACATAATTTTCCATATTAAATGTAAGATGAAAATTAATAATAACTACAAAACAAAAATGAGATTTTTATACAATATTTATTTAAAATTCCAATATTTTAAAACACAATTTTATCTTTGAAGGATTATGTGCCAATTCCCTATTGTTTCCTTTATCACTTTATTTTATGGTTTGCCATTATTATGCCGATTCTCTCCTTTGGTACAGCAAATGGAAGAAAAACAATTGTATCTTTTTCGTATCTTTCGCCTCATCAAACTGCCAAAATGTATTTTTTAGATTCTTAAATTTATTTATAAATTAAAAAATATATATTAAGTTGCAGAAAAATGTTATGGGTTTTTTTTTTTTTTTTTTGTGCAGCTAAATACATTCTAAAGTTGGCGAAGGACTAATACATAATATTTATCTATAGTTTAGGAAGATTTCAAATATTTGTTAATTTCAAACATTCATGATTATTTAAAAACAATTCTTATTGGTACATCAATATTTAAAACAAATATTCAGATGGTTTCGTAATTGGTGAATTTTTAAAATATTTTTGGATAGTTTAAGATGCGTATATAATAAACGAGGTGGAATGTATTAAATTTGTTGGTGAAGAAGCAAAGCAAGGTGATAAAATGAAAGTGCTTTTAAATGTGGGTGGATGATGTTTAAAAGGTGACACGTGCAAAATTATATTATATTAAAGAAGTAGCATTTGGGAATTTATTCCGACAGCTTTAGATAGTCTATGAATGGAATCTACCTGTGAATAGGCATACCTCTTAAGATTCTAACAAATCTATTGTTTGTATACATTATTTTTATATATAAGTCAAATCAAAAGCCTTGAAGATTCTAATTCCGTAGTATGGTGTCCTAATTCTATTAAATCCATTTTATCCACTTCAACATCCTCTCTGTCTATCCACCACAGACACACACCAAACTAATTATGTTGACATCTGTATGTTTCTACACGTTTTCTGATCCCCACTGCTCCAGAATATGCACATAACTCCAATTTAATATTATATATATATATAATGTATGTATATTTATACACACACACACACACTCAGGTATATTAAACTCTGCATCTTCTTTACAAATTTATTAATTAACCATGCTCCTTTTATCTCGAAATAAGTAATATTTTAGAAAATTTCAATAAATTAAGGAACCTTATGAAATGATATTTAAATACTCATTTGAATTATGTATTAAAACTTTACATCTTTCTCTAATTTCTCAACAACATTTTTTAATTTTGAATACTCATTTATAAGAAGATTAAAAAAAAATTATATATGTCATACATTTTTTTAAACGATATTTATGTTAAACTATATTATTTTGAAATATGGGTAGGGTTGTAAACGAGTCGAGTTGAGTCGAACGTATCATTATTCAAAATTGTTTGAGATGTTATCGATCTTCTAATATTTTATTTGAAATTTTTTTTATTATTAATCGAGTCGAGCTTGAACGAGCTTTAATCAAGTCGAACACGGGTCGAGCTCGAGTAGTTTGATATTTTACACTTGTTTTAACGAATTTTGCTTAACGAACTTTAGCTTGAGTCGAACTTTAAATTTTATCAAACGTAAAAATGTGTTCAAGTTTGTTTGTTATTATTATCGAACCGAGTTCAAATAAGCTTTTAACAAACAAACTTGAATCAAGTATCGAATAATTTGGTTTGATTTTCAACTCTATATGAGAAATATTTAGTTAGATTACATGAGAAGATTAATTAGTGAAAGCCAACTCTTCCAATGAACGTGCTACATTGGTAGGATTCTCCTCAATCATTGACAATAATGTAATGCCACAACCACAAGGGAAACAATAATCAATTAATATGTTACAATATACATTGACACATACTACAAATGTAAAAAACTCATTTGATAGTTGTTGGAGATGTAGGAAATTTTATTTTGAGAATCTAGTTTTGCTTAATTTATATAAGATACTAAGTGTAAAATATATAATTCTAGTTATCTAGACTCTGAGTTTTAATGTTTATGTTTCAAGTATATATTATTGTGATTTATTTAATTATGCAAAACAAGAAAAGGAATTGATGAATAAAATTGGTAGCATGTAATGTCATTCATGAGTTCAAATTCAGCTGAAAATTGTTATGTTCCAACATTATTGTATTGAATGCAATTCAGATGTTAGAACATAGCAGTAACATATATCATAACATCATCTATAAAATTTGAAACAGTGGATGTACATGGAATCGATATGTGGCTAGAATATGTAGCAATCTAAAGTGGAAGGTTAGGTTGTTACAACTCATATTAATGTTCACAATTGTTTCGTTGTTGAACTTGTCGGTGTAACTTTTAAGGACTTATTAATTTTAAACATTATATTAAGACCCCACCTCATGGAGCCTACATATACAAGTTTATTTATACTTATTCACACATGATATAATATTAGTTAGATTGTAGAGAACTTGTATGCAAGCATGCATACTTGGTTCATGTTCCAACTTACATAGTTTTGAACTTCTTTTATTTTGTCGGAATATTGAAATTTGAAGTGCTGCTACCTCACAAATATTAGTCTTTGTATATTTTAGGACGTTATTCTGTAATTGTAAACGCCCAAGTGAGATATAGTTATCTTGCAAATAATACTTTACTCACCTTAGTTTTCTTAACATACATTATCAAGTGAACGTATTGCATACCATATTGTTACATCATGCGGTAGTTAATGCCCTATTTTGCAGTATAGCAACAAGAACAAGTTCTAAAGTGCATATTTTATTCTAGCCTCTATTGGAGCAAGAAGTTGTTCCATAATTTTGTTGATATTATTGTGTTGGAACACATCCTAGTTTCAATTCTTCTTTATTGTTGAAGTTGTGCCGAATCAATTCCTACTTTCTTTTTCTTTTCAAGTTTGTTGTGTTTAAATATATTTTATACAGGAACTAGTTGTATTAATGTTTACTGTTGTTACAAGTTCTTTTCATCTTCCAACAAGTAGATGTTAAAGCACTTGCTATGACATTGTACCCAAATTTTCAATAGTCGCAAGATAAATATCGGTCTTACCTACAATGATGTTATAATACTGAGAAGCGACAACACCATCTCATTGTTTTCATAGTGGAATTTTCCAAAACTAAGAGAGATCTAAATTAGAATTGTGATTTTGATGTATATAATATTTGTTATCATATAATAACTGATATGTACAAAATATTAGTGGACGACAAGCTCCTATTCAATAAATGTTGAACACTCCATCAAGTTACTTAAAAGGCAATACTACATTTTTTTTTCCCAATAAGCGTTATTTATTTATTTAGTTGTAGTTCATCTTCTCATAATGACATTTTATTTTAGAAAATAAAATAAAAGTAGAATGGTTATTCGTAGAGGATTGTTGGCATACTCCACGTGTTTAATCCTTTAGATACCTCAATCAATAAGTTCGTTTATTTCTAACGCCAGCACAAGAATGTAATTACATATCCTTCTTTTTTTTTGGGCTCAATCTTCATGATGAACCTGACAATCTCAATGACTCGGGAATTCGGATCTATTTCAACAGATAAACTTAGGCCCCGTGTCGGGAGATGGATTCAATGAATTCATGGTAGTTATTGCAATTAAATTATAAACAAATCATTGTGTTGGAAATCGAGAAAAACTTAACATGTTTATTATATCAATTAAAAGATTCTATTACTTGACTTAAAATATATTGTTTTTTAGTAATTTTTATTTATTCAATTTCTTTTAATACTTCCCTGTTTTATATATTGATAGGTAGATGAAAAATGGATGGTTCCATATTTTTCTATAATAAATTGATTAATTGTATAAAAAATTAATTATTTAATAATTTTAATATTTATTTACAATCCAAACTCAATTTAAATAAGGGTGAGGTTATTCATACCTTTGAAATATCTAAATATACTCTGAAGTTCAAATATACCTCACTAAAAATTAATAATTTTTTTTTTTTACTAATATACCCCATTTTTACCCTTTACACCATTCTCACTAAAAAATAAAAAAACAAAAAATAAATCAGCATTCTAACTTGACTGCTCAAACCTCCGTAATTCCCAACATAAATTAACAAATTAAAGTTAAAAACCTCTCTGCTTTCCCAAAAAAAAATTATTTTTCTTTTGCTATCTACAATAAATTTCTACATCTCCTCTCTTCTCTACTCAGAAACCCAAAAAAATGAAAAAAAATCCTCTTTGTTTCTCAGTCAGTAACAACAAGAAGGGAGGAAAAAAATTCTTGTTGAAATTGAAAAATTGCACAAATTTAGGTTCAGTAGCAAAATGTGGCGGGCCTGGCGCCAATGGACTGATAGTGTCTGGTGGAGCAACGACAGCCCAATCAAAGACAACTTCGCTGTATGTGGGTGACTTAAATTTCAATGTGACGTACTCCATTGAGTTTCTGATTAAGACCATCAGGCATGCCCACATACAGCGAATATATATATATATATATATATATATGAACCCTTATACACAAAGTTCTTAAGAAAATCAAGTTTGGGGAAAAACCATTTAAAGATGGGGAAAAATCATTTAAACAATATTGTTAAGTGTATGTTTCTTATCAAGCTTGGCCTTTGCGGTGAAAGGTTTTAGATTTAAAGACGAATCTCAAGAAAGCCATAAATCTGCAATTTCAACTTCTCTTTATTGAAGAAACATGGAGAAGAAAATGTTTCAAATTTGGAGCTGAATCTCAAGAAAGCCACAAATATGCAATTCCAACTTCTTTGTATTGAAGAAACATGGAGAAGAAGAAGAAGATAAGGGTATTTTAGTCAATTTATTTATGTCTAATTTTGTCATAATTATTATGAGGTATATTTAGAGATTTTAGGGGTATGAATAGCCGCACCCTTCACATAATCCAATACACAATAAATATTAAATTCTAAATTCAAATAATTAACCAACCCAAAATAATTATATTTTTCACATCTAATATCTCATTTTAATTATACGATATATGTGTAAATTAAATATTGTGAATATATATTAATTTAACATATTATATGTAAAAAAACATATTGAACATGACATAGTCATTTGTATTTTTAATAAATTTTTAAAAAATTAAAAAGAAAAAAATCAACTAATCAAAATTTGACACATCATTCAAAAAAGCTTTCTTCTTTTAGAAAATGAAAATTGGAAAAACTATATTATTATTAATATATTAGGGGATCCTCAAAAAAATCTTTCTTCTTTTAAAAATTGAAAATTGGAAAAACTATATTATTATTAATATATTAGAGGGATCCAACCAAATTCCAATTGAAATGAAAGTGAAAGGTTGAAACCTAAACGACAAGGATCTCCTTTAAAATCAAACAAGTCCATCAAATTGAGTCCCCCTTGCTTCTCTCATGTACACGTCAAGCCCCTTTTCTCCTTGGCCCACAAATGTCTATATCTTTTGAGTTGAATCGATTAATATAGATAAGAACGTTGCACACTACATTTTATTTCTGATAATCTCAAATTTACAAAAAAAAAAATAAAAAAAAAATTAATTAGACAACATTCTATTCCCACCCCACCAAAAGAAAAGGTTATGATTATTGATATATTTTATCCAAAAAAAAATTAAAAATCTATTTTATTAGCCAAAATAAAAATTTTAAATTATTTATTCCACGTACAAGTTATATATAATACAATAAGCCAAATAAAATAAATAAAAGAAACATTCATCAAATAGACTAAAACAAAAGATTGTACTATTAAAAAAATATGACTGGAATAAAATATTTCTTAACTAAAAGTTGGTCATATATGGAATATTCACTGCACAAATGTTCGCACATGCAATATTAATTTGCCGAAAACTGATTTAGTAGACAACAATTTTATCCTAAAAGCTTATAATTCTATCTTTTATTTAAAAACAAAAAAAAAGTTACATATTTTATAAAATATAAAACAAATTTATAAATTTCTTCTATGAATATATGATTCAGTCAAACATCAACTTTAAACAAAGTAAAATAGTCAGTTAAGGATTATGATGGTTTTCTAGAAACCAAAATTCAACGTTCAATGTGTATGTATAGTTGTTTGAAAATTTAATCTTGAATTAAATGTTACTTAGTTATCCCTTCACATTTTATTGACTTCTTGATTTCTGACTTCTTGATTTCTTAACTTAGCGTTGGAATTGTTATTGTGGGGTGGAGAGTTCTACTACAATAAAATTTTATATTAGACACGAAAATTAGTGATTGATAGTATTGACTAGTAAATAACAATCGAACATATTGAAAATATTGATGAAAAGTGGCATAATTCTTTTCCATCATAATATCCGATTAGTGATAAATTAACAACTTAATATTATAGACAGACATTATTCATCTCCATTTGTACGTAAATTTTTTTAATTTTTATATTAGACACAAAAATTTGGTCATTAAATCTAGAAATGAAAAAAAATAATTTCTAAAATTTAGCAACTAGTATTTTAGTAATTAAACATTTCGTCTTAAATGCATCATCACTAGAGGTAGGGACAAAATTTTCCGCCTATAATTTAATTTTTCTTGTAGGGTTCAAATAGTGGAATAAAATAATTTGATTGGTACTAATAATTTGAATTTTATGATAATATATTTTGATAATTCTTAAGTTAACAATATTTTATTTAATAATAACTACAAGATAGTCACACGTAATTACCTATGATAAATCACTATATATCAATTAAATTAACTATTTACTCTAGAAATTCCATTTAATTAATTTAAAAAATTAAAGTAATCAATTTGCAATTATTATTCAATATATATTTTAATGTGGCACATTTTAATGAATACGAAATTTATGTATTTATATACTCACACACACATATTTATATATTATAAATTTGATGGAAGAAATCCATTCACGTAATAATGATTTAATTAGGCATGCCTTAGTGGAACAATTTGAGATTATTAATTAATTATGTAATCAGTCAAATTGTTAATTATTTGTGGTGGGCGGAAAGATTTTTATTTGTTAATTTTTTATGAGTAGGATAGGACTTCATTCTACTTTTTCCAACTTTCTTTTTAAAGGACCAAAATTAAATTGTCAGCAAAAATAATTGGATTATTGATTTTTTTTTTTTTTTTTTTTTTTTTTTTTTTTTTTTTTTAAGGTTTCTGTGAGAAAGCAGACAGTTGAGAGGCACTTCTACCTTCTTCAATATTATGAATCTCACGAGATCCACTTGACAACATCACTGCTAAAATCATTCACAATATTAACAAAATTTCACCTTAAATTTTTTATTCATTTTTCTTCTGGGAATGTGTATGTCCGACACACACACACACACAATCTCTTATTAAAAAAAATACAAAAAAGTCTTGTTTGAATTTAAAGTCAATTTTAATAATTTAGTGGGCTGAGTTGAGTTTAAACCCGTGGTTCTTACTTTTCACACATCAAAGGTCATTAGACTATATTTTCTTTTTAAAAAAATTACACTCTCTCTATATACATATATTAGAATGAAGTATTTTTAGGTCCCTAAATTTCTCATCTTTTGGGATTTGAGGCGAATGCCACTTCGACCTCACTAAAGGAGCCGCGTTGTTTGATTATATAATATCATTACTACACAATTAATTGATAACTTTGGGTTCTAATCAGGTATTTCTCATTAATGTACATATGTAGTGTGAACATTGTATGGATTGATATGATTTACCATGTAAACACAGTAATTATATATCACATAAAGAAACTATATTAATTTCTTATAATGACTTCTAACTTATGATTCTATTTAATTTATGCTTATTTTACTAAAATTTAAAATTTCAACAGAAATCTGATGACTTGGGGTTCAATTCGACTACCACATAAAAAACAACTCTAATTTTAAAAAAAATAAAATTTAAAAGTTATTTTAAATAAAAACTAAAAAATTAAATATTATATATTAAACATGGTTATAAATAAGAAGCATAAATTATAATTTTTTCCCTTCTAGTTTATTTTAATTCACACACAAAAAGAAAAACAATTAAACAAATACACAACAATTGATAGAAAATATATAAAAATAATTGAGAGAAAGAAAAAGGTAAATGCAGAATAAATGAGTGTACTGGTTCTTAGGTGATGATTGAAGATGAGATGGCTTGTGAGGATGGAGTATTAAATATCTTCCACCCATCTAATATTAAATACACATCACTTTTTTCCACCTGCAATCTCATACACTTGTTGGTGTGCCCATATTTAATTCAGAACCTCTCTCATCCTTTTCGTCTGCAACTTCACTTATTTAATTCAATTTCATAAATTAAATAGATCGAAGTCCATAAATAAAGGAAGTTATATAATAAAATAAAATTAATATTTAAAAAATTGTATTAATGAAAAAAATATAGTACTTTAAAATACAATTTTTTTTTAGTACAGATGAAGTAATAATTTTTATTTTATTTTTTTTGAAAAAAAACCTTATCTTCAACTTCTTGATTTCGAAGTTGTAGATGATAACACATTAAATTATACCACAATAAATAGAAGATATTTTCCTATAAAATATGACCAAAAACTATGCAATCTCTTACCTCAGAAACTTAAAATGACACCTCTCTCACGAAATACAACTCCCCTCTTCTGTATTGTCATTTTCTGTCTCAAAAATCATTTATATTTTTTTTTTGTAAGTATCAAATAAAACATAACTCATTTTCGATAAGATTAAATAAGGTGTTGTCTGTGATTTTTAATGAGGAAAACTACGTTTGGATCTAAATTGAATATAAATTTTTCTTATCCGCTATTAAATTTATCAGTATCAACTTTAATTCAAGATACATATTTGATCATATAATTTTTAAAAATATATCACAAAATAGCGCGACAACCGCGCCCATAACAACCAATTCTATCCTACATCCAACCATGGGAGCACATTACATACATTTTTCTAACATAGGCGTGATACTATACAGTATATACATCACGGACAAATCAAAACTATAACTACACTTGTAGGCCATGACCAGTTTTGATATGACCTGTTTGGGTGTGAGAAAACGACCTGCGTAAATGGCTTCCCTCAATCACTAAAACATGATTCTTTATACCAACACTGATCCACATTTGAGCAATAATAAGAAGATATATACATATGTAGTACTTATCAATCTCAATCTTGTCCTTTCTTTATGTGTTTTGTGATTCATATTCTTATTCTTGTTTTACTTTGGACAATTAAGATTGTGCCAAACAACTCTATCTCTCTCTCTCTCTCTCTCTCTCTGGGTTTTCATAATTTGCCCTATATTTGAATAAGAAGATAGGTGAGCTAAATTTAGTCAATTTACACAATCTGCAAAATATCTAGTGAATGTAAAACTGCTCCCTCGTGTTTGGTTCGGTAAGGGAGACTTTGTTAATATAATTGAATCAAATTTAAATTTAAGAATATTCGACTCGTTATTATAATAAAAATATATTTTTTTAGTAAAATACATTACTTTTTGTAAGAATATATAATTTATTTGCCTTAAAAACAAGATGGATAGTTAATTTATAAAACATAATTTATAAGCTTGAAAAGGCTTGAATAAGCACATGAACCATAACTAATCTTCGATACATTAGGCTTGAACATGGTTCAACGATAAATGAACCAAATTCTAACTATTAAAGCACTCAATTCACTAGATTATATATATTATATAATTATTTTCTAACAGAAATTATTAAATAAACAATACAAACTATAATATTTATAATAATTATTATTATTATATAGTTCTTTGATTAATTTCATTTCAAGAAAAATATTATATTCAGTAATACAAACTACGGTCGTTGTGTGTTGTATTCCAAGTCTTCTTAATAGGTAATAATTTGTTTGTAATTTTGTTTTGCCGCAGGTAATTCATTTCTCATATTTTAATCATTCAAAGATTAGTTAAATCTAATTTAATTAGATAAAATAAAAAATGGCAGTAAAATAAGATAAGAATGAAATTAAAGAATAAAATAAAATAAATTGTGAGATATTTCAATATTAATACATTACTCGTCAAAATGGTGGGGGCATGAAAAGTGCTCCCAAAATTTGTGGAGCTACAATAGCGAACAGCCTCCCTAAAATCTGCTGTTGGAACTGTCATTCGATTGAAACAACACATTGCATCTATAACCCCCCCACCCTCAAACTTGGGTTTTTGCTATTCACATGTAATGTCTCCAAATTTACACTTGTGTCTTTATTCATCCTAATTTACACTTGTGTCTCAATTGAAATACTGAATAATATTACTTATTTTTGTGGATTTATAATATCATAATTTAATTTTATGAAGACCAACTCTAATTTCTTTGTTTTCTGAGTGGAATTTTGAAAGATTTAGAATAGATACTTCGAACGTTTTGCTATGAGGTTGGATGTTTGTCGCAAATATAGCGGTTAGGTTGGTTGGGGACATATTTGAGATAGACTCTAGAGTATGGATGGGAACACAAAGCTCTTTTTTGGAATATTGTTTAAAAGTAGTGGAAAATTATGATTTTAGGTATTAAAGTGTATTTTAGCGAATATTTTTTTTAATAGGTTTTTCAGAAATTCATATGTAAAAATAGATTTTTAACGAGCAAAACATAATAATATAGTATGAGATAAGTACTAAATTATACTAACAAAAAAATGCTCAACTTGATAGTTTAATGGCATCGATAAACTAATAACAACGCAGATAAAAAAATTCAATACATGAACTATAAAGAAAAGGATGGAACATGTGAATAAAGATTAAAAGCTTGCGAAGTTCATTGATTGTAGGCTACAGGCAGGAAATATAGTTCAAAATTATAATAATATTTCATCACAAAATTGAATTTACAAATTACAAAAATGTAAAGACAAATTTAAAAAAAAAATTAATTTGTTGATACCAAGATCTATACTACACCCCTTCTTTTGCTCCATCATTTACCACCCCCACCCCATTATTATTATTATTATTATTATTATTATTATTATTATTATTATTACTAATCACCCCATATTTCTTGAGCATTTCTTCAATCCAATCCCACAAATGCAGAACAATGTATGTCCCAATCCCACCTATCAAACCATATGCAATGGAATAAGTCAGCGGCATCAAAATCAAGGTCATAAACGCCGGAATCGCCTGCCGCATATCCCCCCACTCCACCTCCACCACCGCCCTCATCATCAGCACCCCCACCAGTACCAGCGGCGGCCCCACCGCCCATGACGGTATCGACGCCAGCAACGGCGTGAAGAAAAACGCTAACAGAAAGTACCCCGCCACCGTCAGAGCCGTCAGCCCCGTCCGCCCTCCCTCCCTTATCCCTGTCGACGACTCTATGAACGCCGTCACCGGCGACGTCCCAAGCAGAGATCCCACCACAATCGACGACGCATCCGACATGAATGCGAAATACTGGCCCTCGAAGTCGCCGTTGGCGTCCGTAAATCCGGCGAACCGCGCCATGGAATACAGAGTTCCAGTGGTGTCCAATATGTCGACGTATAAGAAAGTTACCAGAGCTTCCCAGAAATAGCCTTTTCCGATGCTCTTGAAGCTCAGAGCCCCGGCGGTGGTTTCGATTTTGTGAATATCGACCACTTTCTTGAAGTATTGGTAAGCGGAATCCCCCGCCGGCGTGTTCGGAAACGCCGTTACCTCGGTGTTTCGGAACCAGGACACCGCCGTAACAAAAACAATTCCGTAAATCATCGCACCTTTTACATTTTTCACCAAGCAATAAGCAATAATAACAAATCCTACTATGCCAAGCCAGAGTGTGGGGCTCTCCATGCGTCCATGCATACAGAGTATGTTGCCGGAAACCGTGCCACCGGGGATCAACGAAACGGTTCCGTTGACTGACGTCATCACCGGCGCCACCGCTACCCTAGCGGAGCTTGGGCAGCCACCAAGTGTGATCAATGTGGAGGAACTGTAACCAATGAGCCCAACCCCTTCATTGTTCTGCAATCCAATAAACGCTAAAAACAGTCCAATTCCGGCGGAGGAAGAAATCCTGACCGGCTTGGGCACCAATTTCGCAAGCTTAGCTCGCAAACCAACGGCGGAGATTAATAGAAAGATTAACCCTTCGATGAAAACGGCGGCTAACGCGCTTTGATACGTTATATTACCGGAGCCATGAAATCCGACAACTGTATAAGCGAAATACGCATTAGTTCCCATTCCAGGGGCTAATGCTAACGGTAGGTTAGCTAAAACACCCATGATCACACAGCCGATGAGGGAGGAGGCGACGGTGGCGACGATTAAATCTTTTCTTGTCCTATCCAAACAGGCGGCGTAGCCTGGGTTAACAGGGTTGAACTTACAGGAGGCGTCCGGCGGGAGAAGGCGGAGATTGGGGCGGTTAGCGCAGTCGGCGGGTGAAACAGAGGGATCGGAGCAAAGAGCGATGCAGTCGGAGACAGAACACGTGCCGCCGGAATCCGATAAAATAGAGGCGTTGACGGCGAGGATGTAGGCCATTGTGAGGAAAGTGGCGGTGCCAGCGCGGAGCTCGGTTGTGAAGGTGGTGTTGCGCTCGGTGATTTTGAAACGCCGTCCGACGCGGCTTTTGGCGACGTAGGCGTTGAGGCGGCTGATTGGTGACTGTCTGGCGGAAGACGGCGGTGGTGGGCCGGCTTCCATATCCATTATGGTTTGAGGAGACGAGTAGAAGTATTGGGAGTCTTAATTTGTTTTAAGGCGATCGAAATCCTTTTATATTGTTTAGTGATGCCATTTTTGAGGTTTATAATTATGTAATTTTGCCTTTTCATTTATAAAATGTATTGTCCTTTTTACACCATTAAAAGATCCTTTCATATTCACCCTTCTAAAAAGGATTCATTCAAATACTTGTTTTAATTATTTTTTTATTCCATTATATTTTTTTATCTACTCTACATATTTACAATAAATCCTAAATCTTAACTTTTTTTTCTTCATAAATTGAAATTAACTGAATGAATAATAGTTTATTCATTTGGTTGTATGAAAAAGTAGGAAGTCCTTCTTCATCAATCTTGGTAGATTCGGTTGATCTTATTTACATCGATAAAAATCTTTGTAAATTTTATGAATATCTCTTCTCTACCCCCCGATCGATAGGCACGCGGAGACAACATGGCCACTTGAGCCCTTAACTCCTACACTCGTACTCAACCATTGTATTCAACCTTAAAGCTCAAAGACAATCAAGAAGTAATTCAAACTATTTTTGCATTTTTTCCATGAGTATCTCTTTGCAAATCAAATTTGTTATCTTCACATAGACGGATGAGTATCTTTTAGCAAATCAAATTTGTTATCTCCACATAGACGGAGGATGTAATCAAATATAACTATATTCCGAATAATGTTCATTTTTGTCCAATTATTAATTCACTCCACGAAACATGCTTCTTAGAGAAGTTATCGACCACTTTAAATGTCCTCAAATATAATATAAGTTGTTAATATAAATCTTGAATTTAAAAGGTAATTAAATGAAAATAATATTTTCTTCAAGTAAAATCAAAATAAAATTAAAAGATTATAATTTTAATAACTCCAGCAGATGTAACTCAGTTGACCTAACGAAGTGGCGATTCTGAAATTAAGTCTACATGAAAAATCTCGACAGTTGTTATAGTTTCTTTTCTCTTTTTATTTTTTAAAATTTTAAAATTAACTCAGTTGTATATTTCGAGTCTGTTGAAAAAATAGAAAGAATAAAAGTCAGCTAAAATAGTTAAATACAATGTTCACAGATGTTAGATTTAAATATTATATTTAATGTCATAATCGAGCAATTGATATAATTAAGTGTATCCTATAATGCTATTTGACATTCCCATTAATACTGACTACTAAGAATATAAAATTTCTAAAGTAGACCCAATATATAATCCTACAATTGGAATAAGAAAATAATACAAAAATGGGGGTTGGAAATTTTATTTGGGTTTGACCACACCATTCATCCAAACGCCTTCACATTGATGCGACATTTTTCCTATGTTTTTATTCCTGTTTTTGTTCTATGGGTAAGAAACAAAATTCCTTCAAACTATACAAATTTTCTTGAAAAAAAAAATTAAAATTTATGTCAACAAAAATGATTCGATATTACAAGTTATTGGATTAATTAAGTATTTGGATAAAGATTACTTAGGTTAAGCACATAGATATGAAGAAAAAATATTCATTAGAAACTACAGGACCAACTTAATACTTCCAAGTATTTCATTACCATTTATTTTAAATTTATGGTTCTTACTTATAAAATTAATACAAGATATTCGATTATCAATCTAAAAACTTTTAAAATAGTAAAACACAAAGTAAGATTATTATTATCGAAAAACACGTACAAATACTAACATTCTTGTACTATAATGAATGTATGGACAAATGTTGAGTGAAGGATAAAATCAGATATTGTTGGACAATCTATTTTAGAAGGTCATACATGTTTATTTGTGCCAAAATCCACGACTTTCATATCAGCTTTGGAACTCTACAGTTGAATGAGCAATTGAGAAGGGCAGCTATGTTCCATCTTTTCAAGGCGTAATTGAGTTGACCCCCTTTTCCACATATTTCTGTCTTTTTGTTTACTACTTCAATTATAGGCCACCTTTATTGCTCAATTCATCTGCCCACCTTTTTTACTACCACAATTTGGTAATATAATTATTACTAAATCCGACATTAAAACATATCTACAGTATAAATCTATTACAGCAAAAAAAAAGGGTATGATAAATATGAAGTTGTCGTAAATAGTATTATGAAATTATATTGTATTTTAGCACAATAATACCCGTTACAACAAGTATTAACACATAATGAAAATTAATCCAACAAATACCAGCAGTTAATTCCAAACTTTATAAATTTGTTATAAAAAAAAAAAGAAGTATTTAGTATTTTTGTAATTAAATAAATAAGAGCATTGTGTGACATCATCTTGATGCAATCCTATCAATTAGAGTAGGAAGACAAGATGAGCTGGATATTTGATTTCCATATTTAGGTGAAAAGTGTGGAGTAGGATGTAATGCAGAAATAAATAAACAAGCCGTTAGCCCATAAATTTGGACCATAATTTAATTAAGTGTGAACCCATTTCAATGGCTTCAAAAATCATACAGCCCACCTTTCGCTGACTTAAACCATTTATATTTTCCTTTCAGTGTCATTAATTAATTGAATTCGACCCTTCACAAACTTAGGCAACTTCTCTACGTAACTGGATCTTAATTTCTGGATTTACAGAACAACATATACAGTTGTAATTATAATATAATAATAACATTTTGGAACACACACATACACCAAACGTATAATAACAAAGAAATTAAATAAATAATAACAAAAATATTATTATAAAATTGCGCCACTTTTTTCGTTAAGTAATCATTTAAAAGAGGTGCAAGTTGGTTTGCAGCTAATAATACTATGTTCTCTCTTGATCAAACAAGTCCTATATATATATATATATATATATGTTCTCTCTTGATCAAACAAGTCCTATATATATATATATATATATATGTTCTCTCTTGATCAAACAAGTCCTATATATATATATATATATATATATTTGATTTTAAAGAAATTGTCAGTTATATTCTGAAAAATATATAGTAACTACAAAAATAGCAATCAATAATCGAAGAATTATAAGATTATGAAATATTGATAGACATTATTATCATATCTTAAAATTAACAATTGAAACTCTGATAACGATTAATAGAGAGAAGAATTATAAGGACAAAATGAAACTTTCAAATATACGATGATCAACAAATAAAAAACTTATCTTAAAAAAAAAGGATAATCTATATACATATATAATAGTAAAATGAATGTTTTTACTTTTATTTTTTCGTTCAAATAGGCAAAAATTTTAACAAAAAATTTATAAAACGTGTCATAATTTGTTCTCGAATTTGTTATAATATAATCAAATTTCTACTTTATTTTAGAAAAGATATAGTATATATCCTTTCATAAATTGTGAAAAAATTATTAGTGGAAAAAATATTTTCAGATTAGATATAATCGAATCGAATTTCTATAAAATCATTGCGATTATACAAATTATTATTAAATCAAATTTGATATAAAATGTGTGATAATAGATATATAATTATTTGTTTTTTAAATTATAATTTTATTAATTCAATACAAAGATACAATTTGGATTTGAATTTGAAGTACATAAACTCAAATTCAATTTATAATTTGATGGTACTTGAGTTAAATTTTTTAGATAAATTTATAATCAAATATGAAAATCATAATTTAGATATTACGTATATTTAGTATTTTCTTTTATTAATATATTTTTTAAATAATAAAAACTACAAAATAATTTTCTGCTTCACACGGTAATAATAATAATAATAATAATAATAATAATAATACTTACAATTCTTAAAGTTATCTTGAAAAGAATATTGAAATTTGTAAACATATCCTTAACTACCAATAAGAGGAACCCTCCACATCAGTCTGAAAAAAGATACAGAAAAAAGTGTATTGCGGTCAATCCCCAAAAAAAAAAGAAAAAAAAAAATATATATATATATATATATAATTAAAATCACTTTTTCAAAGTACAATCAAATTGTAAACACCTTATGAGAATCAGTTTATTTTCAAATACAAAAAAATCATTTAAAAAAAAAGTACAAGTAGTTGCAAACACTCGAGTACTTAGATAAAGTGAGAAGGAAATGTGTAAAGAAAATACAGTTAAAATGATGGCACAATTAATAAGAGCAGAGAATGAACAAATTCATTGGAGGGTTTGTGGGACACAAATTTGGTTGTTACTTTCCAATAGTATTAGTGAAAAATGATGCGAAGATTTAATGCAAGTTGCAAGTAAAGGTACATCAAATAATTCAATCCCCATTATGGAAAAGTTAGTGATGTGCTACTTTACACACATATCATTTTGACAACTCAGTTCCTTAGATTTTATAATGTTCAACACAAATCCACCTATATTCATCCATCATCTGAATGTGGCTAACATTAGAGTTAAATTTAATTGTTGTGTATTCTGCCTGTATATTGCAACTTAAAATTAGTTACTTTTTTATAATATACATTTTTTGCTATAATGAGATTGAAAATATGGAGGTAATACAGTAATGAGATGTTAATAATGCTAATTTTGGTCTTTGGTATGTTTAAAGATGTTAGGTCATCTGTTATTTCTTTGTATTATCAGAAGAGTATTCACTGACTCTCATATATGAAAATTAGAATGGTGTATGATTATTTGGAAAATATTTGTGTGCGAAAGAGTGATAGTGAGACCACTGCATCGTATCGTGGATAAAACTAGGAGAACTAAACTATAGGTTTTCTGAGCCATTTGTTTGACGAGCCTCCGACTTGTATGTTCACCCAACAATCTCTCCCCCTTATTGACATATATTACTTTATCTCTCTTTCTTTTTTATCTCTCATAGTCTCACTCTCTCGCTCAATTATTTTACAAATTTCAATAATCAAGCTTATGATTACACAAGTAATATTTATATATTAATAATTTTATCATCATGATTCCACACATACTCTATAAACTCTACCTTATTAAATTTAAAAACAAACATAAAATTACGTTATTCTTTTGGATTCATATAACTTAAAATTTTTGCAGAAAAATTTGTCTCGCACTCCTTCAACTTAGTATAAAATGTCCTTTCTCTTTCATATGTTTCTGGAAGTATCTAGAACCAAATCAAACGAAAGAAAGGAAAAGACATTGTACAGAATGAGATGGGAATATAAATGATCTTAAAATGGATAATTTTAACAATTAATTACACTCATGTAGATAATATTTTTAAAGAAAATTGATAAAGTTAGTGTGTTGGCATATATCGAAAATCATAATTTAAATGTGTGTGATAATCTATGCAGGTTGCAAAAGAAAAGATTATAAGAGATATGCATAATCTAACCAAATCAAGAACTAACCACTGTGAGATATTCAAGGGGGGAAGATCAACAAAATAAGAGATAAAAAAGGAATGGAGATCTTGAAGATTCACAAGAAGAATATATAAAGATTTGCAAGATCAAAACAACAAACAAATGAGAGATTCAAGGAGAGATCCAAGGAGAAGTTCAAGGAGAGATTCAAAGAATAGGAGAAAAAATTAAGGAACGATAATTACGAAAATCTTGAGCCTTTGTGCCTATAAATAAGAGTCATATGTGAAGGCTGCTGGGTATCTCTGTTACTTTACATTTATTATCATATGCAGAGAGAGAGACATCCTATTTGAGATGAGCGATTTTAATTGAAAACTTATTGTAGTACAGTTCCAGCGAAAGTGAACTATCAGTGAACCACTCGTTGATTTCCACTGTGCTCGGGAGAGTACAGCCTGCTGGGCTCAAGAGAGTTCAGATTTCTGCCGTACGGGATTCGGCAGCCAAATCCATCTAGAGGACTCGATAGTCAAGTAAGTTGTTAGAAAAGAGTGGTATAAGTTTGGATAGTATTAGAGGAAGTCTAATGACGTGTAAGTCCAAACTATAT
The DNA here is from genome assembly GCA_028749325.2 of Caryopteris x clandonensis. Classification (NCBI taxonomy): domain Eukaryota; kingdom Viridiplantae; phylum Streptophyta; class Magnoliopsida; order Lamiales; family Lamiaceae; genus Caryopteris; species Caryopteris x clandonensis. Next base: position 5,906,140 of record JAPYKT020000021.1, read on the forward strand.
ATTGTGGGAACAAACACTCTATCTAATAAAAATACTTGAGAGGAAGAAAGGATTCTTCCTCGAAATTGTTGTAACTACTATTTTGCTTCCACATAGTTCAATTATGTTTGAATTAGTACTGAAACACGCGCATGAATTCTGATCTAACAATTGGCACCAGAGCCTCTTTTATTTATTTTTTTTAAACAGGTTGATCCAGGGACAGGGACATGGGAACTCATGAAGGAACATCGATGCGACCTCCTTGTCTCGATGAACAAAACTACCCATTCTGAAAATCCATGATGACAATCTACCTCAGATCTAAACGATGTGGAGATGCTATTTTGACAAAGTGGACTTGGCCACAAATGAAGGATGGAAAAGATATAACAAAAATTATTGATAAGCCAAGAACGTTATGGACCAAAGATGAAAGATGTGCAGAAGATGCAAACTACACAGCATTGTATGTTGTATTCGCTTCTATGGATTCAATGAGGCACAAATTGGTCATCCATTGTCAAACTGCTAAAGATGCGTGGGATGTGCTTCAAAAACAGTTTGAAGGGAACGATTAGTAAAGAAACCAAAACTACAAAGATTGGCCACACAATTTGATGGGATTCGAATGACTGAGGAAGAAAACATCGAAATGTACTATGTGAGGTTCAGTGACATTGTGAATCAATGTTACACACTCGGGGATGAAATTGAAGAAAAAGTTCAAATCATGAAAATTATGAGAACACTTACTCCCAAATTCAGGGAAAAAATTACTGTCTTGGAATTATTCATGAGAGTGATACCTATGTCACTGGATGATCTGATGGGAGAACTCAGAACCTTTGAGATGAATAATGAACTCAATACAGTCAAGGCCGAAGGAATTGCATTAAAGGCATAATCATCTACTAAAGCCGAGAAAAGTGATGTAGCAAACATCGCTGACATGATGGCACTATTCACCAAGAACTATGACAGCGTGATGAAAAATCTCAATAATGAACCACCATTCAACAAAAGTTCGAACATAGGTGAAAAGGTAAAAAATCAAGGAAGCAAGTCACATTCTTTTAAATAGGGCAGTCATAAGAAGGAAAATGAACAATGCAAGGAGTGGAAGGGTTTTGAACACTATCAAGTTGAATGCCCTAACTTCCTAAGGAAAAACAAAGCCCACAAAGCCACATGGAACAATTCTGAACAGAAGATGACGAGGAACAAGAAGAAACAAAATACTCAACCAAATTTGCTACATATTCCTCTTCCAAAGATCTGATGTGTCTTCCCGCCATAGTTCGAACAGAGCATGAAGTTGGATCTTCATACATGCCAAACTTTGATGATTCAACCATTGAGGACTTTATGAGAATGTACGAACAAGTCAATGCCAAATGTACACAAGCCATTGAAGTGATTAAGAAACTGGAAAAACCAAGTAGAAGAATACAAGAAAAATGGTTCCAGTTCCACATATGACCAAACAGATATAGACCGACTGGAAGGTGAACTTCAAACAACCAGAGAAGTAAACAAAAGACTCAATGATAAACTGACCACATATCAAAGAAAAGTCCAGGAACTTGAAGAGCAAGCTCATACTTGTACATCACGGATCGTCTTTCTCGAAGCCAATCTCAAACTTGCCCACCAAACCATGTTAGAAAAAGAACAGGTAATATCTACACTAAAAGATGACTTAACCCGTACCTCGTTTGATTTGCAGGAAAAACAGAGTGAAGTAACACCACTTAAAGTTAAGTTGGACAAGGCTGCTCAAACAATTCAAGGACTGAATAGTGGCAAAACCAAAATTGATGAGATGTTGTCTTATGGTCAACCACATTACAGTAAAGCTGGCATTGGATGCACTGGAAATGAATGAATTGGAGATACAATTTTTGTACCAGCCAGCACCTCCACTGATAAAAAAAATACCTCAAGAGAAAGGGCTACCATGCATCTCGGTACGTAAAGAATAAGCAACTATTAGAAGGTACTAGCAAATTCATCCCTACATGTCACTATTGTGGCATTCTTGGTCACATTCGACCTAAATGCTACAGAATGAGACATGACCTACACTGAGGTAAAATTGCTAATTGGAACATAAATGGAATTCCACTTAGAAATACAGGAGCACCAAGCCCAACTCCGAAGAATTTTATTTTATCTAAGTAGCATATGCTAGAAAAAGATATGGGTTGAGAAAGGTAAGAATATATGCTTAGCATCTGTGGTCCCCCTTGGTGCGCACAATACCAGAACATAGTACTTTGACAGTGGTTGTTCTCGCCACATGAATTGGAGTTCCACTTACCTAACCAACATTTCTAAGATCGATGAGAAATTTGTTATGTTTGGTGATGGTAAGAGTGAACGTGTCATTGGTCAAGGAACTCTTAATGTGAATGGTCTTTCTGCTTTAACCAATGTTCTTTTGGTTGAAAATCTTAAAACTAACTTGTTGAGTATTAGTCAAATTTGTGCTCGGGGAATGCATGTCAACTATACATATGATAAATGTAGAGTCCTTGATAATAATGATCATTGTATACTTGCAAGAACTAGATCTACGAATAATTGATATCTTCTTGACATGAATCATGTGTGTCACAATGCAAACACCGAGGTAACCGAAGTATGGCATCAAAAATTAGGACACATTGGATACAACCACCTCATTCCCTTATCAAAAGTCCATTGTGTTAGGGGTTTACCTAAACTCTCAAATCAAGGAATCTGTGGCCCCTGCCAATTTGACAAACAGGTGAAAAACTCACACAAAAGAACTCAAGATGTCTGCACAAAACAAATTATGACCCTATTACACATGGACTTGATGGGACCGATTCAGACCGAAAGTGCTAGAGGTAAAAGGTATAGCTTTGTGTGTGTTGATGACTTTTTAAGATATACCTGGGTAAGATTTCTTCGAGAAAAGTCAAAAACATTCGTAGAATTTGAGAAACTGATAAAATTACTTGAAAATTAAAAATAGGATTTTGTTGTTTGAATACGGAGTGACCATGGGAGAGAATTTGAAAATAATACCTTTACTTATTTTTGCACCTCATGTGGTATTACTCATGAGTTTTCAGCTCCTAAAACACCACAACAAAATGGAGTAGTCGAGAGAAAGAATCATACTTTACAGGAAATGGCCAAGGCTATGATGCTGGGCAAGAATGTCTCTTAAAAATTGTGGCTTGAAGCGATAAACACTGCATGCTATGTTTCAAACCATGTCTACTTAAGGAAAGGAATGGGAATGACCTCGTATCAAATTTGGAAAGGCAAAACTCCGAATCTCAATCATATTCATATGTCCGGCTGCAGATGTTATATATATAATGATTGAGAAATGTTAGGTAAGTTCGATGCCAAAAGCGATACATGTATGTTTCTTGGTTATTCTAAAAACAGTAGAGCATTTCGTGTATACAATCTAGGAACTCAAACACTTATTGAAAGTAATAATGTTTTCTTTGATGACTCATTGGAAAGACTGGACATTTATCTGGATGAAGCAGGTTCATCTGTTGTGCGACCTACATGTGACCTAAATTGTGGAAACACAGGACAAATTGATCAGACTCCAAAGAGCGAAGAGCCTGAAAACCATGAACCTTCCACCAGAGTTCAAAAGGAACATCCCAAAGAACTTATCATTGGAGATCTCGATGAAGGTGTAAAGACATGTGGAAAACCAAAACTCGATTACCGCAAAATGGAGGGTTTAGTACATCATGTATGTTATACCTCTATAATCGAACCTAAGAACATTAAAAAGGCTCTCAAAGATGACAACTGGATATTGGCCATGCAAGAGGAGTTGGAACAATTTGCTAGAAATGATGTATGGACACTTGTATCACGACCGGACAGTGCAAACATCATTGGAACTAAATGGATTTTCAAAAAACAAAACTGATGAGCAAGGAAACATTACAAGGAATAAAGCTAGGTTGGTAGCTCAAGGATACACGCAATTAGAAGGAATTGACTTCAAAGAAACTTTTGCTCTAGTTGCACGAGTGGAGTCTGTGAGAATCCTTCTTTCCTTTGCTTGTATTACGAAATTCATATTTTATCAAATGGATGTGAAAAATGCATTTTAAATGGTTTTTTAAAAGATAAAGTGTATGTAGACCAACCCAAAGGCTTTCAAGATCCACATTACCCAAATCATGTGTACAAATTGAAGACGGCATTGTGTGGACTAAAGCAAGCTCCGAGAGCTTGGTATGAGAGACTGAAGAAGTTTCTTCTTGCCCAAGGATACAAGTGAGGAGGGGTAGACCAAACCTTGTTCATCAATTGGTCGAACAAAGACATAATCATTGCACATATTTATGTTGACGACATTGTGTTCAACTCAACGTCTAAAATCAAAGTGAACGACTTTGTCAAGGTAATATCACAAGAATTTGAAATGAGCCTGGTTGGTGAATTATCCTACTTTCTTGGTATGCAGATCAAACAAAGCAAGAATGAAATTATGATACATGACAGAAAATACGCTAGAAACCTGGTAAAGAAATTTGGTCTTGAAGGTTGCAAGATTGCTCAAACACCTATGGGAATCAATACCAAATTGTCTAAAGATGAAAGTGGAACTAACGTTAACCCAACACTATATAGAAGCATGATAGGGAGTCTCTTGTATCTTACTGCAAGTAGACCTGACATAAGTTTTAGTGTGGGATTGTGTGCTAGATATCAATCCAATGCAAAGGAATCATACCTCAAGGCAGTAAAAAGAATTATATGCTATGTGGCAGGTACTACAGACTATGGACTAAAATATTCTTTCGATACTAAGCCTATTCTTGCAAGATAATGTGATAGTGATTGAGCCGGTGATATGGACGATCGAAAAAGCACTTTGGGAGGATGTTTCTTTCCTGGAAACAAAATAGTGTTATGTCTCAGCAAGAAGTAGAATAGCATATCCTTATCCACAATAGAAGCTAAATACATTGCCACAGGGAGTTCATGTTCACAGTTGGTATGGATGATGCACATGTTGTGCGACTACGGTATAAACTTGGACTCAATGACTCTTTTTTGCGATAATATGAGTGTTATAAATATGTTTAAAAATCCTGTACAACACTCTTGAACTAAGCACATTGACATCAGGTATCACTATATTAGAGAATTGGTTGAGAAATGTGTTATTGTACTTGAACATGTTTCTACTCTAAGCCAACTTGCTGATATACTTACCAAGGCCCTGGATTCCCAACGGTTCATATCTCTTAGGAAATTCTTGGGCATTTGTTGTGCTCAATAATACCAACAACAAAAAAAAAAGAACCTTGAATTCTCTCAAGTAGATAAATGAGAAAAAAAATGGGCTTGAAGGAAATATGATATAAATTCTCTCTCTACGCAGGTTTAAAATTCAGTTTGTCTTGAACTTTGAATCCAATATGTCTCAATTTATTGTTTTCTTAGAAAGAGCTACGACCTTGAAATGGTGCAGTGACAAGCTATCAGCCGTATGATTGAGCATCATGCACATAAAATGATAGGTCTGTGAAAGCTACCAAATTGTTCTCCTCTGGTTCGCACAAAAGGGGTTATAAGGGACAGTTGAACTCGTCACATAGGGTTTTCCCAATGTGGTTCTTACTTGTGTGGTTTGTGAGCTCCTACACAAGGTTTTTGCTGAAGGAGTGATAAGGAGTATACTCTTAAAACTGTGTTCTTAAAAAGAAAAAGTGAACCAAAGAGACATATGTGAATTGAGAACTTGGATTTGTCTTAGTGTATCCTTAAACTGTATTGCCTGCTGAAAGGAGAATAAATGTCTAAGTTGAACCCTCTCTATTCATTATATCCTCTTTGTGTAGTAATTCCTCATTATTTTATTTTAGTATCTCTCTCCAGCTCTCTCTCTCTCTCTCTCTACAAACCGACGGGTAAACCATGAAAAATTGGGATATATGAGTAAGTGGGCCTGGTGGCTAGTAATATGAGACTAGTGACAATTAACCTCTCTCTCATGATTTCTTATGATGTGAATGTGTGGTAGAATCTACATGGAAAGGGAAGTGTTTGAACAGTATATTTGAACCATATATAGCAGCACTTATTTTGTCACATATTACAAAGTGACTTGAATCATTTTTCTGCCATAACCATTAATTCATATCTGTTATGTTAAAGACCTAGTCTTTCTGCGATTTCTCTCTTCTATTCTCTTTCGCAGGAACACATGACATGAACAGGGCGTTGGTCCCAGTTCAATCTCCAGGCGAACAGGATAATGAAATCTTGAATCCAGTCCTTCTGATATTCTTGAGCGGTCCGCACCAACACTGAAAATGGCTTTTATGGCAGCTGAAGTTGTTGCTCAAAAACTATATTTCACTAACATTCATAAATCTCTAGATGTTCCCTTGAATTCAAGTCCTTCTATGTTCACCAATCCTTTGTCAAATGGCTCGAGAAAGGGGGAGACAAAGACAGTGATTAGTACAACAGTAAAAAAGCTCAAATTTAGGGAGAGACAAAGACAGTGAATAGTACAATAGTGAAAAAGCTCAAATTAAGGGGGAGTTGGTTGTCATGGGAGATAATGCATATCTCGAAACTCTACGTGTGATTTTTTTGTGGTTACTGACTAACTGTGCTATATTCATTAGTTTATCTCTATCTGATAAAACTGCATACTGGGAGTCATGAGTTCACTGTATGTTCAAACTGTGATCAGATTGCTGTGTTTAAAAATGTTTGCAGGACATGAGATTTTCGATCCAAATGCCAAAGGGGGAGATTGATAAAGTAAGTGTGTTGGAATATATCGAAAATTCATAATTTAAATGTAAGTGATAATCTATGCAGGTTGCAAAAGAAAAGATTATGAGAGATATGCATAATCTAACCAAATCAAGAACCAACCATTATGGAGATATTCAGGGGGGAAGATCAACAAATAAGAGATAAATAAGGAATGAAGATCTTGAAAATTCACAAGAAGAATATATAAGGATTTGCAAGATCAAAACAACAAACAAAGTAGAAATCCAAGGAGAAATTCAAGGAGATCCAGGAGAGATCCAAGGAGAAATTCACGGAGAGATCAAAGGAATATGAGAGAAAATTAAGGAAGGATGATCACGAAGTTGAGCCTTTGGACCTATATTTAAGAGTCATATGTGAAAGCTGCTGGGCTATCTCTGTTACTTTACATTTATTATCATACACAGAGAGAGACGTCCTATTTGAGATGGACGATTTTAATTGAGAGCTTATTGTAGTACAGTTCCAATGAAGGCAAACTGTGAGTGAACCACTCGTTGGTTTCCACTGTGTTCAGGAGAGTTCAGATTCTGCCGTATGGGAGTCGGCAGCCAAATCCATATAGGGAACTTGATGGTCAAGAGTCGACAGCCAAATCCATATAGGGAACTTGATGGTCAAGTAAGTTGTTAGAAGAGATTGGTATAAGTTTGGATAGTATTAGAGGGAGTCTAATGACGTGTAAGTCCAAACTATATAATTTTGGGAACAAATACTTGAGAGGAAGAAGGGATTCTTCCTCGAAATTGTTGTAACTACTATTTCGCTTCCGCATAGTTCAATTATAGTTCGAATTAGTACTGAACACAACACACGCGCACGAATTCTGATCTAACAAAAATTAATAATCAGATAATTTTGTAATAAGTGGAGCTAGGTCATAGAGGTATTCTACAAATATACCAGCAGGACTAAATAGCTCATTTAAAATATCCTTATATATTCTTATAAAATGCAAATGTACTCCAATTAGTTAATTAGTATTTATGATAATAGGCTCAACTTGACTAGCTCCTACATTATAATATAATAAAAATAATTTTCAATTTTTCAAGTAATCTTATACAATTTATCTTAAAGATTAAGAAAGCACCAAATATATTTTCTTTTTACTTAAGGTTCTTTTTTTTTTTTTTTTTTTTTTGGAAGCCTATCAGTTAGTGGCAAGTTGATAAGAACCTTATGTCTTTATTTAGGTAACCCTCACAATCACTTTTTCACTTTCTTCTTTGTAGGAATTGCGATATAAATGAAACTGATGAGTAAGCTGCTTCCACAACACAACGGCACAAGTGAATTGATGAACACAGCCCTAACCACTTTCTTGTTTACTTATTTAAATATATATATATATATATATATATATATATATATAGATGAACGGTTTAGACTACGTAGGTAGGTGATTGGATATGGCTATATACCATCATTCGAAATTTTTATATCAACATGAAGATTAGTGATAGATAATATCAGCCACTTTTATATCAACATAAAGATTAGTGATAGATACAGCCACTAAATAACAAAGAAATATAAATAGAATAATAATAAAATATGACATGATTTTTATTTTTATTTTTTGTTATATATTATTAGAGTTTGATTGTTGATGAATTAGCAATCGAATATTGAGATAGGCATAATCCTATTTATTTTCATATGTAATTTGGTCTTTATTTTCATATTAGAGATAGAAAATTCAATCACTAGCATCCAATTTTATATTGACGAAGCATTTCGTCTCAAATACGTCTTTACTTTAGTTTAGAGATTGGATATCATGTAATTAAAGATTAAGTTTTTTATCACTAATTTTATGTTTTCTTATAGTTGATACTTAGCTATTAAAAACAATACTCATGTAATTTTTGTCAACAATGCCTATGTCTGCACCAAATCAATCAATTTTATGGATCGGGATAAAAGCTAATTGAAAAAATTGGGGATATAAGTGTGTTAGCTCTTTGGGTAGATCTGATTAAGCTGGACATGTGCATTGGTTGGAATGGAATCAGTATATAATCATTGACTCTGACTAGTTAATACACATTTCATTATTTAAATTGTGGTAATATTATTAAAAAGTCACACACAAATTATCTAAAATAAAGTGTTATTCAGATTATACTTAGCTATATATATATATATATAAGCAAAGCATCAATGATAACTATCGATTTATATTGTTATTATTAGTATTATTACTATTATTATTAATTGTAAATAAGTTTTATTTTAATTTAATTATTGATGCATGGAAAAAACAATAATGCACACAGTCAAAATTTGTTGCTTTTGATAATACCTTGAAATAAACATAATTTGAGAATAAAGTCATTTTTCCATTCATATAAAAAATCAACCTCCATTTCAATCAATAAAAAAGATCCTTATTTATACTACTAGATATAAAACGTGTAATCCTAATAGTAATATAAGTGCTACTTACAATATTTAATCATAACATAAATAAAAAAAATCAAAATATATCCTAACATATAAATGTTTAAAATATAATATATATCCGAACATCTAAACTTATCTCCTATAAGAATCAAGCTGGTGATTGATATAAAGGGATGCATCCACAAAAATGTTGGTATATTTGAGCTGTGGGGATGCTATACATCACCAATTCCAATCATTCAAATTATGGGTTCCCTCCAAACAAGGTACACTTTTTTCTTTATGCCAAGTGGCCACTATTAGCGATCTACAATAAAAAGGGTTACCAAGTAGACCTAGCATGTACACAAAGTGGTATGTCCCAATAATACAAATTATTTGGTCCCAAAGGGGGGTGGGGGGTGTTGTGTTTAACCTAACAAATGATTATTAGGAGTACATGCATTGCATTATTAGTTTGGGGAGGTCGACAGATTGAATGGAATCACTATAATGACATGAAGTATCTCTTTCTTATCTTGCTTTGCTTCAAGGGGACACCTGAAAACACCATTTGTGTGCATAATTTGGGCAACATAGTGTTCATTCTTATACGTGTAAGATACAAGTATCTTCAAATTAGTTAGGGGTTTAGGTAGCTGATAAATCAAAAGTGAGTGTATATATATATATATATATGTATATATAAGGTATATAAACAAGACTATTATCCAAACAAATTAAAATTTGAGACCTTTTTTGTTGAGAAGGGTTTTTTTAATTCAAGTGTTGAAGTCTTGTTGATCAAAATTGCAAATCATATAGATTAAAGATACTTCAAACTAATATGATTGACTTTTATAGTCTAGATAAACTCTTTACTTTTAAAATTAGTATAATATTTTTGCTTTAGATTAAAGTCACACGAATACTTTTGCTCAGAAGGCCTCTCACGGAAATGAAGATTATAGTCCATTATTTCATACTACAGCTGGGACCCCCTCCATCTGGATCATCTTATTCAAGCTCTTTACTCTTTAAACATGAATTTCATGTGGAATACCACTCGTTGGGAATACCCAACAAAAAAGAAACTCCTCGATCCACTTAATATTATAAAAGAAACAAACAGTCACCAGAAAATAATTTGAGATAAAACAGAAAATATCATAAACATCCTATTTTACATCGATAATCTTCCCATATAGAGTAACAAATATAGGACAATCACAAAAATAAATGAACTATACAGAGGTTATTATAAAGTTTATTGAATTTTTTTCAAATATAATAAATCAGAATTGGAAAAAACACCAAACACTCTAAAAAGAGTAATTTATAATGCTTAGGTGGTGCATGACCAAATCTTTAACAACATCGAACATGAGTCACCAGCAAATGAAGATGGAATTAGAAATTGTAAGAAGCTGGAATCTATTGACATCTGGGCATTTCTTTCCATTGTGAATAAGGAATCTGTATATATAATGGCATGAGCATAATTTCTTTATGCTATAAAGTTGTGAAGATGATGAAAGAGGCAAGAAATAGGGGTATAATCCTTGTTTGTCCATTTACTCTTCTTGCAAAATCATAAAATAGATCTTGAGTTTAAATAATTCATGAAGACCGACGGAGCCAGAAATATTATAAATTTAATTGTTATCAATTATTTACATCAATTCTAAAAATACCATGATAAAATCATACATATGACTTTGGCTGAGATATGTATATCAGTAGGGATGTGCATGGAGTTTAGAGATTATTAGATCAGATCCAAACTCAAATTCAATAAGTTTTAAATCCACTTTTATTTTGGTACTGTAAATAACGGATATTTAATATTTGGATACATTACAAATATTCAATTTTGCAAATATACAGAGTATAGTTAGGTAGTAAATATTTTGAAATATCTAAATTGTCATTACCTGAATATGACTATAATATCTAAATTGTCTTCAATCCCACATCGGGCATTTATATGCACAGTCACAAAAGGTTGAAATAACTTGGGCTAAGAAGTTTTTGTAAGATGGGCCCTCAAGTTGCTATTTTGTAATGGGCCAACATAAAAGCACCAACAAGATAACAAATTTTTGTAGAGCATATCCAAGAGTAGAGAAATAGATATTTAAGAGTGGAAAATATGAGATTCAAATCTGATAACCATAGCCTCAAAATAGACTACAAATAGAAAAAAAAAATCGATTAGAAGATATGCACTGAGGGTATTATATTTGAATCTGATTGAATTGTTGCTATTTTTATTTTTTATTGTTGTATTCAATTGATACACAGATGCTTAGTACTTACTATATTGAGCTATAACTAATTTTAAAAGTATGTAATATCTTGATAATATAGATTAGGACAAAATGCATTTTTTGCCCACGTTGTTTCACTTCTGCCTCTTTAATTTATCTAATTTTTTGCCCTCTGCACTTTATTTTAGAAGAACTTATGAATGTCTTACTGTAAATTCATCAAGATTATAAATCACAAGTTTCCCCTGTGATGTGGGCGCACGCTATCACAGACAACGTAGGATCATTCAAATTTACATATATGTAAGCAAGAGCAACCAATATGCAGCAGCAGTTTAACAACAAGAACAGAGTAGATCATTAAAAAACAAGAGAGAGGAGAGAGACAAGATAATGATCATACGAACTCCAAAAAACTGTCAAGAGTACAAAGCCAAATGAATTCTAGGAACAACAAATGCTTATGAAATGTGTGGAGGACTCAAAGAAAGAATGCATAGAATTAGATGTCAGCACCTTTGTTGATTAACTAATGGTGTTGTTTCTCTCCTTGCCAAGCCCAGACGATCTCTTTAAGGCCTGGTCGTATATCCTGTCTAAGCAAATGATGATACTCTTTCGAATCACCACTACACTTATTCACCTCGACTAAATGGAAGGATGGACTGATCTCGAAGATTCTCACATCAATGGACAATGCCTGTTTCCTAAACTCATTCACCCCTTCCAGTCTCAAAGACCCTTGGTCCTTCTTCATCACTTTAAACCTAAGCTCACGACCAATCTCCTCAAGTCTCGATATGATGGAAGAAGCCGGCTTTGTCGATGTGAATTGAATCTCATCCTTCTGATCATTGCTCACAAACAAACCAGACAAGTCAAATCCGGTGGAGAGAGATATGATATCGAATGCATTTAGATTATTTGGTTTTGCTAATTCTGCACTTGTTTGGGTGAGATTTTCGCACTCAGAAGGTTTTGAGCCAGCATCATTTGCAGAATCCAGACCTTTCTGGAACCAAGAATTTCCCATAATATGTTCAATGGAAATCCTAGATTTAGGGTTCGGATCAAGAATCCTAGAAAGTAGCCTTCTTACATCAGAAGGGAACCAATTAGGACACTTGTACTCCCCCTTGGATATCTTCCTATACATCTCGATAAGATTTGAGTCATGAAATGGAAGATAACCAGCAAGAAGAACAAAGAGTATCACCCCACAAGACCAGATATCAGCTTTGGCTCCATCATACCCTCTTCGGTTAATAACCTCGGGAGCAACATATGCAGGGGTCCCACATGTCGTGTGAAGCAACCCATCCTGCCTCTTGGACTCAGTGAGTGCACTCAGACCGAAATCCGACACCTTCAATTTCCCGTTGTCGTCCAGCAGAAGATTTTCTGGCTTCAAATCACGGTGATAAACCCCTCTGCTGTGGCAAAAGTTAACAGCAGAAATCAATTGTTGGAAGTATTTTCTGGCCATATTTTCCTTAAGCCTCCCTTTAGCAACTTTGTGAAAGAGCTCACCACCTCTGGCGTATTCCATCACGAAGTAAATCTTAGTTTTGGTGGCCATTACTTCTTCTAGTTCCACTATGTTTTGGTGTTTGACCATGCTCATAACCGATATCTCACGCTTCGTCTGATCAATAAGCCCGACTTTTAACACTTTCTCCTTATCAATCACCTTTATTGCCACACTCTGCCCTGTTTTAAGGTTTCTACCATAGTAAACCTTTGCGAAAGTGCCTTGACCTAACATTCTCCCTACTTCATATTTCTTCATCAATATGTTTTCCTTCGTCTCCATTTGAAAAGCAAGATCCCGCTCCCTGCTGGCTATACTATTCAAAAGGGTGGAGTCCTTAAAAATGAAGAACTCGGTAGTCGTACGAGGTTGCTCTTTGCCACTCGAGATGCTTGATGTGAGGCCTCATTGTGCTTCTTCATGCATATTACCAATGCGGTGCTATAATCTTTCCTGTCATTAACAATAAACCGGACTGATCGGGACTCAGGCGAGACCGTGCAGACGAGAGCCTTAGCGGAGTAATACATCTTTCCGCATTCCCAGGAACTTGGAAAGGAGAATTCTGTATGTGAAGACAGAATAAAAGTGAGAAGCACGGACTGTTAATTAGCAAGTGAAACCTCTCACATACACAAAGTTTACCCTTCCAGCACAGTAAATTCAGAACACCACATTTATTTATAAACCTACAAATTGACATAATAATGCCACTGTTTCGATCTCCGATAACATTATACGAGATAGTGTGTTTTAACTCCATACAAGTATTGTGCAACACATAAATCACTCAATTATGCAGCATTTTGAAGACAATTTCAACTAGCGAAACAGTTATTCAAGAAAAGTGAGATCACTGCCTTATCTATATAAATATTTTAAAGATCCACACCTTAGCATTACATTACATTAGCAAACACATATTAGGACCATAAAAAGTTCCAGAAAGAAAAAAAAAAAAAAAAACGCTTAATCTCAAGATCCGTACAACATTTAAACATGTCAGAAAAAACTAGAGAGAGAAAGCAGGTGCTATTACAAGTTACAAGTTTGGTAACAGAAAAGAATCCTGATAATGAGCGTTCACCAATTACTGCTCGTATATGATTTTATATCGTGATTTGTGTTATATATTTAAAAAATAAAAAGGATTTAGAAACATAAGTTGTTCTACCGTTCAGACAGTCATTTGCAAGAAATAGAATGGAACATTAAAAGGGGTTCGTCGAAAACCTAAAAGCCGAAATAGGGGTGGGATTGATGGGATCATACCTTGATGAGAGGAAGAGCTCCGGTGGGATCCGAGGCCGTAAGGGGGTATAACGAGAGAATGTTGAGGTAAAACACTTTGTGCCGTTGAGTGGTATTATATGTGTACATATAGAGACTGCAACTAACTATTTTATGGGAGAGACATGTGTTCAGTTGTGTGCTGTCTGCGACGTTGTCCGATTCTAAGCTTCAGCAAACACTGACTTGACACGTAAGAGGAGCATTTGAATGCGGGGGGCACTTTGGGTAATCTGTTACACCTTATGATACCGTTGTGGACGTTAAACAAACCAAAAATGACATATTTTATGAGATCAAATATATTGTGTGAAATAATATAAAAAAATTATTCTTTTTTCTTTCAATCATATTGAGTTTGTGGTATTTCAAAGATAATATTCTTTAAAATAAAAAATTAATTAAAATAAAATTATACACATATATAGTCACACGTGGCTATTTGTTTCTATGTGTGTTGAGAGTACCTTAGACAAGTAAGGCAGTACAGTTAGATCCCCATTAGGTATTTAATTTTCAATTCTAGTTACTGTTGTCTCCCACCATTATAATCTCAATTTTCTATACGAGAATTGAGCGTCTGAAACTAATGATTTTTAATTAATATACACCATTATTTAATTCATTCAAAATTTTATAATGAGAATAGAGAAACTTTAAAGAAAACGATCCATATCCCATAAAATTCAAATTAAATCAAATACAAAGGAAATATTTCTTTGATTGTTTGGGGTCTTCATTTTAATTTTTTTAATAATTTAGGGATCGAACTTCTAACCTACACTATTACTTAGTAAGACAATGTCAATAGACTATAAAGATTTAGATTTCTACTAAACAAGAAAACGAATCTCATTAGAATCTATAGAAAATCATATTCCAAAACTTATATGGTTGCATCTCCCCATAAAAAACAAAAAATTGTAGAATTATTTTATTCTTGTTAGTTAAACTACAACTAATTGTATATACCTAATATTCCACATATTTGTATATACATTTATATTTCTCAAGGAAGACTCAATAGCTATAAGACACATCACTAATTTTGTGTACTGACTACGAATAGAATTTCAAATAGGGTTGAATGCTAAAAATCCACTTAATTTGAGATCGTTCGCCAAAAATTAATATAAATTTGCTTGACAAAAATATCAAATATGCTCAAATTAAAAGTTTGGTTCGATCTCAAATTTCGTAAGTAATATTTGATAAATAAATATAAAATATCAAACTAGTCGAGATCGAGCTAAATTAAAAATTATCCTAGTCTCAAAATGTCAAATTTGAGTAGTGTAGAATATCCTCGTTTGCAATAAGAACCACACAAATATCTGGTCCATATGAACCCATCTTTGGGGTAGTTGAACCAACTTGTTCCAGACAATGATAATGTAGTACCACTAGCTAGAAAATAAAATTCAGACTTATAGATATTATTCAATAATTGCAGACATAGGTGTATAATTTGTTTTTTTAAAGGGAGAATAAGTGTATAATTACAAATTGTACATGCTCTTGAGAATAAACAAATGTAGCAAACTGATTGGTTCATCACTAAAATAATCCAAACCTGATTTTTCTTAGACCAAATAAACCAAACCTTTCTGAATTGTCTACATGTTTGATTCTATTTCCATCAATTCACAATATTAGTTAATATCCATAACACACACGTAAGATCCTTCATGAATTTTCAATTGATCCTTCTTGCGTGGACAATATTGTATGGAACGGTCTCCATCAAATTTTATATGTAATCAATTTATTTAGAAAAAAATTAAATTTTAAAAAATGAAAATTATAAATATATATATTTATAAATTATATAGAATAATAAATCCAGGAAAACTGAAAAAACAAAACCTGAAATCTTAAAATAAAAACGATGTGAAATTGTAAAAGAAAAAAGGGAAAAAACTAAAAAAAAAAAAACCTAAAAATGAAATATAAAGGACACTTATTTTAGATTTAGAGTGGAACGGTAAAATATGAAAGAGGACCACAAAAAAGCAAACAACTGCCAACTCATTCATTTCACACAAGTAATGTTTACAATAACATAAAAATAAAGAATAAAATAGTAATTAAAATAAACCTACCTTCGGAAAACATGAAGCTTAGATGGAAGAGTTTTATAGTGAGACACACACACACACACACACTACATATATGTGGGCCCGGGCGCAATGGAAACATAATTTTATAAGAAATAGTGGGCGGGGCTGTCTTAATTCGTTGTCCGTAGAAAATAAATACTATTATTATGTGACAGATTGTAAAGCTGCAGATCCAATCTCCAAATAATATTTAATCAAGATATGCGTCTGCGGCTTAGGCTTAGGCTTATTTCTCCACCCAATCTTCAATACCCACTGTACCAACCAATTATTTCTTCACAAATTTTATGTCCGGATCTAAATTTAAGTAATAGATTGGATCCAATTTTAAAAAAGGTTAAAGTTGTACCAATTCTAGCTCATCAAACCTGAATTTGGTAAAAAAAAATATGCAGCTTAAGCATTTATTGTGCACATGTATGTTTTAAACATTATGTATTTCAATTAATATTATTCTTATCCTATATTATTTATAAAGCATTACATTCATTAAAAACATATTAATTTCCTCAGAAAAATATTATATCTCACGCAATACGCAAATATGCTAGAAACATGTTTGTAAGACAGGTCCCCACGTTTGTTTGAACCCATCGAGACCATTTCACGCTCAGTTGGACAAGAAACTCCTCTAATTTCTGAGAGCAGCGGCAGTTTTACAGATTTTGCAGTTCCAGGTATTGCACAAAGTTATAAATAACACACACACACACACTAGGATGCAGCCTAGCAGAGAATCAATCTTTTGAGATGCGAATTACATGTGATCGCTAAACCTAAAATAAATATGAAATGAACTCAAATAATGGCAAAAAAATTAATATCACGAGCGCAAATTGCATACATCTTCACGAGCTTTTCTGTAGATAACAGAGCAGTTATCTCCCCAGCCCACCAAAAAAAAAACCTATACATCGGAGATTAACAACACAAGACAGCAATCTATACACGCTCGATGTAAATAATTTTCTCTACAATTTAAAAAAAAAATTAGAAATTTCAAGGTAAGAAAAAACTTAAGGCCGAAGAGGAGAATATCGATTGATGAACCTTAATTACAGGGAATGTACAAGAGTCTGACACGGGACAGAAGAAAAGGCGCCATGTTTAGTAGATGGTGTCAACACTAAGCTTCCTCCTCGGAGGAGTTTTCTCTATAACTTGCTTTTGTAGGTCCATGAAAGTCGAACCTTTATGCGCAAACAATCTCCGGAGATTGATTACAG
Source organism: Caryopteris x clandonensis (assembly GCA_028749325.2). Lineage (NCBI taxonomy): Eukaryota > Viridiplantae > Streptophyta > Magnoliopsida > Lamiales > Lamiaceae > Caryopteris > Caryopteris x clandonensis. The sequence continues at coordinate 5,923,760 of JAPYKT020000021.1, forward strand.
AAAGCTCGTTAAAGCCGGCAACAGCTAGGTCAGCCTGCCCAAGATCATACCTGCATTTTAAACTGGGCATCACCACCTTAATAACAGAAAATGATAGACATAATCGGATCCTATATCATATTTTCACTTCACTACTTATCCTATTGTTGGAGTGGCACTTTAGGGGTGAAATCGTCAAGTTGAACTCGAGGCTCGAGGTCAACTCAAACCTCGATAAGGTTCAGTTTCTTGAGATCAAGCTCGACTAGATTGCAAACTCAGTTATTCATATAAATATTTTAAGATGTGCTGTAGGTCAACTAAAAAAGCTTGATAAGACACGCTAAGATTTAACAAGGCTCTGACTTGATTATACACACACACAACTAGATAAAACAATAAAATATATTAATGAGTAAAATAGCACAGGCCACACAAGATAGTAAGCCTATCGTATTGTTGAGCTTTAGCTCAAGGTCGTTTATGTTAACTTCGAGTAAGTTTTGAGTTTTTTCCATAATCAATCACAAATAGCTCACAAAGACACATGACTCGGTGCACCCCCAGGCAATCTTAGCACAAGATGAGATTATGGGTTTCGGACAAGGAAAATGCATGTATGAGAGAAGCTAGTTAAAAAACCAAGACAACAAATCTTCAAGAACGGATCTTTGTTCTTTTTTCTACTTATGGCAAGTCCTAAAAGAAGTTCACGTATAACTCATCTGTCGACAAAGCTAAATAATAAATGCTAGTTAAGAATAGCTTAAGACACATACGCTGGATGAGCACCAATCAAAGCTATAGCCATCATTGTACAATTATGAGCGGCGGTTATTCCCCTGGGATCATCCTCAAATACAACGCACTTTGAGGGCTTCCTGTCTAACTGCAAAACAAAGGTCAAGCAATGCTAATTAGAACATTGCACCTCAGTTTCGCGTTTAGATACTATAAAGGGGAAAAGAAAATCAAAAAATACATCATGTGAAGCTAAGATACATAACCAGAGATGAACAACCAGTTGCCACATTTGGCATCATAATTTCTCACTTAAATATACCTTTATCACACATGTGAAAATATTATCTGTTCTCAATTTTCCCAGATTGCCCCCAATAACTACTGAACATACCTTCACAGCGGCTGAAAGGAATCTATGGGCAATGGATTCCATACCATCTTCCTCTGAGACAATGGCCTGTAACACCAAAAAGAGAATTTTAGCTGTCTCCATAAAGATACTGAATCTTGAACCTTTACAATGCATCTCAATTCAAGGCAGAAGTTATGTGGGAATGCATTGTCCAATAATATCTGTAAAATAATACTATAAACTAGAGCAAGCTATAAAATAGGTTCATTTTGAGATTATTTCAATGTGAACTAACAGTGAGACCTGTAATCCATAAAAAGATAATGCATTGTCGCAGAAGATAAGAAAACACGAATAAAAATGTTGGAAGTCAATAAAATTCCAATATCAATAGCGTAAATGCAAATTACATAGATGGTTATAAATGAAACAATAAAGTCAATAAATCTTAATCTGTTATCAGAAGGTGCATCTATGCATATGGCCATGCACATGCGTGTGTGTGTGTGTGTGTGTGAGAGAGAGAGAGAGAGAGAGAAAGACCTGAAAAAACTTTTTGAGTCCCATACGTTCTAAGGCGTCAACCATGTTCTTGCGGTCAAGGCTTGAAACAACTGCACAAGGAATGCGAGATGTAGCTACAGCATCTAACCATTCTTTTAGACCTTCTATGGGTTCTGAAAACTGAAGAGAACATAAAATATGTTCAGTACTCAATCCAAGACAAAACAATACATCCATGCATAAATAATTAAACAATCTTACATTGATAAGGTTTTCATAATATAACTGAGAGAGCCTGGACTTCAGTCTCTCTACATCATCCTCAGCCTTTGCCCAGAGCAATACCTAAAATTTAAAGAGAGACCGACCCTCAGGTGCTAGACAGAGGAATTGAAGTTTCAATAAAGTATTGTTCTCTTGCTCACAGAAGCCTAGTGGGCAAGGGATTTTTCAAATTATAATATGTTATCTGTTACCATCATCAGAATTGGACACACACATCAGAACAAAATATGTACAAAATAGCAGGTACTGAAATAGAGGTCAAACCAAACAATGGCTGTTTCGAAAAGGCATGCTTACACAGATAGAATCATCCTAGTAATCATGTTTAGGCCACCTCAACTCTGTCTGCCAGATACCAGGTAGAGCACAATAGCATGAAAGGAAAAAAGACTAAAATAGTGCACAGCAGTAAACTTCCATGGCAGATTGCAATCGTTCTTATCCTTGCAGACCCAAATTCATTTTTCCAAATAAAGCAATTCTATCATCAAGTATTAGATTTACACCAGAAAGTAACTGTTACCACTAGATAGTTTACTGAAAAGTAAGTTTGCGGCACAAAACATATTTCCATCCACTTGTTTCAAGTACTGAATTCTTTGCACAAGTAGTAATAGCAGATGCTCTCCTTATTTACCACGTATATAGCTTCACCATGACATTTGTTAAATCCCTGAAGAGCTTTTATATCTTTTTCATTCTCTTTCTAGTTGAGCTAAATAAAAAAAGTGCTCCAAGTGCTAATAAAGGGAATTACTACCACACAAAATTATAATTCCCACTGCAGTTCTTTCACAGCAAACCAAATGCTGCACAAGCTATAAGAAGGGACAGTCCATGATTGACGTAATCACGTCACAGTTTGATCCAACTTTAATGCACCAAGAAGGATCATATGAACTATTGGTTCTATTATACATTGGAGAAAGCTCCATTTATTAGATTTGTCATGAAAAAGATCCATGCTTTTTGATGGAGGTGCAAACAGACCTATATCAACTTGGCACTGTAAATCTAGCAGTGATAAGTTTTTAAAGGTCTTCATTGCATCTATTAAGAGTAGAGAAAAATAGGGAGGGTAACTACAAGTATCTCAACAGAATTGGTGCGTGGAAACAAACTCCCAGCACCATTCAGTGGATCTAAAAATAGCAAGGAACAGGGAAGCCAGGAGACGACTACAAGCATAGACCCAGAAATAGCCCAAGGCCCAGATGGAAGGGGCCATGGACCAAATGGTCACCATTCCTGATGAAAGGAAGGACTTAAAGTGCTTAGGCAATTAAAGGAAAATATAATAAAGAAATAAAAAATAAAAAGAAAGGATGGTAATAGGGCAGCCAAGAGAGGAAATTCCCACCTCCAATCACTCATCCATTCTAACAAAAGAATTCATAGTTTCCACTCCTCGCTTCATCGCAACCCCTCATCCAGTCACACACATGCACTAACAAATGAATTTCTAGTGCTCACCCCTCTTACCTATCCCTAACAAGGGAATGACACGACCTATAAGTACAACATAATACAAACCAAGACAGAAAATATAGAACTATAATGAAGAGATTTAGTTGATAAGGAATTGTTTTACTATTTTGAAGCTTTCTTGTATTAAACTCATTCTTCTGACAGAATGTTTGAGAAATCTTATAAACACCACCAGGACCCCTCACCCACACCCCCAAAAAAAAGAAGAAAAAAAAAGAAAAACCCAACCTGAAAAAGGAGGGGGGATGGGGGGACAAAAGACAAATGAAGAAAGAGTGATAAAGATTTAATTTAGAAAAAAAAAAAAAAAAAGAAGAAGAAGAAGATTAAATTCAGTAACAGGGTGACACGAGAAAGAAATTGAAACACATGGAACATCAACACGCAGGACTGCCTATTACTGACCAATTTGAGTGTATTCTAACAAATATACAGAGTACGTATAGTTGAAATAGTTATATTTAAATATTCAGTCAACTAAGGAAAAGAAAAAGCATTTAAGGCCAAGCCAAACAATGAGTTTCATGGAACGCATGGGAAATGTAAACCATGTTGGAGTTCAGACCTTATGCACAACATGATCCGCATCTGCATTAAGCAAAAATCTCTGCACATTGTCATCTCCAGGAATCTGCTTTCCTGCACAACAATTATAATTTACTCACAACTAATATGAAACTGCAGTAGACTAGAAGAGGTATTTGGTTAAAAGGGGTGTTCATCATCACTTTTTCCATGTGATTTTTAGATCTTAGCTTGAAAATAACTATTTTGAATGTTTGAGGGTGCTACTTACAATTAAATAGCAGATCACAAACAATCTCTAATCTTACTCACTTCTTCAAAAGAAAAAGCAATTGCAAAGCCACCTAATTATCATCCCATCAAAACACAGAATTCCCTAAATGGTTGAAAAGTTAAAACCAAGAAATGACAATCTCATTAATATTAATACCAAATCAGTACCAACTTTAGCAGCACCGAATATTGTTTTGTTTGTCTGCAAAACCAGTACTGAATGTGAAGTGCCTAAATTGCATGGAACCCTTTGCAACTTTTGCCTCCATACCATATATTGTCAAATACAAAGAGGATTTTAAGCTTAAACATAGTTTCTGTGAGTACACTCCACTGAGAAATTTACACAACAGACAAATTCAATGTTCAGACGTAAAATAGAACAGCTTTTGGTACCCACCAAATTAATGGTGCACTTAGGCCCATGTTATGGTACCACCAGCATGTACCTAACTGCTCAATTGATTAGAGAGAGAGAGAGAGAGCATATGGCAAGGAAGAGATACAGCTTCTTTTCTTTTCTTTTCTTTTTTTAATATTTGATACTCAACCAGAATCTTAGTTTTCATAGTCCATGTTTGATAATCATTCTAAGCAATGGTGTTCATGCACTAGCACAAAAGTAAATTTATATGGCTTGCACTCCAAAATCTTCCCTAGGCCTATGCCCACTCGGTTGCAACCAACTGTATACAAATATAAGCAACTAGTGGCCCATAGCATTGTTCGGTCTTACCGAACGTAAAATCTGCAACAATAAGATTGGCAATAAATCATTAAACCAAATTGGGGCATTGCATACCTTCCTCACATGCAAGTTGTTCCCATGAGCGCAACCTTAAAGCTCGAGTATCTGCCTGTATCGCAATTAAGGAATAGGCAAAATCAGCAGAAGAGCATGTTATGCATGTAGTCATTATAATGATATGAATATAGCAAATTTGCATAATAACATTAGAAAATAATATATCTTTATCTGGGAGAAAATTCCTTTACATTATAATTTAAGATACTTTAACAAGTATATTTTGTCAAACACAGCCGCAAAGGGACAAATTGATATGCTTCAGCGGTAATGAGGTTGTTTGATAAGGCATATACAATTGAAAGTTTAACATTATAAACATGGATCTCATTTCAATCACGACAGTTTTTGTATCTAATGGTGTCTGCGGAGTTACGAAGATGAGTAGCACTAATGAGAGCTTGAGGCAAGCAACCTTTAGATAGTATAAAGATCATCTGACAGTATCATTTCAAAAAACAAACATAAGAGTGGCACTATATCTCCTTGTAGTTGGGAGGATATCAAACTATTTCATTACCTCATAACATACTTGATGTACATAATTAAAAATCATGTAATAGCAACCAAGCTTCCAAAAGCAGCAAACCTCATACAATGTTGATGTTGATTGGTTCAGCTACTAACTCATTTTTCTTGGGAGAACATATAGAAACAGTACTTACATGATAAGGTAAGGCAAAGTAACTTCATTCAAAAAGAGTGCAAACAAAAGCACATAAGCAATGACTTATAGCACGGTAATTACTTCATTTACAAAATATGAATTTCATATTCAAGCAACACAATAAATTTGGGATTTCAATCTTACAGACATAAACAGCTCAAATTAACAATCAGAAAACCAAAAGGTAACTAAATGACACGAATGATATTGCACATGACAATGTTTTCAAGTAGATATGGACCTCCTCTACTTCTCTCCTACCTTCTAACCCTTTTCTCTCTTCACTTCCATTCTCATATTATGACCTGACTTTTTTTTTTTACTCTCACAACAATTACTCCTCGTAAAACATTAGTTTCATATTTCAGTTTTCCTAGTTCATTAAGCATGCAAGTAAGCCCAAACTTTCCTCCCTCCAAAAATTTTCATGTACAGAATCTAAATCCACATGGCCAGAAGACCCACTGGCATCATGAACCCATTCACTAAAAGTCGTATTGTGGTCAATCTCTACATGAGAACATGTAAGACTGTAGACTCATATCGTACATGAATTAACAAACCCCCATTCAAATGCCCAAGCACTAGTATTCACCACAAAAGGAAACATAAAGATCTTTTTCAAGCAAAATTAATTTCCTTTCATTCACTAAATCCTTCATCTACATAGAAAATCGCATAACTAGTAAGATAACTTCATGATTCTTCAGGCTCACTTTTGTTACAGTCTAGTGCTATCATTAGCTGATACATCTACAAATTTGTGGAAGCAACATTCCCATTCACCGCACCCCAACCACCCACCCCCCTCCCCCATGCACAAAAAGAAAAAAAAAAAAAAAAGGAGAGAGAAATTCCATTGGACTTTCACTGTAAGACATTGTGCCTTCTATTTCATTGGAAAAAGTCAACTTAAACAACAATAAAAAACATAAACCCATTCATCTTTATATAACTGCCTTTAAAGAGTGAATACAAAATATGTGACAAAAAAAAGGAACATTAATAGATGCTCTTGAGTATAGTATAGAATTTTACCACAACATTATCCCAAGAGAATATGAGACCATAGGCTTCATCAGGCTTCATCGCATAACGAATTCTTTGGAGAAACCCTTCTTGCATTCTGTCATTTAAAAAATCCTAGCATGACACCAAGAATAATTATAAATTTTCAATAAATTCATCTAGGACAGAGCTTATTTTAAAAAAAAATAAGGAAAACATAAAGAAATTAAAGGTGAGCCACAGAGGATATAGATATATATATATATATAATACACTTGAACCTCACCACATCAACTTTAAGGGGGCCTTCAGGTCTAAACGTCTCAAAACCTTCGCCATATTCAGCTCCAATTACCTGTGGAAATTCAAGAAAATAAGCTCATAGTGAATAATTCATATTACAACATAAAATTTAAGAGGTTTCAGAGAAGTAGGCCAAATATGTGTAGATATCTCCGATTTCACTTATAAGAACACGTGTGAAAACCCACAATCACTTAAAGTCCTCCAAATTCATCAAGTAAAACGAAAACAATAACGAAGTGCAAAAAAGAAGGAACTGGAAATTCGACGGAAAACCTACGAACCTAATCCCAATTCCCGAAAAGCTCACGAAAAGGGACTTCTTATTTATATTTATTTTCCATAAAAATGGACGAACTGTAAACAATACACTATATGTAAAAGAGAACAGAAAGCACCTCTTCCATGAAAATTTTGTTAGGTATATTCGGAAACCCATTAATACGACCATCTTCATCCGACCCGAAAGCATTTCGTATCAGTATAGCTCTTCTCCGATGCTGTTCCACTGAGCTTGAGCGATTTAACCTCTGTTGATGCAAATTATTAAAAAAAAAAAAACGCGCTTAATTAAGCAGAAAGAAAATCAAGAAATTGTAACGATAAAGAAGAATAAAAAGTGTGGCGAAATACCAGTTTAGTTGGGAGGTAAGAGGGAGAGGGGACAGGATTGAGAGGAAGCAGTGAAAGACTGCTGAAGCTGAGAGCCTTCTCCATTTTTGGGGGTCACGAGCTCTGGAAGTCTCGTTCAAAGTAATATATTTTGGAGCTATTTTTTGTGTGGGCTTTGGTTTGGGCTTCTATCTTTTAATTCTTTGAATTTAAATCGGTGTCACAATTCGCATGTGTTGTAATTATTCGCAAATATACTATTAAAAAAAATAAAAAATCTTTGTTTTTTGGTTTTTTTTAGGAATGTATGATAATGCTGTGAGACCCGTGCGATGCACAAATGGTATTTTTTTTATATTTTGTAATATAAGTATATATTTAAGTTATATAACATATTCTAAAATTTATGAATTTGTAATGCAGTTCTCGTTCACAAATTGATAAGCATGATACCCACAATTTATAGAAGATTGAATGAAATTATTTTTTTTAAATAGAGATGTGAGCAGATTAAAGAAAATAAAGATTTGTACATATCTCGTAAAAATTATCAATTACACCGTCAAATTAGGGATAAAAATATTAAACAAATCGCCAATTAAGTATAATAATATCACAAATTTTGAAATTAGATAGAAACAAATACTTAGAAAGCTAATGAATAATCGCACAATGGTTATACATCGAAATAATTAGCAGATCTTAACAGAACATCACAAGAAAAATCAAACAAAAAATGAAAGGGATGGACAAACTTTTCGTTTAAAAATAAGAAAGAAAAATAGTTAAGAAAATAAAATATATTTATAATAAATTGAAAGCAACATATGAATAAAAAATCTAAAAATAAAATAAACCTGAAAATAATATTTTGAATAGTGTAGGCTTTGAGAACATCTGAAATTGGGGACATATTGTTATACTTGTCTTACCATTTATAATCTTGATAAAATATATAGAAAGAAGAGAGAGAGAGAGACAAGATGAGAAATAATTTTGAATTACGGTAAAATCGGTGAAAGTTTAATTTCATATTTGACAAAATCATATTATATTCACGTGATTAGGTGATTTTGATAGCTTAAATTTTAGGAAAATTGTTAATGACTTTCCACAATATAATGAAACTACAATAATTTATGGTTCCTAAAAAATATTCCAATATTTATTTCTTATTTTCAATATATTATGAGTTAACAAAATTTTCTTAAAATTTGAATTTGTTTATGTTGAACAACATAAATTAAGCAATTCTCGAAGATTTTTTATATTAATCTATCCAATTAAATTGTAATAATTTGTCTTAAAAGAATTCCACAAATAAATATAGTTTTACATTTATAGAGTAGAAATTTAGGTCGGAAACCAAATTTTTTTAAAAAAATTACTTATATATATATATATATTATTGTTTCGTAGATTTTATAAGATCGTGCGATTTTAATTGATTTGATAAAATGATTCAAGAAGATCGAATCATATATATTTATTAGATTTCATATATTTCTTAAATTTCAGAATTTAGTGATTTGATTCATGTTCGATAAAATATATAGATTTCAAATCATATATTAAATGTAGTAGTACATTCATCTTGATATCATCTTATTTTGAAACATCTAAATTTGTGGAAAATTTTAGATTTCGAAATCGAATCAAAATTTTTAGAATAAAAACGTTCAAATTTAATTTAATAACAATATATTTATTCTACATTAAGTAATAAAGTTTAGGCGAGAAAACAAAATTAGAAAAAAATCATTTTGTTTATATATATATATATTTGTAATAGTATTAAAAAATATTATAAAAGAACACAAATTAAGCGAAACAAATATAATTTTTTATATTTATGGGATATTATGTTTTGCAATTTACATGCAATAAATAATCAAGTAAAAGGTTTGACGAACCGGCCAACATGCATATTATTTTTTGGAGCTTGATACGTGAATTATAAATTTGAGCTTTATTTATTAATTAACTACTTTATTTGGTGGAAATCATACTTGAAAATATAAAAAAAATATAAAAAATATATCACTATTATCATTGTTAGGCATTATTTTATCAAAGGAAAGTTTATATTGAGTATTACAAAAATCTTAAGAAACTTTATTAAAGGCCACATGTTTCACCTCCAAACATAATTGAAATTGCTGGAATAATTAAATCTTTGACGAAAATTATGAATTTTAAAAATTGAGTGTAAATTGGTCTAACATTCATGAATTTTTGGCTAATAACTTTTTGTTAGAGGAAAAAATATCACAGTTAAAACAGTAAAATTGTCAAATTGTTTTCAAACTATATATATATATATATATGTATATCTTCCAATTTAGAGAGATGGAATATTCGGTGATTCCGTGCTAGTTGATGTGTTAGTTGTCCGCCTATAGCATCTTTAATCGTGTGCATGAACATTTGCAATTTTTATGCCATTTCGAAACAGGATATGAAGCAAATTTAAATATTCATGGAAAGTATGAAAAATTACCCAATAATTTTAGCTTTTGTTTTAAATGTGTGCCTGTGTGTGTAGGCGTATCAATTTTTTTTTTTTTAATTTAAAAAAATGTGTTGTCACCTACAATTCTTAGTAAAATTAAATTTTTATATGATATTTATGAAATGAAGAAATAATAAATTCTATATTTTTGTCTTTTCAATAAAGTTTTTTCATATAATTTTTATCATATATTAATGTATGTGATGTAAAATATGCGTATAATGTGTTGGGTTTTTGCCCAATATAGTTCGGCTGATATTTAAAGGAATGCCTATGGAAATCTCTTAAGCATTTTGGCAAAATAATGGGTCTCTACTCTCAATGAGAAGAGAGGTTCAATTCTGATAATAGAAAAAAAAATAAAGAGAAGAGACGAAAAGAGAAAAACACACACCAAAATAAAGGGAAAAATGGGAGACGGAAGAGAGACAACGAGTGATTTCTTATCCTCTTATTCTATCATTTGTGATACTCCTCCCATTTATTGTGGATGCCAAGAATGGTTTTCTTTGCCAAGAATGATTTTCTTGAATAGTTTCTTGGTGGTGTTGTAATTATTCCTCTATTTGTAATAGAGAAGCAGACTGTGTAGTTTCGGTTTAAATAGTGAATTTTTCCTGGACTAGATCCCGTGGTTTTTACCCTTGATTTGAGGGGTTTCCACGTTAAACTCTTGGTGTCGATTTTTGTCGATTTCCTGCAATTTATCATTATCAAAAGTTTCTTGCATGTTTATATATATGTGGTAGAATTTAGTTGCTGTGATTGAGTTGATTATGCTGTATTATTTGATCTGGGATTGCTGCTACACAACAGTGGTATCAAAGCCACAGTTAGGCAGAAACTATGGAGGGTAGTGCTGGGTCGATGATTAAATTGAATGCAGAGAATTATTCCATATGAAAACCTATAATGGAGGATATACTCTACTGTAAAGATTTGTATGATCCTGTTGAAGGCAAAAATGTATGATCCTGTTGAAGGCAAAAATGCTAAGCCTGAGAATATGAAAGATAAAGAGTGGGAAAAATTGAGAGGAAAAACAATTCGTACAATCAGACAGTGGGTAGATATCAGTGTTTTTCATCATCTGGCTAAAAAAACCGATCCATGTGATTTGTGAAAAAAGCTGCAAGAATATATATATATATATATATATATATAATGACTTTTTTTTCAATTTTGTTTTCCCGCCTAAACTTCATTACTTATTTAGAATAATTATATTATTATTAAATTAAAATTAGATGTTTTTATTCTGAAGATTTTGATTCGATTTCAAAATTTAAATTATTCCACAAATTTAGGTGTTTCAAAATTAGATGATATCAAGATGAATATACTGCAATATTTGACACATGATTCGAAATCTAGATATTTTTTCGAATATTAATCAAATCACAGAAATATAAAATTAAAAAAATATATAAAATCTAACAAATATATGACTAAATTTTCTCGATTTATTTTATCAAACAAAATATATATATATAATTAAAATGACTTTTTAAAATTTTATTTTTTTCGGCCTAAATTTCAACCATATAAATATAAAATTATATATATTTATGGAACTCTTTTAAGATACATTATTAAAATTTAATTGAATAGATTAATATCAACAATCTTTGGGATTCGCTCAGTTTATGTTGTTCAACATAATTAAATTCAAATTTTTAAATTTTTTTGTTAACTCATAATATATTTAAAATAAGAAATAAATTTGTTAGGGATGTGAAATCATTGTAGTTTCATTATATTATGAAAAATCATTAACAATTTTCTTATAATTAAGCTATCAATTATTAAAAATCACCCAATCACATGGATAAAATCTGATTTTATCAAATATGAAATTAAATTTTCAACAATTTTACCATAATTCAAAATCATTTCTCATTTTTTTGTCTTTCTTCTTTCTATATATTTTATCAAGATTATTACTAAATATTTTAAGGTATCTCTTTTTTGTTCTTCCTCCTTTTGAAGTCATTTGCGTTTTCTGTTTTGAGAAAATAAATGGTAAGACATGTATAATAATACGTGTCATATTTCAATAGTCACAAAAGCCTACACTCTTCAAAATATTATTTTTAGGTTTATTTTATTTTGAGATTTTTTTATTCACCTGTTGCTTTCAATTTATCATAAACATATTTAATTCTCTTAACTATTTTTCTTTCTTATTTTTAAACGAAAAGTTCGTCCATCTCTTTCATGTTTTGTTTGATTATTCTTGTGATTTTCTGTTGAGATCTGCTAATTATTTCAACGTATAAGCACCGTGCGATTTTTCATTAGCTTTCAAAGTATTTGTTTCTATCAAATTTCAATTTTTTGTAAAATTATTAAATTTAATTAGCAATTTGCAAAATATTTTTGTCCTTAATTTGACTATGTAATTGGCAAATTTTACGAGAACTATACAAATATTTATTTTCTTTAATCTGCTGATATCACTATTTTTTTAATTTAATTTTGATTCAACCTTCTATAAATCGTGGATATCATGCTTATCAATTTGTGAACGAGGCTAATTCTAACAGAAGAAAAGACAAAATATAAAATTACAATAAATTTCTACTCATTATACAAAACATAATCGCTGAATTACAAATCTACACCTTCTACAATATACCATATAACTTGAATATATGATTATATTACAAATATAAGAAAAAAATATCTTCTATGCATCGCACAGGTCCCACACTAGTTGTATGAAAGGAAGAATGCAATATACAAAGCATTTGTCAGAAAATTGGTAAATTTGAAATATAAAGATGGAAGTTCTATGGTAGAGTACTTGAATGTTTTTCAAGATTTGGTAAATTAGCTTTCTACCATGAAAATTTCATTTGATGATGAAGTGCTGGCGCTATTTCTATTGAGTTCTCTACGTGACAGTTGGGAGACTATGGTGGTGACACTCAGTAATACAACTCCAAATGGAAATTTGACGTTGAACATGGTCAAAGAAAGTATGTTCAAAGAAGAGACTAGGAGAAAACAATCAGGGGCCAGTTCTTCACAAGCATTTGTCACGGAAAACAGAAGTAGAAGCAAGAGCAAAGGACCTAAAGGTCGTGGTAAATCGAACGACATGTCTAAGTCCAAAGAAAAATTCAAGTGTTATCATTGTAGTGGACCCAACCATATGAAGAAAAATTCCAGGATTTGGAAGAAATAACAAAGAGAAGGGAATCAGAAGAAGTCAGAGGATAAAAATACAGCAGCCGTTGTCACTCACTCCGATGATGATTAGACTATAGTTTGTATAATCAGTGATGTATGTTGTCATGTTGAGGATCCCGATGTTGAGTGGATAGTTGATTCGGGTGCTTCTCATCATTGTACTCCGAAGAGAGAGTTGTTCACAAGCTACCGAGTTGGAGACTTTGGCAATTTGTTAATGGGAAACAAGAGTGCTGCACCGATCATTGGCATTGGTGACATGGTTGTTGAGACAGAATTGGAAAGCACTTTGACTTTGAAAAATGTAAGACATATTTCACAGTTGCGCTACAATTTGATTGTTGTTAATGTCCTTGACAAAGAAGGATATGATCAAAAGTTCACAAATGGAAACTGGAGGCTTACAAAAGGCTCCTTGTTGGCTAGAAAAGGAAAGTTTTGTAGCACCTTATACAAGACGAAGCTCAAGATAGCTCGGGACCAGTTAATTGTAGCCGAAGATGATTCTTCACTAAATTTGTGGCACAAGAGGCTGGGGCATATGAGTGAGAAAGAATTGCAGCTCCTAGCCAAGAAGTTTTTATTCTCATAAATAAAAGTAAGTCACTCCACTCTTGTTATTATTGTTTATTTGGTAAACAAAATAGAATTTCCTTTCGTACACCTTCTGTGACATCCTCCACCCTAATAACTCACAAAACAAAGGTTACTTCTAACCTATTTAAACATGTACATTTTTTTTTCATTAACCTGTAACATATTTACGATATATAATTTATCCCCGAAACCACAGCTCTTTCACACTCAAGAAACATCCACAATAGATACAAACGTATCCATCCCAACCACACAAATATATACATGCCCAAAAAATCGATTAACATTATACAAACTCAAACGAAATAACAAAATAAAAGGCCAAAAGCATAGTACACCCATGGTTTAGCCCCAAAGGTCGTCATCCATGTACACCGATCCCAAAAGCTTGTTGAAGCACGAACAACATGCCCGGTAAGCCGTAAGCTTACACATCATCAACATGCTCGCCTACAATGCACAAACTAGGTGAGCTATAGCCCAGTAAGCAGAAATCATGCATGTACGATAAATTAAATGCTTGCAAAAACATTATAAGAGATGTGAAATGCATACTACTGAAATCCTAACCAATATTCTGGATATTTTATCTTTATAGGGCCCGTGACCCACCTACTGTGCACCGGAAATAGCTAGCTCAATAAATAATCATAATCATAGAGTCTATCCATGTCTCACATGCCACCGGCCCGACAAATCGAGCCTATCCATGTCTCACATGCCACCGACTCAATATATCATAAAGCCTATCCATGTCTCACATGCCACCGGCTTGGCAAATCAAGCTTATCCATGTCTCACATGCCACCGGCCTCGGTACACTAGTAGTGGTCAACATTACATTTTCCGTTTCTTTTCTCCACACAATAAATGTAAAGCAGGCGGCAATATACGACCCGTGCGTACACATGCCAATGCTCGTGAATGTAATGCTTATGCAATATCAAATGAATCATTGACATTTCATAATTCACATCCATCACTATTAAGAAGCACATATCACAAGCAACTTGTAGTCAAATAATACAGACAAATACTATGTTTATGCATTGTAGGTGCAAAAATGAATTTCTACTTACCTATGTCCAACACAATTAGTTGAAACTTCTTATCTTTGGCTCGCCAACGTAGTCAATCTATAATATCATATAAAAATATTTTATTAGACAAACTACTGTAGTTTATTTATATATTAATTTTTTTTTGATTTGTTAAAAAACATTGTCTAACATTCCAAAAATTTTACTATTTGTGAACCTTACTGTAAAGCACATTTTATAAACATTAAGATTAAGATATTAATGAACATAACCTACTACTCTTTTAACTAATTTAAGGAATCCCAAAAATCTCATTCAAATTAATGTGAGAATATAAGAAAGCCGCTGGAACAGAAAATTACAAATTTAAGGGTTATTAACTAAATATTAAATAATTAGGTTAAACTACCCATACGCCTAATTAACCAAAGCAATCATATTTAGGAATAGGATAATCTCTAAAATGTACAAATTTAATTCCTTTCAGAAACCATCCACATGAATACCCAAAATCCACAAATTCCTCCATCACTGCTTGTTTTATAATATATTAATATTTGCTTGAGTACTTGGTTTGATTAGTTTCTTGGAACCAATTAAACTAGATATTAAATTTAATTTAGTAAACAGGCAAAGAAGACTTACCAGTAAGGTTTCCCTCAAATATCATAATCTCTCGCTGAACCTCTCCTCTTCTTCTCTTTTCTTTTTTTTTTTTTTTTTTTTTCTCTTCTTCTTCTTTTGCTCACTCTGCCGTCCTCCTTAACCCTCCAGCAAAATGAAGACCTTGTCCCCTTTTTCTTTTATTTTTCCTTCACTTATAAGGATGAGCTGCCGCCTTACTTATTTATATATATATACACACACAACACACACACACTTAATTATATAAATATACCACTAATTAGGATTAGTATTATTTTATTATAATTATTACCTACACTAATCATATATATATACTATTTATTATTATTATTATTATTATTATTATTATTATTATTATCTCGCCACGTGTGATCATATTTTATTAGAACTTGACACGTTAACTCTTTCAGCCTAAAGGGTTCCCACCTATAATATAAACCGTACAAAATTTAATAGCAATATCCCAAGCATAATTAAATACGATCTACGATACCAATAAAATGCAATTTAAATTGCAAATAAAATTATAAAATGAATGCAATGCATGAATTATATTGACCAGTGAGTAGTGAGAGGCTTGGGGTATCACACCTTCTAAACGAAAAAATATTGTATTGGAGCTAATACATTCTGATGTTTGTGGTCCTCTCGAGGTGGAGTCCTTAGGTGGAAATATATATTTTGTCACCTTCATTGATGATGCTTCATGCAAGACTTAGGTGTATTTCTTGAAGAGCAAAGGTGAAGTATTTCAGAAGTTTCAGATAGAGATGTTAATAGGGCTGAGGCCCGTTGGGCTAGCCCGTTTAACCCGAAAAAAAATAGGTTTAGGGCCCAACTTTTTCAACCCGTTTGACATCCGGGCTTTTTAGCCCGGACCGTTAGACCCGCGGGCTAAGCGGGTCGGTCCGCGGGTTAACCGGACAGGCCCGCGGGCTGCCTTCAAATTTTTTTTTTAATAGAGAAGAAGCTTCGGTAATGCTGTCTGGCTAACGTATATACATGAGGACTGCCCCATTTTGAAACCCTCTGCTATCAAGTGTGGGAACAGGCTGACAGACACAAATATAATACCTACCTTAGTTTTATAGTAATATATACATAGTCTAATATATATATATAAACATGTAATATATACATATAATAATATAATAGATAATTATATTATTATATTAATATATACTACATATGTACATGTATACTATGATATACATATATAATATTATAATAATTTAATTAATATTAGTAATATATTATAATATATATGTATTATATTATAGAATGTGTAGATTTGTAATTCAGTGATTATTTTTTTGTATAATGAGTAGAAATTTATTGTAATTTTATATTTTGTCTTTTCTTATATTAGAATTAGCCTCCATTTTTATTTAAAAAAAAAAAGACAAAACCCTAAATCCCTAACTTCAGCCCCACCGCATCTTTCACCTTTGTCACCATTGTTTTTTACTCATGGCCCGATAGTAGCCCGATTAGCCCGAAACCATTAGGGTTAGGGTTAGGTTCATGATATTGTTAGCCCGTTTAAACTGGCCCGATTAGCTCGAGGACTGATTAGCCCGAAACCCGATAGGGCTAGCCCGAAACCGCTAGGGCTAGCCCGAAACAGCTAGGGCTAGCCCGATTAACATCCCTAGTTTCAGAGGTTCCACGCCATGGTTGATAGACAGACGGGGAAACTGATCAAGTGTCTGCGGACAAATAATGGTGGGGAGTATACCTTTAGAGAGTTTAAAGAATATTGTGCTCAATATGGCATCAGACATGAGAAGACAGAACCAACCACTCCTCAACATAATGGTATAGCAGAAAGAATGAACATAACCATTATGGAAAAAGTCAGATGTATGATGAGGATGGCTAAACTACCTAAGTTTTTTTCAGGTGAAGCTGTGTTGGCTGCCTGCTACTTGATTAACAGATCTCCATCAATCCCTCTGGATTTTGATATTCCAGAGAGAGTATGGAGTGGAAAAAATGTCTCTTATTCCCAGTTGAAAGTTTTTTGGTGCAAGGCGTTGATGCATGTGCCGAAGGAACAAAGAAGCAAGCTCGATAGCAAAGCCACTCCTTGAATATTTGTTGGATATGGAGATGAGGATTTCAGATACAGGTTATGGATCCAGAGAAGAAGACAATTGTCAAGAGCAGAGATGTTATCTTTTATGAGAATGAAACAATGGAAGATTTGGAAAAGAGAAATACCATTACTCGAATGCATACATGTGTTGTTGATCTAGCACAACTAAAAATTCCTACCGTCAATGTTGATGCTGGTAGAGAAGAAATTGAAGTTGGTAACGAAGCTGACATTGAAAATGATGATCCAGCAGCAACTGACCCAGATGTGGTTGAACCAATCCTGGATGTTGCAGAACCAGAACAGCCACATATACTGCCAGAAAATTCAGGAATACAAAATGGAAGACCTGTCAGATAACGTAAACCAAATACCTTGTATCCCGATTCAGAATGGGCATTGTTCACCGATGAGGGGGAGCCTGAGTATTTTGAGGAGGTGCAATCCCTCAAAGATAAAGATAATTGGATTAAAGCAATGTAAGAAGAGATTGACTCCCTACACAAAAACAACATTTTTGACTTGGTTGAATTGCCAAAGGGAAAGAAAGTTCTACAGAACAAATGGGTCTTCAAGTTAAAGAAAGATGGTGACAAAATAGTAAAACACAAGGCACGATTAGTTGTCAAGTGGTTTACTTAGAAGAAGGGAATTGACTTTGATGAGATATTATCACCAGTGGTGAAGATGAGCTCCATTCGCATTGTGTTGGGTTTGGCAGCTAGTTTGAATTTTGAGATTGAACAGCTTGATGTTCGTACAGCATTCTTACATGGAGAATTGAGGCAAAAAATATATATGAACTAGCTGGAAGGATTTGAGGTTAAGGTGAAGGAATACTTGGTTTGTAGATTGAGGAAAAGCTTGTATGGCCTGAAGTAAGCTTCACGTGAATGGTATAAAAAGTTTGATTCTTTTATGACTACCTAGAGTTATAAAAGAACGGAGGCAGATCATTGTGTTTATGTCAAGTACTTCCCTGATGGTAATTTTATTATTCTGTTGCTTTATGTTGATGATATGCTGGTTGTAAGAAAAGATATTAGCAGGTTGAAGGAAGAGATGTCAAAATCCTTTGACATGAATGATTTAGGTTCAGCAAGGAAAATCTTGGGAATGGAGATCATTCGAGAAAGAAAAGCTTGAAATTTGTGGTTGTCACTAGAGAAGTATATCGAGAAAGTACTTGAGAGGTTCAACATGAAACATGCTAAGCTCGTAACCACACCACTCGCTAATCACTTCAAGTTGAGTAAGAAGTCGTGTCCCACTACTTAAGAACAAAGAGATGAGATGGGAAAAATTCCTTATTCCTCTGCAGTAGGTTTTTTTATGTACGCCATGGTGTGTACAAGACCAGATATTGCTCAAGTTGTTAGCTTGGTGAGCAGATTTCTTTCCAATCCAGAAAAAGACCATTGGGAGACTGTAAAATGGATATTCAGATATTTGAGGGGAACTTCAAAGTTATGTTTGAGCTTCGGAAGTTTAAAACCTGTTCTTGAAGGATTCACGGATGCTGATATGGCAGGTGATCTTAATGGAAGGAAATATACTTCAGGATATATGTTCACATATGCAGGGGGAGCTATCTCATGGCAATCAAAGTTGCAGAAGTGCGTTGCCTTATCTACAACTGAGGCCGAATATATTGCAGCAAATGAGGCTGGGAAAGAGATGATGTGGATGAAAAGATTTTTGCAAGAATTGGGACTAAAACAAGAAAAATATGTAGTATTCTGTGACAGTTAGAGTGCCATTTGATCTAAGCAAAAAATTTCATGTATCATGCTCGGACATAACATATTGATGCGAGATACTATTGGCTTCGAATGGTATTGGAAAAGCAACATATAAAGCTTGAAAAGATTCACACTGATAGAAAACCTGTAGACATGATGACTAAAGTGGTTACTCGAGAGAAACATGAGCTAAGCGCTGGGTTGGCCGGTATGAACTCGAGACTTGTGTGATTCCATATCCAACTATATTGGGAGGGGGGATTGTTGGGTTTTTTCCCAATATAGTTGGGCTGATATTTAAAGAAAAGCCTATGGAAATTTCTTAGGCCCATTTTGGCAAAATAATGGGTCTGTGCTCTCAATGAGAAGAGCAGTTCAATTCTGAGAATAGAAAAAAAAAACGAGAGAAGAGACAGAGAGAGAGAAACACACACCAGAAGAAGGAACACTGGGAGACAGACGAGAGAAAAGGAACGGGTGATTTCTTATCCTCTTATTCTATCATTTGTGATACTCCTCCCATTTATTGTGGATGCAAAAAATGATTTTCTTTGCCAAGAATGATGTTTTTGAGTAGTTTCTTGGTGATGTTGTAATGATTCCTCTATTTGTAATAGAGAAGAAAACTGTGTAATTTCGATTTACATAGTGGAATTTTTTCTGGACTAGATCATGTGGTTTTTACCCTTGATTTGAGGGGTTTTCTACGTTAAAGTCTTGGTGTCAATATTTATTGATTTTCTGCAATTTATTATTATAAAAAATTTCTTGCTTGTTTTCATATATGTGGTAGGATTCAGTTGCTATGATTGATTGAGTTGATTCCGATGTATTATTTGATTTGAGATTGCTGCTACCTTGTACTGTAAGAAAATCATTAAATTTTATGAGTTGCATCCGTGAAAGTTGTCTTTTATTATTGTAAGAAAATCATTAAATTTTATGAGTTGCATCCGTGAAAGTTATCTTTTATTATTGTAATGGATACGGCAAAATTAAATGATATTTATTTATTTACTTTTTTTTCAACAGAATTGGAAATGTCTGCTACTAGATAGTTAATTCATGAGTAAAATTTTGAAATTAAGGTCCAAACGATAATGTGTAATAATTAATTTATGATCAAAGAAACTCGTATAGCATCTAACATCATAATTACCAGATTTTTTTCAATGAATTCAACATAAATTACGATAATGGGTAATCATAATTAATGGTGCAAGTAATTTATTTGAATTTTCAAGTGCTTCAATAATCATTTATTAATTTATTTTTGCTGTTAAAAAGTTAAAAGAAAATACTATTGAAGTGAGATAATTATAAACTTAACAAACTAGTTAAAGCATATAATTAATTAATAATATATAAAATGAATTTAAAAATTTGATATTGTAGAAATTGAGGGATAAAAGGAGAACCATAGAAAAACTTCAATACTCGGGGAAGAGCTATATTCTCACACAAAAAATGAAGAGCGACATTGCTCTCCAAACATTGAAGTGTGTGATTAGAGAGGTTAAAAAGAGCAATCATCCAACATGTCCGTCTATTTAGTTCAAAAATTATCCGAGTATGTCTTGATTTTATTTGTCTATTAAAAATGATATATTTATTCCGAAGCTCTAATAAAATAAGCTCTTTAGATTTAGGATTATTTCGATGGGCCCACATTTTATCTATTTTTTGTTCTCTTACTCATTATCAAAATGAAGACATACAATATTTTGAACTAATTTTTATATAATTTAGTGGTTTTTAAATAGGAGAAATAATAATTAATTTTAGTTACTAGAAGATTCTAAAACTTAAACTTAAATAGGATACTAAAACTTGAATTTAAGTATTACAATGTGGATGCACTAAAAGTAAGAAATGAGATGTATCAAGTAGTCTAAATTTCTTCAATGTTTAAATGTTTAAATTATGCATTTTTATTATGTAATGTAAAATTGTACTTTAAGAGTAGTATTATATGCATTTAATAAATATTTTAAATTTTAGTTTTGTAATTTAACTATCTAACTAACATCCTTATAATTACTTGTTTAACTCGAAACCCGATAGAATTAGGGTTACAGACACAGTACACTAAATAAGTTAGAATGACATATTTAGCTTAAAATCCAATTAACCTAAATTCTGTTAGAGCTAGCATAAAACTGCTAGGGTTAGCCAATTTCACATCTATATATCCAATGGAGTTCGATTAGAGCATAAAAATCTCCATTTGCACCTCCAAAAAAATAAAAAATGCTTTTAATTATAACACCCCACCTGCATCTATGTATAGATATACTTGTACCAAGTTATACCAACTTGATTACCCATGTGATTATATAAAGAAAAAGGAAGAAGTATTTCTATATAATTTATTAACCATCAATTTTAAAAATGAAACCAAAACGTGGAAAAAAAAAAGGCCTTTAAGAAAGAAAAAAAAAAGACGAAGGTAGCCGAAAAGATACCATTGGTCCAAAAAATTATATATAATAAGAAACCAGAATCATAATGATAAAAGAATATGGATATAAAATAAAGAGCTGAAAAGAACTGAGCACCAGAAGTTACATGAGTCACCTCATTCATATAATTTGGTGGGCCTCTCATCTTCTCAAGAAATCAAAGATGAATGCCAAAATGTGTTGAGCAAATCACACTTGTAAAGTCGTACGTGTTACAGTGATTTCTTTCTACCTTATTGACAATTGAATTATAAATATTAGAAAAATGATGCAAGACAACGTATTAAACTAGAAGATAAGAATTGTTTTAATCACAAGAGTAGGGTTTCTTGATTGTAAGATAGCCAGATTATGCTTAACTCAACAAAACTATAAAAGCTCAGACATATATGGATAACACAATCAAAACATTAGTTCCATCCCACGAGAGTAGGAATTCAAATATTACAATGTTTTTCTGTATGCACATAATCTAATGAAACAATCCAAATTTTCCCAGGAGCTGGGAAAATAAATCACAGCTAAATTTAATTCAAATATGACATAAAATAGCCAAATGACTTGACTTGCCTCCGATTGTATATGTGTTGCAATGGCAAAGTCTTTAAACCCATTGCAAGAAAGATATTCCCATTTCCCACTAGTCCAGACATATATATATATATATATATGAACAGGCAGTGAAAGAAATACCAATTTCTCCCCAATATTTAAGGCTTTGTCAATCACTCCGATGTTGGATCACAACCTATGTCACATGAGAAAGGCGTGGTATTTTTGTTAGACATGTCTTATTAAACCAAGTATAGAATTAAATATTTCAAGACTTATTTCCTAATTAATATATTGTATTTTTATTTCAAATTCCAGCTGAAATTATTGGCAGAGATAGAAAGATCAGACCTAATTTTTCAAAGAAATACCTCATCTGACATGGTCTTCCATGTCCCAATTACTTCATCTCCATGTTTGCAAATCTTTAAAAATTCTTCCTCAACAAAAAGCACCAAACACGCCATAGTGATGTCCATCATTACCAGATCAAACAAACACCTTTCCTGATTAGGCACCAGATTTTCACTTAATTTATAAAATTAATAAACTAATAAAAATGCAAGCAACATTATATTGAATTCTGGGAAACTTACAAGCATAATTTCTTCAAACACCATGCGTGCAGTGACCAAAATAAAAACAGTACCAGCATGAATCACTACTCACATCAAAGATCGACTTGTTCAGAAAACTGGTGAAATCAAAACCCTCCTCATAAAAATTACCAGACTCCACAAACCCATAAAAAAACTAAACCATTTCTATAGCAAAAGAAGCAATAAAATCAACTCCGACTGAATGCAGGAAATACAAAGAGAATCGCTCCCCTCCCCCGCCCGACGACTCGAGTCCAGAACTGTTGGTGTTCTTGCCACTTGAGCCGGACCACTTCGTCCGAGAAACACTACATTTTCAGAATCCTAATCGTAACTCATGCAAACGATACGTTTAATTCTCAAAAACTGGAAACCGATCTACGAGATTAAATAACGAAGCGAACAAGGAAAGAAGTAAAAGTGCCAAACCATTTTCGGAAGGTGCTGCCGTCGGAAGCAAGGCGGATTGATTGGACCCTCTATCTGGGACTTGATTTGCGCGCTATTAATGTCCATTTATAGATGTGAGTCACTGAAAGACTTGATTGGTCATTGTTAATGTGCGCCTTTGCGTAGGATAGCCATGTTTAGTGTGCTAGGTCTGGGTACTGTTGTCTCGGTCTGGTCACTTGCCCAGACTCAGTACTAACTACTAACCAATGTCCTTTTCGTAATTATTTTTAAAGACTGTGTTATATGGTCAGAATTTGGTCGGTCAGAATTGAATAAATTTAAATTAAAATAATAATTATATTTATAAAATTATTTTTACGTTCTTTATTAAATTTGGCTCCATAACATTTTTCTTTTTGATATTTTCCTCCTTCTTTCTCGGTTTCCCATCAGGCGTGCTTCTTAAGCCTCACACTTACGTATATTAAAATATAATAATAATGAATATACATCAGTAAAGGAAAGAGGTAGATTAAACTGACAACTCAACAATCCATTTCAAACCTTCATTTTAGAAGCTAATTCAATGGACAGTCCAAATATTAACACAATTAGATCATCTTTTATACATGAGATTTTTGGTTCCGATAGTGACCAAAGTATATCCAGCCATGATGATTCGTCGAACCACACACAAAGTGCGTCGAGAGCTGAAACCAACATAGCAGATTCTGAAATCAACAACACGCAATCGTTGAATAATATTGAACTTGGTCCTCAACGATGTATGATTTATTCGGACACTGAAGGGTTGTTTAGAGCTTACCAGGCCCATACCAAACATAAAGGTTTTTATGTTACAAAGAGAACAAATCGCAAAGTTGGTGATTTAGATTACAAATATTCGCTTATGGTATGTTATAGGGCTCGACAAACAAAAGCTTAAAAAACATCCAAAAGAATAGGTTGTCCTGCTCGGATTAATGCCATCAAGCAAGATAATGGAACTTGGATTGTTTCAAAAATAGTAGCAAAACACAACCATGAACTCTATCCTGATATGTCGGTTTTAATGCCAGCTCACAGAAGTATGTCGGTGAACACGAAACGACAATTAGAAGCTAATGACATTGCAGGAATAAGGCCTTGTAAGAACGTAAGATTAGCTGAAGTTCAAGCCGGTGGCCCTATTAATTTAGGGTGTCTTCCTAAAGACTGTAGGAACTACATAGAGAATCGAAGGAGGTTGAGACTTAGATGTGGAGATGCAAAGGCTATTCGTAAGTTGTTCAGGTTGCAACAAAAGGACAGGAACTTCTTCCACTTAATGGATATTGATGACGAGGGCAGGTTACGTAATGTGTTGTGGATTCATCCTCGAAGCAAAGTAGCGTATGAAGAATTTCATGATGTGTTGAGCTTTGATACAACATACCTCGTGAATAGATATAAAATGCCTTTTGCAACAATAGTTGGCGTAAATCACCATGGCCAATCCATCTTATTAGGATGTGGGTTGGTTACACACGAAGACGCTGAATCTTTCAAGTAGCTTTTTTCGAACTGGTTGGAACCAATGGGTGGCATTCATCTTACATGTGTAATTACAGATCAATGTGAAAGCATAAAGATATCCATTAGGTCATTGATGCCTAACACGATCCATCGATATTTCTTGTGACACATCTTGTCTAAGCTACCTCAAAAGTTCAAAGGGCTTCTGAAATTCAACAAAGCCATTATTGAATTCAAAGGGATAGTTTATGCTAGTATTACAGTTGAGACGTTTGAGTTGAAGTGGGATGAATTCTTGGTAAATCATCGACTTGAAAGTAATGATTGGCTTCAAGATATGTTCAAGGAAAAAGAAAGTTGGCTACCTATTTATTTGAATCACATTTTCTTGGCTGGTATGGTTTCAACTCAAAGAAGTGGGGGGAAGCATGCTTATTTTGATGAATACATTCACTCGAGGTGTACATTGAAGCAATTTGTGGAACAATATGAGGTAGCAACGGCGGATAAGATTCATAAAGAGTTCATTGCTGATCATGAATCAAAAAGCAAAGTGATCAAGTGTTTGACATAATTTCCTTGGGAGAGACAATTCCGAAGGGCATATACAAATAATATGTTCAGGAAAGTTCAAGATGAAATCACGCATATGTTATATTGCCATATTGTTGATGAAGAAATTGAAGAAAATCTTGCAGTTGAAAATTACAAGGTGCTTGAGAGAAACATATTTAATGACTTCTTTGTGAAGGAGTTCACGTATAATGTGGAGTATAGGCCTACTGGTGAATATCTTTTCTGCAATTGCAAGAAATTTGAATTCAGGGGATCCTTTGTTGTCATATTTTTAGAGTAATGGGCAAGAAATATATCTTGTCTATTAATGAAAGGTATCTGTTGGGTAGATGGAGGAAGGACCGTGTATAGACGACACTCTAGTATATTTTTTGCTGGAGGTTTTCCACACATGACAGATGATTATAAGAAGTTCCAAGAAGTGGAACGAATCTTCCAAGAGTGTACTGATGCTGCCATGAGTAGTGTGGGGTAGATGGATTTTATGAAAAATAAGTTGTTTGAAATAAAGAATGATTTGCTTAACATGGGAGACGCTATTAGCGTATCAGCAAGGACAAATGAGAATCAATCGTTTGGAGGTACCGCAATATTGAATCTAAAAGTTGGTCGCCCTCGTGGAAGGCCTAGGATCAATCGTTATGTTTCAGCTACTGAAGCAAATCATGGTCGAAGAGGTACAAGAGGAAGGCGTGGGAGGGGTAATTCTGGACGAGGAAAGATGAGCTCGGTCTCCACGAATTCTAGGAGAGGATGCATTAATATAGATCTCAATGAGCCTACACACTGAAGTTCAATTCCAGTATTTTATTTCATAGTACTTTAATAGTACCAATTTTAATTTTTTTCTCATTTATGTAGGCATACTTCTACTATTTTTGAATCAGACTAAATGTATTGTAAGGAGTTGTGTGTTGTCAAGGAGAGATTTATTAATCGATATGGCTTAATATTTAAGAGAGATAAAAACACCACAAGTAAATATTAAATAATTCACTTGACAATGAAGCTGGGTATTTTTATCAAAACAACAATATTAACATTATTTTCCAAGAACAATATGTTGTTTGAATAAAATTTATTTTCGATACATTTTTTTGACCCTACACACCGAACAATAGGCTGGTTAACTTTTTTAAAAACAACAATGTTAACATTATTTCTTCAAGAACAACACAATATTGTTTGAATAATCAATCCCATATTATATGTATTTTTTTGCGAAAAAACAAATAAAAAATTTGAGATGCGCCAAATATATACTGTAAAATAAAACATATTATCAAACATAAACAGAAAGAAGTGTTGTTCAAAATATTAATATTTACATAATTTCTTCAACAAAAAAAAGAAAGAAAAAAAAGACAACAATCAACAAAATAAACCCTAATCTACCAGGAAAACCCCTTTCCTCTGATTGGCCCCATGGGCATCCCCCATCTACCCTCGTTAGGAGTTAGACTATAAAATATCCATCTATAGTCCACAGTGTCCATTTCCCTCATCCGGAAGAGAAGATCGAATTGAGCAAATAGAACATCAATGGGCTGTAAGAAAACACGAAGAAAAATATATAAGAACAAAATATAAACCACATACATTTGATGCAGTGGAGTTTGCTCCTACCTGCGTAACGACAAGTCCTCGACGGCCACGACTATCAGCATTGCGCACAACCCTTGCAAGATTCCAGCGGAAGGAACTGTATCTATTCTTCCACTCCTGGATTTTTTTGACAACATCCTTTGCATGCATTTCATGCTCAAATCTTTCAGACAGAAGCCGAGCAGCGATAACAATAATCCTACGCAGGATGATAGCATTCGAAACACTCATTCTTCTACTGTAACGAATCAGCAAACGTAGTAACGTTCTTTTCTCATCCTCCAACCATTGCCTTTGATCACACATATCTGTGTGTTCGATATCAACCATTTCTTTTACGATTAGGGTTCAGAGAGAAAAAATACAGAGAAGAAGAAGAACGAGAACAATTCTTGTGATATGAGCAGGTAGCATAAGTGACGTGTTTATCACATAGGTTGTTGACGGAAAAGATTTGATCAATCTTGGAAGACATGGTAATTAATTTTGGTGTGATGTTTCATGTTCCCATGCAGCTACAGTCACGGTAAACGAAGAGTCGATATGATTGTAAGCAGTCATTTGCACAGTAAACGAAAGGCTAATTCATCCTCCCAATTCCAAATGAATAAAAGAAATTAATTAATTAAATATTTTTTTATTCATGAATCTATAAATTATTGAGTGAATCTAATTAATTTTTTTCTGTAATTGTATGCAAAGTCTTGAATAAAATAATTTTCACTTATTATATAGATTATCATATAATATACTCTTATTATATAGATTATCATATGATTTACTCTAATTATATAGATTATCATATAATATACTCTTATTATATAGATGAACATATAATATTAACTTATTATATAGATTATCATATAATGTAGTCTTATTCTATAGATTATCACGTAATATAGTCTTTTTATATAGATTATCATATAATATACTGTTATTATATAGATTATCATCTAATATACTCATATTATATAGATTATCATGTAATATACTCATATTCTATAGACTATCATGTAATATAGTCTTATTATATAGACTATCATGTAATATAGTCTTATTATATAGACTATCATGTAATATAGTCTTATTACATAGAGTATCATATAATATACTCATATTATATCGAGTATCATATAATAAAGTCTCATTATATAGACTATCATATAATATACTCTTATTATGTAGGTTATCATATAATATACTCATATTATATATATTATCATTTAATATACTCTTATTATGTAGAGTATCATATAATATACTCATATTATATAAATTATCATGTAATATACTCATATTCTATATAATATCATGTAATATAGTCTTATTCTATAGACTATCATGTAATATAGTCTTATTTTATAAATTATCATGTAATATACTCTTATTATATAGATTATCATATAATATAGTCTTATTCTATAGACTATCATGTAATATAGTCTTATTTTATAGATTATCATGTAATATACTCTTATTATATAGATTATCATATAATATAATATAATATACTCTTATTCTATAGACTATCATGTAATATAGTCGTATTCTATAGACTTTCATGTAATATATTCTTATTATATAGATTATCATATAATATACTCATATTCTATAGATTATCATGTAATATACTCATATTCTATAGACTATCATGTAATATAGCCTTATTATATAGACTATCATATAATATATTCTTATTATATAGAGTATCATATAATATACTCATATTATATTGATTATCATGTAATATACTCATATTCTATAGACTATCATGTAATATAGTTTTATTATATAGACTATCATTTAATATAGTCTTATTATATAGAGTATCATATAATATACTAATATTACATAGAGTACCATATAATATAGTCTCATTATATAGACTATCATATAATATACTCTTATTATATAGATTATCATATAATATATTCATATTATATACATATATTATCATTTAATATACTCTTATTATATAGATTATCATATAATATACTGATATTCTATAGATTATCATGTAATATACTCATATTCTATAGACTATCATGTAATATAGTCTTATTATATAGACTATCATATAATATACTCTTATTATATAGATTATCATCTAATATACTCATATTATATAGATTATCATGTAATATAGTCTTATTATATAGACTATCATATAATATATTCATATTATATGGAGTATCATATATAGTCTCATTATATAGACTATCATATAATTTACTCTTATTATATAGATTATCATATAATATATTCATACTATATATATTATCATTTAATATACTCTTATTATATAGAGTATCATATAATATACTTATATTATATAAATTATCATGTAATATACTCACATTCTATAGACTATCATGCAATATAGTCTTATTACATAGACTATCATATAATATAGTCTTATTATATAGAGTATCATATAATATACTCATGTTATATAGAGTATCATATAATATAGTCTTATTATATAGAGTATCATATAATTATTCTTATTATATAGATTATCATATAATATACTCATATTATATATATTATCATTTAATATACTCTTATTATATAGACTATCATATAATATACTTGACAAAAAAATGGGAAAACAATTGTACATCAGAAAGAAGAAGTAAAAATAAATTATGTCGAACAAATAAAGAAAATAAATTAAAACCCAGCTTCATGACCTTCCATTGCAGCCACCCTAAAAATCTACAAAAGTACTTTAATCATTACTAGATGACAGATTTAACTCATTAAACCGTGCATGAACTGCATATTTTCTTGAATAACTGTGCACATAAATTGAAAGGTTGTGGTATCTTCATTTTAAATTGTTAAAATAATAATGTTCATGTAGTAAACTATTTTTCATACTTTGTCCTTCTTCTTAATCCAAATGACTAATACGCCAACAAAATCTCATGTCTCCAAAGAGTGGATCATTCCACCATTCCCAAGAAGTCTTGAGGCTCTATATTTAAACACAAGGAATCAACACGATCTGATGAAGAAAGAGCTGATGGCGCTGCTCCATAGGCTGGTGAAATTTTGCGATGATGAAGAACTAAGAAACATGATCCTTGAAGGAGAACCACTAGTTAAGGTCTATGATATTTTTTCTTGAAGCTCTGCAATCTATCGCCCAGAAACCGACGTCAAGTGCTACTAGTCCGAAAGAAGTGTCTGTCGTCATTCTGGACTCCAGCTCTAGTGCACTCTAATTTATTTTAATGTTGCGAAGATTTGTTTTAATGAACATACTTTTGGTGCTCTAGTGCTGTAGTGCATGTTCTCCCTCTTGTTTTAATGATTTCTATCTTTTTTTTATAAACGACTTCGACAAATTTCTAGTCCCTCTTTTTTACTACTCACAATTAGGAAATAAATAGTGAATTTTCAGAACAAAAGTGAAATGAAAAAAAAAAGAACATTAAAATATATTAAGAACATTAAATTATTTTCGATATAGCTTTACACTATTATTAAAGTAAATTAATTAATAGAATTTTATTTTAAAATTGTATAAATTATTTTTCGATATAGCCTTACGCTATTTGTATTAAGTTTAATTTCTTTGGAATGGACTAAAAATCTTTATATGACTTTATGAACTAGAGGCAAATTGATCTTCAAAACAACTTTAATAGAAAAAAGTTTCAATACAAACCAGTAGTCACTTAAAAAAAATATCACTTTAAAAACATAAATAAAATTCCAACAATCAAACCAGTCATACAACCAACAAAGAAAATTTTCAAGTTTTTACAGATGTGAATTTTCTTCGTGCAAGGAGATCTTAAATCACTATGTTTTGCACTGCTCTCAGCCTCATCACTTGAATCCATATAAGAATTACCTTCAAAACCACCAGAGCTATCTTCAGGTTGAACAGTAGTTGGTCGAAAATATGAATTATATGCATCAACAGCTTCCTTCTCCGTTTTTTATGATGTATACAAGCTCTCTTTAAATCCAAGAACATGAGGTGCACACTCTTGCCAACTGCTATATATTCCGGCCCGCACCCTTTTGAACTGAATTACTTATTTCTTTCGCCATTAATTAATGAAGGGCATATTAGACATTTTATATAATTATTTTATAGTAAATTACCAATATACCCTTTTTCTGGGCGGCCAGATTCTTGCCATAGATCTTTACCATATTTTTAAATAAAAAAGGCTTTTTATGTTGGATTTCATACAAAATAGCCGCTTTTATTATTTATTTAATTGGTAAAAATTTCACATTGTAGCAACTATTGAATTATTCATTACAATAAAGGATATTTTCAGTTTTAAACTAGTGTTACAGATTAATTTGGGAACTGTATCTAGTTGCTCGTCAAATGCAATCAGCCTGTTGAATCTAATCTGACCGCTAACAAATCTCATACTTTATCAATACACGTTATGTGTATATGTAATAACATCGTCAAGAAATACATGATGAATATTGATAAAATTGAAATATAATATGAAATCCGATAAAAGAAAAGATCATGTGTATTTTAAAGAGGATCTGTGAGTTTTTATCTTTCCTTTTTCTTTTTTCTTTTTTAAATCTAGTTTCATCCTTTAATATTTAGTATTCTTTAGTAAGTGTCACAACAATATACTTTTTTTCAATTCTCAAATACGATCATTTTTATTGAACTTTTGCAAATTTTATAAATTAAAAAGCAATTTCTAATTTTACCCTTACTTTAATTGCAAATGAGTTGAAGTAGAACAATGAATTTAATGATTTGTTTAATTAGTATGTGTCACTCATATGGAACATGCATGTATTAAAAATTAAAGGAACTATTGAGTAAGTCTCCCATAACTATATATATGTAAAGTAATAATATTTTAGAAGTTATTATATTGCAATGATATTAAAATTATGTAATTTATTTAATTAATTGAATTCACTCCCTTATTAGTTCGGGACAAATGTAGCCCTAAAGAAATGATCATAATCTAGGTTTTTCAAATTCATATTTGATATTTATAATGCTTCTTTCATTCTTAATATTGAAGAAATAATTGAAATTTTAAATATGAATTGTCTCAAATTAAAAAAAAAAATTAATTTATATGTGCTGTGAACTACCGATTTCATTATTACCAATTAATTTTAGAATGAAATTTTGTAAATATGCGGTTAGTTTGGCATTATGTAAAATTTATAAGAATAACACTGTAAACTTTGGAATAAGGTGACATGTAATTATATATGGTTTCTGGTATATTTCTCTTTCAAATTTTATAAAAGTAAAATCGACTTTTTTGCTTTTGTGGAGATGAGGTGGACTGAGGGAAATTATGAAACTGAGAACTTTCAATTCATGGCTAATATTTTCCGGACTGGAGGTTGAAAAAACGCATTTCAACCTGTGAAGACAGGACACGTTAAAGTTGAATGATTCAGACATACGCGTGTCTCGAATCCTTAAAACACTTTTAATACACGTCAGATCGCCGCCCAACACTTAACACGTCACCACATGAATCAACTGGCTACCCCTAAGTGGAGAGGTATCCAATAGGGGCGGAGGGGCGTTTTGGGGATACCATCCCGGCAGACGTGGTGATTTGGCGTCGGATAAGGTGACGTAATATGAATTGGGCGAATAATAAAAGAAGGAAATCTATGGGAATTGCTTAATTTGGGCAGAATCAAAGGAATCGCCCATCAAAATCACAACACTGCTCAAACCTCAGATTAATGGTGAATATACTTTTGTGTAGAACCCATTGGACAAACGAAATGAGTTGATTTTATAGCGTACGATGTCCCCTATTTTATTTAACTAAAATGAGAAATATGTATAATTTATATTTAATTAAAACTCATGAAAAATACATTAAATTTAACATATATTTATGTAAAAGTGATTTAGCAACAACAAAAATGATGAAATATCATATCAGTCATAATCGTAGATTTTAAATGAATAAGAATATTCAATTCTCTACCCACAATTCAAAATAAACAAATATTTGAATTGGATCCATCTCTTTTCTCTGAATGAGCTAAAAACAAGTTCTTTGAGTTTTTTTGAGTATACGTATAAAATACATATAAAAATAAATTAGTCGATGTGACTATATATTTTTTAAAAAATAAAAATAAGTCAATATATAATTGTTTTTAATGATCCGAAAACTGAATTATAAGAAAGCAACATCACAAGGATAAGTTGATAAGTGGTGATGAAGTGGCGTTTGTTCAGTGAAATGAACTAAGCACCCGAAATTACATGAGTCACCTCTTATTTATGATTTTGTGGGGCCCCTAGGGAGAATCATATCTAAAGTTGAACAAAAGTGTTGGCGAAGTATTATATATATATATATATATATATAAATGACACTTGTAATTACAGTGACTTTATTGCTTCCTGGACTCATGGTGGTCCAACTTCAACATAATTAATTGATTATTTAATTCAATATATACTTTAAACAAAGTAGTAAATAATAATTAAAATGTATACAATACTTTCACCAACCAAAAAAGTTATAAACATAATAATTTAATACAATCATAAAAAGACATAATTTTAACTATAATTTCTGCCACCGTAATTAAATTTTTTAACATAAAATATAATTTATGTATTTATTTATTTTTGTATGGGTGTGTGTGAAATTATTTATTGACATTTAAAAGAATAATTATGTTGGGTTATGGGGCCTGAACATACTGTTCTTTAAAGTACGATTACGATGATCCAACTTTCGATAATAGACGGAGAAAGAAATTGGGCTAGATGGACTGTAAATTAGGACAGTCATGTTTCTTTCGTTATATAGACCCCTCCTACGTAATTGTATCATTTTTAAAAAATTAATAGTGAAATTCTAGTTTGACAACGCCCTAAAACGTAGTTACAATGAATAAGCAAATCTCTTGTTTATTATTGTTTTTTCATAATGGCTTTGTGTCTAATACCTAACCAATTACTATATAAATTTAATATTATTGTTTTACTTAATAGTTTTTAAGGAACATACAATATTAAAATAAATAGATTGATAAGAATTTAATATAAATAAAATTATAAAAATTGAAGTTGAATAAATTGGATATAAATTTATTCCATAATCTAAATTTTGAAAATGAAAATTTTGAGGAAGATGACTTACCACAAAAATTTAAATTTTAGAAGAAAAAACATTAAATTTAGAGTGGCCCATTGAAAAGATATATAATGTTCTAAATGAAGGGAAGTAGGTCTAAATATTTCTTTCTTTTCTTTTTCTCAATCATTACAATATTATAAATATTGTCTGATTTCGTTGAGATTAGGATGTCAGGAAACAATTCACTTACCACAAAAAATAAATTCAATTTTTTGCCAGCATCCAATTGAAATTACCTCGTATTAAAGGCGAAACGAATAAGAAGATTGTTTGGATTAAAAAAGTTAAATAAAAGTAATGATTCTAATTGATATGAGTGGTCTTTTTAAATGAGAATGTAATTTAATAAGATTTTTGTTTTGGAGGAATAATATTTTATAAAGAAGTAGTGTTTTCTTTAAAAAATAATTTTATAATAATTGAAAGACTAAATTTGATTTGATTCATTACTGAAATTTGAGGAAGATGGTGTTATTAAATTTAAAGCTATAAATATATAAAAGTAGAACAGTTGAACTAATTTACAGAAATGTCATTCTTTCATCTAAAATTAATAATTTATTTTTAGAAACTGTGATAACCAATTAAATATTTTTATTTGCTTTTTTACTCTAATTTTTAAAGGCTTATAACTTTTTTATCTCAACTCTGTTTTGTGAAAAATATATCAAATTAATTATTTTTTTATGATCTATAATTTAATATCCATATTACATATATAATAATAAATTTTTAAATATAAAATGCTATTTTCATACATTAATTGTGGTATATTTTAATATTTAATATATTTTTATATTGGTGGATATTTTTATTTTAAATAATTTTAATCAAAATATATTTGATATAATTATGTATTTTATTTTAAATATTATATCACTATTTTTGTAATGAGTTATTATATTATTATATTATAAATTGTGCATGAGACGGAAGAAGTACTAATAATTGAAATCTCTATTTGGAATGTGACATTATAGGTAGAAAAAAATAGTAAAGAAATGATATAAGAAAGAGAACGGTTTCAATTTTTTTTATACAAATAAAGGGCAACTATTTCTAAAATTTTCTATAAAAATTCGGAATTTTCATAAGCATTTGTATTTTAATTTGATAATAAGGAAAAAAATAGTAAGAGAAATAATTAGCAATTATATTTGAATTTGTTTATGGGTTCAATATTCACAACTTTGGTGGGCCTAACTGAAAACAGAATAAAAAGCAACGAAAGAAAAATTGGAGCTGACTAATCTCCATATGGGCTTTCAATCCTTTCAAATTTAGAGAGCCCAAGTTCATTTAGAAATTGGGCTATAAGAATCAGAGACGGATCTTGGCCCAACATATGAAGGTCCAATAAGCCGCCCACTGACATCTTTTTTTTCTACATATGGTGTCAGTACCACGTGATTTTGCTGTAGTGTCCTAAATATTGATAAATCAATAATTTTATATAATATTTTATACGATCCAAGCTTGGGGCTTAATAGAATAAATTACTTTTGTTCATATGATTAATATTTTTTTCTAGAAAACTCTTACATAACTATAGATGTGCTCTTGATAACATAATTCATGACATGCTAAAACTACAAAGATATTTTTCCTCTTTTATGACTGCTATTAACAATAAAATTTATTAAAACTCCACAGATCTTTTAACTAAGACAACTCCTAATCGTTTTTCTAATTACAATTTTCTTGATTAAAGAATAATATATATGCAAATACTAAATATCTGAAATTACTTGACCTTATGTAATATATGCATAGGACTCCAAATCAAACTACATTATCCAATACTCAATTCGAGATATTTAAATTCAGTTTAACAAAAACATTAATTAAATCCGAACAACTTTTACATTTATTAAAATTTAAAACTTGTCTCAAACTCAATCTTATTTGATTCAATTAAAGTTGTTCAAGTTCAACTTAACACAATATTGAAGAAATGAAAGGGAATATCAAATTCTAGAATCGAAAGTTCGTTCCCAAATAACGCAAAAAATAATAATAAAATATTTAATTATCACACAACACTTGAAATAAATATTACAAAAAACACTCAACATAGGAAATATTATATATAAATGCCAAACAATGCTAAAAATAAAATAAAATAGAAAAAAATTCGAAAATATTATATATACTAGAAATTTCTCCCCCTTAATTAATTGTTCACCTGGCCTGAGCTTTCTTCTTGCTGTTCTTGGTTGGTATGGGCACTTGTATGAACCCAAACTTCTTCCTCTGAATAAAGTATTGCTTTTCCACATTCCCATCCCCTGAGTTCTTACTTGGCTGCAGGATCAGCCTGCTCTGCTCCCTCAGCATTTGGCTCAATGATACATGCTGATGATTCTCTACATGCCTCCCCACCAGAACATCATCTTGCACCATATACTTCCTGCTCAACACATCTCCCATCGAAGTCCCCGGCGCAGGTTTCTCTCTCCTCTCACATGGTTCATCTCCATCCGGGTGCCTGTGAGAGTTCCTCAGCTTGAACTTCGTGAACTTCTCCTCGGCGAACTTTTCCAGAATTGGAACTTCCAATGGGTCAGATTCATGAAGACCGTTGGTGTCGATGAATTTGGTCTTGCAGAGCTCATCGGCTTGTTTGGCTTTCGACGACAGAGCTTTGTACTCTTCGAATGAAAGTGTTATTCCGTTGGGGTTTTGTAGATGATCATCATCCGATGAGCTTTTCTCAGCCATGGCTATGGCTTGTACTGCCTTGGCTGCTTCTTCCATTTTCTTGGCTGCATTCAGCCTCATTTCCGCCATCTTGATGCAGTTCTTTGTTCTTTCAATCTCAGCCATTGCTCTCATCACTTCGTACCTTGAAGCTTCCGTCATCTTCTTGAACTGCTCCGTCTCGAAATTCACTTCTTTGGAGAGTGTCATAGACATATCATTGGTTTTTACATCTTCGATTTTCTGGGATTCCTCTGGTTTTTTAACGGACATATGATGACGTTCTTGTAAAGTCAGGGCTTCTTCGCTTCCCCTCTCGAGTGAACCCTTGTCTTTACGGAATTTCTTGTTCAGAGACTCGACGGATGCTTGAATTGCAGCAAGATCGACTGAGGTTTTGCTGAGGTTCAGTTTCGCCTGAGTCAACTCGTTGAACATCAAACCAGGGGATATTACAGGACTGAAGGTTTCCAGTTTTAGATCAGGACTTGACATGAAGGAAGACATTTCTGCCATGAAATTGAACTTTAAACCTTCGACGAATCTTTTCGCAGACTCGAGTTCTTTTAAGACATGGAGTGTTTGCTGCTCTTTCATAATCAGGTCTCTCTCCAGTTGCATTGCCTGTTCCTCGATCTTCTCCACATCAAAGGCCTCGCTTTCATGCTGCAAGCAATGGAAGCAAGTCTTGTGAGATACACATGCACTCCAAATCCTCGTCACGTGTATTTGAGAATTTTTATTAAGAGACAAGAAATCACTACTCATCATGGACGCTTACATTTTAGTGTCAACAAGACAACGTAACATCTTGAATATCAAAACTTAGCATCATGCAGGTCAAACCAAGAAAAACTAATCTAGTGGCACCGGAGGAGGAGGTGGAACTATAGATATCAATTCAAATGCCTAATATTGGTGTGAACAACAAATTGGAACTCATATTATAAATGGCGTTAGATCTCCTATGTCATGCACTTATATAATATAGAACATATGTATAAAATAACATCATTAACAGTATCTAATTTGACAAGAAACACAGTTTCTGAACACATGAACTAACATAAAGAAGTGAATTGATTAATATACACGCAAAAAAAAAAAAAAAACACTCAGAATGCACTTGCATACCATCTTCTTATAGGTACATGATGAGTGCCCCTACATTGGCCTTTCAGTGCTAATTCTACATCAAACTCATCAAGTGCCTAATAGCAGGACACAAATGATTACGATGGAAAGCTCGAGCCCCCCTTTTCCCCCAAAAAAACACCCTCATTATCAAGACAAAAGCCGATTTTGCTATCTACTTACCAAATCATTAAAAATAGAGATATAAGAAATACTTGGGATGTTCTAACTTATTTTTAATTTTGTACAAAATCGTAAAAGTTAATATACACAAAATCCGAAATTTTGACAGTAAATTTATTTTACAACATGAAGTAATTCACACAATATTTTTTAAATGATCACATTGTACATAAACAAAGCATTATGGGCTAACCCCCATCTACATCTTGCAGCCAAACATAGGGTTGGTTGGGTTCATCACCATCCGGACGTGGCCAACCCAACCTTAACGTCCCTTAAATCCGTCCCAAGACTTGAATCATAACTAAAATACTTATAAACATGTTATAGTATTTTTTTTTCCAGGGATGGACGAAGAGTTAGCTGAAAAGCCAATTCAAATTGACTTCAAAATAGGGCCGGCAACGACTATGATTTTGGCCATCAACTTTATTCTTAGTGCCCCCAAATTGGGTATATGTATAAAAACTTTTTATCTCCAACAACACTTTCTCCATTATCTCAATTACATGTCCAAACTTACAATTCATAACTCCATTTTTGCCCCTTTACCAACAACCTATATCATGACACTTCAGAATCAGAACAAGGTTTCCACAAAACCATTAATTTGTAGCTCTGTCCAAGAGACTTTAGAAGTCACAAAACAAAAATAAATTCGTTCAAAGTGAATAATATTATACCAATATCAAAATTTTCATCAAGTTTAACGAGAAAATTGCCAAAATAGTCGGCATGAAATTTTGTACCAGTGCCATGACACGTGATGGTATTTCTCACAATGACAACCTTTCAATCTTCAACTAATATGAGGTTAAGGATTGACACAATGAGTACGTGTCAAACACTCTCTCGTCACCTGGATTGGATTGAGAGAGTTAAAGAAGGGGTCATGAACCCATTTCAGTAAGGATATTGTGGAAAAAATTACTAAAAATAATGTTTTTTTTTTTTTTTTTTTTTTTTTTTTTTCATAAAACGAGTTGACAAAAAGATGTTAAATTACAATACTGAGAACGAATTCTTCACTGAAACATCATCAGCAAGAATTCTTCGTTGTAACATCATTACCTAAATGGCGCATAGCGGATTAACAATGCTTTGATTACAGACAAAACACGAGAGCGAAAGTGGAACAATTAGGGAGAAGAGCCAAACTAATAAACAGTAATAGAACTTTAAAAAAAAAAAAAAAAAAAGAAAAGGAGAGAAACGAACATGAGCAGCAGCTAAACGCAGCAAGTGATGGGGAATCCATGGGCCGCTGCCGCCAAAGCGGTCGACCGCCTCCTTGACCGACTCGAACGGGGGCGAAGTGTCAATTTCCACTCTGGGGTTTATAACCTTCTTGGTTTCGGTGGTGGCGGCAGATTCCGCGGTTTCCGCCATAAGTCTTAAAAGCGTAAGTTTCAGTGTGTGGAATTCAGAAATGGGAATGTTCGTAAGGAGTGTAAACTATGGGATGGAAGAATATATGGAGAAGCCCGCTTGATTCTGATTGGAAACTTGAGATAAAATGAGCATATGGGGGGCGTTGTAATTGCAATGATGATGTTTGGGAGGGTAAACCATGGGACCAGATTAAAGAGAAGAAAT
This sequence comes from Caryopteris x clandonensis, assembly GCA_028749325.2. Taxonomy (NCBI): domain Eukaryota; kingdom Viridiplantae; phylum Streptophyta; class Magnoliopsida; order Lamiales; family Lamiaceae; genus Caryopteris; species Caryopteris x clandonensis. The sequence goes on from JAPYKT020000021.1 coordinate 5,963,591, forward strand.
CCTATTCATTTCATTTTTGCAGAGGACATAGTACAGTGTATTATGTATATATATACACATTGGTATTAAAGCCAGAGAGGACGAAAGAAGCGTGGGACTAAAAAGTAACAAAATGGAAACTTTGGACCATTTGTTTCTGAGCTGAGTGTGTTAATTAATTATATTATTAGAAACACATCATCTATATAATTATTTTAAAATATACAATAAAACCAAATATCCGAACCTCTTGTTGATTGGGTGGGAGTGGGTGGTGTTTTAAACATAAATAACATTTGTTCATTAACTTGAATTACAGAAAGCCAACAATAGTTTGAGGTGGATGAATTGCTTCCAGGTTTTGGTGTTAAAGTAAATAGTTTTATTTATTTATTATATTTGTTATTATTATTTTTTCTGCTTATTTTTTCCACAAATAGAGAGATATATATTTACGAAATGTATTTATATTGCTAACAAATAAGCAATCATTTGAAATTTTTATATTTTTATTTGTTAATATTGGTAATGTTACTAATTTTTATCATAACTAATTTAAAAAATTCATATATCTTCATAATTACTTGATTTTAACAAATCAATTATGATTTTTCGGCAGATTCGATGTTACATAATAATAAAAAATATTCACATTGATATTATATAAATAAAATTAAATAAAGCTCACATATTATTTTATATATAATATTTATATCCTTACTATATTCATGGTACATATATAAATTATTTGAACATAATTATATGTATATTTTAAAAAAACTTAATTTTATGTAGTTCTTAAATTTAATAATATTATAATATAATAATATGTACGTGTATCGTACAGGAGAACAAAATAGTTATAATATATAATAATTTGTTATATATAAATTATTTCTAAAGAAAGAAATGTTACTTTTGTATTGAAATAATATTTGGTTAACAAAAAATAAGAAATTATACATTATTCAAATATAACACAATTTTATTTTTAATAACAGAAATATTATTTAATACACATAGTGTAACTAATGCATGTAAATAACACCGTACAAAAATAAATTCATCCACAAAATCGCCATAATTTAATATTCCAGTACATTCAAAGCGAACAAATTTGTAACTAATATTTCATTTGTCACCCTAATTTATGAAACTCTTTTGGCCGAAAAATCTTAAAACAAATTTTTATTTCACTTGTCAGCCTAATTTGTGAAGGTCTTTTGTGCAGAAATTTTTAAACACGTTTAAGGAATTTTAATTCGATGCAAATAATATTTTATTTAATATTATATTAAATATATATATATATATATATATTTTATAATTTTATATCACTAATAAACAATTTAAATATTCAAACATTAAAAAAATACATAATTCACGTCACAATATTTAAAATTATATTTTAATATGATTTCTAACTTTTATTTAAATGATGTTATTTAGAATTTTTTAGAGATATAAATATTAAAAAATTATGTTATACGATTTTTTTTCTTCAAAGTATTGTAATCCCATTGTTCTGTGATGAGGAAAGATAGAATGAGAAAAATTTGGGTTATTATGGCAATCTTAATCCTAAACGAGTTAGTCTTATAGTGTCTCAGAGTATTTGTGCCTCGAGCAAAGTGAAATATTTTAAATGAACAAATAAAATTAAACCATAACTCAATAATATTTTAGGGTAAACAGGCCAGCCCCTCGAGTCGTGGCTCTTTTATTTCATTTAAAACTAAAACTATAATTTTTATTATATATTGATAATAGTGAAATAGAACATTAAATATTTATCATAATAGGGAAAAATCAAGGCCCTTTTTTTTTTTTTTTTTTTTTGAAAGCTTGAAGGCCCTGATTTTGTGTAATTTCTCATATAGATGTGAGTGTGACTTTTTAAAGGAGTCTTTTAAATTTTAGTGAGTTAGTTATAGTTGAATTTCATGGACAATCACTTGTATTCGCTATTCCTCAATTTTGGTTTCTAAAAAGTCAGTGATGGCTCCATTTCTTACTCCCCACAAAAGCCAAAAAAATAAATAAATAAAATTATATATATATATATATATATATATAATTACAAGGATTCATGTAGGTCTATTTTCGTTATTTCTAATCCAAAATTTATTCTTAATTTTCCACATGTTTTTTCTATTACCAGAAATTATTTTAATGTTATGTAATTGTTTGTAACTTTTAAAATTTATTTCAAGTCGTATGAATTTTGTTGTAATTTCTCTGAATTCTTTAAATTCTTTAATAAATTTAAATTTTAAAATTTATTTGTAATGTTTTAAAATATATTTCTATTAATTCCAATATTGTTTGTAATTCTTTTTAAGTTATAGAATTTATTTTATTATTTTAAGAATTCTTAGTTAATTTATTATTTTTTGTTCGGAAAAATATTTAAAAAAATACATCAAGTTGCAACTAGTCAAGTTTAATTGATCTGATTTTTTAATTTTTTTGTTCTTCTAGATACCAATTTAGAAAAAATAGGTGTAGTACGAGTACCAAAATGTTATTAACCCTTTATCGTAGTTTAATACTTCAAAATAAATTATTTTACTATTTTTATTTGCTATATTTATTTGTTAATGAATTCTTATTTTCTTGGAAATATATTTTGGGTGCGGCTATTCATACCCCAAAACATCTAAATATATCCCATAATAATTATAAAAAAAATTAGATATAAATAAATGACTAAACTATCCTTTTATATATATATATATATATTATTTTTATTTTTTTGTAGAAATCCGTCTTATCTTCTTCTTCTCCATCTTTCTTCAATACATAGAAGATGAAATTGCAGATTTATTGCTTTCTTGATATTTGGCTTCAAATCTGAAAAATTTCACCGTGACGGTCAAACTTGATAAGTAACACACACTTAACATTATTTTTTAAATTTGATTTTGTTTATATTCTCAACTGCAGAAATCCATCTTTTCTTCTTCTTCTATATCTTTCTTCAATACAGAGAAGTTGGAACTGCAGATTTATGACTTTCTTGATATTTGGTTCCAAATCTGAAACCTTTCACTGTGAAGGCCAAACTTGATAAGTAACACACACTTAACACTATTTTTTAAATGATTTTTTCCCAAACTTTTTTATTAAGAATTTTGTGTACTGTTCACCCACATACATTGAAATTTAAGTCACCCACATACAGAGAATTTCTCTGTGATTGGGCTGTGGTTGCACCAGATGCCACCACATTTTGGTGGTCAACCTAAATTGTGTCATTTTTCAATTTTAGCAAGAATTATCTTCCTCTCTTCTTGTTACTAATATGAGAAACAAATATTTTTTTTTCAATTTCTGGGTAGAGAAGAGAGGAGCGGCAGAAATTTATGATAGATAGAGAAATTACAGATAGAAAAAAATTTGGAATTTTTTTAGGAAAGCAGAGAATTATGGAGGTAGACAATTAAGTTGTGATACTGATTTATTTGCTATTTTTTTATTTATTAGTGAGAAGGGCATAGGGGTAAACATGGGGTATATTTAGTAAAAAATGAGAATTATTAATTTTAATTGGGGTATATTTAGACTTTGGGGTATGTTTAGAGATTTCGGGGGTATGAATAGCAGCACCCATATATTTTTTAATTTGTTAACTTTTTCATTTCTACTCTATTTTTATGTATAATATATTGAATTAATCATTATTTCATGATTTTTAATTTTGCACCAATATTGCATACTTTAAAATGAGATATTAAATGCAAGAAATATAATTATTTTTAGTTGATTATTATTTAGATTATTTTTATTGAGTTTGGATTGCAAATAAATATTAACTAATAACTTTCATTAAAAATATTGGATAATTTAATTTTATATAATTAATCAATTTATTATAAAAATATTACTTTTATTTTGAAATGAAGAGAATATATATGTTTATGCAAAACTATTATTTTTTCACATATTTTTAAAAATAACATAATAAAATATTGATTAACTTAAAATATATTTTATTTTATATTTTTGTATATTACAAACTCCTAATCATATTGAAGCAATACTAGTAAAACAAACAAAGTAGAGAAGCAAATCCCATGATGTTTATATATTTGGTTGTGTCATTGGAATCCAAAGAGTGGGTTTTGGAGGGCCCTCTTGAGAAAGGCATAGTGGCCTCACGAAACCACCTTCCAAGCTAACAGATTTGACTAAAGTCCTTTAAAAGCACACACCAACACACATCACTTTGTAATTACATTATTAGCCACTATCAATCATCCTCATCCTTCTCCGTGATTGCAGGAGCAGCAGCAGCACCTTTCATATCTATGCTGCTCCTTTCATATCTATATATATATATATATATATATATATATATCAGTTAGTGCTAGAAGTTTTTTACATGTAAATAGATTGATTCAATTAGTAAAATTAAAAAATTACAAATTGCACCTCAGATTTTTTTGCACACCTATAACTTATTTTTTTAAAAATAATACTTATCAAGAAAAGAAATATTTTTTTGAATAATTTAAAAAATATATTACTTGTTCTCGAAAAATAGTTTATTCTTTTAAAAAAATATGAGGTTCAAATAAGTGCGGACGTTCGAACAACTGGTGTTGGATCCATGTAGTTTTGTAGGAATTTGAATCGGATGGGATAAGATCTGTACTCTTTTGTTAGTATCGACTTGTTGCATTAAAATACAGAATCTTGCTTTGTTTAATAAGTCATTTAGCATTTATAACAAAGTTAACCGGAGTTGCTCGAAGTTGATTTGATTTTGGACAAAGATTTGCCTTTCAAGAAAAGCATTCATTTGTATGGACTGAGTAGGGGAAAGTCAGCACTTGAGTTAATCAAACATATTCTTAAATTAGTATTATGAATACTATTACAATAGAAATTAAGTTAATCCGTGAGCTCTAAATCCTCCAATTACTATTTGAAGAGATTATAGTCCAATAGAATTGTAGTTGTTCTTTGTGACACGATTAAGTTTTGGCTCAATTTTATTTTTTTATACTAAACTATTATCTATGTTCAACAAACATGTACCGGTCTTATATTTTCATTGTTTCATATTGTAGTATATTTTTTTATTAGTTTTTGTATTTCTTATTCTAAGTTATAGCTCGTTTGACCATTGTAATATTATTGTTGGATGCCAAATTACTAATAAAAATCGATTTATGAGTAAGTTTGGATTTAAAGGAATGAGTTTGAGTTTTGGGTGGGTGTAAGTTAAATGAGTAGGTTAAACATAATTCCTTAGATTAATTTGGGTTATAAATTGACTCAAATTTGGACTTTGAGTGAAATAAATAAAATATGTCTGAGCTTTGAATATATGGTTTAATTTTAAAATAAATTTAGTTAAACCCAAACTAATTAAATTAAGTTAAACTACATTGGCTTAAAGAACTATGAAACAAAACTAATTAGAATATGCAGATGTACATGTAATTTCAAATACATTCTAAAAGTGATTATGTGGAATGAATAATCACTTTCTTTACAAAGTATACACAAATTAAAAAGAATTGAGCAAATGTTTTTACTTTTCTGCTTCTTCTTTCCCACCACCATCTTTTCACTTTTCTTCTGTTTGCTTTATTCTCTCTCTCTCTCTCTCTCTCTCTCTCTCTCTCTCTCTCTCTCTCTCTCTCTCTCTCTCTCTCCACATAGGAGTTTGGGGGCGTCCGCATCTTGTACGGATTGGGTTGGGCCCGTTGGGGATTTGATCCATCTAGGCCCGGTTATGGAATTGTTGAGAGTTGAGTCATTGTCTCTCATAATGGTGCTTTGCTGATCCTTAATAGTAACCAGGGGTGGACATTCCTTTTTTCTGTCATCGGGTACCCGATTTGATTCGATTGGGTAAGATTCAATTGGATCGGGTTTTGTGAAAAAAATTCAGGTGTTTGATTATCCCAACCCGATAAAAAAACTATTGAATTGGATATCGAGTATTAGGTATCGGGTACCAAAAATAAATTAAAGGTATATTAGCTATTATAATGCTACAATTTTCAATTAGAATATATTGTTTTAAATTACGTCTTTTCATAAACATTTTCTACTATTTATTGTAAACTTCATAAAACTCATAAATATTATAATTTGAGTAGTTCTTAGACTTTCCTTTCAAATAAATAAAATAAATATAGTTATTAGATTTTAGATAAAATGTTAGTATTGAATGATTTTGTTATATTGCAAACTAACGTCTCTTCCTATTTCATTTATTCTTTATAGTATTTGGAGCTTGCCTTGGGTGAAAGAAAAAATTGATCTTGACATATATATACACATATATATACATATATATAAATATTACAAAATAAATTTATTTAAAAAATTAAAATTACAAAATGTTGAAATAGTCTGATTTTTCCAAAAATAAAATAAATATCACTTGCTATTGAAAAAGTATTACAAATAAGCATTCATTGGTAATTCTCATCAGAAACAAAAAGTATTTAATTTTGTTGAAAAAATATAAACTTTTCATGAAAAAAAAAATTTCTATTGAAAGAGTATTACAAATTATTATTAATTGGTACTCCTCTTATCCTTTTTATTATTATTATTATTATTATTATTATTATTATTATTATTATTATTATTATTATTATTATTATTATTATTATTATTATTATTATTATTATTATTATTAATTTTTTTTTTTTAAAGCAATCACTTATTGTTTGAAAATATCAATTGTTCTTGAAAGAGTATCAATTTATGTTGAATCAGTATTAAAAATTTATGTTCATTGCTAATGTTCTTCGATAACAAAATGTATTACTTTTTGGTGAAATAACATCAATTTTATTTGCATTGAATATTCATTTGATAGTCATCTTCCGAAACATCAAGTATTAGTTATTACGGTAAAATTTATGATTTTTCATAAATTCTTTTCAATAAAAAATATATTCATTATTAATCCTTTTCAGAAACAAAAATATATTACTTTTTATTGAAGAAGTTATAATTTTATGTTGAAAAAATACTAGACATTCATTGGTAATCAATTTCAGAAACAAAATGTGTTATTTTTTATTTAAAAAATATAATTTTCAGAGTACACTAATTTTTGTTTTTCAATAAACCTTTGAATCCGTTAATTCATACCCTTGCCCAATTGAACTGTTCAGTTTTACTGTAAGATAATGTTACATAAAATTAGGTGATGCAATGAAACAAATTATGAGGTGGGAGCTTATTTTAGAATAGTGGACAGTTGAAGCTCAAAAGCTAAGATGATGGTTAATGATGGAAGCTTGTTATTTTCATAATTTAAGTTGTATGGAATGTGAAGAAGTTGCACCAAACAAATTATTTTTTGTGATAATTACCTCTTCCATCTTTCCCACATGGAATTATCATTCACCTATGCTTGACTCATACAACCCCCTTTCCCCCAAAAAACAAAAATTAAATAAATAAATAAAGGACTTCCATTATTTTACAAATAGGACGTAGAGGTGAAAAAAGATGAAAACCCTAGTTTTCTCTCTTTTACAAGAACAGACTACATATCATCTCATGCAAAATGAATTGACATCTTTTATACTTATAAATGTGTTGCTTTTGCGATTAAATAAAATAATGAAAATTTTATATTGTTCAACTTCCAAAGGTTCTCATCAAACTTTAGATTTGTTATATGAAAAAATAATTCCTGATTATGAAGTTTTTGAATTAAAATATTGCAGCATAATTGTAGCAAATTAATTTATGATGGGTCGAATCATAATCCAATCTTTAATATTTTTATATGAAAATCACGGGTGGAATTCCACCATGATTTACAATTCAAATGCATATAATTGGTGGTTGAAAACAAACACATTATAGAGACCAACTCGATGTGACCCAAACCCAAACCCGGGTCCAGTTCATTAAAGCTAGCATGATGAATTATATGAGCCCAAATGAACCATCTTGATGTCTCCTTTTCGGACTGAGTCCCAAAAAAAGCAAATAAAAAATAGAACAACAACTTTAAATGTCTACAAAAAAACAGAATACTCTATTTTCGAGCCTGCGAATTAGGATAATAAGTCTTTAATTTTTATAATTTCAGGACAAAATAATCCAAACATTTCATATTTGGGCTTTTTATGGAAAAATTACAAAATTAAGACAACAATTTAGAGGTCCGGCAAATATAGGACACTATGTTTTCAGCTTCATAACTTTAGTTTTTGCAATTTGAGGACTAAATAGCTTACAACTACTGGACTTTTTATTGATTTTGATTGTCAGATGATAATTTTTCCCATATTTGCTTATTACATAACAATTTCATACAACATGATTATATTTTTAGGATATAATAGCGTAATCATTTTTTAAACAAAATTGATATTTTTAAGAAAAATTTCACACATCTTTTTCTTTAAACACTCTAGCTATCAATTTATAACGTTTTCTACTAATATTCTTTTGGTCTAATTTATATAAAATTTAATTTGAATTATGTTACAAATAAACTCTATTTAGTTTTCCAATATGAGCTAGTAGTATAATCATGAAAAATTTGGAGTAACCAAATTCAATCTCAAATTCTTACAAGTAATAACATTAATATGTAAGTTTATATATTGATTTAAGATAAATATACATATGTGGAACAAATATTTTATTTTATTTTTAAATTAAAGATAACTTTTGATAATGCAATTCTTAACAAAACTAAGAAGTATTTTGATACGGGTTATATCATAACTACTTTTGTTTGTTGGAGTTGCTTTTATGATTACAGTACCGTAGGCTAAAGAAATTCTTTAAAATCAGCAAAAAGCTCAATATTGGGTTTTTTTTGTCTTAAAATTACAAAAATTAAAGACTTATGAGGCCAATCCACAAGTTTGAAACATAGTGTTCTATTTTTGCTAGACCCTTAAAATTTATGTTATAATTTTTAAATTTTAAAATTTTGATTAGGGTCCAAATCAGATAACAGGTTTGAATCTGATGAGTTTGGACTATTTGTTCTACAATTATAAAAATTAAAGATTTATTGTCATAATTTGCATGCTAGAAAATATAATATTTTATTTATGAAAGATCTCTAAAATTGTTGTCCCACTTTTCCAATTTAAAGCGATTGTGACCCAGACCCAGACCCAGACCCAGACCCACCCAGGTCCAGTTAATTAAAGCTAGCATGAAGTATATGAACCCAACATGTAGATGAACCATCTTGCCGTATCCAGACTGATAGTCCCAAAAACAGCAACTAAAAGATTCCCTACTTGATTGCGTACCATTACTCACAATAATCACTTTATGGGGGATTATTACTTGCCAACTGCCATTTAAAACCTTTCTGGAAACAAGTCAATATCAACATTGATTATGTTCTTTTATTTTTCAGATATTTTGCTCCAGTTTTGAATTTTGAATTTTTACTTTTTCTAATGAGTCAATATAAGTTGCTCCATGTGTTCATAGAATATAATAGTATTAGAATATTTGTTGTATTTGATTGATGTAGAGGTTGAACCTTTGTTTTGGACCATTATTTAGTAAGATAATGTCACAAGACTATCAAGTTCTGAGCATATTTCTTACAACCTTCCGTCTCCCTTTCACAATGCAAATGTCATGTGATGTTGTTGTTATCCGCCATTCTTGTTGGAATAGGGCTCCCTACACGTGTTGTTTTTACTGCTATATTGGGAGTTCCGAAGATTCCAGCTGTAGGAGAACCAAGAACGTTGTTGTTGCTGTTGTTGTTGTTATTATTATTATCAATAAATATAAAGAATGTCATATTCACAGATTTTACTTCTAATAAATTCACATGGAATCCTCTTTTAGATTTAATTAAACATTTCATTTACCATGAGAAAAATATCAAATAGTATAAAATATAACAGTAAATAGAATCAATGACAATTAAGAGGATGTTTTCTGCATCTATGGAAAGCCCATGGGCCGGGTTTCTAGTTGTCCAGATATTTCATTCTTAAATGAGTTCCATGGCTGTAATTTTACAACCCAAGCTCTTAGACCCATATGGGATCTATTTCCTCCATTTCAGCCCTAGTTCTCTACCCAGGCGTATGGCTCCATTTTCAAATTGTAATTGAGGCCCATTATTCTGGCCTGGATAAATGAGCAACCACAATCTTCGCCTACAGTAAATGAATCTCTCAACTCAAGCAAGGCCTCAAGTTTGAGCCTCGTTCTCGCAGTTTAAATTATTATTGTTAATTTTTTTTGAGCAATCGTAGTTTTAAATTAAAAAAGCGAGGACTGGACAGTTTTTTGAAAAACAAGAATTTCAACTGCGACTGTAACTTTATAATAAACGCACATACATACATATATAACAATTATTGCATTGACTCGGATAATCAACAAATTACACTATACATTTGTTGCATATCGACTTGGGTGGTAATTTTGTTGGACTCTTTGGACTCGTATGATGAGTTCATATGTACGATATTATTATAAAAGATTGGCTTAATAAGGTTGATTTAACCAAGTTTTATAAGCAATTTTGAATTGATCTTTTATTTAAGAAAAAATAAAAATAAGTTGCAACACTAAAATTTATGTTTTCATTAGATAAATTTAGTTTATTTATTTCTCAAATTCAATTTCAATTGACTGCAAAATTATTGACTAAATAGAGCAACTTGAAGAAATGGTGCTCAATGAAAACCACATCTCACGTAGAAAAAATTATATTTCGGATCTTTTATTTCATTCTATATTCCATCTTATGTCCTAAAATAATAATTATACGTTATTTAAGTTTAATAACATCACTAATGCAAAAAACAAAATAGAAGATCTGAATAAAAAAATTGAAAAATTTCAATCACCTTATTAGTAAGAGCATTTTAAAAATAAGTAGTCAAATGTGCTTTCTTATATAGAGCAACATAGTATCATTTTGTGTTAGATTTATAAATAATTCAAACGCCTACGATCATTATTTGAGTTTGCACAAGTCCGTGCATCCCATACTTGTTGTACTGGTCTCTTCTAAAGATGAACTTGTGTAATATATTAATATAGTTATAAATTCACAACCAACATAATAGCTAACCAAATATAAAACTTTAATTACCTATCACAACAAACCAATTTAAAAGTGGAATTCTTATCATCTAGATGTGGCACGGTTCCGGTTCCAAACTGGAACCGTCGGTCAACGGTTCGGTTCAATCGTTGACCCGGTTTCGGTTCCGGTTTGGAACCGAAATCGTCTTCCGGACGGTTCGGTTCCGGTTCTCCTTTTTTTGGAACCCAAACCGCCGGTTTCGGTTCCCGGTACTCGGTTCTGCCCATTTGAAAATATAGCCGTTGGAGATCAACGGCTGAGATTAAGTAGCCGTTGATCTTCAACGGCCCAGATCGTGTAATCGTTGGGAACCGTCGGTTCCCAACGGATCTTTTGATTTTTTTTCCTATAAATACCCCTTCCTACTTATTTTATTTCACAACATCTAATCTCTCTCAATCTCTCTCACATCTTTCTCAATCTCTCTCGCATCTTTCTCAATCTCTCTCAATTATCTTGTGATCTCCCTCAATCTCTCCCAATTATCTTGTGATCTTTCTCAATCTCCCTCAATCTCTCCTGATTATCTTGTCATTTTTCTCAATCTCCCTCAATCTCTCTCTCAATTATCTTTATATTCTTTATCTAGTTATCTTTATCAATCCCTCTCAAAATGTCGAGCTCAAGCCAAAGAGGACGTGGAGGTAGATGATCATCTTCTTTATTTCGACAAGGAAAAGGAAAATCGGTTATGCTGACGAGTACAAGTGCCGGAACCGAAACGCCACCACCATCTCCTTTGGTTCCAAGATATCTCAATCTTGATGGTGAAGATATTGAAATTCCGGTCGAGTGGCAAGAAGATTTTGAAGCTCAATTAGGTTTGTGTTTATTTTATAAAATATCTCTCTTAAATATTATTTTATACTTTTTTTTTTTAGATATCTCTCTCAACTATCTATGTTTAATAATTTATTATGATTATCGATTTAGGTGCACAAAACGAATCTAACGAAGAAGAACGTCTTCCGACTCAAGAGAGTCAAAGTCAAAGTACGCGACAAACTCAAAGTAAACGAGACGAGGCACTAAGATCGGATATCTTTGCTGTTCACTTCAAAAGAGATATCCAAAATAATAAAGCAATTTGCAACTATTGCGGGGTGGAATATGTTTTTCAAAAAGGAGGAGGTTATGGCACGCTCAAAAAACATTTGCAACGTCTCCATCCCGACAAAGTTGGAAACGATCGGTGTCAAACACAAATACCTCGTGGAGGATTCACCGGATCCGGATCCACCGATGAATCACAAGATACGACTTCTTTATTTAAATATTCCAAACCTTTAATGAGAAAATATTTATCAAAAATGATTTGTGGCATGTCTTTAGCTTTTAATTTTGCTGAAAATGATTTGTATAAAAACCTTGTGTCACTATCAATGAACCCTCAAGTGTCCGGTGTTTCACGTAGAACATTAGTTCGTGATATTGAAAAAATTATAGGTGAATATAAATTGGCTTTAACTGATATGTTTAGTTCTTTACAACAAAATGTTTTAATTTGTGCGGTTTATGGGCGGATTATTGGAGAGAACATAGCTTTTTATGATTTACTTGTCATTGGATAGATAATTCATGGACAATGCAAAAAAGATTACTTGCATATAGAGAATTTGATCAAACACACATGACTACAAATATTTCTCATAAAATTCATACTATTTTGCAAGAATATAATTTAGTTACAAAATTTTTTCAATTTCATTTGACAATGCTAGTGCTAATACTGCTAGTTTGCCATTATTAATTCAAATTTGTCAACCATCATTTAAGGATAGATTTTTTCACATTAGATGCATGTGTCATGTTTTAAATTTGTGTGTACAAGATGGCATGAAACATTTTAAAGCACATATAGGTCCTATTAGATTAGCAATTGGACATTTAAAAAGACATGCAACTTTATGCAAAAAATGGAGAAGATTTTGTAAAGCATATGGTATGAGTGAACCCAAAAAAGTCACTAAAGATGTGCCTAATCGTTGGAATTCGACATATAAAATGTTGAATTCTTCTTATGAGGTTAGAAATGAATTATGTACATTTTTTTCACAAGAACAATTAGACATTCCTTTATTTCCAAGTTCATGGGATACATGTGTTGAATTAATGTCTCTTTTGAAAGTTTTTAAAGATGCAACGGAAGAATTATCTGGATGTTACTATCCCACTTCTCCTTTAGTTGTAGATCATTGTGTTAAAATTGCACTTATTTTACAATCATATTATTCGCATGACTCTTTACAAAATTGCATTGCAAGCATGAGAAGTAAATTGTTAAAATATTATCAAGAAATTCCCAATTTATTTTTAATTGCAAAACTTTTAGGTCCTAGAATTAGAGAAGATGGTTTAGAAGAATTACTAAGAATGTATTATGATGCATTATTTTCGGTTAGGGATGATGACACTCCTAATCCGCATATAATTGTAGGTAACACAAAACAATTACTTTATGATTGTTTTAAAGAATATAAAATTTATTATGGTGATAGTTTAAATAGTGAAAGCGGTCACATAAATGATAATATTGGTGGAGGTAGTTCGGTTTCGGATCAACCTGAACATTATCAAGATCCGAACTTTCAACACCTTAATCAATATTATAGGTTTTATGATATTAGAAAATTAAAAAAACCTAGGAGTAATAGTCTTTATCAAGAAGTAGATAATTATATGTCTACTACTTTTGAAGAACTTGGATTTGATACACTTAACGAGCTTTTGAGATGGTGGTCTCGAAGAGCAAAAAACTTTCCTATTTTATCACTAATGGCAAAGGAAATATTTGCGTGCCCGACATCCACCATCTCGGTTGAACAAGCATTTAGCACCGGCGGTTACATTTTGGATCTTCGAAGATCCAATTTAAAGGTGGAAAACCTAGAAAATCAAGCTTTACTTCATGATTGGTCGAACGCCGAGGTAAGAAAACAACAAGTAAATTTTGATGAAGACGATGAGGATGAAGATGGAAACAAGTATTTGACCACATCCGGGAGTGATTGAGTCACGCCACTAAGCCACTTCTCAAGCATCAAGGTAAGAGAACTACGACGACTTTGATTCCTCAACTATGAGGATACGTAGGCAACTTAATTCTAAATTAGAAATTAAATTTTAATTTCTAATTTATAGTTAAGCTCAAGTCTTTTTTTTTCTTTCTTCTATTTTTTTTAATATGTTGTAATTGAAAACTTGTAAAGTTGTAATCTCTTATTAAAAGAAGTAAATGTTTTTAGGTAAGTTAATTTTTTTATGTAACTTTTCTATTTTTATTTTATTTTATTATAAGTTGTAAAGTTAAATTTTGATTGTTGTAATTTTTTTTTTGTAAAATGTAATTGTTTTAGTTAAGTTAACTATATATTCAATTCAATCTCTTGTGATAATCAAATTCAAAAGACCAAAAATTAATTTTGAAAGTTGTTAATTATTAAAAAAAAAAACAGAGCCGGCGGAATCGGAATCGGAACCGGGGGAACCGGCGGTTCGGGAACCGGAACCGGAACCGGAACCGTATATATGGCGGTTCGGTTTCGGTTCCACCCTCCACGGTTCCGAAAACCGGCGGTTCCGAAACCAAAACCGGAACCGTGCCCGTCTCTATTATCATCAGCTTACTGTTACTTGTGCAGCAATTCCAAATTAACAACTAAAATTTTATTCCTTATTGTCACGAAAATTTTAACCTCAGTATTATTTTTGCGCATATGTTCAGAGTTTACAAAAAAATGTAAGATAATTTAACTAAATTCTTCACAAAAAAAAAAAAAAAAAAAAAAAGAAACAAAAAAAGTAGAATCTCAACATACATTAAGGAGTTCTGAAATTTTAGTTGGTGGTAAATTATATTAATTTTATTTATATCTACTATTCCAAAGAATTCTATTTTGCATTTGTCAAAAGGACAATACATGTTACTTCAATACTTCATTAAGGCTGGTCAATGTACTTTTTCCCAGAATAGGTCAAAGACACTGGGATTTAATTAAAAAAGAAAAAAGCAGTTTGAACTTCTATTTATTGTTCAATTGTTACACACATGTGCAGAATAACTGAAAGCATGTGCAGAAGTCACGTGCATCTGGAGTTCCGCACGCCGTATTAGATGTTTTCCAGCCGCTGAATCCGGAGGACATATGAATTATGACGTAGGCACTTGATTACTCTCCATTTAATTATTTTTCCATATCATTTAGTTAATTTTAAGGATGTTCTGGCACCTCTAGTCATTTTTGTAAGCATTATATTTATGTTTATTTTTTCTTGAAGAAGGTTTTGGATATAAATATCGAGACATGCAAAGATGGCTATCTCTAAAACTATAAGTTATAAGAAAGAATAAAAAGAGAAAACATCGATTACTTGTATCTAAGATATGAAATAAAAAGAGGAAAACAATATATATATGTATACAAACATATATAAAGAAGAGGGATGTCAAGAACCTAGGTTTTTTATGAATTGGGTTTGGTTGGAGAAATATGTTTGCCATAGTTATAACAAATATAGTGGTTTTGAAGTCATATTTATTTTTTGAAAAATTTACATATTATTTAATAACTTAATTAATAAATAAAAAAATTGAAAGTTAATGACCTATAATTTAACCGATCAATAATAAAATATTCTATTAAAAAATATAATTTTTTTTTTTTGAAACTAAGGAAGTAGAAAATTTGATTTTTTCTAGCTGTGGCGGACGTTTTGGCAGAACATGGGAAGGCCTCTACAACTTGACGTTTGATGTTCAATGCATTACTGCTATTATAATATAATATGTGTTGTATTTATTGTGGTTGAATTGGTGTTAGAGTTGCTTCTTAATTATTTTTAAACGCTATATAATTATTGTGGTACAAGAAACTAACGCTTATATTAGCAGCACAAAATATGTAAAGAAGTGGAGAGAATAAATATTGGCTTCCAAGGTAGTTGAGCAATGCACATTTATGATATTATGAAAAACAAGTTTTGATATGACGTAGTAGTCACATTACTAATTACGTGAAGACAAGACCATTCACCTACAATTGGGATAGAATATTGGTATCCACAGATATCTATTTGCACAACTAACCTCATCTTGGTGTAATTGCTCGAAAGTCATACGATGATCCCATCTAACAAAAATATAATGATAGAGAGATCTAAATCAAATTTATGATTTTCTGATCTCTTGCTCACCTGCTCCACCGTCTTAAAGAAACGAAAATTGGATTCAGTTTCACATGAGTTGAATAGAGATTCTGTCAGTCATCCAAGATTTAATGAGCCTGAACTTGTAGCGCCACCCATATTTTGCTGACTTCATTTTGTGTTTTCATTATTTACACGGCATTCATCCCCAAATAAATGCTCGTTTTCGGTTGTGGATGGGATGATCATTAAATTTAAGTATTCTTTCATTTATAACCATATATATATGTATGTATTGTTGCAGTACATGGAAGATTATTGAAATCAGGAATTTACGATGGACAAATAATTTAGTAGTGTAAATAAACCAAGTATTTGATAAGTTTTTCAAAGCTCAATTTTATATATTGATCGAGTAAATTCAAAAATAATAGTTCAAGTTAGGGTTCAATTCGATAATAAATAAGTTAGGTTCAAATTATTATAAATTTAAAAATTCAAATAATTTTTTCGTTATAAGTCCGTTTTTGATATATAATATATTAAATGAATTTTTTTTTGTGATCTTTAATTTAACACCAATATTGTATATATCGAAATAAATAATTATATTTAAAATTATGAATATAATTTTTATAGATGAAATATAATTTTTTATGCATTAAATTATTAATATTAAAATTTTGATACATGTGTTGAATTTGAATGAATAGTATATAAATTTTTTTATATGAATTTAACTTAAAAATATAAATAATATTTTTATAAAAATAAAAATATTGAACTTCAATATTTTTTATTTATATTCAGTTAAGGAACAATTCAAAATTTATTTTAAAATGTTGTATAATTTATTATTTAGTAAAATTAATTTAAAAAAAATGAAAATGCAATTTAATATATAAAGCTATATTTCAAATTGAATAATATTTATATAAATATAATTGATGTAAATAATAAATTATGTATATTTTTAATAATAATACTATAATTTTATTATAAATTATTAATATAATAAATTTATTGGTAGACATGCGGTCTTAATAAAAAGAGAAACTGACGTCGCAAAGAGAAGCTTTTAGATCCAATCTATGTAGAGAAGTTGCAACATTCTTCTCCGGTTTTGAAGGTTACAATCACATGCATAACTGTCTATTGGGACACTTCATCATCACTCATGGCCGTTCGATCCAACATATGTTACATATTATGAAATATATCATATCAACAGGAAAACTCACATATTCACCGCAAACGAAAATAACTAAATTTTATAACTTTAAACATTTTATCTAATGAGTCCATTAACTTATGTGCCTATTGGGTAGGTGAATATTTTCAATAAAAAATGTTAATATATGCGTATAGTATATATTCTCGATTTGCATGAATTATATATACACATAGACGTATTGTTGTATGTATTTCTAGTATCATAATCTCTTCGATTTGACCTTGATAAATTAGAATTATAAAGATATTTTTAATTTATTTATTTTAGTTAAATATTGTTGTGTCTTTAATTCAGGAAAAAATTATAAAAAATAAGAGTGAAAAACTATTGAAGAACTGAAACTAATTATTTCTTTGCTCTAAGTAATAGTAAGAAGGGGAGTAGAGACACTGAGAGTGGTATCGAACCCAATTCTGCCTTAATTTTTTTACTGGATGTTATTAGATTATTAAAGTTTAGACAATTTTTTTTTGAAATTTTACACTCTAACAAAAATTTAATGATGATGATGTGAATTAAATAAAAATACTTTTTTTGGAACGTATATTTAATTGAACCATAAGTGACACCATTAATTTAATAATAATATAAAAGTTCTTCTACAGTAATTTTTTTTCGATATGTCCAAATTATAATATTAATGAGCTACAAAAGCTCAATTTAAAAAAATATATAAAACAAAAATCTATATCCTATAAATATTAGTAATAAAAAAATGAAAATCTAAAAAATGGCGTGGGTCCACAGCCATCCTCATTTATTATCGCCATGCTCATCCGTAACCAAAATGTATCCTTAAGTGCTACTACCCTTGCTTCATCACGCAGACAAAACTTTGACGGTTGAGATCAGCCCACATCCACACCTTTATTTAATCATAATCCATAGCCATAAATGTGTATACATATAAATTTAATAAATAAAATGGCGAGGAGGAAGAAGTTAGCAACCGGCCAAAAATGTAACCAGGCCTACTTATTAATGCAATTGTTCCCTCTTCAAATTCATCATTTAAACTCACCATTTATTTAATATTATTTACTTAATAAATATCACTTCATTCTATGAACCCATAATTTTTTAAATTTCAATTTCGGGTCAACATCATCTTCATGAAATTCCTCAAATCAATAATCAGGGCACAGGGTCTCCGGGCATCTCTATATTATTTTTATTTATAATCTTTTTATTTTCCCCAAAATAAATAAATTCTTCTTATATTTCATCCTTTAAATCCACTCTCTTTCCAGATCCAATTCAGCTCAACTTTTGAAGAAAATGGCGAAACCAAGCTCAAGAATGATGAACGCTGACTGTCTCCACGATGACAAGATTTTCTCCAGGCTGCTGTCCAGGGAAAAGTACAGCTCCTCAAAGCAAGGGGAAGCATCGTTTCGGGTGTTGTACTACGGCGGCGCCACCGGTTCTGTGCCTTTCCTGTGGGAGTCTCAGCCGGGCACCCCCAAACACAAGTTCAGCGACAACCCTCTTCCGCCGCTCACTCCGCCGCCGCAGTACCAATCAAGCCCCCGAGCGAACCACCACCTGCAGAAAAAACACTCCAAGAATTCCAAAATTTTCAACTCCATTTTCGCCAGAGTTCCATCCAAGAAGTCAACCAATGCATCACCCATGTTCTCTCCGCCACCGTCGTCGTCGTCATCGTTTTCGCATTCCTATTCATTGCCGTCCACTCCGCTTCATACGGGGAAAAACAATTCTAAAGCCCGATCAATATCGATCGTGGATTTCGGGCTGGACGAAGATGATTATGAGCCCGAAACAAATTCTCCAACATCAACATTGTGCTTTGGTCCGAGAAGTGGAAGCCCGGCAAGGAAATTTAAGAGTGTGAAGAAGGTGGTGAAATCTATTGTTGGCCATGGTAATTCTAATTAGAAAAATGTAATACAATTTTACTTGTTTGATGTTCGATTTGTACATCATGAGATAGCTCTCTAGCTAGTTTGATCCAATCGTGTGATTGTGATAATGTCCTGATTTTAATGTCATAAAATCTAAAGAGACAAGTTCAATCAAGATTTGAATTTCGTTTCTTTCAGTTGAATTTGCAGGTAATTAGTTGATTTTGTCTCCCCCAATAATTTTGTGAGTGCACCGACACTCTACAAGTTATTGATGTTCTTTTTGTCATACTTGTATAGATAGAAATTCCAACGTAATTTTCTAGTTTAAATTGTGTTCATCTTTTATTTTAATGTGCTAGCTTCCATAAATATTATGTGAAAACAATTCAATTAACTGAAATACGCTCGTAAACTTGAAAAGGATCCAACTCAATTGGATGATATTTTTGATGATTTGTTCCAAAAATTGAGTAGAATTGTCAATAATTTGTAAATGTAATTTTTTAGTTTTTCATACACGTCTCATAACAGAATTCTTTTAGTGCACCATGAGTTATTAATTGTACTTAAGAATTTTATATAAATATAACTCTTCATTTAGAACGAACAATATATATTTTGTATCACTTTTAAACTAGTATTACTTAAAGAATAGTTGTAATTTTTGGGTAAAAGTTCAAACCTCAAATGACGTCATATAATCAAATATCATAACTCATAAGTTTAAAACAAAATATCAAAAGACAGTTAAATCCCAATCAATTAAAAGCATCTAAATTAGCAATATCTAGTTATTCTTCTCCATATTCTTTTTTAATTTTTTACTTTTTTGAGAATATGTTTCTTTAACTTTATCTTGATGTTTTTTCAAAGTTTTCTAATGTTTTATTAGGTAATCAAAGCTCAACTAAGAGAAAACAATGTCGTTTTACATAAGGCGATTTAAAAAAATTGAAGTCCTAGCGGGAACTAATCACCCAAATGCCTAACAGGGGTTGATTATACTAAAACCCGAGTAGAGGACGTAAAATTTTGCTTATGCAGAAAGAATTTTAGAATACTGATATAGAGGACTTTACAAAAGTTACATCTTTTGAATTGCATTTGAGATTTCTTGTTATATGTTTTTTAATTGTAGATGAACTCTTGGATTATTATATTAGTAATTAGAATAAATATGAAAATGGTAATCGAAATGGGACCATTTATTGAATTGCAATAAGCCCATTTCAGCAAGTCCAATTTGGGCAGCTTGGAACTGATTTTGTGCTGGGACAGATCTGCACTTAAATCTCGTTGAATTGGGCCCAAATTAGAGGATGATAACAAAAATTAGACATTCTTGTTCATACAAAAAATGTAATCACATATTCTAGCATGGAAAATAAGAAGGAAATTAATCTTTTTACCTCACTGAATAATCATTATTTAGTAAAACAATTATTTTAGATTTGTTATTTATTTATTTATTAAATAATCTTTTTTTTTATTTTATATTTTATATTTTTATACTAATTATTCAAACTTTAATTATTTGGTTATTTTAGACAAGATTTTCGAATCATTAGGCTAAAATTCTAACTTTCACATTTATTTAAGTATTATTCAAATTTTATTAAGAAGTCTCAAATTTATTATATAATTTCATATATTTTAATTTTGTGTTTTCATTTATTTTGTTGCCTATGAGGACAACTAATTAATCAAAGTCAGAAATGTCCTCCGAATCACCATGTGACAGTCCACATTAAATGTCGAATTCGAGAAGGGTAATTTTTCTTTTTTACTTTCTCCGACCTAATAGATGAGGCATATTTTTTCTAAAAAAGTATTAACTTTTTTTTTTATCTATCAAATGAAGGTAACATTTAAAAAAAAAAAAATAAATTTATATTTATATAAATTCTTTTATTCATTAATTTAATTTATTGAATTATATATATATATATATATATATATATGTAATGTTAACTAATAAAACAAGATACTAACTTTTTATTTTTTGGAACAAAACATATTTATAAAACAAAACTCATTTTTTGTATAAGGAATAGGTTGCTTCAAGAGAAGAACATCTATGTTTGCTGTTCACAGGTACGTATAAACAGGCTGTAAAAAATACATATAAACAAAATACACAGAAATTTCCCATTCTTCTAGAAACCTTTCAAAAGCCACTACAACTTTTTTTAGCACTGAAGTCTAACTATATTACTTTAATCATTTTTACCCCCTCATTTTCAGTTTCCAATCTTCACAGACAATATATATGCCACACTCTGTAGAAAAATCTAATTAATTAATTAAGAAATAGTCAGGAGATAATTATCTCAGTTGTTACACAAATCTCAACCACAAACATTACTTTCTTAGTTAATCTTGAAAAAAATTAACATTAATCATCACTGTCTGTTAAAGTTTCTGCTCTAAGACATATTTCTTACTTGAAGTCTCATGAAATTAAGGCATTCCCCCTTTTGAGTTCTTGGAGGTGACAGTCCAACACAACAGTTAATGTCACTGTAATAAACTAAAGGTCCATTGCTTGAGGAGGATTAACCAGAAAAATCTTCAGTTTCTTTATCTAAATGATACTCCCTCTGTCCCAAAAAATATTAATAATTTTTTCTAAAAAAAAAAAGGGTCATGTTTCAAAAGTCAATGTCTCATTCTATTACTTAAAATAAAAAAAAAACTGAAATTTATTTATTATTATTATTATTTTGGGTTGATTACATAAGAAATCATGACATTTGATGAACTTTTTATTTAATCACGACTTTTTTATTTTTGCAATTCAAAACATATGACAATTTTATGTTGATTTTTTATATATATTTAGCTTAAATTATTATTATTGTTGTTGTTATTGTTGTTGTTGTTGTTATTATTATTATACTTTATCTAGTTTGTCTACTTGAATGTTTGAAGTCAAGATCACTATGAAATTAAAAAAATGTCAATTTTAAAGTAATTATAATTAATTTATAAATGTGATATTAATTTATTTGTTGGTACATGATCAAACATTAAATTATATCAAAATTATAAACACATATTTGTCGGCACTATTTTTTAATTTTTTCTTGTGTAACATAAATAATATATAAAACACATTTCTTACATGTTTTTATCATCGTTTCATATGTAATATAAATAATATACAAAACATAATTTCTTATATATCATTTCAAATATTATAATAATAATAATAATAATAATAATAATAATAATAATAATAATAATAATAATAATAATAATTTACAGCTAAATATAAAAAAAAAAATTCAACACAAAAATGTCATGTGCTTTGAATTACAAAAACTGAAAAGATTATGCTTGAAATTGTAAAACTTAAAAAATCATGATTAAAATATAAATTTTATTAAAAATCGTAATTGTTTATACAATTAACTCTATTATTTTTTGGGATGAAGGGATTGGTCAAGAACAAAAGCTGTTGAAAGTGAGAGATAATTTAGTTTTCTTTCAGTTTTTCAAGTTCAGGTGCTTTGATGTATGGCTGGCTAGCTGCAAGTATTTTGACCTCCAAAGACTAGAATGTCTCGGTGCTTATTAAAAGTTTATCTTTCTGTGTGTGAATCACACACTTGGGAGGTGAGAAAATGTAATAAAAATTGTTTGGAATTAATGCCCTCTGAAAACACTAATCCTTTCATAAAAATTTCTGCCATTTGAAATAGCTAATAAATGAAAGAATAATTTCACATGAATATATTCTGTCATTTGTATAAATTAATAATCCAATTTAATGAACACAACGACAAGTCTTATTGTGTATGTTTAGGACTTACTTTTAATAATCTCCCAGAAATAAATGGTTAGATTGGAAGTATTTAAAGTAATACTTATGTGAGACAATTTCACTTTAATTAAATAAGAAACAGAAAACATTATTAATTTTTTAATAAACCCTAAGAAACTGAATTAAATACATTTTGAAAGGCGGTCACATAATTTTTTTGGAAGCTAGAGGAAACAAGATTTGATCATAAAAGTTTTGTGACCCTAATTAAATTAGTTAAAATGTGTGTTCTGAAAACTCAATAAATATGTCCATGAGAGATGAGAAACCAGTTAGGGTAAAAATATTGAGGAAACAGCTAAGACTTGGACTCCCAAGACCATGGTATTGAAACTCCAAGAATGGAATTTAGGGTTTCCATATGAAAAAATAATTGATGGATAATATATTTATATCCATAAATTGTACTCACGAGCTAATTTTATTGGGGAGAAACACAGGTTGGCCATAACTGCAGTACTGAGATTTGGGTTAAACAATGGGGCGGGTTATTTGCCTTAAAATACGGGTCAAACAAGAATCCATGGTGTCATTTCCTTAAAGTCTAAGCAAAAATTATTCATAAATTTAATATCTACTCCATACATACCCTTTTCTTTATTTCCTCTACATCACCACCCACCTTGAAATAACGTTCCACAGATTCAGACCCAAGCAAAACTTGCTTTCCTCCAATCATCTCTCTTGCATTCTACTTTGCATCAATTTAAATATGATACCCTAGATAACCTTTTTTTTTTTTTTTTTTTTTTTTTTTTTTTTTTTTTTAATAAAACAGAATTAGTATATTAGATTACTAGCTACTCCATGTATTTTTAAATTTAATTTTTCTCCATTCTTATAAAATGATCCGTTAGACTAACGAAAAACCTAGAAAAGTAAGTGTGTGAAATACACAAAAAATATGTATAACACGGGTGCTCGAAAACCCTGACCTTAAAAAAGAAGGTTGTGAGAATCTTAATTATATTAGAAACTTGCCCTTTGTAATATAGTGTAGGTGAGATGTCCAAAATCTAGTAGCAACGTGCTATATTTAGTCACAAACTAAGCTACTATTTATGTAAAACTAAGTCGATGGGTTTATCTTGAAGGTAACCCATCATTTTCTGTGAAAATTACTGAAAGTTTCGACTGCTCTTAGACTAATAACTTAATCCTTGGAACCTAATTTATTTTTGATTAAAATGTTTCTGCAATTTCTCCCAAGATAGAAGCAAGCCCACATGCATCAACTGGGAGAAATAAATCAAAGAAGGTAAAAGTATATACGGTTGAAATTAACCAATTCCTGCTCGAAAGTCAACGCTGGAAGACTCCCACGTGAGGAGTGCGTGACAAAAGCTGGCATTTTGTTTACTAGATTCTGATTTTCAGTGTGTGTGTGTTTGTGAAGTTCGTCGTCATCATAGCATACAAATTTGTTCTTGCAGGCAATATTGAATCCTCGTACCCGCCATCAAAGGAGAGGGCCACAAATTTAACTGTTAATGTGCAAAGGAACTTAAACTCGTTTTCAGATTCCTAATCACGTATCCTCTTGGCAGTTTCTGTAATGACAATATGGACAGTCTTTATCCTCTTTGTCTTGCCTTTTAAGCACTCTTAACTCTCTCACCCTTTATATTTTCTTTCTTCAACCTTCAGCCCTCTCTCTCTCTCTCTCTCTCTCTCTCTCTCTCTCAATCTTCTTGTTGGCTCAATCAGCAGATAGTATGCCTGAATGTCCACAGAAAGGTGATCGGTCATTCCTCTAAAACACACACACACACAACTCTCACAATTGAATAAAAGCCCCCCTAGGGTTTTATATATTACATAGGAAAATAAGGAAATGGGATATAGATGTAGTCAATGTTGAATAAGCATAGTTTTAAGTCTTCTTATATATTAGAGGGTGTTTAAAAGTTCTCCTCCTAATAAATTGTTGAAAGTTAATTTCAATTTCCATGCCATAAAGGAGTATCAAATCTAGCCTCCATTTGTTTCTTCATCAAAATTGAATGAGTTATTTATTTATTTATTTTTTTCTGCAGGGAAAGATTTGAGGAGATAGGCAAGAAGATCAAGAGAGAATCCGATGCCTTCCCACAACAGATGGGAGGAAGAAGACATATGCTGGGGCCTTCCGGAACCCTAAACACCATCACTCCCTGTGCCGCCTGTAAGCTTCTGAGACGACGTTGTGCTCAAGAGTGCCCTTTTTCTCCATACTTCTCTCCTCACGAACCCCAGAAATTTGCTTCTGTTCACAAAGTCTTTGGCGCTAGCAATGTCTCCAAGATGCTAATGGTAAACCCTAATTCTTGCTAATAACCATATATAATCATCATCTAATCACCTATTCATGAAGAATCTCATTCGCTCGGTTTGACAAATTCTTTTGTGGGCTGAATGGAAGGACCTGAGTTTTTATGGTACGGATTAGTTTTAGACAAAATGACTTGGTTTTTATTGATATGAATAGGGGTGCAACTCATGTTGTATGTAATCTCACTTAATTTAACTGTTTTGGGAGTTAGTCCTATATGTTGAATTAATATTATGTGGTTACTTAAAACAGGAGGTTCCTGAAAGCCAGAGAGCAGATGCTGCAAATAGTCTTGTTTATGAGGCAAATGTAAGGCTAAGAGATCCAGTTTATGGGTGCATGGGAGCAATTTCTACTTTGCAACAGCAAGTGCAAATTTTACAAGCAGAACTTAATGCTGTGAGGACTGAGATTTTGAAATACAAGTATAGGGAATCTAATATCCTTCCATCTTCTCAGATATCATCGTTGCTTTCATCTGGGCCCGTCTCTGTTGTTGCACCGCCGCCACTGTCTCTTCCTCCACCACCACCGCCGCCGCCTCCAGCACTTCCTCTCGCACCCTTGTCCTCTCCCTTGTACACTGCAGTTACATCTACTACTGCTGACTTTAGCACCATTTCAAATGAAAATATCACATATTTTGGTTAAATTATTTTGGCCTTCTAAATTAGTCACCCAGTTATCAATCATACAGGAAGGCATATTCAGAAATAAATAGATTACCGTCATCTTTTTTTTTTTTGTCATGTCCAAAGAGTTAATTCTATCTATAAATTTTGTACCCATATACTTATACACTTGCTGTAAGTTTTATATTTGTGTTTAATTATCGTACAAATCGGTGTAATTTTTTATTGTTTTTCCTTTCCTTCATTTCTTGTTTTCAAGACGCTCATTGGTCCAGTGATCTAGATATGTAACCATCGTCCATACTTGATTATAGTTTGTATGTGTGTGGTCTCTCTCTCTCTCTTTCTCTAAAATTACTTTGTGTGCTACAGAAATATATAAAGAGTTATTTGGAGGGAAAGAGTTGATGAAGATTCAGACTTCCAAGGGACAGCGACTTATTCTATGAAGGTCTCAAAGGGCATAAACTTGAACATGCTTATATATTCCAGTAAAGGAAATTAATTTATGTGGGATATATGCTGGGAAACCTAAAAGGTAAGATTCTATGAATTCTCAAACCTGTAGTTTTTATATTCATGTATGTATGTATGTCTATGTATATAGATATACACTTATTACACACTTCACACAGACACATTATATATATATATAGATATAGATATAGATAAATATATATGTGTAGTGTTGTGAAATAGAGCTGATGTTTGGATCTTTATAGAGACTATGCATTGAATTGTATCTTGGCATATTTTTTAACCAATTAACAAAAATACAATTAGTATTTTATATGAAAGTGTGCTCAAATAAAAAAAAAAAAAAATCGATGTTCATATGATGTGTTCACTACTTTTAGAAATTCAATCAAGCTAGTTTGAATATACATAACTAGGATATCATGTGAATTATTCTTTTCCTATAAGAAAACATATTTTATGACCATCTTTATGGCCCTATGATTCGAGACATATGAATAATTAGGGACTAGAGGGTCATTTCAATACTCAATAATCACTTAAAAAAACCCAAATTTGAAGAATTCGACGTAGAACATTAGCCCTTAATTATGAATATGGTAGAAAAAAAAAAAAAAAAGATCCCCCATCAAAAGCGCATTTGAAGTTGTTCTACATGACAGAGAGGGTATGCAAGTTCATTCCTAATTTTTATTATAAATATATAATTAAATAGATAATATAGTATGATTTAAATTTTTTTTTATTTCATTTCACATATTATTTTCTGATTAGAGTTAGAGCACCCAATTTCAAGATTGTGGGCATAGAGCTATTAATTAATTAAATTAAATTAATTTTGTCCCATTGTAGATCGCTTAGTGATACAGTTTTGTTTAGTTGTATGATGGGGATACGGCAATAGTTTCAGTTGGAGATGACTAGAATGAAATTAAAAATAATTAATTGGTATAGATTTAATATGCTACAATGGTTTCTGTTTAGACAAGAATATGTGATCTTTTGTTGTAAGAAGGGATTGCATGTCTTGTAGAATTGTATTATCAGCAACCTTCTTTTGATTATTATATTAATTAGTTTCTAACACTCAATTTCTTTATCTGTATCTCTAATCAAATTTAATTACACCTAACATCTTTTTATTTATTTATTTATTTATTTATTTACATAATTTATATTATATTTGTTCAAAATTCAAGATCCGGAACACAATATGAATCCGTGCAACCAACCGTAGCACGTGTGAACCCTTTCTTGACAGCTAAATACCTCATAGTATTTGTTTTTTGCCTTCTCTTGGCGTGGAGATATCAGCAACCTTGCTGTAGGGAAGGATAAGCAACATATAATTAATTAATTCTGACTTTTAAACAAACTAATCAGAAAGTTCAATTAATCCATAACTGGATTCCTCTACTGTATTCGATTTCTATTTAGTATTTTGATACACTCAATGTATATATTAATGATGGCATTTATACACGATATATGTGAGGTAATACAGTAATTGAAACATAGAGGTGGATATTGCATGTTCGAAACCCTATTTTCAAATTAATATATCTATTTATTTGTTTATTTATAGTGCATCTTTGGGTTACATGTGTATGTGCAAAGAATAATTTCAACATCTCACATGGAGATGGTGACTGAATTTGGTCCAAAGTCTAGATTGCTTCTAATGGTGGCGTTCTCCTTGTCCTCACACAATTTCCTATGGATTTGTATGTACAATATCATACTTTAATTATAAAAATAACTTCTCAACTCTTTGTCGTTGAGTTTTCATGCCCCCCAATACCTCATCTTTCAACACTTAATTTCAAAGAAACATAAACAATATTGTGTTGTGATCTTTTACAATGCTCAATGTACGAATGTGGGAGAAATAATTAGAATAATAGTGTCCATAACTTGTTGTAGATTGCTTAATTGTTCCTTCATTTCAAAACAAAAACAAAATAGAAAATCATGTTTTATAAAAGTATAATATTTATTTTTTGTCAATTTACGAAAGTACAAACTCTTAAGACTATAAATTTATACTATACAACTTCTTTAAATGTTTATTTAATTTACTCCAAAATATTTTAAGTATTTGTAAGAGAATACTTCAATTTTTTTCTATTAATAAAAAGAGACCTTATAACTTTCTAATTTTTTTTTTTTTTTTTTTGAATAAAAATGTAGCTAGGGAGTGTTTGTGTTTACTTTTGCTTTTGAAAAAGTCATTGAAATTATAAGTCTTTGGAAACTTATTTACCCAAAAACTAAGTGAGGTGAAATTAGTAGTGTTATATGCATATTTACAATCATTTAAAAAAAATATCTCGAATTTAATTATATTTGAAGGAGAAACTAAAGTAATTAGCATCATAAAGTTATGTAAGCAGATGTTGTATCACAGATATTTGATGTTTTCCTTCATATGTAATTTATTGCTATATAAATAAGAGATAACATTTGAAAGATTCGTAGTTACTCAAATAGAGTTGATATTTAAAATGTAATTGACACATATATTATATATATCATCTACAAAATCATGCCATATTATGACCATTTACTTCCCTTTGATAGTCGGCTATGGGGAATTTTGACAAAATGTTTTAAAATTAAATAAAATTTTTTATGATAAAAAAATTACTTCTTTAAGATAAAAGTATTAGATCCAAAATAATCAAGTAGTAATATTTTTTGAAAAATAGGTAATATATTTTCGTTTAAAGTAATACTCTTTGAGATTAAATGTAAATAATTTTATTTTTATAAATTACAACGAAATATCTTCCTTTTTTTTTTTTAGATGATGACATTCAAATAACTCTTAGTTAGAAATAAATAAAATTCTATTTTTTGTTATTATTTAATTTTTATTCGTTCTACAGAACATATTCTAATAAAAAAAGAGTTTTGAATAGATCTGAAGGGGTGGGGCTGGGTTGCTGGGAACAGGGTTGAGACTGCTAGAATTGGAGTGGGTGGATCGTGTTCAATGTGATTGCTATGTTGCTACCAATTCTCTTGACAGTTGAGGTCATATGGATGAACTCGTTCCTTAATTTCTGCAAACACAACTCATCAAGATTAAAAAGGACTTCCTTTTTAAACAATGGACACATAAGTTGTGTAATTCTAAAAAAAATAGTCATGAAACTTTTATGAAGCTCGGCATGCCCAAGGCGACTCCTTAATGCCTCCTGTTTTGCACGAGGGTGCCATCCTTCAGTTTCAGCCTCCTTGGCATGATCGATTTCTAAACTTGCACTAAGGTGATCCCGCATTATTTCCTCTTTGATGCTTCCCTTACGAGATGCCCTCATTTTGGTTCTATTAAGTCTTGCATAACTTTAAAATTTTCAATTAATTCACACTATCAAAATTAATAAACTTGAAAGAAAGGACAATGTGGCTTATGCAAGATTTAAGAGACTTTGTCGGAAAACTTTTGGACTTCTTTTGATCGATGATGTTTTGGACTATATCCACAACCTTGCAATCTTCAACATCTTCTTGAAACTTCTTTGCATCATACAAGAAATACACCACTTTCTCATTATTTACTCTTAGAGTCAAATTTCCATTTCTCATGTCAATAAGGGATGCAATAATGGCTAAGAATGGTCTACCCAAAATAAATGGCATCTCGTGGTCTTCTTCCATATCCAGCATAACAAAGTCCACTAGAATATGAACTTGTCCACTTTCATGAGCACATTTTCTATGATTTCTTTTGGATACTTTATAAACCTATTAGCAAGTTGCAATATGATTGATGATGATTTCACCGTTCCTAAGCCCAATTTCTTGAATATGGATAACAACATTAAATATATGCTTGCCCCCAAATCACGCAACACTTTTATTAAAGTGGTTATTGCCAATTTCACATGGAATTGTATAGCTTCCTGAATCCTTCAATTTTTGTGGAAACTTTCTTTGGATAATTGCACTACACTTCTCTGTTAGATTGATTGTCTCATGGTCTTCAATTCTCCTTTTCTTCGCTAGAATTTTCTTAAAAAATTTAGCATAGTTATGCTTTTGTTCAATAGCACCAGCAAAAGGAATATTAATTGATAATTTCTTAAAATTTTCTAAGAAATTAGTAAAATGTGTCTCCTTAACTTGCTTCCTTAGCCTTGGCAATGATGGAATATATGCAATGCTGACACATATTTGACTTCCTTTGCTTCTTGCCCCTAATCCTCTCTTTCACTTGTCTTTTCTTCTTTGTAAGGTAGCTCGTCCCTCATATGTATGTCATGAAATTGCTCATTTGGGTTGATTTTAGTGGTACCTAGAAATTGTCCCTTTTGTTGTATGCTTCCCACTATTTTAGCTATTTTACCAACTTGCATCTCCAAAGATTTATTGGAGCTTTGAATTCGGTTGTGACTTTGTTCATCGTGATAGCTAAATTGTCAACCTTTGCTGCCTGCGTATCCATCATTTTCTTTGTGGTCTGCATAAAGGATGCAAATATATTCTCCAAATCGGTTTGTTTCCATCATTTATGACTTCATTCATAACAAAGAAACTGGGTGGTGGCTGCAAAAAATTGTTTGGATTAGAATAATTGAGTTTATGTCTTTGTCCAAACTGATATTGTCTATAATTATTATTGTAGCCTCGTCCTTGCATATAATTCACATCCTCCAGTATGTCTTGGATCTCTAAATCAATTGGTATCAAATATATTGCATATTTGGATCAAGTGTTCATAAATTACCTACGAAAACACGACAAAAATCAAGTAAAGAAATAATAATTATAAATATACACTTTAAATTAAAGTCTAATATCTAAAACGAATACCAGTTGTAAATTACGCCAGTCCCCGACAACGGCGCCATAAACTTGTTTGCTATTTTATTTCACTTAAAATTCGACTCGCAAGTACACGAGGTAAATTATAATAAAATATGGTGACAACATGTATCATATCCACAAGGACTGTATATAGTAAAATCAACTAAGTACTAGTTTATGATATTTTTCTTTATCTAAAGAATTCAATAATTGGAATGAGCTTTATAAATAAATTAAAACTAATAAGGAGAAGAATTAGACAACAAAGCAAATCAAGCAACTAAATATATTCAGAGATTATATGAATTTTAGGGACATGCATTTATATGGTTCATATGAGTTCCTTTAGTGTATCAAACCATATTTAATTTCTATATTTGTAGAAGAATCAATAATATATCTTGATCCTCTCTTCCAAGTAGATCTAAATGTAGATTAGATAACACTGATCATCTTCCAATCTTGCAGTGTCATCTAGGATCTATATTCATCAAAATACTTACCAATCTTCCAAAGTAGTAAGTTCATGTTATGCATTCATAATCCGTTAATCAATTATTCTCTCCCGGGTAATAATGGATTAACTACACATATGCAATTAGTCTCCACATAATTTAATATGATATTCAAATCAAGAAATCATAAACAAATATAGGAACGGAAATAATATCATTAAAGAAAAACATATGAATCCATAATCATGCACTCCCTAAAATCACTAGATGTTTAGCACTCATATTTAAGACATAATCCATGGAAAACGTATTGATAATCATAGCTAACATAAAAAAAAAAAAAAAAAACTATTTGAAGCCAAAGGATCTTCATTTCTCTCTCTCTCTCCCTAATAACTTGGTTTGTATTATTGTTTCTAACCCTAAAATTCGTTGTCTCTTGTGTAGTGTAAAATCTGCTGCCCTATTGTAGTTCCCAAACTCCTCCTTTTATAGACAATTCCTAAAGCTTTGATAGTCATTGTATCTCTGTTTTGGAATGAGAAGATATGCACGAATCACACCAAATCACGAAGGTTCAAAATGTATCTCGCAAAGGCGCACGCTCCGTGCAAGGGATGCACAGTCCGTGCTTCAGGGCTCCGCAAATGGGGAGTTCTGGACTGCAGTCCGTGCTTCAGGGCTCCATAAATGGGGAGTTCTGGACTGCAGCACAACCCGTGCTTCATGGGCCTGTTCCTCGGTTCACGTGCAAGGTTCGCGTGACTTGAGACATGATCTATACACCCTTAATTATCTATTTTTTGTCAAAAATTCAACAAACACGTGACGTAACAAAATATAATAAAATCTTCATGAACTCGTTACTTAGATATATGCAACTGCTTAAAAACTATACATAATAACCTCAAATTGCACGTAAATTCTATGTTTATCAAGCTAATATAATAACCATGCATTATATGTGTATAATAAAAATATAAATAAAATAATCTTTGTAATAGAATTTATTGAAAACAAAAATAAGATATTATATATCTTATTTGATTAATATATATTTTTGTATATTAATAACACTATTTCAACAATACAAGACAAGATTCAACAAATTAATAGCATATAATTATCTTATTGCAATGTGAGAGTTATGTTTTACCATGCAAATTAGTGAATGCATATTCATATGGAAGTAATTTTTGAAAATATTTTATATTAGTTTTCTTGTTAAATAAAATTATTGTAAAAATTATTGGCATCAAGCTGACATGGATCGTTCAACTTAAATGTAATTGGAAGATGATAGTAATTTAATAGTGAATCTACCATTTCATTTGGTTAGTACAAATTGGTTATATCCAGTTTCTTGTCTTATGTAATATATATATTTTTATTTGATTACATAGTATTTTTTTTGTTTTTTTTGTTTTGTTTTTTTGTATATTAATAACAGTATTTCAACTATACAAGACAAGATTCAACAAATGAAAAACAAAGTAAATATATTATTGCAATGACTAATGAGAGTTATTTTCTACCATGCCGTTAATGCAAACTCATATGGATAGTAACAATTTTTTTAAAATTTTTACATTTATTTTCTTATTAAATTAAATAATTGTAAAAATTATTGGCATAAAGCGAACATCGATTACTCAACTCAAATTTAATTGAAAGATAATAGTAATTTAATAAGGAATCTACTATTTCATTTTGAGTTTCTTGTCTTATATAATATTCTGGTCAAGATTTTCGCTAATTTATGAAAAACAAATTCATTCTATGTCAAAATAACATTTTATCATCTACCATTGAATTCCATAAACAATTTAAATCATGAGGAACACACTCACTTACTTTAATAATACACATCTATCTATACTTTTTAACCAATACAAAACTTGGGAAAATTCACTTGTTAGTTTGATTTTTATTTACAACTTCTAAGATAGATAAATATCCTGAAAAATCATTTTACTTCTATTTTCTACTTTAATTTTTAGTTCTGGCGTATAATAATTTGAAGTATGTAATAAGCTAGTATAGTATCCATGTATTACACTAGTATAATAAAAAAAAAATTAAAATTGACTTCGTAAAATAATTTATTGAAATAAAAAATAACATATTTTATATTTTTAAAAAAAGAATATATATTTTAATTTTACAATGACATGTCATGTGATCTATAAAAAAATATTATTTAATTTGATTAGTTGGATAATTATTTGTTTTAATTTATTTGTCTAAATATTTTAAATTCTGTTATTCGAAAACAATAATTTATTATTTTTCTAAAGTTAGTTTAATATCAATACAAATCATATTTTATAACTGATGGTTACTAATATATTATTTCTGTAAACAATTTATTTTGACCACATGTCAATTTAAATTAAACTAATTTTCTTATTTCACTCCTATACTATCTTTTTCAAATAGTATCTTTATTAATTACTTATAAATAATGATTCGTCTCATAGCTAAATTATAAGTAATAAAATGATCATTATTTTTTTAATATTTAAGATTTTGAAATTTCTCCATTTCACATATGTCAAAGTGGTTCTATATTGATATCTAAAAAGATATATTTTACAAATTTATATTATTCAATGTTACATGTAATTACATTGAATGAATTAAAGAAAAAAATCAAATTAATTAACTCATTAGTATTCATATATATATATATATATGTGTGTGTGTAAATAGATTATTTGCAAAATAACTTAAAAGAATATTAAAAAACATTATTAAAATAAGATAATAATTGATAACAATTTCATAGTACAATTTGATAATATGGAATTAACTCTCTTCATTATATCTTTAATCTACTTGAATGGAGGGAAGTTTTCAATTCTTAAGTGGGAGTTTTCAATTCTTAAGTGGGAGTTCACCTGGTCCACACTGATAATAACATAAACAGTAATGAACAATGGTGCCCTTAAAATCTCTACTAGCACAAGTGCTTCTTCTGAATTCTTTTGGTGGAAATAAAAGCCCGCCTTGGCATATTTGATCACACATTCCAGGTTGATTGACATCACAATTATAATTTATTCCTCAATTGCAAACAATAGCTTCAGAAAACATGATAAAGCCTTCCATGGCTATAAGAACCGCCACCACAACTATCGATAGATGCAAAAACTTAGTCATTCTATATAAAATATTTTTTATGTCTTCAACCTTTGATTATTTTGTATTTAATTTCTATGATTTGAAGGCATTTAGGCATCATAGTAATACTTATATATAGTTGTTTCATATGATAAAATTCTAATAATCTAATATAAATTTTAACACCAATTGATTTGCTTGCATTTCTTTTGGTTGGTCAAATGGAGTAATTTTTTTTATTAGATTAATATTTTTTTTGTGTATATTAATAACACTATTTCAACAATGCAAGACAAGATTCAACAAATTGATAACAAAATAATTATCTTATCGCAATGTGAGAGTCATGTTTTACCATGCAGATTAGTGAATGCAGATTCATATGGATAGTAATTTTTTCAAAGATTTTTTTATTATTTTCTTTTTAAATAAAAATATTATAAAAATTATTGACATCAAGCGAACATCAATCATTAAACTTAAACTTAATTGGAAGATGGTAGTAATTTAAAAGTGAATTTACTGTTTCATTTGGTTAGTACAAATTGGTTATATCCTGTTTCTTGTCTTATGTAATATTTTGGTCAAGATTTTTGCTAATTCATAGAAACAAATTCATTCTATGTCAAAATAGCATTTTATATATTTGAAGACATTTGGACATTTTAGTGCTACTTATATATAGTAGTTTCATGAGATAAAATTGTAAGAATCCAATATAAATTTTGATGCCAATTGACTTGATTACATTTTAATTTGTTGGTCAAATGGAATTGTAGTTATTTTATTACATTATTGTTTTGTTTTGTGTATATTAATAACACAATTTCAACAATACAAGAAAAGATTAAAAAAATGAAAAACAACATAATTATCTTATTGCACTTACTAATAAGAGTTATTTTTTACCATGCACATTAGTGAATGCAAATTCATATGGATAGTAAAAATTTTAATTTTTTTAATTTTCTTGTTAAATTAAATGATTGTAAAATTATTAACATCAAACGGACATAGCTCCATCAACTTAAATTTAATTGGAAGATAATAGTCAATTAATAGTAATTCTACTATTTTTTTTGGATAATACAATTTGGTTATACCAAGTTTCTTGTCTAATACAATATTTTCAAGAATATTTTTCTAGTTTATTGAAAACAAATTCATCCTATGTCAAAATATTATTTTATATATTTGAAAGCATTTGGACATCATAGTAATACTTACATATAGTTGTTTCATGTGATAAAATTAACTGTAACAT
Organism: Caryopteris x clandonensis; assembly: GCA_028749325.2. Classification (NCBI taxonomy): domain Eukaryota; kingdom Viridiplantae; phylum Streptophyta; class Magnoliopsida; order Lamiales; family Lamiaceae; genus Caryopteris; species Caryopteris x clandonensis. The sequence continues at coordinate 5,999,797 of JAPYKT020000021.1, forward strand.
CATTTGATGAGCTTGCATTTATATTGGTTGGTCAAATGGAATATTTTGTTTTATTTGATTACGTCAGTGCTTTTTTTTTTTTTTTTCGGGTATATTAATAACACTATTCCAACTTACAAGATAAGATTCAACAAATGAAAAACAAAATAAATATCTTATTGCAATAACTAATGAGAGTTATTTTTTACCAAGGCTATTAGTGAATGCAAATGCAAATGGATAGTATCAATTTTTAAAATTTTACATTTATTTGCGTATTAAATTAAATGATTGTAAAAATTATTGGCATCAAGCGGACATCGATTACTCAACTCAAATTTAATTGGAAGATGATAGTAATTTAATAAGGAATTTACTATTTCATTTTGTTAGTAAAATTTGATTATATGAAGTTTCTTGTCTTTGTAATGTTGTGGTCAGTAGAAAACAAATTCATCCCATGTCAAAATGACATTTTATTATCTGCTTTCGATTCCCAATAAACACCTAAATCACTTAAATCATTAGAGGCACCTTCAGGTATTTCAAGAATACACATCTATCTATACTTTGTAACCAATACAAAACCAGTCAAAATTCACGTGTAAGTTTGAATTTTTTTAAAAAACTTGTACTATATATAAATATTAAGAAATTTTATTTTACATCAAATTTTTTGCTTTAATTTTTAGTTCAGAAATATATAATATGCTAGTTGAGTAAAACAATTTCTTGAAAGCATAAATGACATATTATATATATATATATATATATATATATATTTTTTTTTTAAATATATAGTTTGATTTTACAATGATATTTCAGCTCATCTGTAAAAAAAATTATTTATTTTAATTTCTTTGTCTAAATATTTAAATCCTATTAATTGAAAACAATAATTTATTATTTACGATTAATATATTAATATTAATACAAATCATATTTTATAATTAATGGTTAAAAAGATATTATTTTCTTATACAATTTACTTTGACCACATATCAATTTAAGTTAAACTAGTTTTGTTATTTCACTCATATACGATCTTTTATAAATGTTGTCTTTTTAATAACTTATAAATAATGATTCTTCACATCATTAAATTTTAAGTAATAAATTGCCCTTTTTTTAATATTAAATTTTTTTAAATTTCTCCATTTACCATATATCCAAGTGGTTCTATATTCATATCTAAAAAGATACATTTAATAAGTTTATATTATTCAATGTTACATATAATTATACTGAATGAATTAAAGAAAATATTAAATCAATTAACTCTTTAATATTCATATATAGATATATATGTGTGTGTAAATAGATTATTTGGAAAAATAACTTAAAAGAATATTAAAAAGCTTTATTAATTGATGACAATCTCAAAGTACATTGTAATTATAAGAAATTAACTCACTTGATTATATCAAATTCCACTTAAATGGAGGGGAGTTTCCAAGTCTTAACAGGGATTTCTCTTGGTCCACAATAATAAAAACATAAAGAGTAATGAACGGTGGTGTCCTTAAAATCTCTAACAACACAAATGCTTCTTCTAAATTCTTTCAACGGAAATAAAAGTCCACCTTGGCATATTTTATCACACATTCCATATTGATTGACATCACAATTATAATTTATTCGTCCATTTCAAATAGCAGCCTCAGAAAAGATGTTAAAACTTTCCATGGCTATAGTAGATGCAAAAACTTAGTCATTGTGGACTAAATATTTTTTATGTCTTCGACCTTCGATTATTTTGTATTTAGTTTCTATTATTTGAAGGTATTTAGGCATCATAGTAATATATAGTGATTTATGTGATAAAATTCTAAGAATCAAATATAAATTTTATCACCTATTGATTTGCTTGTGTGTGTATATATATATATATATATATATATTTTGGTCAAATGGCATAATTTTTTTTTATTTGAGTACATTAGTTTTTTGTTTTCTGTATATTAATAACACTATTTCAACAATAGAATACAAGATTCAACTAATGAAAAATAAAATATTAATATATTATTGCACTAACTTTGTAACCAATTGCAAAAATAGATTATTTGCAAAAATAAATTTAAAGAATATTAAAAAAACATTATTAATATAAGATAATAATAGATAACAATCTCATAGTACAATTTGATAATATAAAATTAACTCTTTTCATTATATCATAAATCTACTTGAATGGAGGGAAGTTTTAATTCTTAACTGGGAGTTCTCCTGGTCCACATTGATAGTAACATAAACAGTAATGAACGGTAGTGCCCTTAAAATCTCTACTAGCACAAGTGCTTCTTCTGAATTCTTTCGGTGGAAATAAAAGCCCGCCTTGACATATTTGATCACACATTCCAGGTTGATTGACATCACAGTTAAAATTTATTCCTCCATTGCAAACAGCAGCTTCAGAAAACATGATAAAACCTTCCATGGCTATAAGAACCGCCATCACAACTATCGATTGATGGAAAAACTTAGTCATTGTGTACTAAATATTTTTTATGTCTTCAACCCTTGATTATTTTGTATTTAGTTTCTATTATTTGAAGGCATTTGGGCATCATAGTAATACTTATAAATAGTTTTGTCATGTGGTAAAATTGTAAGAATCTAATATAAATTTTAACATCAATTGATTTGCTTGCATTTTATTGGTTGGTCAAATGAAATAATATTTTTTTATTTGATTACATTAGTCTTTTGTTTTGTGTATCGTAATAACACTATTTTAACAATACAAACAAGATTCAACAAATAAGAAATAAAATAATTATCCTATTGCAATGATTAATGAGGGATATTTTTTTTCATGGGATTTATTCAATTCAAATTTATATGGATCGTAACAATTTCTACTGTTTTATATGAATTTACTTGTGAAATTATATGATTGTAAAAATTATTGGCATGAATATTGTGAGTCAACTTAGATTGAATCGGAAGATGATAAGTAATTTATTATTGAATCAACTATTTTAATTTGGTTAACTCTATTGGTTATTGCTTCAAGTTTCTTGTCTTATGTACTATTTTGGTCAAAATTCTGGGTAATTTAAAAATTCATCTAATGAGAAAATGATATTTTATTATTTGCGTTGGATCACTTAAAACATGAGGTGTACTTACTAGTAAACATCTATCTATAGTTTGTAACTTGTCCAAAACTTGTGAAAATTCCCTTCTTCGTTTTTTTTCGTTTTATTATTTTAGTAATTGTTAACAAGATAAATAAAATGAAACTTTATTTTATTTATATTTTTTCTTCAATTTTAGTTTTAGAAGTATGATAATTTAAAGTAGATAATATACAAGTATAAATATGATAAAATATCAAAGTATTACACGAATTTAATAAAAAAATTGTTTTTTTAAGAATTATTGCAAGTAAAAAACATATTTTAATTTATTTTTTAAAAATAGTATATATAATTAATTTAATAGTGAATTTACTGTTTCATTTGGTTAGTACAAATTGGTTATATCCTCTTTCTTGTCTTATGTATTGGTTTGGTGAAGATTTTTGCTAATTCATAGAAAACAAATTCATTCTATGTCAAAATAGCATTTTATATATTTGAAGACATTTGGACATTTTAGTGCTACTTATATATAGTAGTTTCATGAGATAAAATTGTAAGAATCCAATATAAATTTTAATGCCAATTGACTTGATTGCATTTTAATTTGTTGGTCAAATGGAATTGTATTTATTTTATTACATTATTGTTTTGTTTTGTGTATACTAGTAATACAATTTCAACAATACAAAAAAAGATTAAAAATATGAAAAACAACATAATTATCTTATTGCACATACTAATGAATGTTATTTTTTGCCATGCACATTAGTGAATGCAAATTCATATGGATAGTAAAAGTTATAAAATTTAATATTAATTTTCTTGTAAAATGAAATGATTATAAAATTATTAACATCAAGCGGACATTGCTCCATCTGCTTAAATTGAATTGGAAGATAATAGTCAATTAATAGTAATTCTACTAATTTTTTTTGGATAATACAAATTGGTTATATCAAGTTTCTTGTCTAATACAATATTTTCAAGAAGATTTTGCTAGTTTAATGAAAACAAATTCATCCTATGTCAAAATATTATTTTATATATTTGAAAGCATTTGGACATCATAGTAATACTTACATATAGTTGTTTCATGTGATAAAATTAACTGTAACATCATTTGATGAGCTTGCATTAATATTGGTTGGTCAAATGGAATATTTTTTTTTATTTGATTACGTTAGTTTTTTTTTTTTTTTTTTTTTTTCTGGGTATATTAATAACGCTATTCCAAGTTACAAGATAAGATTCAACAAATGAAAAACCAAATAAATATCTTATTGCAACGACTAATGAGAGTTATTTTTTACCATGGCAATTAGTGAATGCAAACTCATATGGATGGTATCAATTTTTAAAATTTTACATTTATTGGCTTATTAAATTAAATTATTGTAAAAATTATTTGCATCAAGCGGACATCGATTACTCAACTCAAATTTAATTGGAACATGATAGTCATTTAATAAGGAATTTACTATTTCATTTTGTTAGTAAAATTTGATTATATGAAGTTTCTTGTCTTCGTAATGTTGTGGTCAATAGAAAACAAATTCATCTCATGTCACAATAACATTTTATTATCTGCCTTCGATTCCCAATAAACACCTATATCACTTAAATCATTAGAGGCAGCCTCAGGTATTTCAATAATACACATCTATCTATACTATGTAACCAATACAAAACCCGTGAAAATTCACGTGTTAGTTTGATTTTTTTTTAAAACTTGTACTCTATATAAATGTTAAGAACTTTTATTTTACTTCTATTTTTTTGCTTTAATTTTTAGTTCAGGAATATATAATATGCTAGTTGAGAAAACAATTTCTTGGAACCATAAATGACATATTATATATATATATATATATATGTATTTTTTAAATATATAGTTTGATTTTACAATGACATTTCAGCTCATCTATAAAAAAAATATTTATTTTAATTTGTTTATCTAAATATTTAAATCCTATTAATTGAAAAAAAATTATTATTTACGATTAATATATTAATATTAATACAAATCATATTTTATAATTAAAAGTTACAAAGATATTATTTTCTTATATTTACTTTGACCACATGTCAATTTAATGATCTTTTATAAATGTTGTCTTTTTAATTACTTATAAATAATGATTCTTCTCATAAGTAAATTATAAGTAATAAATTGCCCTTTTTTTAATATTAGAAAATTTTAAATTTCTCCATCTACCATATATCCAAGTGGTTCTATATTCATATCTGAAAAGATATATTTAATAAGTTTATATGATTCAATGTTACATATAATTATACTGAATGAATTAAAGAAACATTTAAATTAATTAACTCTTTAATATTCATATATAGATATATGTGTGTGTGTGTATAAATAGATTATTTGGAAAAATAACTTAAAAGAATATTAAAAAACTTTATTAATTGATAACAATCTCAAAGTACATTGTAATTATATGAAATTAACTCACTTCATTATATCAAATTCCACTTAAATGGAGGGGAGTTTCCAAGTCTTAACAGGGATGTCTCTTGGTCCACAATAATGAAAACATAAACAGTAATGAACGGTGGTGTCCTTAAAATCTCTAACTGCACAAATGCTTCTTCTAAATTCTTTCAATGGAAATAAAAGTCCACCTTGGCATATTTTATCACACATTCCATATTGATTGACATCACAATTATAATTTATTCATCCATTACAAATTGCAGCTTCAAAAAACATGATAAAACTTTCCATGGCTATAGTAGATGCAAAAACTTAGTCATTGTGGGCTAAATATTTTTTATGTCTTCGACCTTCGATTATTATGTATTTAGTTTCTGTTATTTGAAGGTATTTAGGCATCATAGTAATATATAGTGATTTATGTGATAAAATTCTAAGATTCTAATATAAATTTTATCACCTATTCATTTGCTTGTATATATATATATATATATAAATTTTTTTTTTGTCAAATGGAATAATTTTGTTTTATTTGATTACATTAGTTTTTTTTTTTTTTTTTTTTTTTGTGTGTATATTAATAACACTAATTCAACAATAGAATACAAGATTCCACTAATGAAAAATAAAATATTAATATATTATTGAACTAACTTTGTAACCAATTGCAAAAATAGATTGTTTGCAAAAATAACTTAAAAGAATATTAAAAACCATTATTAAAATAAGATAATAATTGATAACAATCTCATAGTACAATTTGATAATATAAAATTAACCCTCTTCATTATATCTTAAATCTACTTGAATAGAGGTAAGTTTCCATTCTTAACTGGGAGTTCTCCTGGTCCACATTGATAGTAACATAAACAGTAATGAACGGTGGTGCCCTTAAAATCTCTACTAGCACAAGTGCTTCTTCTGAATTCTTTCGGTGGAAATAAAAGCCCGCCTTGACATATTTGATCACACATTCCAGGTTGATTGACATCACAATTAAAATTTATTCCACCATTGCAAACCGCAGCTTCAGAAAATATGATAAAACCTTCCATGGCTAGAAGGACCACCACCATAACTATCGATTGATGTAAAAACTTAGTCATTGTGTACTAAATGTTTTTTATGTCTTCAACCCTTGATTATTTTGTATTTAGTTTCTATTATTTGAAGGCATTTGGGCATCATAGTAATACTTATAAATAGTTTTGTCATGTGGTAAAATTGTAAGAATCTAATATAAATTTTAACATCAATTGATTTGCTTGCATTTTATTGGTTGGTCAAATGAAATAATATTTTTTTATTTGATTACATTAGTCTTTTGTTTTGTGTATTGTAATAACACTATTTTAACAAAACAAACAAGATTCAACAAATAAGAAATAAAATAATTATCCTATTGCAATGATTAATCAGAGAGATTTTTTTTCATGGGGTTTATTCAATTCAAATTTATATGGATTGTAACCATTTTTATAGTTTTATATGCATTTACTTGTGAAATTATATGATTGTAAAAATTAATAATATGTAAAAATAGTATATATAATTAATTTAATAGTGAATTTACTGTTTCATTTGGTTAGTACAAATTGGTTATATCCTCTTTCTTTTCTTATGTAATATTTTGGTGAAGATTTTTACTAATTCGTAGAAAATTCTATGTAGAAATAGTATTTTATAAATTTGAAGACATTTGGACATTTTAGTGCTACTTATATATAGTAGTTTCATGAGATAAAATTGTAAGAATCCAATATAAATTTTAATGCCAATTGACTTGATTGCATTTTAATTTGTTGGTCAAATGGAATTGTACTTATTTTATTACATTATTATTTTGTTCTGTGTATATTAGTAACACAATTTCAACAATACAAGAAAAGATTAAAAAAATGAAAAACAATATAATTATCTTATTGCACATACTAATGAGTGTTATTTTTTGCCATGCACATTAGTGAATGCAAATTCATATGGATAGTAAAAATTATAAAATTTTATATTAATTTTCTTGTAAACTTAAATGATTGTAAAATTATTAACATCAAGAGGACATTGCTCCATCTACTTAAATTTAATTGGAAGATAAGAGTCAATTAATAGTAATTCTACTAATTTGTTTTTGGATAATACAATTTGGTTATATCAAGTTTCTTGTCTACAACAATATTTTCAAGAAGATTTTGCTAGTTTATTGAAAACAAATTCATCCTATGTCAAAATATGATTTTATATATTTGAAAGCATTTGGACATCATAGTAATACTTACATATAGTTGTTTCATGTGATAAAATTAACTGTAACATTATTTGATGAGCTTGCATTTATATTGGTTGGTTAAATGGAATATTTTTTTTTATTTGATTACGTTAGTGTTTTTTTTTTTTTTTTCGGTTATATTAATAACACTATTCCAACTTACAAGATAAGATTCAACAAATGAAAAACCAAATAAATATCTTATTGCAATGACTAATGAGAGTTATTGTTTTACCATGGCTATTAGTGAATGCAAACTCATATGGATAGTATCAATTTTTGAAATTTTACATTTATTGGCTTATTAAATTAAATAATTGTAAAAATTATTGGCATCAAGTAGACATCGATTACTCAACCCAAATTTAGTTGGAAGATGATAGTAATTTAATAAGAAATTTACTATTTCATTTTGTAAGTAAAATTTGATTATATGAAGTTTCTTGTCTTAGTAATGTTGTGGTCAAAAGAAAACAAATTCATCCTTTGTCAAAATAACATTTTATTATCTGCCTTCGATTCCCAATAAACACCTAAATCACTTAAATCATTAGAGGCACCTTCAGGTATTTCAATAATACACATCTATCTATACTATGTAACCAATACAAAACCCGTCAAAATTCACGTGTTAGTTTGATTTTTTTAAAAAAAAACTTGTATTATAAATAAATATTAAAAAAAATTATTTTACTTCTATTTTTTTGCTTTAATTTTTAGTTCAGGAATATATAATATGCTAGTTGAGTAAAACAATTTCTTGAAAGCAAGAATGACATATTATATATATATTTTGTAAATATATAGTTTGATTTTACAATGATATTTCAGCTCATCTATAAGAAAAATATTTATTTTAATTTCTTTGTCTAAATATTTAAATCCTATTAATTGAAAACAAAAATTTATTATTTATGATTAATATATTAATATTAATACAAATCATATAATTAATGGTTACGAAGATATTATGTTCTTATATTTACTTTGACCACATGTCAATTTAAGTTAAACTACTTTTGTTATTTCACTCATATACGATCTTTTATAAATGTTGTCTTTTTAATTACTTATAAATAATGATTCTTCTCATAAGTAAATTATAAGTAATATATTGCCCTTTTTTTAATATTAGAAAATTTTAAATTTCTCCATTTACCATATATCCAAGTGGTTCTATATTCATATCTGAAAAGATATATTTAATAAGTTTATATGATTCGATGTTACATATAATTATACTGAATGAATTAAAGAAAGAATTAAATTTATTAACTCTTTAATATTCATATATAAATAAATATATATATATATATATATGTGTGTGTGTGTGTAAATAGATTATTTGGAAAAATAACTTAAAACAATATTAAAAAACTTTATTAATTGATAACAATCTCAAAGTACATTGTAATTATATGAAATTAACTCACTTCATTATATCAAATTCCACTTAAAATGGAGGGGAGTTTCCAAGTCTTAACAGGGATTTCTCATGGTCCACAATAATAAAAACATAAACAGTAATGAACGGTGGTGTCCTTAAAATCTCTAACAGCACAAATGCTTCTTCTAAATTCTTTCAATGGAAATAAAAGTCCACCTTGGCATATTTTATCACACATTCCATATTGATTGACATCACAATTATAATTTATTCATCCATTACAAATAGCAGCTTCAGAAAACATGATAAAACTTTCCATGGCTATAGTAGATGCAAAAACTTAGTCATTGTGGACTAAATATTTTTTATGTCTTCGACCTTCGATTATTTTGTATTTAGTTTCAATTATTTGAAGGTATTTAGGCATCATTGTAATATATAGTGATTTATGTGATAAAATTCTAAGATTCTAATATAAATCTTATCACCTATTGATTTGCTTGTGTGTGTATATATATATATATATATTTTTAATCAAATGGAATAATTTTGTTTTATTTGATTACATTTGTATTTTTTTTTATTTTTTGTATATTAATAACACTAATTCAACAATAGAATACAAGATTCAACTAATGAAAAATAAAGTATTAATATATTATTGCACTAACTTTATAACCAATTGCAAAAATAGATTATTTGCAAAAATAACTTAAAAGAATATTAAAAAACATTATTAAAATAAGATAATAATTGATAACAATCTCATAGTACAATTTGATAATATAAAATTAACTCTCTTCATTATATTATAAATCTACTTGAATGGAGGGAAGTTTTAATTCTTAACTGGGAGTTCTCCTGGTCCACATTGATAGTAACATAAACAGTAATGAACGGTGGTGCCCTTAAAATCTCTACTAGCACAAGTGCTTCTTCTGAATTCTTTCGGTGGAAATAAAAGCCCGCCTTGACATATTTGATCACACATTCCAGGTTGATTGACATCACAATTAAAATTTATTCCTCCATTGCAAACCGCAGCTTCAGAAAACATGATAAAACCTTCCATGGCTAGAAGGACCGCCACCATAACTATCGATTGATAGAAAAACTTAGTCATTGTGTACTAAATATTTTTTATGTCTTCAACCCTTGATTATTTTGTATTTAGTTTCTATTATTTGAAGGCATTTGGGCATCATAGTAATACTTATAAATAGTTTTGTCACGTGGTAAAATTGTAAGAATCTAATATAAATTTTAACATCAATTGATTTGCTTGCATTTTATTGGTTGGTCAAATGAAATAATATTTTTTTATTTGATTACATTAGTCTTTTGTTTTGTGTATCGTAATAACACTATTTTAACAAAACAAACAAGATTCAACAAATAAGAAATAAAATAATTATCCTATTGCAATGATTAATGAGAGATATTTTTTTCCATGGGGTTTATTCAATTCAAATTTATATGGATTGTAACAATTTTTAAAGTTTTATATGCATTTACTTGTGAAATTATATGATTGTAAAAATTATTGGCAAGAATATTGTGAGTCAACTTAGATTGAATCGGAAGATGATAAGTAATTTATTATTGAATCAACTATTTTAATTTGGTTAACTCAATTGCTTATTGTTTCAAGTTTCTTGTCTTATGTACTATTTTGGTCAAAATTCAGGGTAATTTAAAAATTCATCTTATGAGAAAATGATATTTTATTATTTGCGTTGGATCACTTGAATCATGAGGTGTACTTACTAGTAAACATCTATCTATAGTTTGTAACTAGTCCAAAACTTGTGAAAATTCTCTTCTTCGTTTTTTTTTCTTTTTATTATTTTAGAAATTGTTAACAAGATAAATAAAATGAAACTTATTTTATTTATATTTTTACTTTAATTTTAATTTTAGAAGTATGATAATTTGAAGTAGATAATATACTGGTATAAATATGAGAAAATATCAAAGTATTACACGAATTTAATAAAAAAAATTATTTTTTTTAGAATTATTGCATGTAAAAAACATATTTTAATTTATTTTTGTAAAATAGTATATATAATTAATTTAATAGTGAATTTACTGTTTCATTTGGTTAGTACAATTTGTTTATATCCTCTTTCTTGTCTTATGTAATATTTTGGTGAAGATTTTTGCTAATTTGTAGAAAACAAATTCATTCAATGTCGAAATAGTATTTTATATATTTGAAGACATTTGGACATTTTAGTGCTACTTATATATAGTAGTTTCATGAGATACAATTTAAGAATCCAATATAAATTTTAATGCCAATTGACTTGATTGCATTTTAATTTGTTGGTCAAATGGAATTGTATTTATTTTATTACATTATTATTTTGTTTTATGTTTATTAGTAACACAATTTCAACAATACAAGAAAAGATTAAAAAAATGAAAAACAACATAATTATCTTATTGCACATACTAATGAGTGTTATTTTTTCCCATGCACATTAGTGAATGCAAATTCATATGGATAGTAAAAATTATAAAATTTTATATTAATTTTCTTGTAAAATTAAATGATTGTAAAATTATTAACATCAAGTGGACATTGCTCCATCTACTTAAATTTAATTGGAAGATAATAGTCAATTAATAGTAATTCTACTAATTTTTTTTTTGGATAATACAATTTGGTTATATCAAGTTTCTTGTCTAATACAATATTTTCAAGAAGATTTTGCTAGTTTATTGAAAACAAATTCATCCTATGTCAAAATATTATTTTATATATTTGAAAGCATTTGGACATCATAGTAATACTTACATATAGTTGTTTCATGTGATAAAATTAACTGTAACATCATTTGATGAGCTTGCATTTATATTGGTTGGTAAATTAGAATTTTTTTTTATTTGATTACGTTAGTGTTTTTTTTTTTTTTTCAGGTATATTAATAACACTATTCCAACTTACAAGATAAGATTCAACAAATGAAAAACCAAATAAATATTTTATTGCAATGACTAATGAGAGTTATTTTTTACCATGGCTATTAGTGAATCCAAACTCATATGGAAAGTATCAATTTTTAAAATTTTACATTTATTGGCTTATTAAATTAAATGATTGTAAAAATTATTGGCATCAAGCGGACATCGATTACTCAACTCAAATTTAATTGGAATATGATAGTAATTTAATAAGGAATTTACTATTTCATTTTGTTAGTAAAATTTGATTATATGAAGTTTCTTGTCTTAGTAATGTTGTGGTCAAAAGAAAACAAATTCATCCCATGTCAAAATAACATTTTATTATCTGCCTTCGATTCCCAATCAACACCTAAATCACTTAACTCATTAGAGGTACCTTCAGGTATTTCGATAATACACATCTATCTATACTATGTAACCAATACAAAACCCGTCAAAATTCACGTGTTAGTTTGATTTTTTTTAAAAAAAACTTGTATTCTAAATAAATATTAAGAAATTTTATTTTACTTCTATATTTTTGCTTTAATTTTTAGTTCAGGAATATATAATATGCTAGTTGAGTAAAACAATTTCTTGAAAGCAAGAATGACATATTATATATATATTTTTTAAATATATAGTTTGATTTTACAATGATATTTCAGCTCATCTTTAAAAAAATAATTTATTTTAATTTCTTTGTCTAAATATTTAAATCCTATTAATTGAAAACAAAATTTTATTATTTACGATTAATATATTAATATTAATACAAATCATATTTTATAATTAATGGTTACGAAGATATTATTTTCTTATATTTACTTTGACCACGTGTCAATTTAAGTTAAACTACTTTTGTTATTTCACTCATATACGATCTTTTATAAATGTTGTCTTTTTAATTACTTATAAATAATGATTCTTCTCATAAGTAAATTATAAGTAATAAATTGCCCTTTTTTTAATATTAGAAAATTTTAAATTTCTCCATTTACCATATATCCAAGTGGTTCTATATTCATATTTGAAAAGATATATTTAATAAGTTTATATGATTCAATGTTACATATAATTATACTGAATGAATTAAAGAAAGAATTAAATTAATTAACTCTTTAATATTCATATATAGATATATATATATATATATATATGTGCACGTAAATAGATTATTTGGAAAAATAACTTAAAAGAATATTAAAATTTTTTATTAATTGATAACAATCTCAAAGTACATTGTAATTATATGCAATTAACTCACTTCCTTATATCAAATTCCACTTAAATGGAGGGGAGTTTCCAAGTCCTAACAGGAATTTCTCTTGGTCCACAATAATAAAAACATAAACAGTAATGAACGGTGGTGTCCTTAAAATCTCTAACAGCACAAATGCTCCTTCTAAATTCTTTCAATGGAAATAAAAGTCCACCTTGGCATATTTTATCACACATTCCATATTGATTGACATCACAATTATAATTTATTCATCCATTACAAATAGCAGCTTCAGAAAACATGAAAAAACTTTCCATGGCTATAATAGATACAAAAACTTAGTAATTGTGGACTAAATATTTTTTATGTCTTCGACCTTCGATTATTTTGTATTTAGTTTCAATTATTTGAAGGTATTTAGGCATCATAGTAATATATAGTGATTTATGTGATAAAATTCTAAGATTCTAATATAAATTTTATCACCTATTTATTTGCTTGTATATATATATATATATATAATTGTTTTTTTGTCAAATGGAATAATTTTGTTTTATTTGATTACATTAGTTTTTTTTTTTTTTTTTGTGTATATTAATAACACTAATTCAACAATAGAATACAAGATTAACCTAATGAGAAATAAAATATTAATATATTATTGCACTAACTTTGTAACCAATTGCAAAAATAGATTATTTGCAAAAATAACCTAAAAGAATATTAAAAAACATTATTAAAATAAGATAATAATTGATAACAATCTCATAGTACAATTTGATAATATAAAATTAACTCTCTTAATTATATCATAAATCTACTTGAATGGAGGGAAGTTTTAATTCTTAACTGGGAGTTCTCCTGGTCCACATTGATAGTAACATAAACAGTAATGAACGGTGGTGCCCTTAAAATCTCTACTAGCACAAGTGCTTCTTCTGAATTCTTTCGGTGGAAATAAAAGCCCGCCTTGACATATTTGATCACACATTCCAGGTCGATTGACATCACAATTAAAATTTATTCCTCCATTGCAAACCGCAGCTTCAGAAAGCATGATAAAACCTTCCATGGCTAGAAGGACCGCCACCATAACTATCGATTGATGGAAAAACTTCGTCATTGTGTACTAAATGTTTTTTATGTCTGCAACCCTTGATTATTTTGTATTTAGTGTTCTATTATTTGAAGGCATTTGGGCATCATAGTAATACTTATAAATAGTTTTGTCATGTGGTAAAATTGTAAGAATCTAATATAAATTTTAACATCAATTGATTTGCTTGCATTTTATTGGTTGGTCAAATGAAATAATATTTTTTTATTTGATTACATTAGTCTTTTGTTTTGTGTATCGTCATAACACTATTTTAACAAAACAAACAAGATTCAACAAATAAGAAGTAAAATAATTATCCTATTGCAATGATTAATGAGAGATATTTTTTTACATGTGGTTTATTCAATTCAAATTTATATGGATTGTAACAATTTTTATAGTTTTATATGCATTTACTTGTGAAATTATATGCTTGTAAAAATTATTGGCATGAATATTGTGAGTCAACTTAGATTGAATCGGAAGATGATAAGTAATTTATTATTGAATCAACTATTATAATTTGGTTAACTCAATTGGTTATTGTTTCAAGTTTCTTGTCTTATGTCCTATTTTGGTCAAAATTCAGGGTAATTTAAAAATTCATCTTATGATAAAATGATATTTTATTATTTGCGTTGGATCACTTGAATCATGAGGTGTACTTACTAGTAAACATCCATCTAACTAGTCCAAAACTTGTGAAAATTCTCTTCTTCGTTTTTGTTTTCCTTTTATTATTTTAGTAATTTTTAACAAGATAAATAAAATGAAACTTTATTTTATTAATATGTTTTCTTTAATTTTAATTTTAGAAGTATGATAATTTGAAGTAGATAATATACAAGTATAAAGATGATAAAATATCAAAGTATTACACGAAATTAATAAAAAAAATTGATTTTTTAAGAATTATTGCATGTAAAAAACATATTTTAATTTATTTTTGTAAAATAGTATATATAATTAATTTAATAGTGAATTTACTGTTTCATTTGGTTAGTACAAATACGTTATATCCTCTTTCTTGTCTTATGTAATATTTTGGTGAAGATTTTTGCTAATTCGTAGAAAACAAATTCATTCTATGTCGAAATAGTATTTTATATATTTGAAGACATTTGGACATTTATTGCTACTTATATATAGTAGGTTCATGAGATACAATTGTAAGAATCCTATATAAATTTTAATGCCAATTGACTTGATTGCATTTTAATTTGTTGGTCAAATGGAATTCTATTTATTTTATTACATTATTGTTTTGTTTTGTGTATATTAGTATCACAATTTCAACAATACAAGAAAAGATTAAAAAAATGAAAAACAACATAATTATCTTATTGCACATACTAATGAGTGTTATTTTTTGCCATGCACATTAGTGAATGCAAGTTCATATGGATAGTAAAAATTATAAAATTTTATATTAATTTTCTTGTAAAATTTAATGATTGTAAAATTATTAACACCAAGCGGACATTGCTCCATCTACTTAAATTTAATTGGAAGATAATAGTCAATTAATAGTAATTCTACTAATTTTTTTTTGGATAATACTATTTGGTTATATCAAGTTTCTTGTCTAATACAATATTTTCAAGAAGATTTTGCTAGTTTATTGAAAACAAATTCATCCTATGTCAATATATTATTTTATATATTTGAAAGCATTTGGACATCATAGTAATACTTACATATAGTTGTTTCATGTGATAAAATTAACTGTAACATCATTTGATGAGCTTGAATTTATATTGGTTGGTAAATTAGAATATTTTTTTTTATTTGATTACGTTAGTGTTTTTTTTTTTTCGGGTATATTAATAACACTATTCCAACTTACAAGATAAGATTCAACAATTGAAAAACCAAATAAATATCTTATTGCAATGACTAATGAGAGTTATTTTTTACCATGGCTATTAGTGAATGTAAACTCATATGGAAAGTATCAATTTTTAAAATTTTACATTTATTGGCTTATTAAATTAAATGATTGTAAGAATTATTGGCATCAAGCGGACATCGATTACTCAAGTCAAATTTAATTGGAAGATGATAGTAATTTAATAAGGAATTTACTATTTCATTTTGTTAGTAAAATTTGATTATATGAAGTTTCTTGTCTTTGTAATGTTGTGGTCAATAGAAAACAAATTCATCCCATGTCAAAATAACATTTTATTATCTGCCTTCGATTCCCAACAAACACCTAAATCACTTAAATCATTAGAGGCACCTTCAGGTATTTCAATAATACACATCTATCTATACTATATAACCAATACAAAACCCGTCAAAATTCATGTGTTAGTTTGATTTTTTTTTTTTTAAAAAAAAACTTGTACTCTACATAAATATTAAGAAATTTTATTTTACTTCTATTTTTTCGATTTAATTTTTAGTTCAGGAATATATAATATGCTAGTTGACTAAAAAAATTTCTTGAAAGCGTGAATGAATATTATATATATATTTTTTAAATATATTGTTTGACCTACAATGATATTTCAGCTCATCTATAAAAAAATTATTTATTTTAATTTCTTTGTCTAAATATTTAAATCTTATTAATTGAAACAAAAATTTATTATTTAAGATTAATATATTAATATTAATACAAATCATATTTTATAATTAATGGTTAAAAAGATATTATTTTCTTATACAATTTACTTTGACCACATGTCAATTTAAGTTAAACTACTTTTGTTATTTTACTCATATACGATCTTTTATAAATGTTGTCTTTTTAGTTACTTATAAATAATGATTCTTCTCATAAGTAAATTATAAATACTAAATTGCCCTTTTTTTAATATTATAAAATTTTAAATTTCTCCACTTACCATATATCCAAGTGGTTCTATATTCATATCTCAAAAGATATATTTAATAAGTTTAAATAATTCAAAGTTACATATAATTATACTGAATGAATTAAGAAAAAATTAAATTAATTAACTCATTCATATTCCTATATAGATATATATGTGTGTGTATGTAAATAGATTATTTGGAAAAATAACTTAAAAGAATATTACAAAACTTTATTAATTGATAACAATCTCAATGTACATTGTAATTATATGAAATTAACTCACTTCATTATATCAAATTCCACTTAAATGGAGGGGAGTTTCCAAGTCTTTCAATGGAAATAAAAGTCCACCTTGGCATATTTTATCACATATTCCATATTGATTGACATCACAATTACAATTTATTCATCCATTACAAATAGCACCTTCAAAAAACATGATAAAACTTTCCATGGCTATAGTAGATGCAAAAACTTAGTCATCGTGGACTAAATATTTTTTATGTCTTCGACCTTCGATTATTTTGTATTTAGTTTCTATTATTTGAAGGTATTTAGGCATCATAGTAATATATAGTGATTTATGTTATAAAATTCTAAGAATCTAATATAAATTTTATCACCTATTGATTTGCTTGTATATATATATATATATATATATTTTTTTTTTGTCAAATGAAATAATTTTGTTTTATTTGATTACTTTATTTTTTTGTTTTGTGTATATTAATAACACTATTTCAACAATAGAATACAAGATTCAACTAATGAAAATTAAATTATTAATATATTATTGCACCAACTTTGTAACCAATTGCAAAAATAGATTATTGGCAAAAAAAACTTAAAAGTATATTAAAAAATATTATTAAAATAAGATAATAATTGATAACAATCGCATAGTACAATTTGATAATATAAAATTAACTCTTTTCATTATATCATAAATCTACTTGAATGGAGGGAAGTTTTAATTCTTAACTGGGAGTTCTCCTGGTCCACATTGATAGTAACATAAACAGTAATGAACGGTGGTGCCCTTAAAATCTCTACTAGCACAAGTGCTTCTTCTGAATTCTTTCGGTGGAAATAAAAGCCCGCCTTGACATATTTGATCACACATTCCAGGTTGATTGACATCACAATTAAAATTTATTCCTCCATTGCAAACCGCAGCTTCAGAAAACATGATAAAACCTTCCATGGCTAGAAGGACCGCCACCATAACTATCGATTGATGGAAAAACTTAGTCATTGTGTACTAAATATTTTTTATGTCTTCAACCCTTGATTATTTTGTATTTAGTTTCTATTATTTGAAGGCATTTGGGCATCATAGTAATACTTATAAATAGTTTATCATGTGGTAAAATTGTAAGAATCTAATATAAATTTTGACATCAATTGATTTGCTTGCATTTTATTGGTTGGTCAAATGAAATAATATTTTTTTATTTGATTACATTAGTCTTTTGTTTTGTGTATCGTAATAACACTATTTTAACAAAAAAACTAGATTCAACAAATAAGAAGTAAAATAATTATCCTATTGCAATGATTAATGAGAGATATTTTTTTCCATGGGGTTTATTCAATTTAAATTTATATGGATTGTAACAATTTTTATAGTTTTATATGCATTTACTTGTGAAATTATATGATTGTAAAAATTATTGGCATGAATATTGTGAGTCAACTTAGATTGAATCGGAAGATGATAAGTAATTTATTATTGAATCAACTATTATAATTTGGTTAACTCAATTGGTTATTGTTTCAAGTTTCTTGTCTTATGTACTATTTTGGTCAAAATTCAGGGTAATTTAAAAATTCATCTAATGAGAAAATGATATTTTATTATATGCGTTAGATCACTTGAATCATGAGGTGTACTTACTAGTAAACATCTATCTATAGTTTGTAACTAGTCCAAAACTTGTGAAAATTCTCTTCTTCGTTTTTTTTCTTTTTATTATTTTAGTAATTGTTAACAAGATAAATAAAATGAAACTTTATTTTATTTATATTTTTTCTTTAATTTTAATTTTAGAAGTATGATAATTTGAAGTAGATAATATACAATTATAAATATGATAAAATATCAAAGTATTACACGAATTTAACAAAAAAAATTGATTTTTTTAAGAGTTATTGCAAGTAAAAAACATATTTTAATTTAATTTAGTAAAATAGTATATATAATTAATTTAATAGTGAATTTACTGTTTCATTTGGTTAGTACAAATTGGTTATATCCTCTTTCTTGTCTTATGTAATATTTTGGTGAAGATTTTTGCTAATTCGTAGAAAACAAATTCATTCTATGTCGAAATAGTATTTTATATATTTGAAGACATTTGGACATTTTAGTGCTACTTATATATAGTAGTTCCATGAGATACAATTGTAAGAATCCAATATAAATTGTAATGCCAGTTGACTTGATTGCATTTTAATTTGTTGGTCAAATGGAATTGTATTTCTTTTATTACATTATTGTTTTGTTTTGTGTACATTAGTAACACAATTTCAACAATACAAGAAAAGATTAAAAAAATGAAAAACAACATAATTATCTTATTGCACATACTAATGATTGTTATTTTTTGCCATGCACATAAGTGAATACAAATTCATATGGATAGTAAAAATTATAAAATTTTATATTAATTTTCTTGTAAAATTAAATCATTGTAAAATTATTAACACCAAGCGGACATTGCTCCATCTACTTAAATTTAATTGGAAGATAATAGTCAATTAATAGTAATTCTACTAATTTTTTTTTTGGATAATACAATTTGGTTGTATCAAGTTTCTTGTCTAATAAAATATTTTCAAGAAGATTTTGCTAGTTTATTGAAAACAAATTCATCCTATGTCAAAATATTATTTTATATATTTGAAAGCATTTGGACATCATAGTAATACTTACAAATAGTTGTTTCATGTGATAAAATTAACTGTAACATCATTTGATGAGCTTGCATTTATATTGGTTGGTAAATTAGAATTTTTTTTTATTTGATTACGTTAGTGTTTTTTTTTTTTTTTTCAGGTATATTAATAACACTCTTCCAACTTACAAGATAAGATTCAACAAATGAAAAACCAAATAAATATCTTATTGCAATGACTAATGAGAGTTATTTTTTACCATGGCTATTAGTGAATGCAAACTCATATGGAAAGTATCAATTTTTAAAATTTTACATTTATTGGCTTATTAA
Organism: Caryopteris x clandonensis; assembly: GCA_028749325.2. Lineage (NCBI taxonomy): Eukaryota > Viridiplantae > Streptophyta > Magnoliopsida > Lamiales > Lamiaceae > Caryopteris > Caryopteris x clandonensis. The sequence continues at coordinate 6,020,297 of JAPYKT020000021.1, forward strand.
ATTAAATGATTGTAAAAATTATTGGTATCAAGCGAACATCGATTACTCAACTCAAATTTAATTGGAAGATGATAGTAATTTAATAAGGAATTTACTATTTCATTTTGTTAGTAAAATTTGATTATATGAAGTTTCTTGTCTTTGTAATGTTGTGGTCAATAGAAAACAAATTCATCCCATGTCAAAATAACATTTTATTATCTGCCTTCGATTCCCAATAAACACCTAAATCACTTAAATGATTAGAGGCACCTTCAGGTATTTCAATAATACACTTCTATCTATACTATATAACCAATACAAAACCCGTCAAAATTCATGTGTTAGTTTGATTTTTTTTTTAAAAAAAAAAACTTGTTCTCTACATAAATATTAAGAAATTTTATTTTATTTCTATTTTTTTGCTTTAATTTTTAGTTCAGGAATATATAATATGCTAGTTGACAAAAAAAAATTATTGAAAGCATGAATGAATATTATATATATATTTTTTAAATATATTGTTTGACTTTACAATGATATTTCAGCTCATCTATAAAAATATTATTTATTTTAATTTCTTTGTCTAAATATTTAAATCCTATTAATTGAAAACAAAAATTTATTATTTACGATTAATATATTAATATTAATACAAATCGTATTTTATAATTAATGGTTACAAAGATATTATTTTCTTATATTTACTTTGACCACATGTATATTTAAGTTAAACTAATTTTGTTATTTTACTCATATACGATCTTTTATAAATGTTGTCTTTTTAGTTACTTATAAATAATGATTCTTCTCATAAGTAAATTATAAATACTAAATTGCCCTTTTTTTAATATTAGAAAATTTTAAATTTCTCCATTTACCATATATCCAAGTGGTTCTATATTCATATCTCAAAAGATATATTTAATAAGTTTATATAATTCAAAGTTACATATAATAATACTGAATGAATTAAAGAAAAAATTAAATTAATTAACTCATTCATATTCATATATAGATATATATGTGTGTGTGTGTAAATAGATTATTTGGAAAAATAAATTAAAAGAATATTAAAAAACTTTATTAATTGATAACAATCTCAAAGTACATTGTAATTATATGAAATTAACTCACTTCATTATATCAAATTCCACTTAAATGGAGGGGAGTTTCAAGTCTTTCAATTGAAATAAAAGTCTACCTTGGCATATTGTATCACACATTCCATATTGATTGACATCACAATTATAATTTATTCATCCATTACAAATAGCACCTTAAGAAAACATGATAAAACTTTCCATGGCTATAGTAGATGCAAAAACTTAGTCATCGTGGACTAAATATTTTTTATGTCTTCGACCTTCGATTATTTTGTATTTAGTTTCTATTATTTGAAGGTATTTAGGCATCATAGTAATATATAGTGATTTATGTGATAAAAATCTAAGATTCTAATATAAATTTTATCACCTATTGATTTGCTTGTATATATATATATATTTTGGTCAAATGGAATAATTTTGTTTTATTTGATTACATTATTTTTTTGTTTTGTGTATATTAATAACACTATTTCAACAATAGAATACAAGATTCAACTAATGAAAAATAAATTATTAATATATTATTGCACTAACTTTGAAACCAATTGGAAAAATAGATTATTGGCAAAAATAACTTAAAAGAATATTAAAAAACATTATTAAAATAAGATAATAATTGATAACAATCTCATAGTACAATTTGATAATATAAAATTAACTCTCTTCATTATATCATAAATCTACTTGAATGGAGGGAAGTTTTAATTCTTAACTGGGAGTTCTCCTGGTCCACATTGATAGTAACATAAACAGTAATGAACGGTGGTGCCCTTAAAATCTCTACTAGCACAAGTGCTTCTTCTGAATTCTTTCGGTGGAAATAAAAGCCCGCCTTGACATATTTGATCACACATTCCAGGTTGATTGACATCACAATTAAAATTTATTCCTCCATTGCAAACCGCAGCTTCAGAAAACATGATAAAACCTTCCATGGCTAGAAGGACCGCCACCATAACTATCGATTGATGGAAAAACTTAGTCATTGTGTACTAAATGTTTTTTATTTGTTCAACCCTTGATTATTTTGTATTTAGTTTCTATTATTTGAAGGCATTTGGGCATCATAGTAATACTTATAAATAGTTTAGTCATGTGGTAAAATTGTAAGAATCTAATATAAATTTTAACATCAATTGATTTGCTTGCTTTTTATTGGTTGGTCAAATGAAATAATGATTCTTCTCATAAGTAAATTATAAGTAATAAATTGCCCTTTTTTTAATATTAGAAAATTTTAAATTCCTCCATTTACCATATATCCAAGTGGTTCTATATTCATATTTGAAAAGATATATTTAATAAGTTTATATGATTCAATGTTACATATAATTATACCGAATGAATTAAAGAAAGAATTAAATTAATTAACTCTTTAATATTCATATATATATATATGTGTGTGTGTGTGTGTAAATAGATTATTTGGAAAAATAACTTACAAGAATATTAAAAAACTTGATAACAATCTCAAAGTACATTGTAATTATATGAAATTAACTCACTTCCTTATATCAAATTCCACTTAAATGGAGGGGAGTTTCCAAGTTTTAACAGGGATTTCTCTTGGTCCACAAATAATAAAAACATAAACAGTAATGAACGGTGGTGTCCTTAAAATCTCTAACAGAACAAATGCTCCTTCTAAATTCTTTCAATGGAAATAAAAGTCCACCTTGGCATATTTTATCACACATTCCATATTGATTGACATCACAATTATAATTTATTCATCCATTACAAATAGCAGCTTCAGAAAACATGATAAAACTTTCCATGACTATAGTAGATGCAAAAACTCAGTCATTGTGGACTAAATATTTTTTATGTCTTCGACCTTCGATTATTTTGTATTTAGTTTCAATTATTTGAAGGTATTTAGGCATCATAGTAATATATAGTGATTTATGTGATAAAATTCTAAGATTCTATTATAAATTTTATCACCTATTGATTTGCTTGTATATATATATATATAAAATTGTTTTTTTGTCAAATGGAATAATTTTGTTTTATTTGATTACATTAGTTTTTTTTTTTTTTGTGTATATTAATAACACTAATTCAACAATAGAATACAAGATTCAACTAATGAAAAATAAAATATTAATATATTATTGTACGAACTTTGTAACGAATTGCAAAAATAGATTATTTGCAAAAATAACTTAAAAGAATATTAAAAAACATTATTAAAATAAGATAATAATTGATAACAATCTCATAGTACAATTTGATAATATAAAATTAACTCTCTTCATTATATCATAAATCTACTTGAATGGAGGGAAGTTTTAATTCTTAACTGGGAGTTCTCCTGGTCCACATTGATAGTAACATAAACAGTAATGAACGGTGGTGCCCTTAAAATCTCTACTAGCACAAGTGCTTCTTCTGAATTCTTTCGGTGGAAATAAAAGCCCGCCTTGACATATTTGATCACACATTCCAGGTTGATTGACATCACAATTAAAATTTATTCCTCCATTGCAAACCGCAGCTTCAGAAAGCATGATAAAACCTTCCATGGCTAGAAGGACGGCCACCATAACTATCGATTGATGGAAAAACTTGGTCATTGTGTACTAAATGTTTTTTATGTCTTCAACCCTTGATTATTTTGTATTTAGTGTTCTATTATTTGAAGGCATTTGGGCATCATAGTAATACTTATAAATAGTTTTGTTATGTGGTAAAATTGTAAGAATCTAATATAAATTTTAACATCAATTGATTTGCTTGCATTTTATTGGTTGGTCAAATGAAATAATATTTTTTTATTTGATTACATTAGTCTTTTGTTTTGTGTATCGTAATAACACTATTTTAACAAAACAAACAAGATTCAACAAATAAGAAATAAAATAATTATCCTATTGCAATGATTAATGAGAGATATTTTTTTCCATGTGGTTTATTCAATTCAAATTTATATGGATTGTAACAATTTTTATAGTTTTATATGCATTTACTTGTGAAATTATATGATTGTAAAAATTATTGGCATGAATATTGTGAGTCAACTTAGATTGAATCGGAAGATGATAAGTAATTTATTATTGAATCAACTATTATAATTTGGTTAACTCAATTGGTTATTGTTTCAAGTTTCTTGTCTTATGTACTATTTTGGTCATAATTCAGGGTAATTTAAAAATTCATCTTATGAGAAAATGATATTTTATTATTTGCGTTGGATCACTTGAATCATGAGGTGTACTTACTAGTAAACATCTATCTATAGTTTGTAACTAGTCCAAAACTTGTGAAAATTCTCTTCTTCGTTTTTTTTTCTTTTTATTATTTTAGTAATTGTTAACAAGATAAATAAAATGAAACTTTATTTTATTTATATTTTTTCTTTAATTTTAATTTTAGAAGTATGATAATTTGAAGTAGATAATATACAAGTATAAATATGATAAAATATCAAAGTATTACACGAATTTAATAATAAAAATTGATTTTTTTAAGAATTATTGCAAGTAAAAAACATATTTTAATTTATTTTTGTAAAATAGTATATATAATTAATTTAATAGTGAATTTACTGTTTCATTTGGTTAGTACAAATTGGTTATATCCTCTTTCTTGTCTTATGTAATATTTTGGTGAAGATTTTTGCTAATTCGTAGAAAACAAATTCATTATATGTCGAAATAGTATTTTATATATTTGAAGACATTTGGACATTTTAGTGCTACTTATATATAGTAGTTTCATGAGATACAATTGTAAGAATCCAATATAAATTTCAATGCCAATTGACTTGATTGCATTTTAATTTGTTGGTCAAATGGAATTGTATTTATTTTATTACATTATGGTTTTGTTTTGTGTATATTAGTAACACAATTTCAACAATACAAGAAAAGATTAAAAAAATGAAAAACAACATAATTATCTTAGTGAATGCAAATTCATATGGATAGTAAAAATTATAAAATTTTATATTAATTATCTTGTGAAATTAAAATGATTGTAAAATTATTAACATCAAGCGGACATTGCTCCATGTACTTAAATTTAATTGGAAGATAATTGTCAATTAATAGTAATTCTACTAATTTTTTTTTGGATAATACAATTTGGTTATATCAAGTTTCATGTCTAATACAATATTTTCAAGAAGATTTTGCTAGTTTATTGAAAACAAATTCATCCTATGTCAAAATATTATTTTATATATTTGAAAGCATTTGGACATCATAGTAATACTTACATATAGTTGTTTCATGTGACAAAATTAACTGTAACATCATTTCATGAGCTTGCATTTATATTGGTTGGTAAATTAGAATATTTTTTTTTATTTGATTACGTTAGTGTTTTTTTTTTTTTTTTTTTCGGGTATATTAATAACACTATTCCAACTTACAAGATAAGATTCAATAAATGAAAAACCAAATAAATATCTTATTGCAATGACTAATGAGAGTTATTTTTTACCATGGCTATTAGTGAATGCAAACTCATATGGAAAGTATCAATTTTTAAAATTTTACATTTATTGGCTTATTAAATTAAATGATTGTAAAAATTATTGGCATCAAGCGGACATCGATTACTCAACTCAAATTTAATTGGAATATGATAGTAATTTAATAAGGAATTTACTATTTCATTTTGTTAGTAAAATTTGATTATATGAAGTTTCTTGTCTTAGTAATGTTGTGGTCAAAAGAAAACAAATTCATCCCATGTCAAAATAACATTTTATTATCTGCCTTCGATTCCCAATCAACACCTAAATCACTTAACTCATTAGAGGCACCTTCAGGTATTTCGATAATACACATCTATCTATACTATGTAACCAATACAAAACCCGTCAAAATTCACGTGTTAGTTTGATTTTTTTTAAAAAAACTTGTATTCTAAATAAATAGTAAGAAATTTTATTTTACTTCTATATTTTTGCTTTAATTTTTAGTTCAGGAATATATAATATGCTAGTTGAGTAAAACAATTTCTTGAAAGCAAGAATGACATATTATATATATATTTTTTAAATATATAGTTTGATTTTACAATGATATTTCAGCTCATCTTTAAAAAAATAATTTATTTTAATTTCTTTGTCTAAATATTTAAATCCTATTAATTGAAAACAAAATTTTATTATTTACGATTAATATATTAATATTAATACAAATCATATTTTATAATTAATGGTTACGAAGATATTATTTTCTTATATTTACTTTGACCACATGTCAATTTAAGTTAAACTACTTTTGTTATTTCACTCATATACGATCTTTTATAAATGTTGTCTTTTTAATTACTTATAAATAATGATTCTTCTCATAAGTAAATTATAAGTAATAAATTGCCCTTTTTTTAATATTAGAAAATTTTAAATTTCTCCATTTACCATATATCCAAGTGGTTCTATATTCATATTTGAAAAGATATATTTAATAAGTTTATATGATTCAATGTTACATATAATTATACTGAATGAATTAAAGAAAGAATTAAATTAATTAACTCTTTAATATTCATATATAGATATATATATATATATATGTGCACGTAAATAGATTATTTGGAAAAATAACTTAAAAGAATATTAAAAATTTTTATTAATTGATAACAATCTCAAAGTACATTGTAATTATATGCAATTAACTCACTTCCTTATATCAAATTCCACTTAAATCGAGGGGAGTTTCCAAGTCCTAACAGGAATTTCTCTTGGTCCACAATAATAAAAACATAAACAGTAATGAACGGTGGTGTCCTTAAAATCTCTAACAGCACAAATGCTCCTTCTAAATTCTTTCAATGGAAATAAAAGTCCACCTTGGCATATTTTATCACACATTCCATATTGATTGACATCACAATTATAATTTATTCATCCATTACAAATAGCAGCTTCAGAAAACATGAAAAAACTTTCCATGGCTATAATAGATACAAAAACTTAGTAATTGTGGACTAAATATTTTTTATGTCTTCGACCTTCGATTATTTTGTATTTAGTTTCAATTATTTGAAGGTATTTAGGCATCATAGTAATATATAGTGATTTATGTGATAAAATTCTAAGATTCTAATATAAATTTTATCACCTATTGATTTGCTTGTATATATATATATATATATATATATATAATTGTTTTTTTGTCAAATGGAATAATTTTGTTTTATTTGATTACATTAGTTTTTTTTTTTTTTTTTTTTTTGTGTATATTAATAACACTAATTCAACAATAGAATACAAGATTCAACTAATGAAAAATAAAATATTAATATATTATTGCACTAACTTTGTAACCAATTGCAAAAATAGATTATTTGCAAAAATAACTTAAAAGAATATTAAAAAACATTATTAAAATAAGATAATAATTGATAACAATCTCATAGTACAATTTGATAATATAAAATTAACTCTCTTCATTATATCATAAATCTACTTGAATGGAGGGAAGTTTTAATTCTTAACTGGGAGTTCTCCTGGTCCACATTGATAGTAACATAAACAGTAATGAACGGTGGTGCCCTTAAAATCTCTACTAGCACAAGTGCTTCTTCTGAATTCTTTCGGTGGAAATAAAAGCCCGCCTTGACATATTTGATCACACATTCCAGGTTGATTGACATCACAATTAAAATTTATTCCTCCATTGCAAACCGCAGCTTCAGAAAGCATGATAAAACCTTCCATGGCTAGAAGGACCGCCACCATAACTATCGATTGATGGAAAAACTTAGTCATTGTGTACTAAATGTTTTTTATGTCTGCAACCCTTGATTATTTTGTATTTAGTGTTCTATTATTTGAAGGCATTTGGGCATCATAGTAATACTTATAAATAGTTTTGTCATGTGGTAAAATTGTAAGAATCTAATATAAATTTTAACATCAATTGATTTGCTTGCATTTTATTGGTTGGTCAAATGAAATAATATTTTTTTATTTGATTACATTAGTCTTTTGTTTTGTGTATCGTAATAACACTATTTTAACAAAACAAACAAGATTCAACAAATAAGAAATAAAATAATTATCCTATTGCAATGATTAATGAGAGATATTTTTTTCCATGTGGTTTATTCAATTCAAATTTATATGGATTGTAACAATTTTTATAGTTTTATATGCATTTACTTGTGAAATTATATGCTTGTAAAAATTATTGGCATGAATATTGTGAGTCAACTTAGATTGAATCGGAAGATGATAAGTAATTTATTATTGAATCAACTATTATAATTTGGTTAACTCAATTGGTTATTGTTTCAAGTTTCTTGTCTTATGTCCTATTTTGGTCAAAATTCAGGGTAATTTAAAAATTCATCTTATGATAAAATGATATTTTATTATTTGCGTTGGATCACTTGAATCATGAGGTGTACTTACTAGTAAACATCCATCTAACTAGTCCAAAACTTGTGAAAATTCTCTTCTTCGTTTTTGTTTTCCTTTTATTATTTTAGTAATTTTTAACAAGATAAATAAAATGAAACTTTATTTTATTTATATTTTTTCTTTAATTTTAATGTTAGAAGTATGATAATTTGAAGTAGATAATATACAAGTATAAAGATGATAAAATATCAAAGTATTACACGAAATTAATAAAAAAAATTGATTTTTTAAGAATTATTGCATGTAAAAAACATATTTTAATTTATTTTTGTAAAATAGTATATATAATTAATTTAATAGTGAATTTACTGTTTCATTTGGTTAGTACAAATACGTTATATCCTCTTTCTTGTCTTATGTAATATTTTGGTGAAGATTTTTGCTAATTCGTAGAAAACAAATTCATTCTATGTCGAAATAGTATTTTATATATTTGAAGACATTTGGACATTTATTGCTACTTATATATAGTAGTTTCATGAGATACAATTGTAAGAATCCAATATAAATTTCAATGCCAATTGACTTGATTGCATTTTAATTTGTTGGTCAAATGGAATTGTATTTATTTTATTACATTATGGTTTTGTTTTGTGTATATTAGTAACACAATTTCAACAATACAAGAAAAGATTAAAAAAATGAAAAACAACATAATTATCTTAGTGAATGCAAATTCATATGGATAGTAAAAATTATAAAATTTTATATTAATTATCTGGTGAAATTAAAATGATTGTAAAAGTATTAACATCAAGCGGACATTGCTCCATGTACTTAAATTTAATTGGAAGATAATAGTCAATTAATAGTAATTCTACTAATTTTTTTTTGGATAATACAATTTGGTTATATCAAGTTTCATGTCTAATACAATATTTTCAAGAAGATTTTGCTAGTTTATTGAAAACAAATTCATCCTATGTCAAAATATTATTTTATATATTTGAAAGCATTTGGACATCATAGTAATACTTACATATAGTTGTTTCATGTGATAAAATTAACTGTAACATCATTTGATGAGCTTGAATTTATATTGGTTGGTAAATTAGAATATTTTTTTTATTTGATTACGTTAGTGTTTTTTTTTTTTTTCGGGTATATTAATAACACTATTCCAACTTACAAGATAAGATTCAACAATTGAAAAACCAAATAAATATCTTATTGCAATGACTAATGAGAGTTATTTTTTACCATGGCTATTTGAGAATGTAAACTCATATGGAAAGTATCAATTTTTAAAATTTTACATTTATTGGCTTATTAAATTAAATGATTGTAAGAATTATTGGCATCAAGCGGACATCGATTACTCAAGTCAAATTTAATTGGAAGATGATAGTAATTTAATAAGGAATTTACTATTTCATTTTGTTAGTAAAATTTGATTATATGAAGTTTCTTGTCTTTGTAATGTTGTGGTCAATAGAAAACAAATTCATCCCATGTCAAAATAACATTTTATTATCTGCCTTCGATTCCCAACAAACACCTAAATCACTTAAATCATTAGAGGCACCTTCAGGTATTTCAATAATACACATCTATATATACTATATAACCAATACAAAACCCGTCGAAATTCATGTGTTAGTTTGATTTTTTTTTTTTTTAAAAAACCTTGTACTCTACATAAATATTAAGAAATTTTATTTTACTTCTATTTTTTCGCTTTAATTTTTAGTTCAGGAATATATAATATGCTAGTTGACTAAAAAAATTTCTTGAAAGCATGAATGAATATTATATATATATTTTTTAACTATATTGTTTGACCTACAATGATATTTCAGCTCATCTATAAAAAAATTATTTATTTTAATTTCTTTGTCTAAATATTTAAATCCTATTAATTGAAAACAAAAATTAATTATTTACGATTAATATATTAATATTAATACAAATCATATTTTATAATTAATGGTTACAAAGATATTTTTTTCTTATACAATTTACTTTGACCACATGTCAATTTAAGTTAAACTACTTTTGTTATTTTACTCATATACGATCTTTTATGAATGTTGTCTTTTTAGTTACTTATAAATAATGATTCTTCTCATAAGTAAATTATAAATACTAAATTGCCCTTTTTTTAATATTATAAAATTTTAAATTTCCCCACTTACCATATATCCAAGTGGTTCTATATTCATATCTCAAAAGATATATTTAATAAGTTTAAATAATTCAAAGTTACATATAATTATACTGAAAGAATTAAAGAAAAAATTAAATTAATTAACTCATTCATATTCATATATAGATATATATGTGTGTGTATGTAAATAGATTATTTGGAAAAATAACTTAAAAGAATATTAAAAAACTTTATTAATTGATAACAATTTCAATGTACATTGTAATTATATGAAATTAACTCACTTCATTATATCAAATTCCACTTAAATGGAGGGGAGTTTCCAAGTCTTTCAATGGAAATAAAAGTCCACCTTGGCATATTTTATCACACATTCCATATTGATTGACATCACAATTACAATTTATTCATCCATTACAAATAGCACCTTCAGAAAACATGATAAAACTTTCCATGGCTATAGTAGATGCAAAAACTTAGTCATCGTGGACTAAATATTTTTTATGTCTTCGACCTTCGATTATTTTGTATTTAGTTTCTATTATTTGAAGGTATTTAGGCATCATAGTAATATATAGTGATTTATGTTATAAAATTCTAAGAATCTAATATAAATTTTATCACCTATTGATTTGCTTGTATTTATATATATATATATATATATTTTTTTTTTTGTCAAATGAAATAATTTTGTTTTATTTGATTACTTTATTTTTTTGTTTTGTGTATATTAATAACACTATTTCAACAATAGAATACAAGATTCAACTAATGAAAATTAAATTATTAATATATTATTGCACCAACTTTGTAACCAATTGCAAAAATAGATTATTGGCAAAAAAAACTTAAAAGTATATTAAAAAATATTATTAAAATAAGATAATAATTGATAACAATCGCATAGTACAATTTGATAATATAAAATTAACTCTTTTCATTATATCATAAATCTACTTGAATGGAGGGAAGTTTTAATTCTTAACTGGGAGTTCTCCTGGTCCACATTGATAGTAACATAAACAGTAATGAACGGTGGTGCCCTTAAAATCTCTACTAGCACAAGTGCTTCTTCTGAATTCTTTCGGTGGAAATAAAAGCCCGCCTTGACATATTTGATCACACATTCCAGGTTGATTGACATCACAATTAAAATTTATTCCTCCATTGCAAACTGCAGCTTCAGAAAGCATGATAAAACCTTCCATGGCTAGAAGGACCGCCACCATAACTATCGATTGATGGAAAAACTTAGTCATTGTGTACTAAATGTTTTTTATGTCTGCAACCCTTGATTATTTTGTATTTAGTGTTCTATTATTTGAAGGCATTTGGGCATCATAGTAATACTTATAAATAGTTTTGTCATGTGGTAAAATTGTAAGAATCTAATATAAATTTTAACATCAATTGATTTGCTTGCATTTTATTGGTTGGTCAAATGAAATAATATTTTTTTATTTGATTACATTAGTCTTTTGTTTTGTGTATCGTAATAACACTATTTTAACAAAAAAACAAACAAGATTCAACAAATAAGAAGTAAAATAATTATCCTATTGCAATGATTAATGAGAGATATTTTTTTACATGTGGTTTATTCAATTTAAATTTATATGGATTGTAACAATTTTTATAGTTCTATATGCATTTACTTGTGAAATTATATGCTTGTAAAAATTATTGGCATGAATATTGTGAGTCAACTTAGATTGAATCGGAAGATGATAAGTAATTTATTATTGAATCAACTATTATAATTTGGTTAACTCAATTGGTTATTGTTTCAAGTTTCTTGTCTTATGTCCTATTTTGGTCAAAATTCAGGGTAATTTAAAAATTCATCTTATGATAAAATGATATTTTATTATTTGCGTTGGATCACTTGAATCATGAGGTGTACTTACTAGTAAACATCCATCTAACTAGTCCAAAACTTGTGAAAATTCTCTTCTTCGTTTTTGTTTTCCTTTTATTATTTTAGTAATTTTTAACAAGATAAATAAAATGAAACTTTATTTTATTAATATTTTTTCTTTAATTTTAATTTTAGAAGTATGATAATTTGAAGTAGATAATATACAAGTATAAAGATGATAAAATATCAAAGTATTACACGAAATTAATAAAAAAAATTGATTTTTTAAGAATTATTGCATGTAAAAAACATATTTTAATTTATTTTTGTAAAATAGTATATATAATTAATTTAATAGTGAATTTACTGTTTCATTTGGTTAGTACAAATACGTTATATCCTCTTTCTTGTCTTATGTAATATTTTGGTGAAGATTTTTGCTAATTCGTAGAAAACCAATTCATTCTATGTCGAAATAGTATTTTATATATTTGAAGACATTTGGACATTTATTGCTACTTATATATAGTAGTTTCATGAGATACAATTGTAAGAATCCAATATAAATTTTAATGCCAATTGACTTGATTGCATTTTAATTTGTTGGTCAAATGGAATTCTATTTATTTTATTCTATTATTGTTTTGTTTTGTGTATATTAGTAACACAATTTCAACAATACAAGAAAAGATTAAAAAAATGAAAAACAACATAATTATCTTATTGCACATATTAATGAGTGTTATTTTTTGCCATGCACATTAGTGAATGCAAGTTCATATGGATAGTAAAAATTATAAAATTTTATATTAATTTTCTTGTAAAATTTAATGATTGTAAAATTATTAACACCAAGCGGACATTGCTCCATCTACTTAAATTTAATTGGAAGATAATAGTCAATTAATAGTAATTCTACTAATTTTTTTTGGATAATACTATTTGGTTATATCAAGTTTCTTGTCTAATACAATATTTTCAAGAAGATTTTGCTAGTTTATTGAAAACAAATTCATCCTATGTCAATATATTATTTTATATATTTGAAAGCATTTGGACATCATAGTAATACTTACATATAGTTGTTTCATGTGATAAAATTAACTGTAACATCATTTGATGAGCTTGAATTTATATTGGTTGGTAAATTAGAATATTTTTTTTATTTGATTACGTTAGTGTTTTTTTTTTTTTTTCGGGTATATTAATAAC